>JAWWLZ010000053.1:2548857-2562664 GCA_035041345.1 Poliocrania exsul | reverse complement strand
GGATTGAGGATCCCACTGTTCTTTGCACCCACCCCGAGTCTCTGCCATCAGCTGTCATGAGCAGCCTGGAAGGTGTAAATCATGGGAAGAGCAGCCCCCACACAATCTTCCCAAGCTGGAAGCCTTTCCAAGTCATGCTGCTGCGGGTGGCAGTGGTTATCTCCATGACAGCAGGCTGAGCTGTTCCAGTTCAGCTAACTCTGGCTGATTCCTGTGGAATCCTGTGGATTTCTGTGTGTCTGCTATGAAGGACCTCCAGGCCCCACCTGGAGACATCAAAGTGGAAGGAACACCTCTCCCTTTGGGACTTTGTCCCAGTGCTGTTAAATGCCATCTGTCCTGAAAATGTGCTCCTTGTCCCTGAGTTGAAAGTGTCCACCTTGAACTTCCAGCCTCTTCCTCTTTGCTCTGCCTTTCCCTGGCAGGTGCATAAGCTCTTCAGCACCAGACATTTCTACTCCAAGCTAATTTTCATTCTTCATTTTGCCAAGATAAACAATTACTTCTATAAACCTCTCATTTCAAGACATTTTTTCTTGCTCTGTTATGATTTCTTTGGCTGTTTTCTGAAGGCTTCAACATTTGATTTAAAAAATGAGTGCCAGGACTCTGCAGTTTGGCCACACTCATTCCAGCAGTGCTGGGGCCAGAGGTAAGAGCACAACATCTCTCTCCTTCCCTCCTCCACTCTCTGTCAGAGACATTCCATGTGCTGCAGAAGAAATGATGTTCAAGTGCTCGACCATCCTCCAAAGAGCTTTGGCTGTGGGAAGATCCTGCTTGAAGCTCCTCTTTCCCAAGCCTGCTCCATGATCTTTTTGCCCTCTGCAACTTTGCATTAGGCTGTATTAAAATGATTTCCTTTCTTTTCTCTTTAGTTAAGCCCTGTTTTCCAGGTGTCTCTGTGGGACTGGGTGAGTTCACCAACCTTTGTGTGACCTGCAGGTCTGGTTGGCAGGACTTCTAGACCCACCTCCAGGTATTTGATGGAAGGACTGGAACTGGACTGGCCTCTGACTGCCACTGTCACTGCCACCAAACATCCTCCCTTCTCCCCCTGCCCATAGTGAATCCTCTCTGGCAGCTCTTTATCCCTTTCCTCTGCCTGTTCTCCCTTGCAAAGTCAGAGTTACAGCACGGACAGTTCCAGTCCTGCCTCCACAGGTGAGTCATAGAATGGATTGGAGTGGAAGGGACCTTAAAGATCATCCAGTTCCAACCCTTTGGGCACAGGATGGAGGTTATTCTCCAGTTATTATTAGAAGTCATCCTGGAGCCAGTCAATAACTGCAGACTTATACATGGGGAGAGAGTAGGAGGCTGCAGCAGCTGAAGGCAGCAGTGTATCAGCTCATATCAGACAGCTCTGCCTGAGACAGAGTGTGAAATTAGCTATTGAGTGTAAAACACAGAATGAAGGTTTATTTATGCAGGTCATGACCTGAAGCAGAAAGTCTAGTGTGTTTTGCTTTTTTTTTTTTCAGCTACTTCCACAGATTTTGTTGTTTTTATAAAAGCCATCCTTCCACTCTGTCCTGCAATGGGGACACTGACAGTGACTGGCAAACAGCCTGAGTTCATGTCCATTCTGGGATCACCCAGCTTTTCTCTGGTCTGGAAATCTTTTATAAACAAGTAAATCTCTGAAAGAACAGGATTTGAGCCACAAAAAGGAAGGGGTAGACTGGAGGGAGAAGATTAAATTAAATTTCAGAAAAAATAGAACATCCCATCATACTGTGTGCAATCATTATAACACCAGGAGTGGCCTTGGAAGGTGTTGGCTTCCCACTCTTCAATGTCACAAATGTGCTGAGTGACTTACAAGAGAAATAAGTCACACTACTCTCTTTTACCTTCTTCTGATTTTTTAACTTGGAAGGATCAGTGTTTTCTGCTTGACTTCACTGAAGGGGGAAATACTATTCAAAAAATCCCTGGGTTTTAATGGTAAAAATTTATCTTCATGGAGTCTAAGAATCAGTTTTGATGCATCTTGTGCACAAAAACTTCTTTTGGAGAAGACAGAGGGTAGTCTTCAAATAGATGGTTTGGTTTCAAATTTTATAGGTCCTATAATCATAAATGTTTTTATTAAGAATTCAAAAACAATGTCACAGAACACTTAAAAGTTGCAGCTAATCCAAAGTGAATTTCAGAGTAGCAGCATTTGAGATTTTGAGTTTTCATTCAGATCTGTGATCTTGCCAAAGGGTCCTGGCTCAGCTGGGAGTGTGTGGGAATGTGACAGCTCAAGGGTAAGCAATGGGACCTGCTCTAGAGCCATTGATTCCCAACTTTCTCCAACCCTGTAAAAAGGAAAATCAAGTTCCTTGGAAGGAAGAAGATAAAGACGTCAGAGAAGGGAAGAATAAGGAACAAGTGAGCACTATGAGAAATGAGAACTAGAATGTTTGAAGGTTCACAACAGAATTAATAACTCCATCAAACCAGGAAGTCCATCACTCCAGAAAGTCTTTTTCCCTCTCTCAGTGAAAGGGGTGTAAACAGTCTCCCTTTGGATTGTGCTGTGCCCATCTGATTGTGCAATGGAACAAATCACCTCAACGAGGTGCTCTGCAAGGATGGAGATTTGTCTTGGATTAACTCCCATCACCACGAATTGCCTCCATTTAATGTTCCTAAGCCAGAGGCATTTTTTTCCCCCAAACTAGTGAGAAAGCACAAGAAAAATCCCCCAAAAGGCACCTTTAAAGACAATAGGGCTTTGAATATCCTTTTTGTCTTTATTGCAAGGCTCTGAGACATTTGCGTGGGATTCAGTTTTCAAGTACATAAAAGGGACTAAAGACTTCAAAAGCTGAGTGAGAAAAGACAGTGGAAAATAATAAGGCAGGCCAGTAGCCCACACAGATTCAAGAAAGTATTGCTGATGTCAGCTGCAAACAAAAAAAATCACTAATAAGCCATGTGCAGATCCCACCACGGAGCTTAAAAGTCTGTGTTTCCATCAAACTTTGCCATTGTTTCTTTCAGAAAGATGAAGTTTCCCCATCTCTGTGCTCTTCAAGGCTACTCACGTGAGCACCGTGTCCCTGTTTCTGCAGGATCATCCCCAGCAGACCCAGCTCTTGCATGGGCACAGCAGCATTGTCTAGTTGTGCCCCAAGTCGTGGAGATGAGTTGCTTGTGCTTCAGCTTCTGGGTGGAAAACATCAAATTGACGTCCTCTTCCCGTTTCCTCTCTCACTTAAGCTCATTATCCCTGTGTGTCTCCCTGCAAATTGTCAATTAGCAAGTTGCAAAGATGAGAAGCACTGTAACTGCTGCCACCATCCAGGGGCCTGCACAGAGCTCAGGTGCACTGAGATTTGGTCCTTGAGATGGCTGATCCCAAGGTGCCTGCACAAGGCATCAGTGCCATGGGATCTGAGAAGTGCCTGTGCAGGTTTCCAGATGCTTAAGGGAAGAGAAGGTTCTCCAGGTGAACACTAAAGCCCAGACATTTGTGGTGGCTGAGTTAGGAGAACTTGGAAATCATAGAACGGTTTGAGTTGGAAGGGGCCCTAAAGATGGCATCATTCCAACCTTCAAACACAGCTTCAAAGCAAGCTGAAGTCCAACATGACCACAGACAGAATGAGCTCAAGGTTATAGAGGGGGTTCCAGAGGCTACAGCCAAGATGAGGTGTCAGGGGGACCTGGATGTACACCTTGAATTCCCTCCCCTACACACCCATGAGCTGCAGGGATGTGGTAGGAAACCTCCTGCCCTGCACAGCACCTGACCTGAGCCCCTAAATGCTCAGAGGCAAAAAGTGCAATTTAAGACCCTTTCATCAACACTTTAATCCAGGAAGCAGATTCAGTTTTATTTTGAAATCCCTCCACCATCACTGTTTTCTTCACACAAGCTTTGAAAGAACAAAATCTGTGGTTAAATAAATGAGTTCAAAAGGGGGGAAATAGTTTGAAAGGGTAGGAAATATGTATTTACTGAGTGATTAGGTTAATGGCTTCAAAAGGAAGTGGATGAAAATCATTGCTGGGTTGGGGGGTGGGGGTTAAGGGGGAGAGATATCCAACAATGAGAGAAATTAAGACAGGTTGAGAAAGTTGGGGCTGTTCAGCCTGGAGAAGAGGAGGTTGTGTGGAGACCTCAGAGCACCTTCCAGTATGTGAAGGGACCCACAAGGCAAAGTGTGATGCTTGGTCAGGAATTGCAGTGACAGAACAAGGGGGAATGGGTTCAAACTGAAAGAGGGGAAATTTAGGTTTGATATCTGGAAGAAATTCTTCCCTATGAGGGTGGGCAGGCCCTGGCACAGGTGCCCAGAGAAGCTGTGGCTGCCCCACCCCTGGAAATGTCCAATGCCAGGTTGGACAGGGCTTGGAGCAACGTGGGCTGGTGGAAGGTGTCCCTGCCCATGGCAGGGGGTGGGACTGGATGATCTCCAGGGTCCCTTCCAACCCAAACCATTCTGAGATTCTATGAATCTATAAATACCTTAAAAAAACCCCAAGACATCCTGGAAATCCCCAAGAGGTCTCTTACAACAAGCCTGGGGCACTTCATTCCTGTTGGCAGACCTGGGACAAGAGAAAGGCACAGACAAGAGCTGACCACTTTTAGGTGAACTAACTCAATCACCAGCATGTGGCCAAGTGCAGTTGCAAATAAGTCAATCAACATTTTTTTCATGGCTTTTATCTTTGAAGGATGGACTTGGGATGACTTGGACCCACTTGAACAAAGTGATTCACAATTAGCTTAAGTAAATCAGTCCTTAATTTGAACTTTCTGTTGGTCACATATTTGCTGTCCAAGCTCCCTCAGCTGTCAGTGCACAGTCCTCCAGGACCTGCAGGCACAGGGCCCAACCCTGCTATGCTTTACACAGAGGCTGATCTGAATGTGGGTGCTGATCCCTGGTGCTTCCACCATTTCTGGAGATGGTTCTCATCTGAGCTCCCATTTCAAAGGCTGCTGATTTCCAATGAGTGACTGGAGGGAGAACCAGCTGCAGCACCAAACCTTCAATAACAAAGGGGAAGTAAGGGATGATTCAACACTGAGCCCTCACCACTAATATTTATAATGAGGTGAATCTTGCACCTTAGGAAGCTCTATCCTGCAGGACTCTGAGGGACTCATTCCAATCCAGGTTACCCTCTGATGATCTTAGCAAGCTGGGATTCAAGGCTCAGAGAAGAAACAGTTTTCTTCCATCAGCCCTGTTATGTGTCTGTGTGAAGTGGGTGTTTCCTGCTAGACAAGAAACAACAGCTCTCAGACTCTGGTTGCCTTTGGAAAATCCTTGCCTAAAGACTCCCTCATAAGGTCTTCACTGCTGTTATTGGACTCACCATGAGAAGAGTCAAGTGAATTGACAATAGTGAGACAAATCCTCATGGTCCAGCTGGCAAAGCCCTGGCCAAACCCACCCCAGTCCATACAGGACAGTCTGTGCTCCCCTTCTCTGCCACTGAGACACGGAGCTAAGCAGAGACACAAAGTGAAAAGGTCATTTGGTAATACAATGCTCACTTCCCACACACCGATTTTCACTTGACTAGAAACTGCTAATAAGTTAACACCAGCCCTAAAAAGTGCTCACAGGCCTCAGAGATTAATAGGGGTTTTCAGTACTGGTCTGAGATGAAAGTATTAATCATAAATAGGTGTGGGTGCATTAGGAATATGAAATAGGCTCCTTCACAGAGCAGATTTTTAGCCACAGAAGTCTTGACTTAGTGGAAAGTCACAAGTGTCTGTAGTTGGTGGTTTCCAGAGCCAATGTGTTTGTCAGCTCTCCCTGGAAAACCATGAGTTCCTCAGGCCTGAACCCTGGGGGTCAAGCCTGGGGTTCCTCTCTGCATGGGGTAGGGAGACAGGCCCAAAGTAGTTGGGAAAGGACACATTCTGCTGCTCCTACTGGAGCTTCATCTGGATGGGGGATCCCTGTCAACTCACTTGGGTTTAGGAGCAGCCTCACCAGCTCTCCAGGGATTCATGATACATGCCATGAAACATCACTCAACACAAGGTCATTCTTGCCTTGTGAATTCCAGGCTGCAGAAAACACATGGACATGAGATCTCCTGCTTGATTTTCCCTTTCCAAGCTAAGGGATGCACCAATGAGAGATGTCAGAGCCAGGGGAGAGGGCAGTGCTCTTGGTTCTCAGGGCTGGGTGGGTCCTCCTCATTCCCAGGATGCTATTCAGGTGTTATTAACTCATCTCATCCTTCTTTTAGTAGTTCCACCCACCAAGAGGACTCTGAGAACATCATCCTTGGGCAGCCTGACACCAACAGAGAAATACCATTTTTAAAACTGTTTTTAAATGCCATGATATTTTAAACCCACTCATCTGGAGCATGAGCCATGATCACTTGATGTTGACAGAACCAGGGATGATCATGCTGGCTGTGCTTTGGGAATTGTCCCAAACTGTCCACCAGCTGAGCTATCAGGAAGAAGGCACAGCTCAGGAGAAAAGAGGAAGGAAAGAAGGAAAACAGATTGACAGCTGGGACATGCCAGTATCCTTGGGGAGACAGAGGGTGCTTGTGAGTCCTCAAAGAAAAGGAAATTATAGGAAATTTGAGGAGGAAATGGAGTTTTCATTACATCCAGATTAAGACACAAGAATGCTGTCCCAGGGGCCCAGTCCTATTTCAAAGGAATCACCATGGTGGCAGCACTGGGACCGTGAAAGCAAAGAGGTGGAGGGAATTCTCCACCAGCAGCAGTTCCCATTCTGGGCAGGGATGTCCTACATGCCCCCTTCCTGCAGTGCCAGACCCTGCAGAGGGTATTTGAGGAGGCCACCAGAGAGCAGGTGTGGCACAGGCACTGCAGTGACTGGGCTGGGGTGGGAGAGGTGACATCACTATCAGGTTGGGCTGAAAGATTTCACACAGTGGCTGGAGTGCCCCATCTGCAAGGAGGACGTCCCTCCTGAGCTGATTCTGAGCTGGTGGCAGAGCCCCAGCCATGGCCCATCTGTCAGGGTGGGAGGTCACCCTGCCCCAGAGGTGCACAGCAAGCTCTGTCCACCCAGGAGGAGTGACTGCACAGCTCAGGAGCCTGTCCCCACCCTGGGGGACTGGCCTGGAAACTGGTAGGTGGTGACAGCCTTGCCTTGGCTTTCAGACGCTGCTGCCTCACTGAGTTAACCTTTCAGTATTCACTGGGGGTTTTGAACCCTTGTTTTTATGCTGGTGAGTCAGGAGAAGCTGCTGATCATCATCATCACTAAAAAATGAGTTCTGCTGTAAGTCAGCCAAGCATGATGTTGGCTGGCTGGGGACACCTTGCAGAGATGGAAGCACACCCTTGACTGGATGAAGCAATGCCTGGTGGAAAGGTTTGGGTTGGATGGGCAGATTTGGTTCCCAGATGGTATTTCTCCCTCACCAAACCAGGAGGATTTCCAGCCATAGTTATGATGGTGTTGTATTTCTGCTCACAGTAATTTTCCTTCTTCAAAACTCAAATCAAAAATAAGAAGAAAATGAATTCAGGATGAATACTGGAGTTGTAGCTCCAGAACATCTTCAGGAACTTCTTGGGATCACATAGTGAGCAGTTTTGATCCAAACTAGGCATAACAGTATTTTAATAGCTTTGTTGTTTGCTAAGAGCATTCTCCTGACATTCTTGTCTTCCAGTCCTCTTTGAGCACCTTCAATTCCCTTTGGGTCAAAACACTCAGCTTCACATCTCTATTTTTTTCTCAAGATCATGTCCACTCAGCTTTTCTTTGGGCACATCCACACAGGTGGATCTGGGAACCTCAGTTAAAAATTAAAGCCACAGGAGTTCCACTACTAAGTGTATAAATCTCTCCTATAAGAAAGTTTTCCAGGTCATGTCATGCCAAGGTGATTTTATCATTCACCTCTTAAAATTCCAACTATTAGTAACAAAACATCCTTTTTGGTTATTGCAGCAAACCAAATGTTCTTACATTTTTTCTGTACCTCCACTGTGGGATTAGAACTGAAGGCATAGCTGATGGGACCAAAACATTTCCAGTCTTGGAAAGAAAAACCAACCCAATCAGAACATTGAATTTCAACAAGTATCTCAGTGACAGATGGGACTTCCCATTCCAGGCCACTTCCTCTGTGAGAGGGAATCCACCCGAATCGGAAGCACAAGGCACGGCCTGTACAGCCCCTCTGTGCTCATCTGGTCCCCTTAACACGCTGAGTGTGGAGTTCCATCTGCTAACCATGTGCATGCAAAACACATTTGTGTGGAGAGGAATTGCATAGCTGTGGGAGGCATTGCAGCTCCTCTCAGGATGCCATCAAAGGTTGTGGGGAATGGGCACAGAAAAGCCTCATCTTTGAAACAATACCAGTCTGCACTGTTGGCAAATGGGGATTTTATGGGACTGTGAGAGATGAAAGCGGTGAAGGAATAAGGTTTTGTTTGCTTTGTTCCTTTTTTTGAGCCTGGTTCTGTCCTGCTCTGTGCACAGTAAGGTCTGATGGGCAGCAAAGAGCAGCTGTCCGTGGGTTCCTGTCTCTGGTAGCAAAGGTAGAGGCCAAGGGCTGAAAAACCAGGAGGGACTGCCCTGGTACCTGACTCTCAGCTCGCTGCTCTTTGATGTGGTGCACTAAATATGATCCTTTTGGTTCAGCTCCATGCTTTGATTACAGGCTAAAAGCTGCATATGTACTTGAAGGCGTGAGCAAATAGAGTGAACTGTTTCTTGGAAAGTGAGCTCTCACAGTTTAATTTATCTCACTTATCCCTCCAGTCTGGCAGCTTATAAGTAACTGCTATGATCAGAGACAAGTTGTTTCCCGTTCTATCTGGAGGCAAATAATAGTTTCACAGAAAGGGATCTGACACTCTCTGTACCTAAGTGTTTCTCACATACAGAACATCTGAAAACCACGATTCAAGTGCTGGGTGTCAGGCAAGGAGTCAGCCTCTGCTTTTTGTGATGAAGCTTCCACCTGGCCCTGGGCCAGCACAATGTGCCAAGGATCAGGTACATCCTGAGGTTAATGAGGCAGTGACAACACAACTACCACTGTGTTTGCCATAATAGGGACTAATGGGGCATTGCTGAAGAGTGACTGATGCCACGCATGGAATTGTGAGATGGATGTGTGAATTTAATAGGGCACAGATTAGAAAGCAATCAATAAGTCTGGGCTACGGCCTTAATGGAGCTGATACGGTGAAGAAATGCTGTGTAACAGAACTATCTTTGCAAAACAGCTGAAAGTCCTAAATGGGGTTTTCCTGTTGTCTTCAAGCGTGATGGGGGAGGATGCTGTACCCCTGAGGGTGCAAACCCCTGAGGAATGATTTATGGATGCTCCTGCAATGCTGGCTCTTCTCTCGTGGAAGATACACACCTTTTGCTCAGGGACCAGCATCTGTAATGACACTGCCCAAAAGAGACTCCCTTTCTTCACACCAGCTCTTGATGGGCTCCTCATGGACAATTTATGTCCTACCTGCTCAGGTGGGACTTTGCTGAGGAGCTGACACCTGAGCAAGAAGCACTGCATGGGGGGAAAGTCCAAGCTGTGTTTTCACATCTGTTGGCTACAAAAATATGTGGGATTTGAGTGAAAGTGCAACCCCAAGGGCTTTAAAAAACTGCCTGATGAGTGTGCATGCATGAGACATGAGTTAGTGACAGCCCTGGCATGGGGGAGGGCTGCACCAGGGCAGGGCATCTCCATCTTCTGAGGACACCAAGCTGGAGTGGATCTGCCCCACTGTGCATGAAGAACTCTTTGTAAAACAACGTGGAAAGAAGGCTGTTACATCCTTTAATGTGAATGACACCAGCTTAGGCAACAGTGTTTTACTCCCTGTGGTGCTAAGCAAGGCATAAATCCTTTGAGAATTGAAGTAATAGACATAAAGCCTCCCCTCTCTTCTTCCCCCTGTGACTCCACTCTTCTCCACTCCTGTATTAATGGATATTTTATATCTGGAAGGAATTCAAGAGTCTGTAGTAGGTAGTTAAACATCCAGATGTATCAGTAATAATTATGCTCAGCTTGGGGAGGCGAGGCACTTGAATAGCAGGCATGGTTTCCATGGATGGCTACAAGATTATAAACATAAAATTTATAAGTGGAATGGGAACATTTGGTTTATTTTCTCTTCTCTTTACAATCACTGCAGTTTAAATTGAAAACAGTGAAGGGTAGCAGAGCCAGGCAACAACCTGAAGACTGTAAACAAAATAATTCATGTCTTACTGATGGGATATGGTCATATAATCAGTAAATTAATTTAGCCTACTCTAGTTTCACCATTAACTTTCTATTTTCTCATTTCATTGGCATTTCCCTGCCCAGTTTATGTCTCTCCTCAATACATATTGTGCTATAAACCAGAAGCAAATATCTTGAAGGGTAAATAAAGAGGTAACGAGTCTACAAAAAGAGATGTTATTGAAGGACATTAACTCCTACTTACTATCTTTTAAACTTTTCTTGATCCAAGATTCATTTTTACTGTTTGATCGGTTTCCAATATAAAATTATAATGCCAAGATATTTGGTTTTACATTGTGTCCTTAGTACCTAACAGCACCAAATGTTTCCCTGAGAGGAGACAAGTATTTATGACCTGGAAAGGAAGGGAAGGCTTGCAAGCCTGAGGGTATGAAATCAGGATGACTCAGAACAGAAGCTGGAAAATCATTTCAAAAGGTCCTCCCAGCCGTGTCTTGGACAGTTGTTGATCTAAGCCATGGTCTAGCAAGAGAGGAACTAATAATTCACATTGATTTAAAGCCATCTTTGCTACAAAACAAAGCATGAACCAGATATCCATGTGCAAAAGCTGTTTGTGCAATAGCACATCTGTGAACGTGTGCAATTAGTGCAATTAGATAGCAATTTATATGTAAATGCCCATCTAGTCAAATGGGCCTTTACTTAATTTGTGGAATATAATTTCAGAGGGGGTTCTCTGCATTTTTAAAGCCCTGCCCCTTAATAACTGAGTCCAAGTGTTCACACTGCAAACCACATTTGGATCACTGGCATGCAGGGCTTTGATGGGGTGGGAGCTGGAGCCAGTGAGGTGCCAGGACAGGGCTCTGTCCCAGGTGCAGGGGTGCAGTGCCACTCCTGTGGGGCATGCCAGGGAAGCAGGATGTGGCTCACAGGAGCTGGGGTGCACTCTGGATGAGCTGCTCTCTTCAGTAGCTCTTCAAGCAGTGAGATCTGGGAGATGAGTCAGCCCAACACTGTGCCCAGACCCATCCAGTTCTCCAACATCAGCTCCTCCTGCCCCTGCACAGAGAGGGTGCCCAGGGAGCTCTCCCTGATTGCCAGCACTGAGGGACACTGGAGCACCTCCAACTGCATCCTCAGGTGTTCCAGGTGTATCTGCCATTGCTGTCATGTGTGAGCTCAGGGTTATTTCAGGGACCTCATGACACGGATATAACTTGTCTGAGAGAAGGATGCCGTTCCATGATCTAAACCTGGATCAGATTTGGTCTTCTGCAACAACAACATTTGGATGGTAAAGCTGGGAGTTTGTGCAGAGGGCTGTGGCTCATCAGCTGTGGCTGTTCTGAGAAAGACCAGGCTGTTGCTCAAGCCTCGGCCCTCACCCACTCTTTTTAGGTAACTCATAATTCCTCATTGGCAAAAAATTACATGGCAATGCTCCTTTGTGTCCTTGATGTGCACCCAAGGACAGCAGGACCTCAACCTCTGCAGCTGCCAGAAAAACACAACCTCTTCGCTCACCTCTGCCTTCACCAGCTGAGGAATTTGGACCAGCAATACATGTAGGTCCATGAAAATTGGCAGTGCATATCAAGAGTTGGTTGGATGAGGTAAATAAAACACAATGTCTGCCCCCAGCACAGGTTAGACCTCAGTGCTGAAATCAGTGTGCACATGAGTGGCAGTTGTGTGGGCACAATATCCAACTTTTACATAAAGGTTTACCAAGAAGAGGATAAATTTTAATAGCAGGAATATTTTAACTGTTGAACATGTAAACAGGATTCTGTGCTGATCTGATCAATGCTGCTTTGCAGACCACATTTGGCACGGTGCTATATATAGTGTTCCTGGAGTTTTATTTAATAGGATGGTACATTTGATCCTAATGTGCCATCTCAGAAATAATGAAGCAGAAAAGATCTTTATCTTCTGTGGAAGTTGCAGCTATTGGCAGCCATTCAGGGAAAAAAAAAGAAAAACAACCCAAAAGTAATTGCACAAACTTTGGAGATATTGTATTGCTAACTGATTTCAGTGTGAAGCTTGGGTGGTTTTCATTCTGAGTTAATCAGGCAATGGACCATATATGTTGCAAATACATCACTTTCAGACACCCTCCACATATTGACAAATACAATTGCTGGGGCTGCTGCCTGAACGAAAGCTTTCTGTATCTTTGGATCCTTCTTCTGGAGAGCAAAATAAATAAACAAATGAGCAGGGGAAGGAGGACTCTTTACAGTGTGCTAAAAGCATTCCTCTTCCCTCAGCACAGCACCGTTTGCCATTCAGTTGCATTATTTTAGAGCAACTGATGCAGATGGCACAAGAACTGGTGTGTTTGTGATTGCTCAACGTGCTAAATATAGAGCTGGGAGTGAAGACAGGGGCCTAAATTCAGCAGAAGGACTCGGTGATGCAGGGATTGCATTTTAGTGCTGCTACCTGTAGCACAGGGGCTGGACATCCTGTGCATGGCATGAGGAGACCTCACCAGCCTCAAGGGGTGCAAAGAGCAAAGCAGCAGCTGCTGAAGTGAAAGAAGGTGCTGGGAGGGGTCTGCAGGGTTAGCTCTGCCCCCTGAAGATGTGTCTCCATGACTCCAGGATCATGAAGGTTTCTCCACTGAGGACACACTGAGTGTTCACACCCACCCTCCAAAGAGAACACCTGAGCCATGGGGCTGCATCCATGCCAAGAAAAGGAGGCAGGACCAAGGCTTGCAGCTTGGCAGGGGCTTTCCCCTTCACCCTCAGCCTCAAGCTCAGTGAGCATGTGGAGGAAAAGGCAAAGAATTTTAGTATTTTGAGAAGCTTTATTTTGAGTTTATGCCCTAAAATGCTCTTGAAGATGCTTGCCTCTCTCTTGTGAATCTACTTCCATAAACCCTTTGAACAGCAGGCTCTTCTGAGAGCTGGATGAGTTCACACTTCTCTCCCTGAGCACTTTCACATTTCATTTTCCCCAAAGCAGAGGCCCAGGATTACACACCCACCTATATGTGTAATCAGGTACTATGGACACAAGGATGTCTGACAGATGTGGACATGGAAAAGCAGCAACACAACACTTCCCATTGATTCCTAGACCAGGAGTCATAAAGGCAGCTATGGGCACAGCTGCATTCATGTCACAGAATCAGAAATAATCTGAGGGTACCAGAGGATGGATGTTTTCCTCATTTTCTTCATTTCTGGTAGCAGTTGCAAAGCCTCTTTATCCCTTGTTTTCTGGCAGGACAGGTTTTCCCATTATTCTTTCAGTTTATTCTGGAACCTAGGAACATTACCAAAAATTAATTGGAAAGGTCATGAACATTGATTGCACAATGGGACTTGTTATCCAGTGGTCACAAGAGCTTTGTTTCACAGGGTCATGGGTATAAAGTACACTAATTTTCAAGAATATTCCCTAAAAGATATTTGGAATCAACCTGAGTCTCTTTGTCTACATATCACTCATTGGTGGATCACCTCAATAGGCCTTAGAAAATCATCTAGTTTGGAAAGGCTTCCTAAAAGCCTCCTGTGTCACTTCCAACTCAGAGCAGGACTCATCTCAGAGTTAGGTGAGGTTGCTTGTGGTCATAGCCAGTCAAGTTGTGAAA
>JAWWLZ010000053.1:2511321-2536473 GCA_035041345.1 Poliocrania exsul | reverse complement strand
GAGTTGGACCAAGGGTTGGACTTGATGATCTCGGAGGTCTTTTCCAACCCAATCCATTCTATGATTCTGTGATTCTATGATCTCCCATGTCTCAGCATCTTGTAGGTCCTGGTGGCTTGTCCTTTGCCCTGGGCATGCCCATGTTCCAGCTCCCTGGAATCATGGGAATGCTGGAGACCAAAAACTGCTCAAGAGCAGCTGCTGTCACACCATGTGCATTTCAGTACTTGAAGAGTGTCCCACCCTGTGACTTCCACATCATCCTAGAGATAGGAAATCACCTGAATGCTAAGTCTCAGACCTGGAGGAGCAGCTTCCAGCTCTCCATAGACTGTGCCAAGTGGCCCTGGGAGCCTGCCAAGTAAGCACAACAAAAAGGGATGTGAGGGTATTTGGAAGCTTTCAGCCCTGAGCTCTGCTCCAGGTGCTCACCTGCCAGGTGTTCCCACTCATAGGCAAGAACTTAAACTGTGCTCATGAGTGGTGATGTGTTGGAGAGACAGAAGTGGATTTGCATGCCCAACACAGAGGAGTTCATACCCACCTGTGCACTCATACAGAGGAGCAGGAGGTTGCAAACTGTGTTGGTAAAGATCCTCAGGACTCCCTCCCATCTCTGTGGCATTATTTCATTCCAGCTAATCAGAACAGATGTGGGTTTGCTGCTGCAATAAATTGCCCAGTCTCTGATACAGGTCTGAGAGACACACACAGATGTCTGACTGTGCATTCAGTTTTGAGTCTGTTAAGAATTACAGGTCTAAGGAACTGCAGTCCAGAAAATCTTTCTTTCTGCTGAGCTGTTGTTTTTCTCTTCAGTGGCAATCCAGGAAAGGGGAGGCTTGGACACACACTGGAGTTTTCAGCAAAGTATCAGCATTTGGGTCACAAACTACCTTTAAACTCAAGGAATAACAGTTTCTGAAAGAGACATCTGTAGGAATGGTGTAAAAATAATTTTTAAAATAATTGAATTTCATTGACACCTTGATAACAGGGTAAGGCTGCATTTCCAGATCAGTTAAGAGTTTAAGGTTACATGGTGGGATCTCATCCATTCTTTCATCTTCATGAGGTTCTTGATTCAAAGGGCACCTACTGGACAATTAATTTTGCAATATTTTTCAGAAGCCATCAGAGATGAAAACAGTGTGAAAGGTGTTGCTCAGAATGCCTGTAGTTTTTATCTAACCTGTTGCAGGGATGCCAACACCTCAGAGGCAGATGAACCTGGCATCAGGATGGCTTTGATGGTTGCCAGTCCTTGAGAATTTTGTGACAATGGTAGAAATCACTAAGAAGCCAAGAGGTTTTACATTTACACCTCTGGCCTGACCAGGGCTTGTCTCCAACTCCCCATTCCCTGGCAAAATACTGAATCTGGTTTTTTTTTGCTTTGACCAGAGCTGGGTGAGCAGACCCAGAGTCCCAGGCAAGGCACTGCTCACGAAAATATTTTGTTTTTCTTTCCCAAACACAGCTCCTGGTGCAGGTATTTAGGGAACAAACAGTGCTTTTGTAGACCAAATATAAGCAGTTTGTCATTATCTTGAGAACAAACTGTTTGTTTCTCCAGTTGTAAACACACTGAGGACAACTATTTAATCCTGCCACTACAATTAATAGCAATTTAGGTCACTTTTACAAGAGGTTAATGTCTCTCAGGATATACTGGCTGTAAATCTGTCTTCAGCATTGCTCTTGCTGTCCTGGTAGCTAAAGGGTAGAAGAAAAAGGATGATGCACCATTTCTCCTCTAAAACACAAAACTCACACACCAAAATGCAGAGAAAATGCTGCAGACAAGCAGCTCCTTTGTGTCCATGTGTCCATGTGCGTGTGAAAGGGGCAGAAAACACATCCATGGTTTCCTGACAGAGCATTTCTTGTCAGGCACTGGAGGCCAAGAGCTTATTTAACTCAACATAAGAGGGCTTTGCATCCCCAGCATTCTCTCAGATGTGAACTCTTTCTCCCAAACCCTTCCATCTCTGAGATCAGGCACTGTCATACATAACATTGTGTGCCAATTTTTCTCTTCTCAAATTATTTTCCAGCTTGAGCTGTGGAGTTGTGGGAGAGGAAATGTTCTAGGTGGAAGTGATCTTACTGTCTCTTGCCCTGTTTCTGTGTCATCAGAGACCTGACTCATTCTCTAAAGGAAGTTAATCAGTCAAATTCACCAGTTTGGACTGGACTGGAAATTCTTGGCTTTCCTGGCTGGCCCAGCCTGAGTGTCCAGAATGGCTGGAGGTGGGACAAGAGCAATGTGAGCCATATAGAAACAGGTTGGTTCCTTCATAGATTTATAGAACCACAGAATATCCTGAGCTGGAAGGGACCCACAAGGATCATCCAGTCCAACCCCTGGCCCTGCACAGACACCCCACAAAACCCTGTCCCTGAATGCATTGTCCAAACACTCCTGGAGCTCTGGCAGCCTTGGGGCCGTGACCATTTCATTGGGAAAGGCTCCTTTGAGGTCTGCAGGTGGATGTTTGCACCAGAAAAGGAGAAATCCCAGGATTTAAACACCATAAAGATGCAACACCTTCCCTGGCCCTCACTGTTCTTGCTAGCACAGTCTCAACACTTCCATTCTGTCAAAGTTTTGGGGCTGTTTCTCTTTCCAGTCAGTCAACTCTAAAAGGCATGGGACAACAGTGGTGACACTCTGACCTTTTAGGTTGGAGAAGATGCAAAAAATCCCTGTGACAGATTGCAAAAAGCAAAGATTGGCTTATCCAGTGCCCCTTGGACTCTTATTTTATACCAAATGAGAAACAACTGTAAAGAACCAGAGAAACAGTGGATTGCAGGAGGGTGAGGGTACAAAGGAGGCAAATTTGGAAGGCAGATGCCATACTGGGAGATGTACAACAGGAGTGCACCTGGAAAAACAAGAGGAGTTCCCCAACTTGATTCAGTGCTGGTGGATCCCCAAGTGTCCCTTGTTGGCCAGGAAAGTCCAGGAGAGAAGAGACTTCAAAGAGTTCTCAGACTGGAGAACCTGGAATGGACAGATGGAAAAAAAACCTCTGGAAAAGATGTGACAACTGAGATTATTTCCTCTGTACCCATATCCCTCTGCCTGGCTCTAGCAAAGGATCACCCAAGCCTTTTGAGAGAAATCCAAGGGGTGTTGCTTGTGCTTAGACTAATGTTTGACAGTTGGAGAATAATAAATACTCAGCTTTTAGACAAGCAAAATGTTATTGTTTTACAAAATCATAATTTCAGTGTGGTAATTGAAAGCATTTTCATTAAGCATTGCCAATTCCTCCTACATGTCAGCACTAACAACTTGTCATCCACATGGGAATGGATCCCAAAGAGGGAAAGGGACTCTACAAGTGGGTTTTCTCCTTTATTTTTAGACCATTTTCTACAGTTTTCTGCACTGTTGGTGAGCCACGAACTGATTAAACCTCTCTAAGGGGAGAAAAAGTAGGGGAAATGTCCTCAAATAGGAAAAGAGTTTTAAAGAGGAATGTGACCATCTCTTCTCCATGTCTGTGGGGGAGAGGGCAGAAGTCCATGGGCTTCTTTCATCCTGGGAAGGGTCAGTAAAGTAGACAAGGTATAAGGAAAAATGGCTTTTGCCCCCAGGGATAGTGAAGCTCTGGGGAGTGTGAGAGAGGATGTGGCTGGGAGAGTCTGTTACTAAATTGTAGAAGAAATAGATTAGACAGGCCCCTGTCAGAAAGAATAAACCTGAAGGCATTGGAGCTCAACTTTAGGAGGTCCCTCCTAGCCCTACTCTTTAGATTTTGGTCCTTTATAACACTTTAGGCTAAAAGGGAAATTTGTGTGACCCTGTGCCAGGTGCCTGATTCAGGGCCAGCCCACACAGCTCACTGCTCCTCTCACACCTTTAACTGCTTTGCCATCTAACAGGTGAGATCTGGATTGCAGGGGAACAAAATCTGCTGAGCCTTTTTGCAGGAGGTTCACAGCCTGGACCAGAGGCTGGTCACTCACCTCTAAAATGCCAGGAGGTTTCCTGTGGCCAGCCTGGCCTCTCAGTGCAGGTCTGTGGAGCACAGGCAGAGCAGCAGGAGCTGTACTGCTGCATCTGGGTGGGAGAAAACCCCAAGGGCTGGCTCACAGTGCTGAGAGAAACACTGGCCATTGGGGTCTAAGTCATGATTATCCCACTCACCTCAGAAAATACTGATTAGTTTTCCAAGACATTAATTCTTTTTGACCACAGAATAATTTTTTTACCTTGGTTTGTAGTCGGGTCCTGGGATGCTGCTGCCTACAGAGCACTCTGTTCCTGGGGAGCTCTTCATGGGAGATGGGAGGACAAGGATACAAAGACAAGTTCCGACCAGATCACCTCTGTCCCAAGCCACCTGCTCTCCTGAGTTTTGCCTGATTCATTCTTTACCTCAAAGTCTCCATCCCAAGCACCTCCTGTGCCTTTAGAGGAAAATAATTCCGTAACAGAGAATACTTTCCATTAAAGTAGTGCCTGATGGGAGAGAGAGAAGAGGGACAGGCCACTGTGCTGGCCACTGTCCCTTGTCACAGAAGCTCTGGTGACACCACTCTGGGCTTTCTGATCATTCTCTGTGACTCTTGCTTTTAACCACTGAGGACTTGCCCTTCCAGAACAGGGGAAGTGCAGCACATCCATAATGATGTTCCAATAAGTATTTTCTTGTTCTCAGGTTCCTGTGTTCAACTTGTGTTCAAGAGCAAGGTCACTTGGAGAAAGCCTGGATTCACCATGAGCTTTTTCAAGCCAACCTGAGGAAGGTTTTATTCCTCCTGGGCCAATATCTTTTGCTATGAATACCTTTATTTCCCAGGGAGGCATTAATGCTGGGCCCAGGCTGTTCTCCCCTCTGTGCAGGAGATCACCATTACAACCTTTGTATAATTTATGTATTCATGCCAAGAGGAGCTGAGTGAAAGAGGTCATGTGTAGGTAACATTCCCACTAACACCTCTGCCACTTCCACACTGCAGGCTGTGGGACCAAATCCAGCTCAGCACTGGAACAACTATTGAAAACCACCCTGGGTATTCCCTAATAAACAAATTAACATCCTTTAATTAAAGTGGAAGGAGTTGGATTTTATAGCACCCATAACCTGCTTTGGAAGCATATTGAAAAGTTCCCTTCTAGTCATTATTTTGGCAATAGATGAGCTGATACATTTGGAACTTTTAGGCT
The DNA here is from genome assembly GCA_035041345.1 of Poliocrania exsul. NCBI lineage: Eukaryota > Metazoa > Chordata > Aves > Passeriformes > Thamnophilidae > Poliocrania > Poliocrania exsul. Next base: position 2,531,288 of record JAWWLZ010000053.1, on the reverse strand, counting down.
GGGAAGATCATATTCTGCAGTTCGATGCTACCTGTGGAGCCAGGCTGGGATTTCAGTAACAGCTGGTTGAAAAGCTCTCAGTGTGCCATGATTGCTGTGTCAGTTTGCATTGCTGGCAAAGCTGAAGGGAATGGCAGTGCTTTGGAGAAACATTTCTTGCAGCTAAATATTTTATTTTGAAAAGCAAATAGTTATTGCTGATACCACTTTTTTTTGTTAGCTGGAGAGAGTAGGCTGATTTTTGCATATTTAACAGATTAAGGGAGGTGAACCAATAGCCTTTGGGTGCAGCTTCAGAATTGCTTGATGTTTGCCCTCACCCCTTACTGGCTCCTGCAGTTGTGTGACTCTCAAAGCAGCTCATCCATATCCACTGTCCTCAGAGCATTTTATTAGGCTGGAAAATACCCAACCCAGGACCCTGCAGGGAGCTGACTGGGAGCCAGAGTTGTTCCACACTGGGCTAAGGAGCTAAGGACATCCTAGGACACTGGTTTAATCCATGGATTGTAATCCAATCCTTCTGGGCTGATTTGAGGACAGGACTCCTCCTTCACTGGGCTGGGGGAGAGACACCACTGGCCTCCCCTGCTGGGGCTGCAGGTCTGGGCACTGGCACAGAGCTGCCCAGCACTTCTCTCCCTGCCAGAAAAGAGAGAAATCTCATCATTCCAGAGAGAGATAATTATCCCTGATCAACCAAGTCCTCAGTCTCTAATCTGCAAACAGCTGCCAGTACATAATCACCCTGCTCATTAAAAGTGACAAAGCTCCTGCTCGTTGCTTCACCCACACCCTCTCCCCCTGCACTCCCTTGACATTCCCTCTCACCTCCTCCTGGTTCTGACTAAGGGATCTGATCCCTTTCCAGCAGCTCATCCTGAGCTCCACGGACAAGGGAAGTGGTGATGGCTCTTCCTGCCTGCCCTTTCTGGCAAATTAAGGCAGAGATGAGCCCATGAACTCTGGATCATCACTGGCTGCCTTTGTGCTGCTTGGACCTGCAATCCTAATTCAGACCCCACTGCACCCAATTGCTCTCCCAGATGTGAATGCTCCTCATTTTATCTCAGTGTCAGAGGAGTTATCAAGGCCATCATGACAAAAAGAACTGGATGTTTCTGTGGATAATGAGAAAAGTCACTATAGGGGAATGAAGTTCTCCTGGTGTTGGGGTTGGAGCATCAGCAGAGTGCTCAGAGCAGAAGGCTCTTATCAGGGCCAGGAAGACATTGGGTTTTCTCCCTTTCTTTGGGACTATCTCAGCTCTTCTCCCTTTGAACCTGCTCCTGCCAGACATTGCTCACAGACAGGATATGTGGGCACTTCTCCTCTTCTAGTTTTCCTCAGCAGTATCTAAAAAAGGTTGCTCAGCTGGGATGTCTCTCAGGCTCTTGTCTAGCACAGGCTTAAACAGCAGCTACCACTGATGTCTCTCAACGAGGATTTGCCTGTCCAAATTGCCCTGTTTATTTTGCAGATATTCTCATGTTATTCTGAATTAAATGAGACACTGATTTTCTATTTGGAGCAGGTTGATATCTCAAACTGTCAGCTCCTTCTGGAGGAAAAACTAGAAAAACAAAAGTCCTCAGTCTTTCCATGTCTTGTCTTTCATACCCATGAAGAACTCTGTGTGCTCATGTGTGTGTGTGCATGAAGTGTGTGCACTCCACTTGCCAAGGTGGAAATCATGATAGAAATCAGGGCTAGATCTCATTTGGTCTAAAACTTAAGGCACCTGCAGCACTCTCATGCATATTCCCTTGGGAACTGGGTTTTGAAGTCTCTGGGGTCAGGTTTAAAGCCTCATTTTGCAGCAGCTCCAGCCTGTGTGGGAAATGCTGCTGGAAACCTGCTCATGGAGCTGTTTCTGCCTGTTCTCCCTCATCCCTTCTGGGGCCAGTGTTGGGCCTGACATCCTACGAGCTGTGAGATCCAGCTAATCCCATCACACCAGCAAAAGGGCCCTAAATCATCCCCGTCTGATTCTTGACTCCAAAGAGACATTTCATGGGTGATTGTGAGTGATACAGTGTGTGGTAATGGATGTATTTAAATGGGATTTATGGGTGACACCTGTCACATAGACCCTTCCATCAGTGACAGGCTGGAGAGATTTACACAGTGACACTGAGATGTGAGCTCTTGTAAGAGCTCCCTCAGTCACTGGCAGAGTGTTGGAGCCTCACAGCATTTGTCAGGAGCACAAAACAGGCTCCTTTGGCCACTGTCTGATATGACACTACACAAAATTAGTGGCAAAGAGTTGAATGCATCTTGACAACTATCCATAGAGGATTTCTTTAACCCCAAAGCTCTGTTTGTTTTTCTGGCAAACCATGTGGGAGGTGTTTTGATGGGCCCTTGGTCACAAGGGCTTCATGGGAGCAAGCAGAACTCCATAATGTCCCCACCACATGATTTGTCCTCTCTCCTGTGTGCTCCTCACGGTTCAGAGGATCATAGAATGGTTTGGGTGGGAAGGGACCTTAAAGACCATCCCATCCCACCCCCTGCCATGGGCAGGGACACCTCCCACCAGCCCAGGTTGCTCCAAGCTCTGTCCAACCAGCCTTGGACACTCCCAGGGATGGGGCAGCCACAGCTTCTCTGGGCACCTGTGCCAGAGCCTGCCCACCCTCACAGGGAAGGATTCCTTCCCAATATCCAGTGTAAATCTTTCAGCTTAAATCCATTCCCCCATGTCCTCTCACTCTTTGCCCTTGCAAACAGTCCCTCTCCAGCCTTCCTGCAGCCCCTTTAGGTTCTCAGGGACTGTCTCCTGGTGACTGGCTGAGGTGGTCACTCCAAGGGTCCCAGCTTGCCTGTAGCCCAGCTGTGCCTCCATTCCTGCACACCCCATTCAATCCATGTTCCTATTATCCATTTCTCCAGGCATCCAATCTTCTCCCAGCACCTCCAAACTGTGGCTCAAAACTCTCCCCCACCTCCCTATTTCCTCCATCTGCAGGTTCCAGCAGACCATCCAGAGAACCTCCCAACCCTTCCCACTGGAGGATCAGCAGGGATATCTGCAAGGACACCATTTCCAGGAGACCACCTGGACCATCCTGATGCTAATTCACCCTGGCAGCACTGCTCAAGCACAGCCAGGAAGGTTCCAGGCATGACTTCTATTGTTTAAGATTTTATTTGAAGGGGAGGGCTGGTAGATGGGTTTGTTTTTTCCTCGTTGCTCTTTCCCAAAGATCTGTGTTTTGCTACTCAGTTCATATCACAGCACATCCAGACACACACAAAGGGATCAAACAACTGAAGTCACCCATCAGTCTAAATATGCCCAATATACACAATATTTTGCTTCCTGAGCTATCAAAGGATTCTGGATACTACCTTGAATTGACCTGTGGGAGTTGACTCTGTAAGAACGTTTTCTCAGCAGCAACACATGATACATTTCTTGCTTCTTGGGCTTTCTTCTTTTTTTTTCTTTTTTTTTTTTTAATATATCTTTATAATTCTGCCGTAAGGCAGCCTTGGATTTGTAAAATTAACCTGTCATAACAAATTCATGTCCTCATCAAAGGCTGCTGTTGTGCTTCCTCCCCGACTGGAGCATTCACAGACTAAAGCTGTATTATCACAGTAATTTCGAAGTTCAATAGTGTATTTTCAAAAGCAATTGCTTTTCAATGCAGTTTGTTACATAACAGCAAATTTAGACTTTCCTTAAAACGAAAATTAAGTTCTTTAAATAGTAAGTCAGCTCCTGTTCACTCTTGTCTTTGCTTTTTTCTATTCTAAAATGATGCAGCTGCACTTGGTGTCCCTGAAAGGGCAAGGTTAGAAGGACTATATTAAGGTTTTTTATCACAAAAAACGGGATTTTTGAGCCCAGAGAAAAGTGGATTCCACATTTTAAATCTCTCAAAATTCACTCTTGCACACGAGTCTCTGGCCTGAATGAGAACCTTTTCTGCAGAGAAGTCCAGGGCTGGCTGGGATTGAGAGTTCTGGATGGCTGTGCTGGAGGCTTGGGTTAGATGAGAAGGGGAAGCCATAGGTTAGAAATAATTAGAATATTGATGAAAACCTTTCTGATCAGAAAAAAAAAAAAAAACAAACAACAAAAAACAACAAACCCTACTAGTAACTCAAGAAACCTCCTCCTTCTGATCCAGGACACCACCTTTACTCTTCTGGGTGAATCACACCCTTCTCTTATCAGGGTGGAACAAGTTCCTCTCCTTGGAATCTTGTCTCTTTGTATTTTCTTGTTCTCCTGAATTTTCTCTTGGCCCCAAAACTGCCCTTTCATGGTGCTGGTCATAAAACTGGTGTCCTCACCCAGGGCACCATGGAGGTGTCCTCTTTGGCTATTTCTTGTCCACAAAGAGCAGCACAACCTTTCCTTCTACACAAGCCCTGCACATCCACCTTGGATGGTCTTGCTTGAAATTCATCTCATTTTGGGGGAAATGCAGAGTTTGGACATGGCCAGCTCAGGGCACCGTGAGCATCCTTAGCTGGCAAGGGAAAGGAAAACCTCAACAATTAATCTGACCTCTCTGCTTTATGCAGTTGTCTTCAAAAATATCCTCAAAAGCACCTTGATATCATTCTGTAAATCCATCCTGAGGACTCTCCTTTCCCCTGGCAGCAACTCACAGGTCCTGGGGGCATTAAACCCACCATCACTTCAACCAAGAAAATCAGACTATTTGCTTGTATTCCCTCCTCTTTCTGTACCACTTATTTTATTTTTGGGGGTTTTTGTGAACTATGGCCAAAGCAGTCAGGTCTGCCAGCCCAAAAGCACTTTAACCCAAGACACTGATCATCCCACACCACCATCTATGTGCAAAGACATGTAATAATTAGTAAAAATGTGAGCTGAAAAGCTGCAGGAATTTGAGGTTGTAAGCCCAGCGCTTACCCTGCCATTAATTAAGGTTATCCCTTTATTAGTAATTTCCCTTGTGGGGTCTCAGACAGCAACAATCCAAGTGAATAGGAGATGCTGTTAACTTTTCTTTCCTTGGCAGTTTGGGAAATTATAGCTTATTGATTGCAAATAAATTCCTACCAACTGGTGCTCTAAGTTAGCACAAGTAAAGAAATGAACTGCAGCAGATCTGGAGCTCCCAGTCCCTTTGTGTGCTGGGGACATCCAGCCCCTTCCCATAAAACATGCTCAGTAACCAGCAGAGGTGATGGCAGAAGGAGCAGATGGGTTTCCCAACAACAGACAGTGTGACTGAGGTGGTATTTTTGGGAAGGGAGGATGTCAGGCATTGTGGAGATGAACATAAACAGACACTGGCTTTGAATGGCAACTGCTGTAGTTTAACATTTAACATTTTAACCACAGGTTTGAATGCTCAGAGGTGTCAAGGTGCTCCTGGTTCTACCAGGGCTGTGACAAGTAGGAAATGTGTAAAGAAGTGAGCACAAAAGGGGCAAAATTTTTTCCCAAGGTCACTGTCACCAACACTGCTGGTCTCTTCCCTCATGGTGAAAGTCACTCAAAAGTGTGACTGCAATTAAGAGAAGAACTGCCCAAGAGGTTTCCATGCCCAGGAGAGGACTTGGCTGCTGTGGTTTGGAAAGGGGAAGGCTCTGGATCACCCACAGATTTGCCCCTGGAGTTACTGTAGTGGCTTCTGATGATAAACAGACAGCTTGGTCATTGACAGCAAAGTTCAAGGGATTTACATCTTCCTAAAGGCTGATTCAGCCATAGAAGGAATAAAATTTTGGCTGTTGGTTGCTGGTCACTCCTTGCTTAATGGTTTCATCATCCAGTTACACAGAAGGATTTGTGCTATAACATAGAGGTGAACCAGGACTAAGTGAATAATGAGGAGCAAAGAGTGAAAGCAGAAGGCTGAGTGTCTTTGGATAAAGTTCACAGAATGGATTAATAAATGATTTTCATAGAGAAATAGGAACTATATTCTCCAAGGAGATTACTCACAATGAACAATTCGATCAGCTCCAGCCTGAAGAAAGGAAAAGGGGAAGAATAAATAGTCCTTCTCCAAAAGGAAAGGCTATTAATACTGCAGTGTCTTAATGGCTCACACGAGGACCATTGTTATCAAGTGTATTTATTAATAGCCTGGATGCCTGAGCATTCATTTCATTGCATGAGCAGTGAAAAGAAAATTTGTGGATAAATAAGAAACTCCATGTAATGGTCAAGTCTTAAAAGCTCTGTCAGGAAATTCTGCGAGTTCCATGATGGGGCAGTGCAATGGCTGAACAGATTTGGTGCATAAAGGACCAAGTAGTGGGAATTGGAAGGGACAATCTGAACTATTCATGGCCATTAATGGGTTCTAAATTGACTGTAACTGCCCAAGAAAAGCTCATCATCGATGGGAAAATGTAACGAGAACACCAAGCTGATGTGGTGTGCAGAATCTGTCAAAGAGCAAACAGAGTTTGTGAGATTAGAAATGGAGCAAAAAAGACATGAAATTCAACAGGTTCTTGGAACATCACACTGCCAGAGACCTCTGTGCTTGGAGGCTCCTCCATGGCTCCCACAGCCCTGTGCTGCAAACAGTGTTGTCACCTTCCCCAGCTCAGGACAGCAGGAGTTTGGAGGAGAGATTAGCCCCAAGGGAAGACTTTCCAGACCTTGGTCCCCAATTGGCTGGGAGAGGTTCCTGTTTTCCAGCCTTGACATAAGCATGTGGGTCTCTGCTGTAAGGTCAGATGGTCTCCTGCACAGTGGGGATTATTCATAGAATTATAGATTCATTTAGGTTGGAAAAGACCTCCAAGATCATTGAGTCCAACCATTGACCCAGCAGTGCCAAGCCCACCACTAACCCCTGTCCCCAAGTGCCACACCTACTCCTGGTGTTTCTCACCCTGATCCTCCATCAATCAGCTCAGGACATCAACCACCAACCCTGTGCACTGTTGGCACCAACCCTGTGCACTGTGGCCACCAAAATAACAAATGGCCCAAACCCCAGACTTGATGGCTCCTCCCTCGCCCTTGTCATTGGCCTGGGGACTCAGCAATGTCCTTCAGCAATCCAGATGCTTTGTACCCATTTAATTTCATTAATTACCTGCTCACACTCCATAGTGAAGCCTTTTAATGCTTTAATCTCCCCTTCCCCAGGCTCCTCCCTTTGGGAAATGAATTCCTGGTGCAAGGAGGGGAGTTTGGGATTGTTGCATGAAAAACCCTCCCCATGGAGCAGCAAATCCCAGGTGGCAGCAGAGATCTCCTGTCTCACCCCTTTCCACATGGGGTCCTCCATCACCCTCTCTGCTTTTGTCCTGCCTGCAGAGCTGTCTCAGCTGCGCCTTCAGTGGTTTTCACAAGTCTTTTTTTTCCCCCTCACCTCAACCAACAATAAAGTTCACATTTTCTGCAGGAGGAGAGGCTCTTACCTCACCTGCCCTGACCCCTGAATGCCCTGGGGTTGCCTTCACACCAGTAAGAGCTGTTTGATTTGGGTGTTTGCAGCTGTTTGGGGGATTTGGATTATGAAACTTCACACAAGATTTCATCAGACCCTGAATTCGGTGCTGCCTTTCTGTGCTGGCTCTTGGAGCACCTGTCAGCACACACTGAAAATTCTCCAAGTTTCCTGGTTCAAAATCTTCCCTTATCCTGAGCCCACCACTGTGGACATGGATGTTTGGCAGGACATTTCCCTTGGAGTCCAGCTTGTCTTCAAACACCTCCCATGTAGTGCAGCCCTTACTACACGTTGTGCAGCTCTTCCTTTTCAGCTGCTCCACAGAGTAAGTTAAAATGCAATCTAATGCCAATCCCATAAACAAACTTCCAGCTGGCATTCTCTCCCTAATGTCCTCTACTCCCTGCTTGGGTATTTAAAATCCTCCATTACTCTGCTCCTTGTACGTATTTCATTGTTTGTTCAAATCACCTCCCAGTCCAGTCTTTTTCTCCCATATAGGAAAGTTGGTTTCCCCATCTTCCCTTTTATTGCATATTTATCTCATAAATTATGTGGCTAAGCAGGTGCTTATGGTTGAATCCAACAAATAAAACATATTTATATAAAATATTGTACAGGCAGCAGTGATAACTCCAGTAAGGAAGGTCCCAAACCTGTCTAATTCCACTGGCTACACCAGGGCAGCTCTTCACACAAACCTGGGCAGATGGAAAGTGTTTCCAGCACTGGCCATATTAGAAATTGTTGTTTTCAGGTCCTCTTAATAAGCTTGCAAAATGTTGTCCTTTGGGCTGAAATTCTCCATAATCAGCACCTATGCCACAGTGGTTTCTCCCTTGTTTTGAAAGTTTGAACAGAATTAGGAGAGCTGCTTTTGAATACAGTAAAGAGGAAAATATCTTTTTTTTTTTTTTTTAAGTCTCTCTGACCTTTTTTTCTTGGCAGCTCTACAGCTGAATTGGCTGTGGTTTGAAAGATGCAATTTGGCAGGAAAACAGCTCTCATTGGGGAGCAGTGCAGGGCTTTGTATTGCAGGAAATTGGGTTTGATTTGCCCATGCCCAAGCATTCAAAAACTGCAATCTGACTGTATGCAGTGGAGGGCTTTTGCTAAGCTGATTAGAGGACATGGAGACCAGGGAATAAGACTCTGCATGTGTGCTGAGCCAGAGCAGAAGGGAGCTCCTGAGGGATGGGCAAGGAGACTCCGGTGGTGGAGAGGGATGTTCAGCTCCTTCCACCCTCAGTACAGAGTCCCAGAATGGTTCAGAGTGGAAGGGACCACAGTGGATCATCTGGTCCCACCTCGCTGCCCAACAGAGCCATCCCAGAGCACATGGCACAGGATTGTGTGCAGACAGCCCTGCAATATCCCCAGTGAGGGACACTCCACCCCCTCTCTGGTCTCTGTTCAGCGCTGGGTCACTGCACAGCCAAGAAGTTCTTCCCCATGTTCAGGTGGAACTCGCTGGGCATCAGTTCCTGCCCATTCCTCTTTTTCCATGGCTGGGCCCCCCGAGCAGAGCCCAGTGCCTGCTCTGTCCCCTCCCTGCAGGCACTGCCAGCCATGGGGAGGTCCCCTTCAGTGTCTCCTCTGGTGGCTGAACAACCCCAGCTCCCTCAGCCTTTGCTGCTCCCAGAGATGCTCCAGGCCCTTCAGCATCTCCGCAGGCTGTGCTGGACCCGCTCCGGGAGCTCCGTGTCTGTCCCGTGCTGAGGAGCCAGAGCTGGACATGGCACTGCAGCTGTGCCTGCCAGGGCTGGGCACAGGGGCAGGGGCACCACTCTGCAAGGAGGGCAAGAAGGGCTCCTTTGGGTGATGATGGGATGAAGATGGGCATGAAGCAAGAGCCACCAACAACCTGCCTTTAACTCCTAAGCAGCATTTTCTCCCAGTTCATACTTAAGGTTTGATTTTCTGTGCTGAACAGTCTGGTCTCTGCATCCCAGGGCATGTACAACCATGCTATTCCCATGGATGGGAGCAATCCCACTATTTTCAATGGTTTTTTCCTGGTTATTTAAGATCTTGTAGGATTAGATTCATACTGCACGAGGTAATAAAACTTTTTCCAAGGCTGTCTCCAAGTTTGAACACCAGGAAACTGAGTCCACAGCAATAAACAGAATCCATATTTCTGATCTATTTTAAACCAGAAAGGAGATTTTTCACAAACTTCCCCAGCTATAAGGATTCCTCAAATCCTCCTCAGTCCCTTTAAATATTAAATAATTCTCGTGCACACACCAGGCATAGCCCATCTCACAAAGCAGCAATACTGGCAAATCATATTCACATGCACATTCTTTGGACTAGTTGTTAAACTTCGTGGATGAGCTGACTGAATTAGTGGAATGGGATATTTGACTAAAATAAAAATATCTTTGGCCCTGGTGGCTGGAAATCAGTTTGCAACAGTGATTTCTGATAGACTGTTGTACTGCATGAGCAAATTCTGTGCTTAGGGAAAAAGGATCAAGAGACAGTATGAATAAGAGATACATTTAATAATAACTAAATGTTGAAAAATATGATCCTTCTGAAACTTGGTGCTGGCTATCCTGGACTGATCTGATGTGGCTTTGCTGCCTTTGATACAGAACTGTGTTTTCCTAATAGAAGTAATTATTTTTTAATTCAGAGCAAGTTTCAAGAACTCTCTACTCTCTTTCATGCTGCTTTGTAGCTTACCCCAAAAATCTCCCTGCTGAAACCGAAGTGGAGGGATAAACTAACCAGTGACCATATAAATATACACAAACACAGAGGGAGAGAGTTGATTAAATTGAGCTCTGCATTACAAGCACCTTCTGCTGTGATTTGCCAGGGAAATGAGGCTGAGTTGCTGCAGTTTATCTGATCCATACCCTGCCCACGGCCTTCATCATTCATGGCCACTCACTAAGATGTGCAATTCATACATTTTTTCGTTCTGCTTACCAATACTTCCCTCCTTCTTTGCAGCATGAGAGTACATAAAGCACAGAGAGGCAGGCAGTGCTATTTCTGCCCTGCACTGCAGTACAAAACCCATTAATTGCATTTTTGGCAATGAAGCCCAATGAGGTACATGCACATAGGACTCAAAGCTCTTTAAATATGCAGGCAATGTTCCCCTAATGAGTAACCTTCACTACTTGGGAGCTGCTGTGTGAAGTGCCAGTGACACAGGAGTGACTTTTCTGGGTTCAGTGTCATTGGGATGGGTGAGCAGGAAAGAGAGACCTGGGGCTGCCTTTTAATCCAGGAGTTAGGAAATCCTGTACCTCCAGGGGTACTGAGGAGAGTGGAAAGGAGGGCAATATTATGCAGCTTGATATGAGTTATAACTCAATGAAACACCTACATCAGGGATCCCTGAGACTATGCAGATGGTCACTCAGCCCCTCATGTTAATGCTCTGTTGTACAGGCTCTGCTGTGTGGCTGCTCGTTGTTCTCCCATGACAAGGTAAGTCATAGCAGGTTTTCTCTTCCTCTACAGCCTTCCTTGCAGCCTCATGACAGTGGGCACATGGAGACAAGGATTGTACACAATTTCCTGCCTCTGTCTATGTCCTCTATTGGATCCAATGTTCTCTTTTATTACCTGCCCTCAGTTCTTCCCAGGGCACAGATAAAGAGCTGCAGGTTGAGTTTCAGGGTGAAAGAAGGTAACTGGGGCTCATCTAGACCTGTATCTGTGCAGGGCCACAGGAGCTCGAGATCATCTGGTCTAGCTTCCCATGTCCATGCTCAGCTTCAGGATTCAAATGTGTTACAGAAGAAAGTGGCTTTAGGAATGAAATAGCAACTATTAGGACCAGCTAATCCTGGTTGTATTAAATTCAGAAATGGCTGCTGATCCAGAGGAACTGGGAAGAAGAGCCCTTAAGAGAATGAATTTATATTCTGAGCTTTTACTTCTCACTCACAGCTGTCTGAAAAACATCACTCCCCCCTCCCCAAGCTACTCAATGAGAAGAGCACAAGGAGAAGGAACAGCTCAGATCTGGATGGGCTGTTTGTCAGGTATGAATTCTCTCATCCAGCCACTCTCACTTCTATTCAGCACATGTAATGAATGTCTGAAAAATCTGGAAATTTATGTTCAGATCAATGGGAGCTGATTAATTACCTAAGATGTATTCAGATAACAGAGTTGAGAGGAAAAGCAAAGGCAATGCTTTCAAAAATGCTCAATGAAGTAAACCAAGTACATTGCGAATATGTTTAAAGGATAAGTGCAAAGACGACCCAGGCAAGCGGGGTATCAAAGAAAAGAGACATCCAAAAGGCAGCCTTACAATCAACAACATAGACATGAAGGAGAAAAGAAATCTCTAAAGCTATTAAAAATCGGGAAGCCTATTAAAAATGGATTAAAAAAGGTACAAGGAAATCAAATCAAGAGACATGGAGTGGCACTTGCGAAAGAAACCTTTAGCAGAGTGGAAAAATTACTCTGTGATCCAAGTGAATTTAAATAGTGACTCCAGTAATGATGGAGAACAGCATTTCCTCATTTCACAGACCAGCAACTAACAGATGAAATGTTGGTGAGCCTTCAGCCCATGGGAACACACCAGGGGGTTCATCCTGCATGTCCAGCCATGGTGTCCCCACATCAGCTGATCAATGATACAACTGATGCTCAAAACTCCAGGCTCTGCTCTACCTCCTGCTTCAGCACCAGCTAATCCTGCTCACGTCTCAGGGATGATTTTTGAATGGGGAAGATCATTGTGAAAGCCAACAAGTGCAAGTGAAGGCTGAATCTGTTCTCCCAACTCCTTCCTGCACAAGGAACCCCCTCAGGATCTGCCAAGGGCCCCGCAGGGATGTTGTGCCCAGCCTGCAATGATGGGTTTAAGCTCCTTGTGGAGCTGATTCTGAGCAATGGGAGGGGGATAAAGCCAAGGTTATATTCACCCAGAGAATGTTTTTATGTCCAGACTCAAAGTGCAGCCCTAACATTTTATCCAATACATGATGGGACATCCCCTCAGCTTCCTTCTGCAAACACCAGCCCCAAGTACCAATACCCCGGATGAAAGCAGCTGCCTGTGGAGCTTGGAAAGGTCTTTTCCAGTCATGTCCATTCGAGGTAAACATTGCCCAGGTCTGGCTTCCTTGTCTCTCCCAGATGAAAATCTACTGCCAGATTTATTTACCCCCACTTCCTCACTTTTGGTTTTATTTTGTCTGTAGAAACATCAACACCAACACCCAAACCATTACTTCAGTGGCAAAGGAATAAAAATGTTCCCACAAACCAGGTGGTTTTTCAAACAGGATCATGGGGCTTTATGTGAAAGGTTGAATGTGCAGAGACATCATTTGTGTGGTGACCATCATTGCTGCACCTCCAGGAGGAGCACCCAGGCAAGTTTGGCTGTCACCTCCTGCCCAGCCACTTCTTCCACATCCCCCTCCCTAACTGTGAGACCAGAGCAGGAGCAAAGACCTCCAGCATCCACACCCCACAGCCCACCAGGAATGTCTCCTCCTCTCCTTCAAGTCAAGCTTCAGTTTCCTCCTTCCCCTCGTCTTCAGGAGATTGTTCCAGATCATTACAACTTTTCTATTAAAAATCTTCTTGTAACTTCCTAAATGCTTTCATGGCCTGCATGTTGCATTTGTTCTTGTTCCAAGACAGTCCTTTAGCTTAAGTAGCTTTCTTCCTCCTCTCTGTTTATTCCCTCTTCTCTCATCACACTCAGGTCTCCCTTGGCCCTTGGTTGTTCCTGTTGCAACTCTCTGCTGGCAGATGAGCTCTCAGCCCACAGAGCCCCTTGCACAGCCTTTCTCTGCTGTCCTTCACTGGGGTGGGGAGAGCTCTGCTCCTGGATGTGGCCACACTGGGCAGGGATGCAGTGCTCATATTCACCCCTTCCTAGTGGGAAAGCATTGCCTGGGATAAGCCTTTTCCAGAGCTGCACCATCCCCTGTGACAGATGAGTGGAAACAACTTTCTCCCCTGCTCTGATATTTCCAAGTGATGAGGCCCAAGTTTCAAGCAGCAACTCATGTTATTAGTCCCAGCGTGCACAGCTCTGCCTTTTGTACTCTAACATTTCATTCTGCTTCTATTACTTCCCTCGTCAGGATCATCCAAGTGTTTTATTTGTTATATTTGATCCGATTTTCCATTTACCTTCGGGTCTTTAATTATTCTTTCCTTGCAAATTTATTCGAAGCTTTGCATACCGTTGATGTCTCTCGTTGCCTGGATCCTTTATTTCTCTTTTTTAAACAGGAGAACTGGGCTTGCCATTTTTTCTGCTCATCTTATGTATTAAAAATCCTGAAGAGTGGACTCGTGATTTCATGTGCCAGTTCTTTTAGGAGTCTGGCTTGGATTATTTGTTCCCCCTGGCTTCAGTGCATTAAAGCTCTTTCAGTTTTGCTTTCACCTTGGATGCTGAAATTTCCATTTTTATAAATCTCATGCCCATTAGCGATTGTCCCTGTGCCCTTGTGTCCTGAAGCAGCATCTTTATTGAAAACTGAAGCAAAGTACTCATTTAGGCTTTTTTTTTTCCTGTAACTACATTTATTTTTTATTTCATCCATCTCGCTTTCTTCTTTGTCTGCATGACCGAAGATTTTTTACTTAAAATATATATATTTGCAAGTTGTAACTCAGCTTGAGTTTTGACAAATCTCATGTTAGTCTTGCAGTTTCTGCACTCTGAGGGAATTTGTTGATCCCCCTCTTTTGTCCCCTTTGGGCTCTCTGCTTTCTTGCAGCTTCTCTTCCAGGGGACCATTCCTGCTATAGATTGGCTTCCTTTGCCTGGAATGTGCCTTCCAGATTGGTTTTGTACTTTTGGCTCCCCAAGGTCTCTGCTGTAAAGAGCACCAGGACAGCTGGCTGCACTTCTTGGCTCTGTTTATCCAGCTCTTGCCCTTCCCAAATACAGAGCAGGTGTAATTCTTCCTTCTGTTTAAATTGAACTGACCTGTGATCCCCGTAGTTCTTCTCCACATCCAGCTCCTCTATCATCTGCTCCCTGGTTTACCTGGGCAGTACCTCCCCCAGCAAACCTCCCCATCTCCCAGGATTCAGGTGTAGGATGGGAAGATGGAGCTCCAGCTGAGGAGTCAGGGGTCTTTCCAGGCTGGAACTGGCAATTGGCCAGCACAAAAACATGGAATGGTTTGGGTTGGACCTTCAAGACCATCTCGTTCCACATCCTGCCATGGGCACGGACACTTTCCACTAGCTCAGGTTGCTCCAAGCCCTGTCCAACCTGGCCTGGGACACTTCCAGGGATGGGGCAGCCACAGCATCTCTGGGCACCTGTGCCAGGGCCTGCCCACCCTCACAGGGCAGAATTTCTCCCATTATCCCATCTAACCCTGCCCTCTGGCAGTGGGAAGCCATTGCCACTCACTCTGTCACTCCAGGCCCTTCTCAAGTCCCTCTCCAGCTCTCTTAGAGCACCTTTAAGTGCTGAAAGGTGCTCTAAGGTCTCTCTAGAGCCTTCTCTTCTCCAGCATCAGCAACATCAGCCATGAGGTCGATGGGACAATCCAGATTGCCTGTCAGCTCATGGTCCCACAGGCTTGGCCAGACCAGGAGGGGGGAATCCAGTCCAGAACGTTCTGTCATAGGGTCTGCAGGTCACCACAACTCCTCTCCCTCTGGGAATACAATGAGCACTTTTGACATCACTGCATAGTCGAAGAATAAGAAACCAGAGTCTCCTCTTATGTCTTATTTAGCAACAATAAGACAAACCTCGTTCCTCTGCTCACCTGACAGCAAAGTCTTATGGCAGCAATGCAATAAAAAATGAAAAAAGAAACTTTTCTAAGAAATTAGTGCCCTTTTCCCCTGCACACGTGGTTCCTGTGGTTTGAGTGATATTTAAAAGGGTTGTGTTACTGGTATTGCAGTTCTGATCTGACTAAAAAAGACCCCTCTGTCTAAAGCTGAGGTTTCTCCTCTGTATTTCTTCTACTTGAAGATTTCTCATGCTCCTGCAAGTGCACTGTCTCTGGATAGTTTTTAAATGACCAGAGCCAACAAAACAGAGGAAAAGCAAATTTAAGGTGGGCCAGTGTTAGCGAGGAGAGGCTGGGGAGTCTTGTTCCATGCTGAGATATTCTGCAAAATGGGGCATCCTCTGTTGAAGAGAACATGCACTATGGAACATTTCTCATCTGTATGGGGATTTTTGTTTTAGTTTAGTTGGTTGCTTGGTTTGGTTTTAATGAGGTTCATTATTTCACTGAAATATTAAGACTAGGGAGAGACAGCAAGCTCCACTTGTTGTTAAAGTCCAGTGGGAAGCATTTCCCATCCCAGTGAAAAGTGTTGAGATGTTAAAGACCTTCTTAATTTGTACTGAGATTAAATCAAACCTTCTCGTTAAAAAGAACAAAGCATGATATCCCTGAGCTTGGGGGCACTCAAACCTGGACCCAGCTCTGGCTTTTCCCCAAGTTAAGCCAGCAGATCATGTCCAACCCAGTCCTGTGTTCCCTCGGGAGGCTCAGGACTTGTGCTCAGCACCTACTCAAAGTGCCAAGAGGGACAGAACTCTCCATGCCTCACACAGAGCCAGAGGAGCAGAGGTGTGGGGTGAAAGAAAAGGAAGAGAGAAAACCAGGGAATGTGGACTGGGATGGATGGGAGCAGACACCTCAGGGAGAAGAGGGGACCATCTGGTACTCCCCAGAAAGGGATTGCTGAAAGGAAGAGGAGGGTAATGTAAATAGGGAAACAGGCACTGGCCATGTCTGGCACCCAGAGATTTTCCAGCTATTGATTTTGCATTTGGGCGTTCCTCACTGATGAACCATTCTGGGGAGGCCCAGTCCAACCCCAGCTATTGGAGTTCCCCTCCTGCTTGTTCCTGCTAGCCATGTCCTGCAGACCCCATTTATGGAGTTACCAAAGGCTGAATCCAGCCCATGGCATAAAGCAAGATGCTGTTAGAATAACATCATAAATCTCTGTCTCTGGAACGACGAGTCAGCTCTAATGTAAAAGGGAAGGAGGACAGAGATGATCTTTTAAAATGCATTTGGTCAAGGAAAGAGTTTTAGCTTTTGTTCAAACTGTTGACTTTCTTCAGAGTGAAATAACTCCTTTACTAATGAGATCCAGCCTGACTAAGGAGACGAAAGTGAATTCATTCAGTATTTGTTACTCCTTGTATTAACCAAAAATATGATT
The DNA here is from genome assembly GCA_035041345.1 of Poliocrania exsul. NCBI lineage: Eukaryota > Metazoa > Chordata > Aves > Passeriformes > Thamnophilidae > Poliocrania > Poliocrania exsul. The sequence continues at coordinate 2,514,705 of JAWWLZ010000053.1, read as the reverse complement.
CCTAGATGGTGATTTTTCCCCATCAGATCTCCCAGATGCAATCATTTGCTGTGCAATAAAAGCTTTTTCTAATGAAACCCAACGTGCACTAATAAAGACTAGATTGGCTTTGACAACGACTCCTTTTGCTCCAATTCATGCAAAAAGTACCAGAGAACGGTGTTAACAGCACAGGGAAGTTTTGGGAGTGCTGCTGGTGGAGCCTGTGACATCTTTCTGTGCAACATTAGTGGGACTGAGCCAACACAAAGGCTCAGTCTGAGAGCTCATCACATACTAATTTACTGCAGGTCCTGCTATAAATAATGCATGCACTGGGCAGCTGAGCAGCCCTTAGTGGAGTAATGCACTCAAGGCTTCTTCCTCCCACAGAGGCCAAACCTCATGTCTGTGCTGGTATCGCAGGAGAACTTCTTCAAATCACCTCAGTGACTTGGGATGGGGATGGGAAAGACTCTGGGATTTAGCCATCTTACATCTCAGTCAAGATATTTATATCTCTGTCATTTATATCTCTGTATTTATATCCTCTTTCTTTATTGACAGGAAATGCTGGCTAAAAAGCAGAAAGCAGGCAAAAGATCTGTCTGGATTTTCCATGGGGAATGCCATGTGGGTTCCCTGCAGGGTTTTCCAGTCACTCCAGTGAGGGCCCTGCAGTGGAGAGGAGGATGAGAATGGTCTCAGCTGCACTGTCCCTAGTGCTGCTGGAGGGGGTGGTCTGAGAGACCCCCAAAGCAGCAGCAGGATGCTCTTGGCAGGGGTGGGGAGGAGGACTCATCCCAACCTGTGTCTAAGCCCTGGAAGATGAGAAGGTTATAAGTCAAAACTGATTTTGAGAAGTGTGGTTGAAAGATTTTCTGAAAATCCACTTGAGTGCCTTTTTCCCCATCCAAGGGTAGTATCCAGGTGATTCAGCCTTCCCAGTATTGCATTGCCTGTGTGGTTGAGGTGAAACCTGGAGCTTCTCCCACAGAGCTGTGCAGTCTGTGCCTCTCCAGGTTTTCAGCACAGGGGCGGTTTTAGTGGTAGACTGGATATTTTTGGTTTCTGTTCCACCTCTTCTTTCTGTAGGATCTTAAGAGATATTGTCTGACACCTTCCCTGCCTTGTGTGCTGTTTTGTTGGGTTTTCCTCCTTATTCCTTGAGTTAACTCCCTCTTGTGTCCCTTTACAACACACTGATGGAACTTTGGCCTTCTTGGCTGTGTGGGGCTTGCACATCATGATGAATTATGGAGGTTCTTTGTAGTTTTCATCCCTTCCTTTCCCTTTACTGTCATTTCAACAGTGCCACAAATTTTACTGCAGAATTCCAATCTCTGACAGAACTGTTTCATTTTGGGTGTCTGCTTTGGTCTCAAGTCCCTGTCCCCTTCTAACCTGAGTTTCAAACATAACTATTTCCTGCCATCCTCAATGTTCCTTTTTATTGAATTAATTAAAGTTGGATTTCCCTTTTCAGCAGAATGACTGTAGTTTAATAATTTCTTGAGCTATCTCACTAAGTTTGGTGTTTGCTTCCTCCTTTCTTCCTTTCCTGTTTTTTTTTCCATGAGAAGTTTAAGGATTTATGTATTTCTGAGTTATTGTTGTTGATGATGGTGGCTTTCTTTCACTCCTCTTATGTCCCTGTAATTCTGCTCTTGCTGGGAATGGCCCTGGATGATGTGATGGGGTGTGGCCAGATTGCTCCTGTCCATGGTCAGTGGTTTGGTGCCCACCCAGCAGAGCAAGTGATGTTCACCCTGGGATGTTGTGCCCTGTACCACAGACCAAGCTGGGATGGTGTCCCCTGTACTACAGACCACATTGGGATGGTGTTCCCTGTACTACAGACCAAGCTGGGATGTTGTGCCCTGTACCACAGACCAAGCTGGGATGGTGTCCCCTGTACTACAGACCACATTGGGATGGTGTTCCCTGTACTACAGACCAAGCCAGGATGGTGTTCCCTGTACTACAGACCAAGCTGGGATGGTGTCCCCTGTACCACAGACCAAGCCAGGATGGTGTCCCCTGTACCACAGACCACCCTGGGATGGTGTCCCTTGTACCACAGACCAAGCTGGGATGGTGTTCCCTGTACCACAGATCATGCTGGAATGGTGTCCTCTGTACCACAGACCAAGCTGGGATGGTGTTCCCTGTACCACAGATCATGCTGGAATGGTGTCCCCTGTACTACAGACCAAGCTGGGATGGTGTCCCCTGTACTACAGACCTCCCAGCTTTGTACCTTGCACAGCAGGACCTTGGGTTTAAGATACCATGATCAGCAACACTCCCTTGGCTTGTTTGAGCAGTTCTGGGGTAAGGATAGTCCATCCTGTGGGGGTTCCACCCCTGTGCAAGGGGCTATGCAGGTGGAGCACCATCCATGGTACCCATAAACTCTTCACTCAATACATGGACCTTCAATCCTCACTTTTTTCATGAATTTCCAGCTCCCACATCCTTCACAAGGGTAGTTTTTTTTTCACAGTTCATGGAGTTTCTATGAGGCAGGGATGGCATTTTCCCAGGCAAGGGATCAGTGGTGGGTGTGAGGCTGCTACCCCAGCCAGGACTGCCATCCTCATCCCCAAAACACTGGCTTTCCATCACCCCCAGGGTGCACCCAAGGCATGGAGGCTTCTTTTGGGGAGGACTGTGAACTTAAAAAGAAAATAATGAGAGAGTTGTGTTGCATCCTCTACTCTGCCTCCATCCTGGAAGGGTGTTGTGCACATGGTGCAGGGATGTGCTGGTGCAGGTGAAGGTACGAGGTGCCCAGAGATGGTGTTGATGGGCTTTCTGAGTCAGATACCCTCAAACCAGGGTCACCTCATGCTCTGCTGTGCGTGGGCAGTGCCCAAGCCCTTCATCACACTTTGGTAGCCAAGGGAATGAGCTGGATCCCCCCTCAAGCCAGGAGTGGTACACAGAGACACACAGAGGTCCAACAGGGCTGAGCTTGGGGCAGCAAAGGGTGAAGGGGGCCATGCCCACATCTGGTGAGGCAGTGCCTGGAGGTCAATCAAACATTCAGAAACTGTTTTTTTATCCTGTAAGGCCAGTTTCTCTGAAGAAAATTCCTCAAACTCTCATGAAAACTACGATACATCCAATACAGCTTCTTGGGACCCTGGAAATGTATTTCCTGTTTGTGTGACAGCAGGGTTGAAAAACAGCATAAAAGACTCTGAGAAACAGCCTTTTCAATGTTTCCCTTGGGGTCTAATTTGAGATGCAGAAATATCAGGGGCACCCCCAGCAGCCCTGGACAGCTGCCCTGAGTCTCTACCTGCCCCCTCCAGGCTCCATGTCCACTCCCACTTTCATAGAATCATAGAATGGATTGGGTTGGAAAAGCCCTCCGAGATCACCAAGTCCAACCCTTGG
>JAWWLZ010000053.1:2495131-2509912 GCA_035041345.1 Poliocrania exsul | reverse complement strand
GGCACAGTTTGCCCAGAGCAGCTGTGGCTGCCCCATCCCTGGGAGTGTCCAAGGCCAGTTTGGACAGGGCTTGGAGCAGCCTGGGCTGGTGGGACGTGTCCCTGCCCATGGCAGGGGGTGGAATAAGTTGAGCTTTAAGGTATTTCCAAACCAAACCATTCCATGATTTTATCATCCTGTGAATTTCTTTTCTCACCATTTGTTGCCTTCATGAAAATAGACATTTTTGCCCTCCCCCATCCCCACCTTATCTTGGATTGCCCTGTTCTTTACCTGTTTGCTCAGTGACTCCTCTCTGCAGGGCGGGTCACTGGTTCTGCTGTGGGGCCGCTGGGGACACATCCTGCACACAGCTGTGGGTGCTGGAAGGGGCATCTCATAATAGCCTGATAACAGCTATTAAGTAAATACCACATGCTGGAACAAAATGCTTCACTTCAACCTCAAGCAGGGTGGGGTTAACTATCAGAGCTGAGTTGTTTACCTTGGGCTGAAACGCCTCAATAGGGGGACTTTGAAAATCTGCTCCCATGAATTACTGGTTTCCACACTGGCTTCTGTTATATGGTGGTGACAGCTTAAATAAGCAGAAATTTCTTGGAAAGATTTTCTCTTTGTCTCAGTTATGCCTTTTCTACAATCCCACAGCATCATTCACACAATCAAAAATTGCCAGTGTGGCGGGTACTACAATTGCAGCCAGAGCTGCCCCTTTATTTACTCTGATGTTGGGTTGACATTGAGTTGGTTTGGGGGAAAAAAAATCCTGTGTGATTCTTACTTGAGTTTATACTGGGAAACAAAGTAAAGCAGCAGAAAACCTGGTGGCAATATTGGGATGAGTGGGAGTAGATGAGGGTAAGTGGGTCTGGTTTCAGAGTGCCTGTCCCTGGCACTGAGCTGTGCTGAGCTCTCTGGGATGAACCTGCTCTGAGCTCGTGTTTGCAGAGTGTGTGGTGGGCACAGCGAAGCTCTGCTGAGAGGTAAAGTGTATTAACCTGCTTCATGACATCTTAATGGGGTTTGGACATCTCTGTGAGCCCAGTGGACGTGTGTCTGTGCTTATACAGCTCTGCAGGTCTCTCTGAAGCCTCTGTCCAGGTGCAGCGGGAGATCAGGAGTGTAAAACACAGGTAGGGGCCTCTGCAGAATTCAGCCAACTGGACTGGGACAAGATCAGTTGCCAAACCAAGGGATTTCTGCCAAAAACCCCTCAGAGGACAGTACCTAGTGGAGTAAAGCATTCCCAGAACTAGGCTATAAGAATGCCATTTTGGTAAATCAAAGGTTAGAGGAGAACTAGTGCCAATTTTTTTCCCCTTGGAGTCACTAGATCAAGTGCCACCTCAACAACTTCCTCATGCTCCTTCTCCTTCTTGCATCCCACCACTATGGCCCACAGCTACAAGGTCCCCACCCTGTCCCCTCACTGCACCTCACCATGGAGCCTCTGAGTGCTGGAGCACCGTGGGCTGAGGAGGTCTTTGGTTCACCCATGTCTGGGGGATGCCACAAACTCTCCAGGCCTTTGGTGGGAGCAGGCATGGACCACACATGGCCAAGCAGGTTCCTGCAACCCCTGCACCAAGTCCAAGTGAATATTTTGCCTTCCAAACAGGATTAAGTGCCCATAGGTTGGAGTAGATCAGCTTTTCAGCCTCTGAGATCAAACCCAACCTCAGGGAGGTGGAGGATCTCAGTTCCTCCCCTCTGCACAGGGAATCTCTTGCTCAGGGTCTGGCTGCTCTCTCTCCTCCTTGTGATGCTGCCAAATTTGAGCTGGGCAGAATTTGGGTCCTGAAGGGCTGTACAGAACTGGAGTGACTTCCCTCTCTTCTCCTTTCTGGACTGAGTGTGGTCCCACACAGGAGGAGCAATGGGAGACCCTTTGTGCCTTTCCTGGGATGTGCAGAGGATTTGGAGGCTCATAGAGAGGGCTGTGAGGGGAACTTGAGCTCTCACCATGCAGGAGCTCAGGCTAGATCGTCGAGTTCTGTCTCCTCTGAAGCTCAATGAATCTAGAAAACCATCTCCCCTTGTCATCTGTGCTAAGAGATTCACAGCACCTGCACAAAAGTGCTTTTAAGTCTGCTTCATGCATATTGAGAGTTGACATTAAAAGAGGGAGAAAGAAAGAACAATCCATTAGGCTCTGTGCACTAAATCCTAGATTTCAAACTGACACATCTAAAAATACCTATGATATGAAAGCAGATACAGCATGATAATTATATACTGCAGGTCTATTGTGCTATTGTGTTCTATATGGGATTCCAGGAGCAAACCAGCCTGGATAAAATGAAGAACAGTGCTCTTGGATGGATTAATATCATTGACATCCCAAAACCTCCCAGGCCCTGGTCCAGGGCTCTTCAGTTTGGAGGGCTGGGATTTGGCACTGGGTAGCTCTTCCTTGCCCAGGTTTGATGTGTTTCTTTAAAGAGTCCTTTGGTGGCTGACCTGAAACCAGTTTCTTTTGTGAAGTGGTTAACATCTGGTGCTCTCCCACTTTCTGGAGATACTTCTCATGTCCTTGGATGTGGTAGAACGCACATGTCATGAAACTGCTGACCTCAGGTTGGGATGGGGGGAGCCACCCAGGCTCTGAATCATATGAATACATGAAATGATGAATTCTCTGTGTGTTTCTGGCAATTTCCTGTAGTTACAAACTCCAGTGAAAATTAAGATTAAATTGCAGTCTAATTAGTTAATGATTTAATTTTATATAAATAAGCCCAGTAAATCATGTTCATCATTGTACAATAATATAATAATACGTTTCCCTGTGTTTGAAATGATCTCCATAAGAGGCACCATCCATATCCCTGAATACAAACCATCTCCCAGCTATCCCACAGTGACTTAGTGACAACATGGGACAGATTTGTCTAAAAATCAAGCCTCTTTCTAGAAGCTTACTGAAGAATATCCTGTTTGTCCAGGCAAAACAGCAACAGGCTGGTTTGGAGACAGCTCTTGAGGGAGCAGGAAGGAAGAGGAACCCACATTGCAAAGCCCCTGGTGTCACCCAAGTGTCCTTGATTTCTGTGTTGCAGTTTCCAGCTTGCAATGATCCTGAAAGCCAAGTCCTGGCCAGGTGTGGTCAGTGAAGGTCCCATCACCTTTGTGAGGGTTTTTTTGGGAGCCTCTGTTCAGCAGAGCAGTGGGGCTCTGCCAGCCTCCCCTCACCTCCCACTTCCAAGTGGCTGGGACAGATGGGCTGCTGTGCTGAGCTGACGAGAGTTCTGGATTTAGTTGGTGGAGAAGCAGGCTGGGATCCTCCAGATGAAAGACTCTATAAAAAGGCAAGTTATTGCCTGTAATTTGAGAGTACTGCCAACCCCAAATGTTAAAAAATTCTGAGGTTCCCAAACCACAGAACCAGCCAAACTGTCACAAGGTTTTTCATTTCTAATTGGAGTTCCTTCTCATTTTCCTTCTGCTTGGAGCCAGTGGGTCCTGTTCTTCTTTGCAGGGAAAAGTCACGATGAAGCACAAACTCTCTGGTTTTCAGAAGCAAAAGCTGAGCCTCTCTCGATCACGTGTCTCTGCCAGAGATGGGGCTTCTGTAAAATGTCACACAGGGGGAAGCAGCACAAGGGAACCACAGCCTTTTTGCTTCAAGTTCGTGTCTCACAGCACTCCTTGCACCTCTCCCCCGCCACCAGCTGCTCCCAGCGGGCAGCATGGACCCCAAAGCCACTTTGTCCTCTCCCAGGGAGAGCTGGGGCAGCCAGTTCTGTGGGAGGAAATCACTCCTCCTGCTCTCTCAGCAAACCACCTGCCTTGAAGTGGGTCAGAGTAAGCTGTGAAGTTCCCACGTCCCTGCTGTGAGAGCAGGGCCTGTGTGGCAAGGAGGGTGTGGATCTCACCTCTGGTGCTGAGCTGTGCTGGCAGCAGTGGTGGCCAGGACTCGGTGTATGGTTGATGTTGGTGCTGCCAAAATCTCTAATAAAACCCCCAGGAAGACCCCCAGAGGAAGGCAACTAATTTTTATAACTTTTACTGCCTAACAGTGGTGGTCCCTCCTGTGTCCACCCCTCTCCAGGCAGTGACAGCCTCATGTTTTAGGGGTACTAAAAGCAAACACCACCCCAACACTGCATTTCAAGGCTGAGGTTTGAGCTTGTGTCTCTTCCTGTTCTCAACCCACAGCTCATGCTCTCAGCTGAGCTTCTGGAGGCACCTCAGCAGAGGCAGAGGTTTCTGCTCCCACAGACCCACCAGCTGGGGAACACAGGCAAGTGTTACAGTCCCCTGCCAGGAAACCAAGCCTGGCTCATTGCTCTTTTTTCAGGAAATGTGGGATATGGGTTTCAGTCTCCCAAATCCTTGGCTTGTGCTGCCCTAGAAGTAACTCCTGCATGAGGCATGGCCACATGTCCAGGATGCTGAATATCTGGTGGGGGCATGAGTTGGAAGTGAAACCTCCAGGGGCTGAGATGAGATGAAAAGGATGGAATCTTCAGGAAAGATATTGAGGTACTGAAGAGGGTCCAGAGAAGAGCAACAAGGCTGGTGAAGGGAAACATAAATCCTATGAGGAAAGGCTAAGGAACCTGAGGTTGTTTAGCCTGGAGAAGAGGAGGTTCAGGGGAGATCTCATCACTGTCTAGAACTACCTGAAGGATGTTGTAGCAAGGTGGGGATTGGTCTCTTCTCTCAGGCAACCAGCAGTAGAACAAGAGGGCACGGGCTTAAGCTCTTCCAGGGGAAGTTGAGCTTGGATATCAGGAAGAAATTCTTTACAGAGAGAGTGCTCAGGCATTGGAATGGGCTGCCCAGAGAGGGGGTGGATTCTTCGGCCTTGGAGGTTTTTAAGGTGAGACTGGACGTGGCACTGAGTGCCATGATCTGGTAATCAAAGTGGGGTTGGATTAAGCGTTGGACTTGATGATCTCAGAGGTCTCTTCCAACCCAACTGATTCTATGATTCTATTCATGGAATCCCCCAATGTGCTGTGGAAGAAGCTGCACCTCTGTGTGTCACTTTTCCCATCTGTAAGATGGGCACACGGGTGCTGTTTCTGCAGGCAGAGGGCTTAGACATGCATGCCTGTGAAATGCTGCAGGAAAGGCAGGAGCAGCAAACCAGAGAGGGGCAGAGCAAGCCCAGAGTTGTTCAGGACACTCCTGGCAGTGCCAGGATGTGCAAACAGTTCTCTGATGTGGGACAGGAATGGCCCTGGGGATGGGATGCTTTGGCCCTTGGGTCTGCTTTACTATTACAGCTCTGTGAGGCTGCCTCAGCATCTGCCTGGAGCATTGAGGCCCTTCTCCCCAGAGAAGACACCTTCTCTTAGCTCTGAACAAGACCCAGGCCTTAAAGGAGGAGTCAGGGAGCAAAAGGCTACAAGGCAGGTGAAGGCCAAACACAATTTCAGTGACTGTGTAACCCTGGCTGTCTCCATATGTGCTTTTTCTTGCTCTTCCTCTCGGCTTTCAAGAATCTGTCACAACAGTTTTCCTCTGAAATACCTATCCTGGCAGAAACCTTACTTTAGATACCATTATTTGTAAAGTTTCCCAAGAACACACACTGCTGAAATGACTTTCCTACTTGTTTAAGGTCACTCACCCCACAGAGGTTGTGTGTCTCCCTATCAGTACCAGGTGCATATGTAACACAGAGAGAAATTCTCAGAAACAGGAGCTTTGAAATCAGTCCTACCAGGAAATTAGGACAAGGGGAGATACTACACCTTCTCTTCTTATTTTGCAGAGCAAGAAAAAAGTTGCAAAACACGAAGAGAAAAGGGGGGTTTGTCAGTAGCAGAAAGAAAAATAAAAAATAATAATGATAGTTGGAAATCAAAAAAAAAATTGTGGAAGGAGACAGAGAACACATGGGCATGGAAAAGGGAAAAAAAAAACAGATAAAGGTGGGGGAAGCCAAAGCCACCTGTCCCCATGGGTGGTGCCCAGGTTCCATTACCCGATGGCTCTGCAGCAGGTGCTGCTGTTCCCTCCTCCTGCTCTGCTCCACCAAAACCCACCCCTGGGCCCTCTGCCAAGGGCACCTGCTGCATCCCTGGCAGGTTGTTGTTTCTTTCTGTCTTCAGAGGATCTCTGGGGGCAGTCCCAGGTACAGGTTGCCTGCAAACCACCTGTGTGTTGTCCTTATCTGCTCGGGCTTGGCTGAGGAGGGGAGGGAAGGGAAGGGAGGGAGGGGAACTTGGTAGATAAATGAAAAAATGCCCTTTAGGTAAACTCCAGAAATCCCATGTAGCTTGGCTTGCTTTCCATAGGATTAGCTATTCCTCTGCCTGATCACACAGGGATAGATGTGTCAAGTGACCACAGATTACTGTCGCTATTCAGGTCACCTGCAGGAGCTGCTCTGGGTTCTCTCCAATAGCACAAACCCGAAGTCTATTCAAGCAACATAAAGTAAGACAGGCCGTGACCAATTTCTAAGCTACTTCCCCACTGCTTATCCCACCTGAGCCATCACTGCCTGCTGTTGGAGTGCTGGGCACACGGGGCAGGGGCTGGCAGTGTGGGCACGGGCCAACGTACGGGAAAATCAGGCGGCTCCAATATTTGCCAACAGGAATCGAAATGATATTTGTTTTCTGATAAAAGGTTGGTACTTTGCTCTTTCACAAGAGACTTTTAAAAGCTCTGGGAAGGAGTTTAACTCCTTCCAATAACCTCAGTCCCTGCCTCTGCCAACGCACATGTAGGAGCTGATGTAAAACCTTATGAAGCTCCTGGATATCCAAAGATATCCAGTTCTTCTTGCTAAGGGAAAAGAGATTCTTCCCAAATGAGAGGTATTATTGCTGAAGCTTCTAAGAGTCTGAGATCAGCTCAGTTGGTTGAAACTTGGTTGTAATAATGCCAAGGTCATGGTTTGAATCCCCTCTGTGGGCCATTGACTTAAGAGTTGGACTCGATGATCCTTGTGGGTCCCTTCCAACTCAGAATAGTCTGGGATTCTGTGAGTCTGGCCTGTGTTTCACAAAACATCTCACCCCTGAGAGAAGTGCCACCATTCCTGGTGCCTCTCACATCTCCCTGGTGGGAGAGGGAACCTGGAAGGACCATTTGGCATGGGAAGCCCAGCCCCAGGTGGGAACTGATTCCCTGGGGATTCACATCCCAGGGAAGGAGAGGAGGTGTCCCACATCTTACTGGAGGGGTGGTGCTGCCCACACTGCTTCCTTCAGAGGAGCCACTAACGAGTTAATCAGAGAAAGTCAAATAGGAAAAAATTATATTGGTGAGCACTCTTTGCCAAGTGACAGAAAAAAGATGGTGATTCATTTCGGGGGGTAACTGTAGTTCAAAGATCCTCAGAGAAGGTTAACTACTCGTGACAATATGCCCAGAAATAATTTATTTGGCAGTGGATGAGAAAAGAAAAAAATACAAAAGTTGAACAAACTATTTTTGGATGGTGCTAGTGAGCCAGGACCAAGGAGCAGAACATATTGATGGGTCTGTGCAGCCAAACCCCAACTTGTGGAGTGGGTCCCACACCCATCTGCACCCACAGCACCTTGCAGGGACAAGCAGAGCTGCTTCTGCTCAGATCCTTGTCCCCATCCCTGGCATGGAGCACTCAGCCCTGTCCCTCTCCCGCCCTCTGAGTTTTTCCATACTCGTGGTGGGCACGGGGCCAGTTTGCTGGAGGAGCCTTGCAGAAAGAAACCCTTGGTCAAGGGGTAAAATCACTTGGGAAGTGAAAGCCTGTCGTGCCAGGCAGCGGCTGAGCCAGAGCAAGAAAGCCCTGATTAGTATTCCTAGAGCTCTGCACTTTTTCAGGAAAGAAGCACCTCGATTTAGCAGCCAGAGTAAATATCATGCCTTAATATTGTGTGTTAATAGACTCACTTTTGCAGCTACTGATGACTGTAGTTTTGGAAAATTTATTGTTGCTATAAAACGAGTCTCTCCCTCTCTCTCTTTCTCTTCCCTCTCCCTCTCTCTTCTGCTAATTGACAAAGAGGCCCAGTAATTAAAGGACAATAAAAGTTTTCCAGTAATTAGTTTCTGTTGTTTGGTTACAGGCCATCAATTGTTCTTTAATAATACCAATCGTTAGCATGCAGTAGTCAGTGGGCTCTCAAAGGCTTCTGGGGCACAACCACTTACCAACACTACACATTCCATTCCCATGAGGGCATCCTGCATCCAGGGGGAGATTAACCCTCTCCTAGGATGAAGCACTCCTCCCCTGCCTTCGTGTTTTGGGATAAACAGCTCACATAACTAATGACCAGGAGATGGCAATTAGGGTCAGGTAATTATCTGTACCTGAGGATGAGCAGGGGGGTGAGGAGCTGGTTTGGGCACAGTGCAGGGCACTGGCAGCCCCCTGGTCATACCCACACCTCTCAAGGGAGGCTGCCCTTCACCTCATCCTGCACTGCTAAAATTCACTGCAAAATACTCTTCCAGGGTCTGATTTTGCAGAGGGGCATTCCCAGTGCTTTCAGCAGGATTAAAGGATAAAGTACTTAGAGGAGGCCCCTAAGAAATATGGGGACAAACTTTTGGGCAGGGCCTGCTGTGACAGGACAAGGAGGAACAGTTTTAAACTAAAAGGGTCGATTTAGGTTAGATATAAGAAGTTTTTTACAATAAGGCACAGGTTGCTCAAAGAGGTGATGGCTGCCCCATCCCTGGAAGTGTCCAAGGACAGGTTGGGCAGGGCTTGGAGCAACCTGGGCTGGTGGAAGTCCCTGCCCATAGCACAGGATTGGACTAGATGGTGTTTCAAGGTCCCTTCCAAACCAAACCATTCAATGATTAAGTGAACATCTGGCAATAAGCATCTGCCAGTTGATTAACAGCTTCCTATCTGCCCCCCTGAATGCCATTTTTTATGCTTAAAGCTCATCATGTTTGTGAGATTTGGTACCCATGTAGGGATGGCTGGAGACAGCATTCCCTGTTGGGATCTCTTCCTTTGCTGGATCCAGCTGAAGCTGCAAAGAGAACAGACCCAGAGAGCCTGTCTCCAGGAGAGATCTCAGCCCTGCAAAGGTGATCCTACATAAAACTTCAACCATAAAATGAGATTCTAGTTTAAAATAGACAAGGATTCCCTACTGGTGGAAGATCCCACACCCCAGGGATGTTGTCCCTTACAGCTCCTCTCCTCTCCTGGTGGTGCAGGTACCTGTCCTGGTCTGGGCATCCAGCCCTGACTGAGGTCCCAATCCAACCAGGATCCCCACCCCCCACCTGCCCAACATCAGGAAAGATGGATTTGGGGGAAGTTTTTAACAGGCAAAGAAGAAATTCAGTCCTTCCTCTCCACAAGGTTTTTTCACAGGTACCTCGTTTATACAACTGACTCAGAGTAAGTTTGGAGGTTCTCCCTCAGATGAAATCCCATTTTGGTTCTGAGACTTTGTATTATCTGTATCTCCATATGAAGAAGGATAGGAAAGAGTTTTTAATTGTCTTTCTGAATTTTGAAGGTCATATTTTTAATCTTTTCTCTTCAATGAGATTCAGTTTTACTTCATCATTTTTTTATCAGTGGCTGCCACTGCTGGGCAGTGCCCACCTCCAGGAGCCACAGCTTCTGAGGGACTCATGGATGGTTTTTGTAAAGCAAAGTCCCAGTTTGGGGAGATGGGACTCACAGGTTTTGAATCCTCAGGGTTGCAGTGGAGGAGCATTTTGCAGCACCTCCCCTCAAGTTTTCACCAACATTCACAGTGTGGCTGGTTTTAATATTTCCTTTTCATGTTTCATTTTCTCTCCTTAGCCTCCTATAGAAAGTCTGATGTTGTCCAAGGGCACACTCCCCAAACACACCTCTCTGATGGAGCTTTCATGGCAAACTTCTCTCAGGGCTGGGGTTGAACATCAGTGGAAACCAGTGGAGACTGTCCCCAGGCAGCAAAAAGATCCCTGCTGCCAGTCTGGAGTTTTCCCTGGCCTGGAGAAGCTCCTCTCCTGTGGGCAGCTGCCTGTCCTGCCCCTGCCTGTCTCTGCTTTCCATCAGGAATTCCTCACGTGCTGCTGAACAGCCCAGCAGGCTCCCATGAAAATCCTTGATTTTGCCTCATCAGAATTTTCTGACTTTTCCTGGAAGATCCCCAAAGAGCACTCAAACTCTTTAGTAGCCTGGATTCTGGATGTGATTTCTGTCCATAAATAGCCAGGCTGAAGTGCAGTTAAATCATCATGGCATCCAAGTGTGTGGCCTCTGCCAGAGCTTGGCATGGGCTTGTCACCCTGGGATGAGTTCAGCGTGGTTGTGCTGGGGTGCCACCAGCCTTACCTGGGTGTCTCTGCCCAGCTCCTCATCCTCAGTGTGACCTTTGATGCTCCTGCCCCAGGAGGTGCTGTGGGAGACCAGCCCAGATCCACCACAGCTCTCCAAGGCACAGGTGCTTGGGTAGGAGAAGAGCTGTGGAGCTGGATGAGGAAGTCAATGTGGTTGTGCTGGGGTGTCACCAGCCTTCTCTGGGTGTCTCTGCCAAGCTCCTCATCCTCAGTGTGTCCTTTGATGCTCCTGCCCCAGGAGGTGCTGTGGGAGACCAGCCCAGATCCACCCCAGCTCTCCAAGGCATGGGTGTGGGAATGGGTTTACAACATCTAACATGGAGAAAGTCCTGCCAGAAATCAACGTGAAGAAGATCAACAAGCCACTGATAATGCTTTAAAAACTGATGTTTTTAACGATGTTTGAATGTACAAAATGTTTGTTAAAATGTCTTTTTGCAAAGTCACTGCTTCTCCTTCCCAGAATACCTTGGGATACCTGATATCTCAGGGGACTGGAGGAAGGTTGTGATGTGCTGTTACCTGACCCCCTTCCTATTGAATGTAAATCCCCTTACTCTCATTGACCCAGAGCCAAACCATCTCTTGTTTCCTACTGGTGGGTTTAAATCCCTCCAGAGTCCATATAAACCCCTGACCAGAGCCAAAAACACTCTCTTCTCCTTCTCCCTCTCTGGTGATCTTTGTGTGTCCTTCTCTGGGGCTCTCAGGGACCACGTGGTCAGGGAAAGCAGGGAGCACATTTTCTCCTAGGAAATGGAATAACCTCCAAGACCAGGAGAATCACCATCCCATTGCAGACTGCATCCCTACATCACACAGCACCAATGAGGCAGAAAGGAACCACCTAAAGGGACCCTTGGGTAGGAGAAGAGCTGTGGAGCTGGAGAGGAGGTCGTGATGCACCAAGATCTCCTGGGAGGTGGATGAAATGTGGGCAAGTGCCATGAAAGGCTCCTAAGGCTGATTCACCACGCCAGGGCAGGAGGGAGATGCTGCTCAGTGCCCACAGGACCCTTAAGGGGTGCACAGGCACTTGCCAAAGGCTTGTTCTGTTGGGCTCTGCAGGCACCTCATGACCACCTTCCTAGAGATGAACCCTCAACAAAGCCCATCTCCCATGCAGATGCCAAAACCTTTTCCAAACAGTCCTTGGCAATGGATTTGCCCGCAGTGAGTCCAGCTGAAGCTGCACAAACACACCCTCTGGGAGGAGAACCTTTTTCTAACATCCAACCTAAACCTGTGATATTTATCAAGATGATAAACTGTTAATTATCAAAACTCTGTGGGACAAGCTGGCAGTACAGCCAAGGTGTGAGAAGCTGCTGGGGGAGACAGGCAGGGCTGTGAAGGGCCTGCAAAGGGTTTTGGATTGAGACTGACTGTCCCAGCTCTCCCTATTCCTTGGGATGAAGCTTGGAATGAGCTTCCCAATGTCTGGGTTCAGCCCTGCTGCTGGAGTCCTATAAAAAGGCTGGACAAGCCTGTGGACAGTGCAGATGGGCTGCACTTTTTGGCAGAACCTGAGGTGTATCAGACAATCCATTTCTGAGACATGGGTCTTAAGGAAAATAAGTGTAATTCAGAGGGTTTGAAGCATCTCCTAATGCTTTTTCATGTCATATCTCAAAAATGGCTTGGCCTAGAAACTTCAGATTTGTTTAATTCAAGAGCCCTTGACGTAATCTAGCACAGATGAGGCTTCTGAGAGGCTGCAGTGCTTATTTGGAGTTATTCTCTTCTGAATTACGAATATATTAGTGTTCCACCAGTGGCTGTGACAGTGAAAAGTTAAGACAAGCTTTCCAGACTTTGTCAGAGCATCCTTGGAGGATCCTTTTCCAGGATCCTTTGGCAGATCTGTTTCACTTACAAACACCTTGCAGCAAGGACTGTTAAACTGCACTGGAAACCAAAGCCAGCCTTGATGTCCATGTCTGCCAGACCTCCTCAAATGTTGGGGCTTCCCTTCCTTCTGACTTCAGTGCCCTACTCTGTCACTGTTTCCTTGCCAGGTGTATTCACAGAATCATCACAGAGTAGTTTGGGTAGGACCTTAAAAAATCATCTCATTCCACCCCCTGCCATGGGCAGGGACACCTCCCATCAGCCCAGGTTGCTCCAAGCCCTGTCCAACCTGGCCTTGGACACTCCCAGGGATGGGGCAGCCACAGCTTCTCTGGGCAACCTGTGGCCCAGTTTGCATTCCCAGAGAGGCTCAGAAGTGCCTGCTGCGCTCCCACCAGGGCTAGGGATAACAGGGATAACAGGGGCACAAGCTCAGCTCCTGGTGATCCTTCAAAAAAAAACCCCAGTAAAAATACAGATCTAGAAATGAGGCTGTGAAAAGCAAACATCACCAGAAGTGCTGTAATAGGCAGGTTTGAGGCTCAGGACAACCTGGTTTCTCTGCTCCCAAAGGACAACAGCCACCCTCAGGAGCCCTTCCCTGGGATCACCCACCAGCAGGACCCACCTTTGTCACCCTGTCACGCCCATGCCACCCTCCACTTGTGTCCCAAGGGTGGGCTGAGTTCCCAGTGCTCACCCACATCCCATTTCAGCCAAACCTAAATAAAACTAAAAAGTGTCAGACAACTCCTGGCAACAATTCAGCCTGGAGAAGGAGGAGTGAGCCAGCACGAAGTTTGGGAAGAGCTTCATTTGCTGTAATAAAACTGAAAAAAAACAACCCTACAGAAATTCATTTCCTCTCTAATGGCCACAGTGACTGGGGGAGTGTGGCTTTTTTTTTTTTTTTCATAATTATCAGAGCTAAAGGAGAGATGTTGCGGACGGGGTGTTAATTAGACCTGATATACTTGGGTATATTGCATTTCATTAAGAGAGTAAATAACCCCAGCAGATTTTAATCCTCCTGGCAGCTCTCCAAGTGCTGCAGGGAGATTATCTTTGAGGGTTAAAACTAGGCCAAAGAGCTAAAAGCAGCCTTTCTGAAGGAAGGAGGCTGAGGATCCAGGTTAGAAGTGGTAGGGCCAAAGCTCTGGGATAATCAGATTGAATTCCTCGGCAGAAAGTACACTAAAAATGAGATCAATCCCAATTGCCTCATTTCCATGGGCAAACAGGCACACAGGAGGGAGTAAAACCTGGGAATTTTCTCCAGCTGGAAGGAGAATGTGGCCTGATGTTGTTTGACTTATCAACCCCATGGAACCCACATGTCTGATAGAGCTGATTTGGCTGCTGAGGATGAGGAGGGTGACCCAGCACTGCTGCCAAGACACCCCTCTGCTGTGGCTGGTGGTGGTCTCAGGGTGCCACAACACCTCCTTGTAGAGGTTGGTGAGATGTCCCCCATGGTGAGGTCACCCCAAAACTCTCTGGTACCTCCCAGTGTTCTCCCACACATCGTGAACCCCTTGGGGTGCCAATTATTCACCAATGCTCAAGGGAGATGAGCAGAGTGACCCTGGTTTGCTCTGGGTGGGATTTTAGGGCAGTGTTCGATGTCCTTCTGGAATGAGTTTCTCTTGTAAATACAAACATGGAAATGAAACCCAGAAAAGCAGTTTTAAATTCTCAGGAAACAGGATTTGCACTTAAATTTAACAGTTCCCAGTCCTACCTGGAGTCTGTGATGCAATTGCTCAGAAATTAGGGTAGCTGGCCTCATGTTCCCCCAGGTTTATCACAGAATTACAGAATGGTTTGAGTTGGAAGGGACCTTAAAGATCATCCAGGTTCAACTCCCTACCCTGGGCAGGGACACCTTCCACTAGACCAGGTTGCTCCAAGTTCCATCCAGCCTGGTCTTGACAACTGCAGCTCCTTCTCAGGTGCTCCTTCTCAGCAGAGATCAGTGCAAAAATCAGTGTAAAAGGTGCAAATGAAAGGGAAAAAGAAGCCTAAGCTGTGACCTCCTCAGAGCCTTCAGAAACCAAAAAGGAGTTGAAGGAAGCCAAGAGGGTCTGCAGTCTGGGTGAATGGCCATATCTCACTCTTCAGCTGATTCTTCCCTCTCAGCAAGGTTTAAATGTAGCAAATCACTTCTGAAAAATCCAAGTTTCAAAACTTTTCTGCCTGTAAATAAGGGAGATGTTAATTTTTGTCCTTTTCACTCGGGAGCACGAGTTGTAAATCACTCCCAGAGCTATTTCAGGGCAGGGCTGGAGTGTGATGATCAGGCTGGATTCCTGTGACAGAGCTTCATTCAATTCAAGTGTTGTATCCTGTGAAGGGACTCGGATTCCTCGCCAGTGACTGCACAGAGACTCACACAGAAGGAGCCACAGGAGGGAATGACACCATTTTATGATCTCAGCTGTGAGTAAAGACGGTCTAACCCTCCAGAGCCCACAAGTCATGACATCAGTGCTGGCCCCACGAGGACACCCTGCAATCAGATATCTTTGGAGAAACCAGGGGAAAACCAGGTTGCTAAACATGTGAAAGAACTGGAGAAGAACACAAACACTGAAGTATCTCCTTTGCAGAGAGAGTGCTCAGGCATTGGAATGGGCTGCCCAGAGAGGGGGTGGATTCCCCATCCCTGGAGGTTTT
>JAWWLZ010000053.1:2465287-2476956 GCA_035041345.1 Poliocrania exsul | reverse complement strand
GCAGAACAAAAACTGATGTCTTTTCCTGTCTGTGTTTGGCTCTGCTGGGAATGCTGTGGCTTGGCTGGTATTGTTGGCTCCCTTCAGCCATCCCAGACCACTCCCTTTGCCTTTGGATGCTTGGCTGAACCTCGAGGCCTTGACCCTTTGTCTTATTGCCTGATAAAATGTCCCCATATTTCTGAAAGGCCCTCTTCAGGCACTGGAAGGGACTCCAAGGTGTCCTTGGAGCCTTCTCTTCTCCAGGCTGGACAATCCCAGCTCTCCCAGCCCATCTCCAGAGCAGAGTAGCTCCAGCCCTTCCAAGAACCTCCATGGTCCACTGTTCATCCTACATAGAGAGGGACACCAAAGTGTTAGAGGAGAGCAACAGTTCAGCCAAACCTGCATCTCCTGGTAGACCCCCACTTGATCCATAGCACAGACACCAAAGTGCTGCAGGGACAAAATACTTTGAAACTTGGGTAAAAACAGGCTGAAGGAGGATTTAGTGGCAGGTACAAATTGGGGGCCTCCTGAACATACAGCGAGGCTGGACAGATACCCCCTGGGGCAGTGGGAGCTGCTGATCCATGGGGGCTGGAGGCCCCTCATTCCCCAGGCCCTGGACATGGATGATGCTCAGGATGATGCTCAGGATGATGCTCAGCCACCCTGGGTTATCTTCTTCTAGCAGTTTGATGAGGAAAAGAAGCACTGAAGGCACGAGGTGAGCTGTGAGAACATTCATCTGATGAAGAGCATTTCCTCTGCCAGCTTCCCTTGGCAGATACATATTTATATATATAAATAAAAAGCATTCTGGATATTAATAGCAATAACACTTTGTGACAACGGGTGTTTCAGATCAGTCTCTGTTTGAGGTCTAACAAAGGCAGATGAATGTGCAAAGTTTGACAGGGCTGATTGTTGTAAATCTGAGGAGGCATTAAGAAAATGGGGCTTCATTTGGGAAAAAAAGAGCTTTGAAATGGTCTGGAAGGGATTGTTGGTGTGTCTCAAGCACTGAAAAGAAATTGGGTTGTATCTGCCGGGGAGATGCTGCAGGTTTGGTGATGAAATGTGTTAATTTTTGTAGGGAACAACAGAATTAAATCCTGCTTTTAGTGGAAGAGCCAATTCAGCCTTAACTGCAAAGCTGCTAGCAATGACTCCACAATATATGAAATATAATAATTATGATAATTAATAACGATAATAATACAGTAAAACCTTGCTAATGACTCAGAGGCTGCTTACTAATTACTGAATTTTGTGGATAAACAAGCCAGAATAATGCATCATAAAATACACTTTGTTCCATTATTTTGACAACTCTCATTTAGTTTTAATTATTTATACTTCATAATATACCAGTCACTCTACTAGGGAGGGTTTTACAAAAATAACGAAGCTCTAATAATGTGACATGTCAGTTCAGTATTTGCTGAAACAGGGAGAGAAGAAAACCAGTCCTTTCTCAGTGTGTGTAAATCAGGAAGAGCACAGATCAGCTGAGCGCAGATATTCAAAGTTTTAATGCAAAATATTATGCATCTCTAAAATGCCTTCGACCTGGAGCCCTCGGAGCAGCTTGCCTGGTGGAGAACTCCTGCAAGCCGACCTGCTTCGCTGCTAAATGCAGAAGGATCGATGCAGATTCTCCAAAAAAAATCATACAGTTCGAAAAATAATAATAAATGTGAAGCAGTTTTGGTGCCCGAGTCAATCTTTATCCTTAAATCAATTTTTTTCCACCGTCACGAGGGCTGAAAGCTTGTTTTTAATTTAAAAGACAGCTACAATTTTTACATAATCACTTGATTCCTGGAGCTGGCATTCCCTCGAAACCCCAGCCCGCCTCCCCCTCCCTGAATTTGGCAGGAGTTGGCCACGCTTTTGCAATGAAAGACTCTCGTGGAAGAACTCAGCATTTATTTAGCTCCGTTTTCCAGCTACAGAAAGACCTGAAGGGCGCACATTGCAAATATGCCTTTGGAGTCAGGAGGTTTAAAAAAAACAAAACAAAAAAGCATTTCTATCGGAGATTTGCCAGAAAACTGCCTCTGTCGTCCCTGTCCCAGCTCTCTGTGAGCATATGGATCCCTTGCTGTAACTTCCAAGCATTTCCCTCTATCTGGGAATGGGATAACGTACTGCAAAACCACTCTATACATGATGTTCTCTCCCTCTGAGCTGCTTTTTTAGAGATGGGTTGTGAGATGTTGGAAGGGAGAGGGAGAGCGTGGAACTCGCGGCAGCAGGGCAGGGAGGAGGAACCCCGGGGCACTGCCAACCTGTGCCCTCAGAGCATCCTCCCTGCTCCCAGCCACGTTTGGGGGTTCCACCCTGCGGTGCGCTGGAAGTCCCGGCCCGTGGGAGTTGGAGCGGGATACCAGAGAGGGTGGCCATGGGTGGGTGCTGCCAGGATCTATAGAGACGGGGAGGAGTGGAATCCAGGCGGTCTGGGGGGATTTGAGAACGTGGGTCCCCGTGCCTTGGGGAGCAGGAAGGCAATGCCAGGTGCGAAGCCTGAGACTGGCTGTTCCCAGGGGTGGGAAAGCGCGTGGGGAGGCACGGGCCTTCCAGAAATAAGGTGCATTTAGGGGCTCTAAATGAGGGAATCTAGTTGGGATACCCATCGGGGTCCTGGTTAGGGTGGGCCAGCGCGCTGGAGAGCATCCTTTGCCAGCGGGTGGGCACCAGGTGCGGAGGGAAGCGAAGTCTGCTGGGCACCGTCCTGTGCTGGGAGACGGAACACCGAGCACGGCGTGTCGGTGCAGCCTGGGGGGCACACAAGGCGCGCCCGGGTCCCTCCGGGGGAGCGCGAACCGGCTGTCTGAGCCTCCCGCTCGCCGGGGCGGCCGGGGATGATGGGCGAGAGGGACCGCACGGCGCTGCTCCGAGGGGCTCCAACGGCGCTGCCCGAGCCCCCGGCGGGACCGGCCGCGGGAAGACCCGCCCGGCCCCGCCGCGAACAATAGCGGCCCCGGCGCGGGGCGGTGCGGAG
Organism: Poliocrania exsul; assembly: GCA_035041345.1. Lineage (NCBI taxonomy): Eukaryota > Metazoa > Chordata > Aves > Passeriformes > Thamnophilidae > Poliocrania > Poliocrania exsul. The sequence goes on along the minus strand of JAWWLZ010000053.1, from coordinate 2,473,967 downwards.
CGGGGCGGGCCGGGGGCCGCCGCCCGCCCCCCCTGCGCCGCCGCCCGCCCTCTCCCCGCCCTCTCCCCGCGCCAGAGGCACCGCCGCCGCCGCAGCCGGGTCCATGCCCGCTGGAGCCCCCGCCTGCCGCCGCCCGCAGCCCCGGCATGGACGTTCGGTTCTACCCCTCCGCCCCCCCCGCCGTGGGCTCCCTGCCCGGCGCAGACCCCACTTGCCTCGGGCCGCTGGATTATTATCACTGCAACAAGGTACCGGCGCGGGGGTGCGCGGGGGTCCCCCCGGGGCTGCGCTCGGCTCGTCCCGCCGCCGCTCCGCGGGCACAGCCAAGTGCCGGCAGCGCCCGGCGGGCTCCTGCGGGAGGGAATTTTGAAAGTGGTCTGGCAGCGGAGCGGGGGGAGCCCGAGCTCGGGGCGCTGCTCGGCGGGGCGGGCCGGGAGCGGGTGTCGGTGTGTCCGTGCCGGGTTGGTTTAACCTTCTCCGCTCCGGGAGCGCTCGGTCCGGAGCGATGCGCGGGGCGGGGTGGGGGGTTGTTGTTGCGGTTGTTGTCGGGTACTTTTTTCCTGTTGTTCTTCGCTGTGTTGTTGGTTTTGCACCTTCTTTACGAGCTGAGGAGCCGCCGGGCCGGGTCGCGGGGGCTCCGGCCCCGTCCCCCTCTCCGTCCCCCACCTGCCCGCGGGCCCCGGCGCTGCGCTGCCTCCGAGGGGGCACCTAGCCCTGCGGTGGGGGTGTCTGTGTGCCCCCAGACCCACAGCGCGGCGCCCAGACCTCCCTAACCCACATTTCCCCCACTCGCTGCAGCTGCAAAGCGAAGCACCCTCCTCTTGTAACGGGAGAGGGATGCGCAGGGGATATTTGAGAGCGCGGAGGTGCGGTAGGAAATTTCCTTCATCCTAGAGAAGGCGAAGCGGAGAGATGCTCCTTCAGGGATAAGGAGTTCTCTGCAAGTATCGTCTTCCTTGGTGTGGGTAAACAGCGCTGATGTTTCAGCTACAAAGCCATGGGATACGGATCCCTTTGGAGGGAGGGGGAAGATCCGAGACAGAATCCTTACTGTCTCCCGGACCAAATTCGGGTAATTGGAAAAAGTTAATTAATGGAGAAAATACTCTCTTGCATTGGGACGGCAGCTCAGGATGTTCTCATCTCGCTGTTGTGGTACTTTGTGATCAAACTCTTTGGACACAAACAGAGGGAAAGCCGTTTGGCTTCCAGGCATGACAAATTAATCTTTCTGTATCAAGACAGGTATTTAACTGTTTTCTGCCACTTGGGTTGTTTATCTCTTTTTATTAAGTTGTAGCAAACCTACTTCTCATTTATTTTGGAGATGCCAGATTATGCGCAAAGGAAACAACTTTATTTGTTTTCGCCCGTATCCACACGCTGCTCGTTTCAAACTGCTTTATTATCATTGCCGTTGCTCTTAAAATGCTCTTAAAATACCAACGAGAGCTGGGCCAGCTGCGAGCGGGACACCCGTGCCACTGAAACACCAGCCGGAATCTGGGATCATGGGAGCATGTGCCACTGGGAACTGCGGCTGCCCCCAAACCCTGCTGCCTTTAGGAACTCGATTTTACCAAGAAGTTGTTAGATGTCAACACGATTTAGTTTGCCTTCCAGCCTTCCGTGCAGGGCTGGGTTTGGCGGCCGTGCCCGCAGCGCCGCAGTGCCCCGTGCCATGTGGGGCTCTTTGGTCCGGTGTGCCCCCAGCATTGCCCACCCGAGCCTTGGGGCCCCACGTCGTGAGCTCATCCGTGGCCTGAATCCCTGAGATTAGTCCCGGATTAGGCGCTCGCAATTGATCCGCGGGTCCTCGCCGTGCTGCGCCGGGAGGCTGCGGGAATCGCCTCTCCTGGGTCTCCAGCGAGCTCAGCCCGGGCGGGTGCGATGGGCGCTGGCGCTGCCAGGGTGGATGGGACACCGGAGAGGAGCACCCCAGGTACTGACCACTGCCACCAGATGCTGCTGTTGTCACTGCTACGGAGGATCTTAAGGCAGCGGGAGAAGAAAGGAAGTGACTTACCCTTTGCTGATGTTCAGGGCGCTTTTTTTTCCCCTTCTTTTCTTTTCTGAGTTATCAAATGACATTTGCTTATGCACAGCCGTGCACGTTTGTCTGTGGGATGAGGCTGCTGGAACGAAGCCAGAGATGAAATGGTTGACTTTGTTTTCCTGGCCGAGTGCAGGTATAGCGGTTTTAACTTCGGCATCAACCCATGGACAGTGTGGAATGGGCAGAGGTGCCTCCTGCTGCCTTTGCCTCAGAGAACTCCGGCTGGAGTGGGGTGGGACACAGCTGAGGATCACCAACAGCACGCTGTCACCTTGTGCCTGCCACAGAGAACGCTGCCTGAGCCCTGCTGCTTCTCGGAGCCACATGGGATACTCTGGGAAACTCCAGAACCTCACACCAGTCCCAACCCATTGCTCCTGTCCAGTGCTGGCAGCTCAGCTCAGAGCTGGGCTAAACCAGTGTCTGCCTCAAAGCATTTCCACTAAGAAAAGCTACAGAGGAAGGTAGGGTGGACTGGAAAAATCAGAAGTTCTCCGACTATCGCGTGCAGACATCCCGGATAAAATCCATCTCTGGGAAGGACCCTGGGTGAGGAGCACTTACAGGCTCTTTGCTGTCTTCCTGCTTCGCTGACTTTAGGGAAGGGCTCTAAAACCCTTTGATTTAAAAGGCTTGTTTTGTTCAGGTTCACCTGTTTTTGTTTTTTTTTCCTTCCCCAAAGGGCTGCTTCTTTTGTTTATTTGGAGGGAGGCAGTGATGCTGGCAAGGACTGTGCCGTGTCACTGTGCATAAATAACTCGCTGGGAGCACGGCTGAGCTCTGCCCATTGCCGTGAGCTGCTGGGGAGATGTGCCTGAGCTCAGAGCATCCTGAACTGCTAATGGAATTGTTTGGTGCACTTTCTGGACATGATACTCTTACCGGGAGGTCTCTGATCCCTCCCGTGCCCTGCAATAAGGCACAATTTCTCTTTGCATCTACAGAGGGGCCCATTGCACATCAGCATTTCCATTTCTGAAAGGACAAGGGGTGTTTAGAGGGATAATGAAATGGGAATGTAGGTTCACTCGGGGTCTCCCCTGGAACAGGGTACTTACACCTTTTCTATAAGCACTTCCTCAGCATCCCTGTTTTCCCTCGAAGGGCTGGCCACTGGGTGGGGGATGGAGTGGGTTGACAAGGGGCTGGGCACCCATGACAGGATAATGGGATCTCTCCCAGCCTGTCAGGCAGAGTGAGAAGGAGCTTTCCTTGGTCAGGAGTTCTGATGCATCGGGAATACTGGTGGCACTGAAGCACAGAAAAAGGGCTCCCCATGTATACCAGTCCCTGTCACCTGATCCTGCACGGAGCAGCCTGCCATGGCAGCTGGGAAGTGGAGCCACTCCCAAACTTCCCGATGCCCAGGGAGCTGCTGCTCACAGCCTGCAGGATTGATGCTCCTTGGCAGGGTTTTTAGGGCTGCAGAGGCTCAGCCCGAGGTGTGGGGGTGATAAGGAGCAGCACCTTCCTGGAGCCACCTGAAAGGACACACTGCAATGAGTGTTTCCCACACTGGGTGCTGGCCCCACACACACCTCCTTCCTGTGTGCTGCATCCAGGAGCTGCTCCATCAGTGGGACTGCACAGCAGAAACACCTCCTGTGTGTGCACAGCGGCCTCAAGGGACTGGGGAGGTTCAGCTGAACATGGTACCATCTCTGCAAGGAGCCCTTGTCCAAACTGCAACATCCATCTCTGTCATGGACCACCTGAACCCCGCTGAAGGAAACACTTACCTCTGTTTTGGATTTCCCATTTAAATCTGGGTCTAAATCCCCTTTTTCTGTCCCCTCTGGCCTTTTTCCTGGTGCAATTGTACCTGCTGCAGACGCCCTCCTTTTCCCTTGCCAGGGAAGTGGAGCTTTCACAGGATTTCAGGCTGCCTGTGTGTTGTGATGGTGTTACAAGTGAGAGGCAGCGTGTTCCTGCTCCACCTAAGGGGGTTGTTGGTCTGTGGTGGGGTATTTTCACATCTCTCCAGCTGCTTCAAAAAATTTGGGGATTTTTCCTACTTCAGCTCTAGAGAGACTCTTCAGCTGTATTTCACAATAAGTAAATCATGGGAAAACCCAGGCAGTTTAGTGGCACCGGGGCTGTTCTGCTCTTAGCAGAGCTTTAGCCACAGTGTGCTGGCTGGCATAGCAGCATGGAAGGATTTTCTCAGATCCTGAATTGTTTGTGTGAGTCCACAAAGTGCAGGAGCAAGTTTTTCCTTCTCAGCTCAGGGAAAATTGCCTCGGCAAGGGTGGTATATGGCAGGAATTCTGTCTGTGCATAGTACCCAGTGCTCTTTCACACAGGGTGTGCAGTGATGCTGTGATGCAGGAGGAGTGATTCTGCTCCCTGCTCCCCAGGGGCATCTTTGGAGAGTGAATTAACATCTCTCTATTCTTCCTGCAGAAATAAATTTAAATATAAATTCCTCTTAGTTGCTTCTGGTGTTCCAGTGATCAGACTTGGTAGCACAGTGCCCAGTTTCCACCGAGGGCAATGACTGATGGGAAGGAGAAGGATCCAGCCTGGGAATACCAAATCCTTGCAGAGTAGACACACTGCTGTCATCCTGGGAGTGCCTGTGGTCCTTGGGAAGCCCTGTTCTGAGGGGCCCTGTTAACTCTGCAGCATTTCTGTAGGATTCCAGAGCACCATCAAACCTTTCCCCGGCTCTTTCTAGTGAGACTCTGTGGCTTTGCATCTCCAGACACACCCTCTGCCTTACCTTTTAGGCTGATAAATTGACAAAAACTATTTTGCCAGTGCACCATCATAAATTATGGATAATTAAAATCTACTAGTCATGAGATGAGTATTAATCTGCAACCAATGCTGTCGTCTTCTTTTAAGAACCCTTCAGAAATGGGATCTGAGCTGCTGGTACTGAGCCTGGGTCGATGTAGCAAATGCATTTCTGTGGAACATTCTGTTTTGACTTTCACAATAAATTGTACATTGCAGTGATAAACATGGTCCCTTTTTCCTTGTTCCAGAACAGCTTTGCCATTCTGGAAGATAAAATATATTCTTTCCCTTTCTACTTTCGAAGCCAAGTCTGTTTTGAAGTAGCATAAATCTTTCTTTGGAGATGGAGGGGTTTGGATGGAGAACAAAGTCCAGCAGATTTTTAATTTGAGGCCCATCTCATTCTCATTTGGCAGGCAGCTCTTGTTGATTTGCAAATGAGGATTTTTATTTTTTTAGGACCTGAACATGGGCAAGGGCTTCCTAAGAAAAGTGGTTGAGCTACTCAGTGGGACAACCTTGCATTCTGTGGAGCTGTCTCTGATGGGTTGTGAGCAGAAAATGTTTGAAGCTCCATTTTGCCTTGGGCTTTAAGTCAGGAATTGGGAACTAAATAATGAATGTCCATCCATTCATAGAAATTGTTCTGTCTGCGTGCACAGAGGGAAGGCTTTAATCTGGTTGTTTTTGGAACAATGTGAGATGTTTTGAAGACTGGTCTGTCTTGTATTTAACAAATATGTTGAGGCTGGTTCTGAATGACCTTGTCAAGGTCTGATCCACAATAGTCCCTGTATCAGAAGAGGCATCAAGAGAGCAAAAATTCAGGATCAAAATTAGTATAGTTTCTCTGATTTATTTATGATTCTTCAAATGACTTATAAGCTTTGTCCCCTAAACCCAAAGCCCAAAGTGGCCCAAAGTGTGCATGTCACACCAACACAATGTGGGGTAAATCCCTGAACAGCTCTGGATTTGGACATCTGATCTTGGAGTAGGAGCTGAGATCAGTTTGTACACCCATAGTGGAGAAAACATCTTGTTCATAAATTGTATTCTGCTTGTACCAGACTGGAGCATCCTATAGCTTGGATATTGTCTGGCTGATCCTCATGCCAGGGCAGCAGGAGAGCACCTGGAACTGAGCTCTTTCAGCTTTTGCTCATTGTAGGGATGGGCACTGCCAGCTCCTTTCCTGGTGGTTGTTGTCACCTCTGTGATATTTTTGCAGCATTTCAAGAAAAATGTCTGTTTTCATTCTGCCTTGACTTTGCATCTCTGCTGCTGGGTACAAGCAGAGGGAGGTGAGGATGCTCCACGTGAACTGGTCCCACTGGGCAGGGGGAGTGTTATCCCCTCAAGGTGCACAATTTCCCCTTATTACCTTTATATTCCTCCGTTGTTTTTTCTTTTCACAAAACGAGCTCTAAATGCTCTCACCATAAGTTGGGTTATATCGTGCAGTATAAATGAAGCATATAATTGTGTTTTCCTAACAGCTCTACATTAAAAATAAGTTATTGTGTTGCTAATGTGTTTTCCTTGACAATTTTCCATCCGGTGAGTGCACGGCTTCTGTCTCAACTGTCGTGTACCAGCACCTCTGCCTCTTCTTGATGTCTTCCTCAGTCTTTCTCAAGTCAGGGTAAAGTGTTAGTGTGATTAGAGCTTTTATGCTATTAAATCCTAATTGGTGGTTTAAGCTCTCATGTTCCACCTTTGTGATTTTACACACCTGTTTTAATAGAACTGAATTACACAATACAATACATAATGTGTATTATGTAATATTATACATAAATTATATATAACATTCTATATGCTATATTCAATAATAAATATGAATAATCTATTATGTATAATAGTTAAGATATACACTGTGTAATTATATAAATATACATTATGTAAAATATAAATAATCTATTATATGTAATAGTTAATATACACTATATAATTATATAAATATAATTATATAAAGTGTATATTGTATAAAATGTATCTTATATAAAATGTATCTTATATAAAACACATATTATATGTAATTATAGTATATAGTTGGGGATAAACAGTTCAGCTTCAGGGGGGAGAAATCTCCCAACAAAACTTACTTAACAAGCACTGATCAAGCCACTCTTAAAAAAATAAAAATAAAAAAAAGTGGTAGGAAACAGCATTAAATTGCCTGATTTCACACTTATATGACCAGATTTAAATATACTAATTGTCTGCCTCCCCCCCCACCTCTTCCCATTGTTTCCCCCTGGAGGGTTTGTTCTGATGGATGCCATTTCTTCCCTGAGAAATGGCCCTGGCTGCTGCAGGAGAAATCTGTGCCTTGTGCCCCAGAATTTCTCTCCTCCACCGTCATCTCCTGCATAGATTGCTTGACCTCTGCAGATATAATTAAATCTCTTCCTGACGACTGTGCGATTGCAGCTCAGCTCGGTGGCGGAGGGAGCTGGGAGGGAAGTGTTAAACGGGGGCCCTGGACCAGGAATTGTTCCTGGGGAGAGAATATTTGAGCACTGGTTTGTGCTGGTTGCTGCATGAGGCTTCTGAGGACCCTCACCTGCAGAAATTGGGTGAGTCTTGGTCCAAGGCAGTCCCTTGACCTGCAGTTCTAACCTGGACCTGGACACAGGAGGCTGGATTGGGCCAGTGTTTAAAATGGAGATGTTTTAATTTTTTCCTGTTGGTTTAAGGATGCAGCCCCTTGCTCTCATGCTGCCTCTCTTTTTTTCGAGTGTTTCTAAGGATCTCATGACTTAGTGGGAGCTGGAAAAGGGAGGTGGCAGTATGAGGACCTGTTCCCCAGCAGGGTGGGTGGTAAAATTTGTTTCTTCCCACTCCTGATGTGCATATTCTTCCAGGCAGCAAAGACTGCCCAGCCCTGTGGAGAAGGTCTGGGCCATCCCTGGCACTGTGGTACTCAGAGGAGGTGGAGGACAAGCTCTGGATGTGCTGGCACGTGCCACACTGCCCACTGGTGACATTGCACTGTCCTCACTGTCACCCAGTTTGCATTTTCCCCTGTGACCCCATGGATCCTAGTCCACCTCAGAGATGGCAAGGAGCACTTTTTTATTGGATTAGCTGGATCACATTAGCAGGTTTCTCTGCCCACAAAACCTACCGATGACTCAGAGTTTCCATTCCCATCTGGACTCATCAGGGAGGCTCCATCCCTTTTCTCCTCCCTGCCTGAGCACCACACTCCTCCCCTGCTTTCTGCTTTACAGAAAGCCATCATCTTCCTCTTCTCCATCTCCTGCTTGGAGGGTGGAGCCTGTGCCTGCCGGTGGTCAGGGTTGGGAGATAAGGGCTGAGTGGCGGCTCTGCCATTTGTCCTCTCTGTGAACTGGCCTAAATCTCTGTCTCCAGAAGCAGCAGCTTGTTTAGGGGAGCTGAGACATTTGGCACTTATTTTATTGATAATTTGAGCCATTCATGTTGCTGAGCATCCATTGCAGTAGATCTGGGTCCTTGGAGAAGTGCAAGCAGAGCCCAGGGCATCCTGAAAGTCTTTTCTCTTTCAAAGATGTGGGTTTGCCCAGCAGTTAATTCCCTGAACATCTCCTGCATCTCCCTGGGAAGGTGGCAGGTAGGGGCCTCAAGAAGGACACGGAGCTGTTGGAGTAAATCCAGAGGAGGCCACAAAGATGCTCCAAGGGTTGGAGCCCCTCTACTCTGGAACTAGGCTGGGAGAGCTGAGGGTGATCACCTGGAGAAGGGAAGGCTCCAGAGAGACCTGAGAGCCCCTTCCCGTGCCTAAAGGGGCTCCAGGAGAGCTGGAGAAGGACTTTGGACAAGGACCTGGAGCAACAGGACAAGGAGGAATGGCTTCAAACTGCCAGAGGGCAGTGATAGATGGGACATTGGGAA
>JAWWLZ010000053.1:2452189-2464848 GCA_035041345.1 Poliocrania exsul | reverse complement strand
GTGGAACTTGGTGATCTTTAATGTCCTTTCCAACCCCAACCAGTCTGTGGTTTTGTTGCATAACTTACAGTTACAGAACTCTAATTCTTTTCTCTGTCAATAGCAGTTTAGATCCATTCCCTGTTTCTCACTTTTCATGGGTACTTCTTCAAGCAGAGTTTTTATACAGTGAGCCAGCTCAGCACAGTGTGCCTACAATGGAAGAATGATTTATTTTTAGGGAATTACATCTCTAGCCTCTCGTGTCAGAAGAGGGGCAGCATGCCCTGGAGTCCTTAACAAAAGGAAAAGAAACTTTGACAGCATGGAAATTAAATTTATGAAAACTTTAGTGGATGGAAACACGTAACTGAATTATCTTGGTTTGTCCCAACTTATGCAACGGGCACAATAAAGATTTGGATCTCATGTGAAGTAGAAAAAGCAGAAATACTGGAGGGGTGGGTAACATAAGGCACAGAAACTGGGGCTTGTAGCACTGGAAAAAATTCTCCCTCCCTGACAGGATCCTGCTCTGTTTGTCCACGTTCAACCCAGGGAGGCAACTTTTCCCCTGCTGCATTATCTTGTCTCTAAATAGCATTCAAAGGGGAAGAAGAAGAATGTGCTGTTAAAAATATCAAACTTTGGGGAATGGCTGGCAGACTTTAGCACTGATAAGCGTTGTTGATTGAAGATCAAACAGCCCTTGGAGAAAAACCTTCCAGCAAGCGCCGAGGGTCCAACCCTGCAGCCAGACAGTGAGGTCAGCCTTCCATCCAGGGATATTTAGGGACCAGCTCTGGAATTATGGGCTGGGCTCCTCGACCCCAGACGGATGTTGGCGACACAGTGGTTTAAATGTGATAAATCTATTAAAGCTCAGAACAGCATTTATTACATGCCAAGAAAACCAGAGTCATGTCTGCATTATTAGCTGGGAGTTTTATATATATTTAATTTTTTTCCCCCACTTAAGATAAAGAGAAAAAGCTACAAGTCATAATGGGAACTGAAGATGAGAGGCATTTTGTTTTTTAATTAATTGACAACCTGCATTTCTGTGTCAAGGTGGTAAATGACTAGTGGGTGGCCATCTGTTTGCAAAGCAGATAGTTCTGTCCTGGCTGTGCCAAACAATACATGTGGAGTATTTAACCATTTAATTTAAATGAAACCAGAGTGTTAGTTTTTTGAAAACTATATTAAATAATTTTTTTCCACTTAAGGGTTGGGTTTTGAAAGGGAGAAAAATATCAAAATGATCCTTTTAACTTCATAGGCTTTCAGCCCTTTAAATGAGTTGGTTTGGCATGTAGTGGCCTTCTTTTGGGAGAGGCCAAATCCTGGTGGGAATAACAACATGTAGCTTTGGTCATCTGTGAAAATGAGGTATCAAATTTATGTGTGAGCACCAAAGAAACAAATATATGTTTAAAATTATAAAATAGCTTAGCCTGGAAGAGACCTCTCGAAGTGTATTTAAACTGAATTCCACCAGCACCTTCTGGGATTGAGATGGCAGGAGAGAAAAATATCAATAGATTTTCTGCCCTGATACAGTGAGAGTCTCAGTGGTGCTGGTTGCAATCAAATGCTAAATAGAAAGTTTGTAATAAAAAGGGCTTTAGTTGGAATTAATAAAATGTGAAATGCCTCGTTCCTTGGAAAACATGTGGTATTGACTGAGATTTAGAAACACATCCTAGAGGAGCAGGGATGAGGATTGCAGGCTCCAGAGCTGGCTCTGGCATCCTTTCCCTGCATGTGTTACTATTATTTATTCATTCATTTATTTATTATTTATTTATTTTTTGGCCTGGAAAGGTCACAATGTGCAAATGTGAGAGGAAATTGGTGAAGAGCTGGAAACAAGGGCAGCTTTTACAAAATTATCATCTGTCTCTCCCAGTCTTGCACCTTCCTGGGCTGTCCATGGCACAGGATAGTCTTTGAGGTGCCTTCCAACCCAAATCATTCTGTGACTCTAAAGTAGGGTCCTTGTGTTTCAGGCAAGTCCAAGTTTATCATGGAAACTTTTCTGACTGAGCTTGATTTGGAGGCCTGCTATCCAGAGCTTCCCTCCACAAGCTGCATGTGAAGTCACTGATAAAATTCCCATTTTCAGCAAAGCACTGCTTGAATTCTCTGGGAAATGTGGATTTCAGTATCTTCTTGGTTTGAGGAATTGTCTTACAATGTTCTGAAGCTCAACTGGAGCTTGTTATTGGCTGCCATAGTTGGAAATCTTGGGTAACTCAGAGGCAGGAAGAGTCTGCTGCCAGCTCTGGGGCTTTAGCTTGTGTCACTGTCATCTTGCCATGAGCATGGGGGCAGTGCCAGCTTGGAAGGGATGCTCTGCTTGGCACAGAAATGTCCAGAGAACAGGCTAAGTGCACTTACAGCAGGAAGGCTGTAGGACCCAGAGGCTCCTGGAGAGATGCTGTGGCTCTCCCCATCACTGGGGTATCAGGCCAGAGTGCTGAGGGACCAGAAATCCTCAAATACTGTGAAATAGGGCTGGGGGTTGCCATCCTGCTCTCTCATCACAGCTGCACCATCCCTGGAAGTTCAAAAGATATATATGATGCCTGGGGACATGGTTTAGGGGTGGGCTTGGCAGTGCTGGGTTAATGGTTGGACTCGATGGTCTTGGAGGGCTTAACAATTTTGTGATTCTTGATGGTACCATGGCAAGTACAGCAGGGCAGGGGCTACCTTGGCCACCTGAAACAGGTGGCCTCATCTCTTGGTCACAGCTGGAGGCAACAGGGAGGTCCAGCCTTCTTTGGGGCTTCTGCTTTATCCACTGGATCTGTTTTGGGATTCTTGGTGCTGTCCTGTGCAGGGCCAGGAGTTGGACCTTGATGATCCTTGTGAGTCACTTCCAACTGAGAATATGATATGATTCTGTGATAAATGTAACCTCCCAGACTGAACCCAGCACCAGCCAGGATGAGGTGAGTTAAAAATGGTGAAGTGAGTGTGACTGAAGGTTTCTGAGCACAGCGCTGTGGTGGCAGATCCAGGATCCTCAGGGCTGGTTATCCACAGTGCTCCATGCCTTGGGTCACCACCAAGCCCCTCAATTAGTGGCCCTGGGGCTGATGGAGGCTCAGCAGGAGCTGCTCAGCCCTGTGTTGCCCTGTGCAACGCGACTTTCCCTGCGTTGTGTTCGTGTTGCAGGTGTGACTGGAGCACCTGGATGAAGCAGAAAGCTCAGTCCGATGGGGGTGGGAAGGAGGTGATGAAGGAAAGTTTAATTCCCTGCTCATCTCAGCACGATTCAGGCTTTGCTTTGCTTTGCAGAGGCTTCCTCTCTCCCTCTCTGCTGCCCAAGCGTTGCTTCTGTTGCGTTTGTTATTTATTTTCCTCTTAGCCTGGGGGCTGCTGCGAGAGGTGTCTCCTTGCTCCGCCGGCTGCTCCTGATGCTTCCTTTCCCTTGCTAATACCAATTGTTTCTGCCAAAATCGTGTGGTGGTGTTATGTAAACCTCGAATCACACACTAACGCTCCGATCCGGGGGCTCCCAAAGGCGCCGCATCGGATTCGCCCCCGCGCCGACTCCGCTGCCATCCGGCACATGGCACAGGGGTCCCCCTGGCTCAGCAGCCAAGGGGTGGGATGCCACTGGCCATGACAACCCCAGCCATCTGAGCCATGTGGCTGTTGTCTCTGGGAGTTTTAGTGGGAGGCATGAAAGCACCCTGGAAGTCACTCAGAGCTGGGATTTGAGCTGTTTGGAGAGTGTGGTACCTGCGTGGCAAAGCCTGATTTTTGTCAGTGGTGTTGGTGTTTGTGCTGGTGGGTTTGCAGCTGGGTTGGTGGGTGCTGTGGGTGGGGTTTTATGCTACCACTTGGTGCATTTCCACCCCTTTCCTATCCATGATGTGGGGCAAAGCCTGCCTGTGCTGTCCCTGTGCTCGCTGCCAGCCAGATGATGGAATTCCAGCTCCTTCATTGACATACTGTGCTCCCTCAAGGCTGCTGGGTGGGCACCTCCTCTGTGCCAGATAGTGTGGGCCTGCCAACCAAACCAGTTGTTTACCTGGAAAGTATATTACCAAAATCTTATTGAATTTCCATGTTCTGCTTAATGTGATTTGGCAGCCAGAATTATTTAAAAAAAAAAAGAAAATAAGAGAGAGATCCACCATTGCTGTGGTGGATCCAACCTCTTCCCCATCCACTCCAGTGTTCTTGAGAGCTTAAAAAGAGATTTAAGTCCTGCTGAGCTGACAGGTGATGCTGATGGATGTTTGGAGGGGATTAAGGTAAATCCATTTCTCCTTCTGATTTAGTTCAAGATTTGAATTCATTGATAAAATTTGTCCAAGTTTTACCTCTGAAACCTCCTTCGAGCTGGTGAATCTGTAGAGGTGTAAATGAAGGCAGAACTTGTTTCTGGAGCAGAAAGGCTAATGAATAAGCCTTTGTAAGGTTGATGAAATCTTAAGATAACTGTTCCCATTGCAGTGTCCAGTTAATCCACACTGCCAGAGACTTAAAGGATGTCCAGGTTGGCTCCTTTGATGGTCCTGCTGCAGCACAGCATGGCCATGAGATGCTCTGCAACAACCAACCTACTTGTGCAGGACACTTTTCATGCATCTCTTGAGTTTCAGCTAAAATTGCCATTTCTTAAACTAGGGGTGAAGTGGAACAGACCCAGCTATGAATTGGGGTTCAGGGACTGGGTCCAGCCAAAGCTGTCTTGGTGTCCTGGCCATTGTATTCCTTCTGTGGTGGCTTTGCAGTGGGACTGGAGGTTAAAGAGGATGTTCTTGTGGCCTCCAGCAGCTCTTGGACTTCTGGTATATCTGCATACATCCTGTGGCTCACATACAGAGGTGGTGGAGTGGTCTGGTGGAAGGGGTCCCTGCCCATGGCAGAGGGGTTGGAATGAGATGATCTTTAAGGTTCCTTCAAGCCCAAACCATTCCATAATTCTGTGAATCCAGAGTGTGTTCCTATGAAGTGCCCCAGACTCCAAAAGGTTGTCTTCAGAGGGACATTGAGACCTGCAGTGTTGCCACTTGGGCTGGGGTCCTGTGACTGGCACCAGCACCATGTAGTGCTCTGTGCTGGGCACTGTGCTGGGACTGCAGGAGAGGGTTTGGATTCCAAGGATATTTTGGCACAAGGCTCAGTGAGCAACAGTTGTGGGAGAAATGGTCTTCACTTCATCTCTATGTTCATTAGGGTCAAATTAAATCCTTGAGGACCAAGAAGTCCTGGTGGGAATGCAGGGATGCAGTGGTGGAGCCTCCACCCTGGCAGAGCTTTATAAACCACAGCAGGGCATTTCTGCCCATGGCATCCACAGGAGGTGATGAGGGGGACAGGACAAAGCTTTGTACAAAGCCACTTGGATGATTTTGGCAAAGATCTCCCACCTGCCCCCCTTTTTGGAGCCCTTCCCCTGGGATGCTGCATGGCTTGAGCATCTCAGGATTTCATCCCACCTGCAAAACTGTGCCCACCTCGGTTCCATGGTACCGAAAGAACCTCCAGAGTGGTAATGGTGGCATCTTTGGGTTGCTTCCCAGAAGATGAGCCTGTGAGCATCAGGTGTCTTCATGCTGCTTAATAAACCTGACATTTAAAAATCATCTGCATGCACATAAAGTTGCCAGGTGGACTGAGCTGAGTGTGACCTGGAGCTCCAGGCTCTGTGAACAGGCCTGAAGTCAGAGATGGTCTGAACAAGCATTATCGTGGCATGGATCGGGCTGGCTCCCTGTGGAGCAAATCTCTTTTTTTCCTCTGAGCTGCTTTGGATTTACCCAGTGATAGCAGCAAACTCAACCCCCTCCCAGCCCCTACAGATGCTGGTGGGATGGGTAGGAAGCCTGATAGTAGGTCACAGATGACTGGGAATACTTTCAAGAACATAATAACTGGGAATAATTTAGAAAGAATGTTTTTTTCAGTGGGTCATTGGTATATATATGTTTTTCTAGAAAGAGAGCTTGAAATTAAAGATATCATTAAACAGAGCTTTCTTAATTCTCATTAAGGAAGAGGATTCAGAGGGAAGTGTTTTCCAGTGTCTTACCATGTTGCTGAACAAACCAGTGTTTGCCAGACTGGTGGTGTTGTCTCCTTCAAAAAGAGCAAAAATGGAAGTTAAATTACCTATGTGGTGAGGGAGAATATTTGGTAACCGTTTTCTGGGATGATGGTGGTTTGTTTAAAATAAAGTTACCTTTGTATTTGCTTAGTTTAACTCCAAACAGGAAAATAATGGCTGTTGTAATGTCTCTATTAGAGGAATATTGTTTGAAAGCACTTTGGAGTTACATTAGTTGAGTGAAAAATGAATTCCTGCTCTGGAGCAAATAAACCCAGTGGGACTGGATGCTGGAGCTGACAGCATGATGTGAGGATGTGCATCACACAGGTCTCTGGGGGATGGTTCTTGATGTAATCCCTCATGTTCCCTCCCTTCCCTCCTCCCTTCCCTCCCCTCAGTCATGCAGCATCTCTCACAACAAATTGGTTACAGCATTTACATCTGAAACTGGGAGGCACTGGGTGCTTTGCAGGGTGGGCAAGGAGATTTTCAGCATTATAAATGTACCCTCCTCATGTGTCAGCACATGAATAAAGACTTGGGTGAAATATCTTTGATTTTCTCATCTGAACACCAACTTAGACTTGCAGTTTCTTGTTTGGTTTTTATTTTTTTTCATAACTGTACCTAACCCTGACACACATGATGGGAAGCAGTAGGAAAATGCCTCGCTGCTGGTGCTGTGTGAGTCAGGAATTGCATAAGTAGCTCTTGGGCATGTGAGGTCACTTGTCACCATGCCCAGCCTGTCACCGAAGGCTCCTGAGCACCCACATCTGAGCTGTGTCCAGAGCCAGCTCACAGAACTGAACTCACACACACACACACAGAGCGAGCTGAGGCCACTGGAAACTTGGCACAGGTTGGTTTTCCTGCAGTATCCAATTGTGTGGCTGCCCCATCCCCGGAAGTGCCCAAGGCCAGGTTGGATGGGGCTTGAAGCAACCTGGGCTGGTGGAAGGTGGCCCTGCCCATGGCAGGGGGTGGGACAAGATGAGCTTTAATGTCCCTTCCAACCCAAACCATTCCATGATTCTATGTAATATAGCAGATATAAAGAGGACAGCATCTGGAGGCTCTGCTGTCTCCATCCCCATTGCAAATAACTGTTCAGACCTATGTAAATGTTTAGTTTAGTCACAGAACTGTGGTAGGAGACACACGCAGTCAGGACCACCTGCTTGCCTCTTTTCCTTTCACATAAAATAATGAGGACGTTTTCTTAAAAAGCAGCTAAATGCATTAGAAAGAGAAGTCAAGAGCTCTTTGTACAAAGGTGTCAACGTTTTTATTTTAAGCTTAATGTAACATTTAGTTCTTTATCTACAAATTGTAAAGCACAGCCGGGGATGACTTGGATATCCTGCTGGAGGGATTAGTTCCCCACTGTGGCAGGACGTGTTTTCTGTGCAGGGTTGTGTGTGATGTGCTGCTGGGACAGGTCTGGATGCTGGAGCTCAATTCCAGAGCCTCCCCCAGCATGCAGAATTCCAGTGTTGGTTGTGGCAATGCTCCTTCCCTCTCCAAAAGGGAAACAGAGCTCATGGGTTGTGTGAAACCATGAAACTGTGGGTGGTAAAATGCTGTGCAAGCCCCTGACCTTGTGTATTCAGTACTTAAAGGAGGCCTATAAGAAAGATGGGGACAAACTTTTTAGGCAAGGCCTGCTGTGATAGGACAGGGGGTGATGGTTTTAAACTATAAGAGGGTCAATTTAAACTGGCTATAGGGAAGGACATTTTTTACAATGGGAATGGTACAGGTTGCCCAGAAAATCTATGGTTGCCCCATCCCTGGAAGTGTTCAGGATCAGGTTGGACATGGCTTGGAGCAACCTGGGATAGTGGAAGGTGTCCCTGCCCATGGCAGGGGGTGAACAAGAAGGTCTTGGAAGTCCCTTCCAAACCATTCCATGATTCTATGATTCTGTCTGGCAAGGGTGTGCCCATAGGATGCAAACCTTCCTGACTGCTTTGCAGGCAAGTGTGCAGTGGTGGCACTGAAGAGACCCAGCTCTGCGTGAGCAGAGGATAGGGACAAACTCTGCTGACTTCCTTTGTGGCTACTGTGGGTACAAGGCTTTGTTTAAACTCAGGAGGTTGCAAAAATTTGGTTTGGGTATTATTGCAACTACATGTGGTCCAGCAGAGTTCTCAGGCTCCAGCTGAAATGGGTTCCATTGGGCTCTTGGGAAAGGATGGTCCCTAAAACAAAGAGCAAAGATGCACAAAATGTGTGTACAAGTGGATATACAAGGGAGAGAGAAATGATATTGCTACCAGGGGATTTCTTTCCAGGATTATTTTTTAGGAGAATCTCAGTGCTGTTAGTTCTTCATTACCAGCAAGTCTGGAATGTGCTCCCCAAGGCTGGAGCACAGTCCTGCCCTGTGTGCTGAGAGAGGCCCATGTCCAGCACCAGGCTGGTCCTGCCTGTCCTGCTGCTGGGGAAATCAGTGTTCTTGCACAGGCTTGGTGAGGTTGTGGCTGGGCTGTGGCATCTCCCTCCACTTTGATGGGGAGTTTGCACTCCGGGAAATCATCAGATGATCATAAGAAAGTACAGGTGTGATGCAAGTGAGAAAGTGTGGTTTGAGCTCAGCTTTAGCTCAGGAAGACTTCTGAAAACAGAGATGTCATGAGCATCCTCCAGCTCTGTTACAGAGTTGGATGCAGCCACCAGGGGTTTGTGTCAGGCTGGTGTGTGTCAGCAGAACTGACCTTGGAAGAGGCTCTAAAACCAGTGGGACTGGTCAGACTCCCCTGGTGGGGTGCAAAAGGTGTGACTTCAGACACCAAAGAATGAATTCCACCTCTGAATTCCCTGGGCTCTAGGGTTGATTTATTTGTGGAGTAGAGTCCTGAAGCATGAGGCATGGAGCTCATGGTTCTACCAGAATCATCAAAGGTGAAAAATTCAGCAATCCCAGTCCTTCCTCCCAGTGACCACACACTTGGCAGAATTCCCACATTCTTCCTTCCTCTTTCTCTGTGTGTGAAATGCCCTACCTTCGTCTACAAAATGCTGCAGGGAACAGATACAGGATCCCCTGGCACTGCTCTGAGCCACTCTGGAGTGGAGCTCCAACTCTTCAGGCTTACAGGATGCTCCCTGCTTGGAATGTCATCTTGTTTCATTTCTTGGGGATAAAACAGTTAAAGAGGAGCTCATACACCTTCAGGCTCATTGCCTTGCTCCAGTGGTGACAGGGTTAATGGGAAAGGTGGCCACTGAACTGGTCACTACTGTCCCCAAGGGTTTTGCTGAGTTCCTAAGCAACAACATTCAGAGCTGGAGTAAAGCCCATGGTGAGTATCATGGATTGCAGGTCTGTCCTGAGTCTGTACAACTGTGGTTTATGTGGGTTTATGCTGATTGAGGGAACTTCCCCAGGGAATGGCCAAGTAATGAGCAGTGGCATCAAAGGAGGGGGCCCTGGTCCCCCACAGGGGCCAGCACGTGGCTGTTGGCTTGGGTTGGGGTCTCTGCATCTGCCTGGGGATGAGGCAGCTGTGGAGGGGAGGAAGGGGTTAAGATCAATGCAGATTGTCCAACAGGAGTGAGTGACACCTGAGTGTGCAGACAGAGTTTTCTGTTGCATTGTGCAGTTTCCATACAAAGGATTGCAAAGATCAACCCTGGACCAGAGAACACACCCCACTCCTCTACCCCTGGGCATTCCTCCCTGGCACAGAGAAGGTGCCCAGTCTCCCTCCCTGGGGCTCCCTCCATGAAGCCTTTTCTGATACTTTGGGGCTTGAGCTCGTGTGACCATCTTCACTGTCCTTAGGCACCCAGGCTTGTGTGAATGGGAAAGGAGACCCTTCCAGTTTGCCCACGTTCGTTAAATTTGATAGGAGCAGACTTTAATAAAAAAAAAAAAGAAAAGGAAGACCATCTTAAAGCATGAAGCCCAAGAGATGGGTGGATTTAAATGCTATTAAGAGATTACTGGTAATGCCCAGCTGTGTGTTGGTTCAGCTGCGAGGCAGCAACAGCAGTTCAGCAGCACCATCTCATTCCTCTTGCAAGTTCCTGGGCTTGGAGCCACATCTCTTCATAGTGAGGGGTTCCTGGTGCCCCCCATTCCCTCTACCCTTTCCTCTTTGCCTGTCCCACCTGTGCTCCATGAGCCCTCCCAGCAGCATCCACAGGGACAGGAGGGAAGGTTGCCCTGGGATGTCCATGCTTTGGTCAAGATGCCACTCACTGTTGGACAAGGACTCACAGCCCCAAAGCTCCTGGGTTTGGGGTAAAACAGCTCCTGCCACTGTCCCTTCATGTGTTAGTCCAGGGTGAGGGCCCTGAAGGGGATGTGTTCACTGGCTCTGCTTTGATCCCTTCACAGTTCCCACCACAGCTCGTTGATGATGATGGGTGGTGCTCTCTCTCATGGATGGTGAATAAAATCATTGCATTCCCCCCTCAAGTATTCAGTGTTCTGAGCTAAATTAGACTAGGAACCTTTTCAAACCATTCCCTTAATAAAGTATTTAGTTAATAGGTGATGCATAGCTCACAAAGCTTGCAAGAATCTGACATGGGGTATCATAATATTATGATATTTAGCAGCAAAACCGACTGCATTATCAACTTACCTCTATAGCATGGAGGAGGCAACAGCTGAGGCATAAAAACTAATGCTTCAGTATGACAGAGCTAAAATTGAACTTGGCAATTACTGCGTGCCTGATTCGCAGCATTGTGAAGTGAAGCTACCATATAAATCAGCTCCAGTAATCACAGGGTTTAAAATTAGTCAGTTACTATTAACTCTGCCAGTGTTAGCATATGCTGAAGAATTATAAAAGTGAAAGGTATGGAATATCTAAAGTACAGGTTTAAAGTAAACCACTTGAACAAGCTCCCAGTGGGAGGATTTGAAGTTCATGCAGAAGTAAGGTTTTGGATACTCTGACAAAGGGTTGTGGAACACATTTAATTGCACATTGCTGTCTAATCTTTTGAATGCTTAACATCCTTTCGAAAGCACCTTTTCATGTTCCCAAGACTTTCACAGTTCACAGAGGGTAGAGTGATGATTGAATTTAATTTTTCCTCCTTTACAGGATTTTTTTTTTTTCAGAGCAGTGCTATTCAAATAGTTTGCAGAGCTCTTCAATGCCAGGCATAGAAAAAAGGAAACAGCAGGATAATGTTTTAAAATCATTATGGGGAAGTGAAAGGCTGCTCAGAGCACAGCACAGAAATTAGCAACTGCTATGATTGCTAAATTTTTATTCAATGCAAAATTCATGGAATTTGCTGCTATGAAAAATAAGGGAGTCAAGTTATTTAATAGGATTCTAAATTATGTAGGATGCACAAATATTTTATATGGGGCAGGGAGCTGTGCGTGTCTCTGTAGGACAGTGGGGGCTGGGAGCAACTCTGCTGGGATCATATGGCTGCTGCTCTGTCCAGTCCTGTTCCCTCCCTCCTCTGCTTGATGGCAACATTTTCAACTCAGTTTTTGAATTAACACTCTTTTGGTCTTGGTGACACACGACTGTGGTGAATGTGCTTGAGTTTACAACCTCTGAAAGCTTTCTAGGAAGGGTGAGGACAGACAGCTGAGTTGCTGCAGGGTCTGTGCCCCTTGCTCTGGGCTTGCTGCTTCAGGGGATGTGTCACCACATGATACCTCATCTCATCACAGGGACCTTGTGCTTGTGGATTTTGTTGTCGGGGTTTTGCTGTCCATGGGTCGTTCTGAGTGAGTTCCATCCAGTGTTAGAGGGATGGAGCAGGAGATAGCACAGTGTCCACATTGTCCACAGCCTGCCCTGGGCTGCTCCTAAAGGCTGCTCTGGCATTTAGTCTCATTTGGAATGCTTCAGTCCCTGGTTTCTCCCTCCGTGCATCCCCTCCAGGGAGGGCAGGCTGTGCTCTGATGGAGTTTCCCAGCTGGATGCTTTTCCTGGTGGTGAATCTAACCCCTTTATTTCCTTACCTCCACCCACAGCCCAGGTTGGGCCCCCTCACCCTGCAGCCCTTCCTCACCCCACAGCATCCCTGGTGCTCCTGCCAGGCAGTTCCATCCCTGGCTTTGCTCTTTCTGTGCCCGACCTTCAAATTCTAATATAAGTCGTGACGACTTCTGTGGGTTATCTTTTTCCCTGCCTGCCTCCTGTCCATACTGTTTGGTTTGGTCACAGTCACATCTGGTTTTCCAGAACAGGCACCTCGTGCCTTGTTTCTAATTCCAGTGAAGTGGAAACGTTGCAGCAAATCTGTGCTTTAGTCTTTCTTTACTTTTAGTCCCCCCATGTGTCCTAATTATTTAGTGCAACTTGTTCAACCAGTGTTTTTGATGATGCTCTTGCTCTGGCAGGTATAAGAATTGGATGAGACTGTTCTTTCTCTCTTTCTCTTTTTTTTTTCTCTCATTCTTTCTTTTGCTTTTAAAACAGAGCAACATGAGAAGTGGCAGCATCGGGACCATGCCAGGCTCCTGGTTCACGTGCAAAGAGCATGCAGAAAGTGCTTTGTTAATCAAAGCACAGCCTGATAGATGGAATCACAGAATCATGCAATGGTTTGGCATGGAAGAGATTTTAAAGATCATCCTATTCCACCTTCCTGCCATGGGCAGGGACACCTC
>JAWWLZ010000053.1:2423549-2437994 GCA_035041345.1 Poliocrania exsul | reverse complement strand
CTGGGGAGTTAAAGGGCACCTGATTTATCACCTGACACCAACCATACTGGTTAGAGCCATCAGGGCTGGGGTGGCACAGACACCACGTTCCCTTTTTCACCAAATAGCTGTTGGCTTGGTTATTGCTCCAGCAGAGAGGTGTGTGAGGGACTTTGTTTTGATAAATACTGAAGTAAAAGAAAGTTATTCTGAGCTGCTTTACCCAGTTGAAAGAGGGCACTGGAGAGCAGCCAGTTTGGCACAGTGGGCTGTCCTCAAGGATGTTGGTGTTGGTTACATCCCTGGAAGTGTCCAAGGCCAGGTTGGACAGGGCTTGGAGCAACCTGGGCTAGTGAAAGGTGTCCCTGCCTGTGGGAGGGGGTTGGAATGAAATAATCTTTAAGGTCCCTTCCAACCCAAACCATTCTATGATGATTCTGTAATTTAACTCTTCTTTGTGCCTGAAGGTTTAAGCTGAGACCAGACTTTGGGAAACCCCTTTAATTCCAAGCTCTTTCCTAGATATTTAGAACTTTGGTTGTGTTTGTTGGCCTGAGCAGAGCTTAAACTTTTAGTACTTAGGAAAACTATTTCCTTCTTATTGTCAGCAAAAAGATGGGCAACCTCACAAGCTGTATGTTGTAGTGTGGACAAAGCAGCCCCATTCCCTGTTGGATACCAGTATCCTTGGTTTAGGTGCAGAAAGTTCAGTGCACTTTTAGCATGACCAGTCAGCCCAGTTGTCTCCATGGACAGTTTCCAGGGGGCTGTGAAGAAATCTGTGGGAACCAAGTGTTCATTGTGCATGGAAGGTTGGCCAGACTGGATTCCACCTTTTAGTAGGAGCAGGTACCTTCTATTGTCACCCCATATTTTCATGTCTGTGGTCTCCTCTTTTGTCACCTGGTAGACTCAAGGAAAGGTTTGAGTTCTACATTCTCTTCTTGATGCTCTTTGAGAAAAAGCAGGTGCATCTAGAAGTGGAATAGATGAGTTTCTGTTCTTGCTTGTGAGCCCACACTGTGCTGCTGGACAGGACTAGCTGTGAAATGCTTTTTTCCCAGCCCCTTATGATGGTCACAGCACATTTTGGGCAACCCACCACCTTCCTGGGTTTGGTGTGATCTGCCACCTTGTCCCCATCAGGTTCATTGATCAGTGGTGTGAGAAATTAAGCCAACACAGTTCACACAGTTGGGCTCCACCAGAACATCAACCAACACGTTGTTGTGTCTGGATCTTTCTAACCTTGGCTTGCCATTTATTGTTAAGATAGATTGGGGTGGGGATTTTGTGTTTGTGTGTGCTAGGACAGTTTTTGGAGTATTTAATGTAACAGACTGAAAACTTTCCTCTAAATGTTTGTGTGTGCAGTCACTTCTGTTGGCTGCATCAGCAGAAGATCAGTGAGAAAGCTCTGTGGACCACAAAAACCTCATTACATAATGTCTGGAAATACAAGACATATATGAGTTCAAGTAGGAGCTACAGTAAATCATGAGGCTCTTGAGGATGGAGGAAATTTTTTTAAGTGAGCTTTAATTACCAAGCTCGAAAAATCTCCTAACCCAATGCTGAGTAGAAGTCGGAGCTGACTGGAAGGGTTGGGTGCTGAACCTGATCTTTTCAGCTGAATCAGTTCCTGGATGAGGCCTTCAAAAAGCCCTCAGATGGTGAGAAGAAGCTCAGGGTGGTGGGAAATTGTGTTCCTCACCTTGCTCTTCCCCATCCTGCGGCCACAGGTGAGTTAGAGCAGTACCAACAGCTCTTCTCCTGGGCTCTCTGCTGTAGCCTTGCCCTGGTCCCACTTTTTTCCCATGTCCATCTGACCATTGGGTTTGGTCCTTGTGCTCTCTGTGACCCACATGTCAAGATTTAGTTGCTATGGGTTTTTAAATCTTTTTAAGTTTTTAGTCTTCCTCTTTCTTTGTGCTCTTCTTCCAAGTGTTTTGCCAATCTGGACAATTAATTATCAGGGCAACCAAAGTGCCCTGCTAGCAAGGCAAATATTCCATCAGCTTTGTGTCTTTTCTACATAAAAATGAAAACCTGGTGGGGCCTTTCACATATCCAGGGTCTCAGAGGGAGTGAAAGAATGAAAAGTAGGCAATGCAATAACATTTTGCTACCACCTCAGCTGGAGGATGGAAGGAATCAAGCTAACCCATTTATTTGACAGGGAATACTTTGTGTACTTGTGTAATCTGTTGATCTGAAAATTAAATCACTTTCTTCTTCATCTTCCGTGCCATTGATCTCGAAGTCATTAGTGAAGGCACAAGGTGTCACAGTGACATGTCCCTGCACAGCCCTCACACAGCAGAACATGCAGCAGCAGATGATTTTAATCCTGGGAATCAAATATGGGTTGTGTTGTTCCAGACTATGTTAACTACAAGGGAAAAAAAAAGGAGAGGGGCTGGAAGAATTATAAATTTTATTTATTTTCCCTAATAGTTACCTTTTCCCTGTGTTTGTGGGTCTGTTGGGTCATAAATGTACATGGATGTAAATACATAATACTAAGTGTGTGTGTGTATTTGTTGTGTGCATAGAATATGTATAATTTCCACGTTGTTTTAGCTCTGATCAGCCTCACTCACAGTGTTCTCTAGTTGTAGAAATGAAATCCATCTGTGCTTTAGAGACGCAGAGAAAAATGAAAATTTGAGAAAGTCCACTGGAAGACTTGAAGAATTGCTCTATTTAAACATTTGCTCTGCAAACAGGATTCAAGGTGACCTTATATTTAGATTATATTATATTTAGATATTTAGATTTAAAAGAGGGAGCTTTAGATTAGATATAAGGAAATTCTTTATTCAGTGTGGTGAGGCCCTGGCACAGATTGCCCAGAGAAGCTGTGGATGCCCCACATTGTTCAAGGCCAGGTTGGATGGGGCTTTGAGTAACCAGATTAATGGAAGGTGTCCCTGCCTTGTGAAGGACATGGTTTTGGGAGCAATAGTCCCAGCCTTGCCATCCATGGTGGCAGGAGTGGCCGTGGGCACCTCGCCACCACCTCTTCCTGGGCCTGGCACTGTCTCCCAGCATGCCTGCTCTCAGCTTCCCAGAGAGCAGTTTTTGTGCTGCTAAAGCTGTCATTTAAAACCCTCTTGTGCTGGTTTATCCCAGCTGTGAGAGGTCCCTTAGAAACTCCAGTCAGCTGTTTGCCCATGAGTGCTTTTTGGGATGAAGGCAACGTGAGACCTGAGCATGGCCAGGGACTGATGCACCATGGATGGGAACAGATTACAGGAAGGTGGGTGTTGAAAACATTGGGCAAAACAACACAGCATGTGGTATTTAGGATTGAATCCTCCAACTGCCTTCCCATTGTTTTATTGCACTTAATCACTATCCTACATTGATGGACAGTGCCATGAACCACAGGCTTGCTGCCCACCATGCGCTGCTTCTCCTGCACCATCACCCTCCTCCTGGGTGCCCAGCTGGGTTTCCTCTGCTGAGCAGGGTACCAGGTAACCAGGGACAGGTGTCTAAACCAACCCCGTGTTCCTGCTGGTGCAGGTCATGGCCCTGGGATCCAGGGCAGGCAGTGAGCACATCCCACACTGCCCACACGGGGCTCGGTGTCTCCCATCGCAGGGAGGGATAAAGAGAAGGGAACATGAAAGGAGCAATAATATTTTTACACTTACTGTAACTCGGGTTCAGTTTCATATTTCATTAATTATTGTTTTGTCATGTTAGGAGCCTGGGGAGGAAAATATTAATCACAGGTTTTGCTGAGTGCTGTTTCAGTAAGTAAATTAATTTCAGACGGGAAACTTGTTTGGGGATGTTTGGCTCCTTCCCGCTGTCGGCAGGCGAGCTCACCATGCTTCCCAGCACCCCACAGAGCCTGCCATCCCTGCCTGCCAGGCTCTTTGGCACCTTTTGGTTGCAGCATTTGCAGAGCTTGCAGGTCCCCTTAAGTTTTATTTTGCTTGGTTTTATTTGGTTTTTTTTCTCCAATGACTTCTGGCAGAGGCCAAGGCAAAGAGGTGCCATGTGTGGCTGGAGCAGGGGGTGGGAACAGCCATGGGATGCTGCAAAGATCCAAAGGGGTCTGTGCAAAACTCCTCTGGTCCAAGACAGCTGTGTGAGAGGAATCTTAACAGGCAGGAAGGGCCACAGCCCATTGTTCCTCTCCATCCCAAACCACTGCTCTTTAGTCTCTGACTGTATCCCACATCCCTCTCTAGGCTGTTCCCTTCTGTGCACCACTCACATGGCACTGGGGAAATTCCAGTGACACATTTCCATCTTTTTTATAAATCAAAGCCAGTATTTCTTTGTCATGGAAGAGAGCCCTGGGGTGGATCTCATGAATGATACACAGCATGTTCACCCCACCAGGGATTATTCCCTCCCTGTCTCAGAAGTAAGGAAGGAGCTGTGTTGGCTGAGCATGGATCAGAGCAGTTACATCTCAGCTCCTCAAAGCAAACAAACCTCCCAGGTGCTTATTTTGGGAGAGGGCTTTGCATCCTTTCTCACTTCTGAAGTCCATGACCCCAGACAAGAATAAATACCATCTAACTGCTCCTGCTCTGGGTTATTTCTGGCAGCATCGCCAAGTTAACTGAATTTCAGAGGGCTGTGAGTGTGTGTGTGTGTATAAACCAGTAGATCTCAGTAAGATAATCAATTATATGCAAGAGGAAACCAGAACTTTTTCCATTGGTTTTATCAGATATTGTGGTCAGTTGAGGCAATTCAGAGCAACTCGGAACCCGATTACATTCATTCTTCCTATAATCACTCCATCTCTGTTTACCATATTCAGTTAAAGTGGCTTGTTTGCTACATCCGCTCTGCTGCCAAAATAACCTCATTTACTCCTGCAAACGGCTTCTGCTGCTGCTGCTTGCTGTGTTCCTGCACTGCAAATATATTCTTGGCCACAGCCCTGAGGTTTGGATATGCTGTTCTTTCAATCCTGCCGGGGACTTGATTGGTTGGCATCTCATTCACTTTCAAATACCATTTGAATGACAGGAGGTTGGTTTGGTTTTTTTGGAAACATGGGCTTTGCTTTCACCTGCTGTGGAGCTGAGCAGTCTCTGAGCTCCGAGCTGCTTCCTTGGGGTGTTGGGCCTTTGTTATTTTTTTTTGTGGTTGCCGTTGTTTTTTGTTGGGTTTGCAAATTTAATCTTCAAACAGAAGAGTCTGTTAAAAATACTCAGGTTGCTGCTTAGTGGAAAGTTGGACCCAGAGCTGGCAGGAACCTGCTGTGGCTGCAGCAGTGGATGCAAGGGAAGGGTCTGGATGCACAGTGTGAAATCAGCCCTGTGTCATTCCCCTCTTCTCCTCCTGCCCCTTGTTTGTGCTGCAGTCATGTGCATGAAGCCCCACTCATGTGGAGCACTTTGGTGCAAGGCATTTGGGTGATGCTGGAAGAGCTGTCCCATTTGGGGAAATCCTAGGATAGTTTGGGTTTGAAGGAACCTCAAAGATCATCTTGTTTCCACTCCCTGCCATGGGCAGGGACACCTCCCACCAGCCCAGGCTGCTCCAAGTCCCATCCAACCTGACCTTGGACACTTCCAGGGATGGGGCAGCCACAGCTTCTCTGCCCAACCTGTGCCAGGGCCTGACCAGACACGCAGGGAAGAATTTCTTCCTATTATCTAACCTAAATACGTGCTCCTTCAGCTTAAAGCCCTTGCCTGTCACTACCAGCCCTTGTAAAAAGTCTCCCTCCAGCTCTCTTGAAGCCCCTTTAGGCACAGGAAGAGCCTCTGAGCTCTCCCTGGAGCCTTCTCTTCTCCAGGCTGAACAACCCCAACTTCCTCAGCCAATCTTCAGGTGGAGGAGAGGAGTAAAATGTGACCAAAATGGCCAAGACTCAGGTTTTTGCTTTGCATTCTCTGTCTTTGCTGTGGCTCAGCCTTTGCTCCTTGCTCTGGAATGTTGAATGAACCTTCAGGAGCATTGTTGGTTCAACCACAATTACCTTGGCCCAGCAGCTCCCTGGTCCCCAAGGACCCTTGGCAAAGTTGGACAGGACTCTGAGCAAACTGGTCTAGTGGAAGATGTCCCTACCCATGGCAGGGGGGTTGGAGTGAGATGGTCTTTAAGGTCCCTCCCTACCCAAACAGGTCCAGGATTCTGTGATACAACCACGTGCTGCTCCATTTTCTTTCACCACACATGGGACAGGAGAAGCACCTGGTGCTGAGCATCAGGAGTCTGGACCTCGTGGTGGGATTTCATGTCTCCTTGCTGGGCTCCTGGATTTTCTCCTCACCCTCCTAACCAGGCTTTGTTCCCCTGTGTGAGGCAGTTGAGATGCACCATCACTGTGTGGAAAGGAAGAGCTTTGTCTCCTTGAAGCTCAGGAAACCGCTGTAAAAACAAAGCCCCCAAACCAACCCAAAGCAGGGATGGTTTTATGGTGCTTATGAGTTTCTCACGCTTCTTGGCTCAGAATGTGATTTTAGTGCTCTGAAATGAAACTGTCTTGACAATATTTGTGGGGGTTTTTTGCTTGTTTAGGTGGGGGGAGTGAAACTTCTCATAGCTGTAAACCTAAAGCCAGACGTGAATTTGTCCCCTTCTATTTTCCTATAGGTATTATCTTCTGCTTCAAGATACACACGTATTTTTTGAGGTTGGCATGCTGTGAAATGCTGCTTTCAGTGATCAAAGCCCTGATTTGTTTCACTCTGAATTGTGGCTCTGACCCAGCCCTGAGTGGGAGCTGCATCTGTGTTACAAAATTGATTATTTGGAGATATGAGGCTGAAGTGGCAGGACAGGGGTTTGTTTGCAGAGGGGTCAGTGGGTGTGTAGGGGTGAAGTGTCTCAGTGCAGCGCCACAGATGAGCGTGATTATCTGTATTTCACTTGTGGGGACATAAATAGTCTCTAAATGAGCCCACTTGGGGTGAGATTAGAGCAGTTTTTTGTGGTGCACTGGGGGTCCCACCAGCTCCTGCCGCTTTGCTTTCCCAGGGAGCACAGGAACAGCCCCTGTGCTGGGGACTCACATCCCTGCATTGAATATTTGCCAAAATTAATGATTTTATGTATTGTCAGCAGGTCTCTGCCACCTCCTTTTTTGACAGAAAAAGGCCTTTTCCTTTTTTCTCCCATGAAATACCTCCATGTTTGAAATGTCCTCTCTTGCCCCAGGGCTTTGGTTTCCCGTCTCTCTTCCCTTGTTTTCCCATCTCTCTCTGCTGAGAAGGGAGGGGAGCAGAGCTGAATTCAGCA
Source organism: Poliocrania exsul (assembly GCA_035041345.1). Taxonomy (NCBI): domain Eukaryota; kingdom Metazoa; phylum Chordata; class Aves; order Passeriformes; family Thamnophilidae; genus Poliocrania; species Poliocrania exsul. The sequence goes on along the minus strand of JAWWLZ010000053.1, from coordinate 2,430,791 downwards.
CCTGAAGCAAGTGTGTGCTGACAGTTTGGATAACAACATTACAGGATTTTCTGTGTGCTTTTCTGACCTGTTATTTTTGCACTCTCTCGTTTTGATATTGCTGTGCTTTCCATGGAGGTTTGCATGGGGCAGCTGACATGATAGTTGGTGTTACCACTTAGTGCTCAATTAATTTAACCCCTGCTAAAGTCTAGAAGGATTTCAGACCCCTCCTTCCTTTACAGACTGTTCTGGATTTGCCAGTGCAGGGTTTCTCCTGCTCTGATATTCCCTTCTACTTGCTTAGGTGGCTCAGAAATTCCCAAGACTTCATCATTTGTAATTAACCTAAATAATGTTCTTTTCATCTGCAAACTTTGTTTCACTCTGCAGCCTACTTTTCAGATCATTAATAAAGATACTGAGCAACAGGAGACCTGGTTAAATACTTCTATTGGTGTGTTGTTCATTATTTCTGCCTTGAAAAGCGAGTCATGGGCATAGTTTTGTCATGGCCCTGAGCAGCATCAGGTCTGTGTGCAGTGCCACCCACACCTAAAGCTCAGTTTGCTTAAACTAAAGCCCAGGGAGCTCTTCACACAGTTGAGATCAGGCTTATAATAATTTAGGCTTTAGTCAGTTCCTCAAACTGTTGTATTTAAATGAAATTTCAGCTGAGAGCATCCACAGCAGTGGAAGTTGCTATGAAAACAAACCTTTATTGAAATGGGTTGAAACTCGATTTGAGGCGGGTTCAAAGCTTTACATTTTCTTTGTGGAGAGCTCTGAGAAGAAACCTTGGAAAGCATCAACATGCCTGAGCAGCAGGTTCTGCCATAACCCTCAGATGCTGAGGGTGAGCTGCAGGATGTTGTATGGAACCATTGGGATCTCTTTCCCTCCTCTGGGTCAGTTTTGTTGTCACCAGTTTCCCTTACCCTACAATGAGGCTTAAGCTGTCCCCATTTGCAGGTTTGCTTTCCAAGTCTCTCTCAGGGGCACTGTAGCATTTGCCAGCCCAGAGCTCTTCTGCAGAGCAGCTGATTTTGCTGGTGATTCTGTGCCTGTCCCATTTTATAGGCTCCTTTGGGACTGTTGTGCGTGGAGATGCAAAGCTAAAAATGCTCTCACTGCCACGTAAGCTGGAGTTTAAGCTGTTGATAAAATGCTTGTCCTGATGGGATGTTTGGGTAGGTGGTCTGAGCTCAGAGATCCTGTGTCCTTAACCCCCAAAATCATGGGAAGCCCTGGATGGGAAGCTTTGGAGAAAGGCAGAGGGATATGACTGATGCCATCCCCTTTCTAGCTGATGGGACTGGTGGGAGAGCAGAAACTCCCCAGAAGAGACACAAAGAATCTAATTTCTGAATTAAAAGAATAATTACTGGGTCTGGGAACTGTCAGGTGCAGGCAGGGGTTGGTGAGCAACATGTCCCAGGCTGCTCTGAGACCCAAGAGATGGATGGATGGGAATGATGTACCAAAATGATGGTTTCTGTGCTGCCTGCTGTGAATATCTCCATGCAGAGTGAAATGACAGCCCTGGCTCAAGCAAAGGTAAATGTGATCTGGGGGTTGTCTGTGACAGCACTTGCAGCCTCCTTCAGATCCAACCACATCACTTGTTGTTTCCTCTGTGACTTGCAAAGATTTATATATATATATTTTTAGACTCAATATATTAATACACTTATTTTCCAAGAAATATAAACTCTGAGCTTCCTGCTCTCTGGGAGATTCATTATGTTTTGTTTAAAGGAACCAAACTTGTTTTCCTTTCCAGTGAGCACACGAGTGTCTGGTCCCACTCACTGACTAGAGAAGGTGATTAATTCCTCTGTTTTTGTAGTCAACAGCAAAACACGGTCTGGTGATACAAAACCACCCTCAGCCTCGCTGGGGCTGAATTATCTGGCACAATGGAGCCTGTAATTAGCAGGTGGAGAAGATGCTGCACGTGGAGCATTAGAGGATCACAGAGGGAGAGGTTGCAGGGCAACCAAGGGAAACAAGAGATTATGGCCAGGCAGTAACAAATTAAGTGTTTTCATCTCTCCAGGATGCTTAAATCTTTATAATACAAACTCAAATAAAGAAAAGCTTCATGGATGGGGAGGAGTTCAGCCAAAGCAGAGGCTGTGGCTGTTTTACCGTGTAGTGCTGGTATAATTCCTGCTGCTCCCTCTGTGGGTTCACAACAAGGAGGATTCTTTCTCGTAACAGTTAGGGAAAATTTGAAAGTGGGGGGAAAAAAGGTATCTTTTATATCTTTTGTAGAGGTGAGGCTGAAATATGAATGAATCATATTCACTGGAGGGCCTGAAATCTCGATGTGACTTCTGGAATTGGGATGCAGTGTTGGTGGAAATCTCTTTCCCCCACTAGATGCTTTTGGAGAAGCCATGGAAGAACAGTCATGTTAGCTAGTAAATGTGATCTTTTTTAGATGGCTGACTTGGGCACCATGAGGACCTCAGCAGAGGGTCACAGTCTCTGGAAACATGGGGTTCAAAATGATTTCATAAGATATCAAAGCTGAACTTGAGTATCCTCTCATTAAACTCTCAGTCTGGAGGGTTTTAACAGAGCATCCTTCTCTTCTGCAGAAGGACAGTGAAACTCATCTCAAGGCTTCAAGGAACGTGGCTGTGAGGTGGTGCCCATCCTGGGAGGTGGTGCCCATCCCTCATGTGGCCTTGATGTGCATGACAACAGCTTGGGAAGCTGCAGGACTAGGTGAGGCTCTGCTGGTTGTCCTTTTTGGCACAGTCCTACTTCTACATTCAGGTGCTTGTGGAGTGGCATGTAAGGAAGTCTCTTGCCTCCCACTGTGCCATGGCAAGGAAGGAAAGCTGAGTTCTCCTACCCATACCTTGACCTTGGGGGCATCTTCTTGCCCAAGGCCATGCTCCATGGCAGCACTGTGCAGATAACTGCACCTTTGTGAGCTCTTTGGTCAGTGGAGTGAGCCTTCCTGAGCTCGATGCCTTTGGAGATACATTCTTGGTCCTGTGACTCAGGAAGAAATTGCAGCCAAGGAAGAGGGAAAAGCTGCTGGTGGTGCCCTGTGCCAGCATACCTGGTCACTTGGGCCACACTGGGCTTGACCAGCAGTTAACAATGAGTCTCAAAAAGGAGAGCATGAACTCTGTCTGGAAGGGTTTGCCACTTTGTGCAGTGCCTGGTGAAGTCTTTCTAGTGCTTGGCTGGAATGGGGCAGTCCCTGAACACACCAGTTATGGGACAGTCCCTGCTGCTCAACCCCACTGATCCAAGTGGGATGGACAGTCTGGGGGGTGTGCAGTGGGGCTGGGTACCCAGTCCTCAGGCTTTTCGTGGTATCTGACCTTACAACCCCTGTTTGGAGGTGTTGGCTGAAGGTGTGCTTAGGGCCAGGATCCATCCCAGGGTGGGAAATTGTGCTTATGTGGATGAGAAGTGGATCCAGTGGATCCATACACAGCACCCCTGTGCTGGTGGGAAGTGCCTCATGGTGAGGAGAGCTGCTTGCAAAGACCCCAGCCCTGGAGTCCCTTTGGTTCTTCAGATGATGTTTTCTCTTCTGGAGAGGGGATGAAGCCCATGCAGGAGCTACAACCCACATGATCATGGACAGAGTGCTCCTTAATACCCTTCACAATCATTCCTTTAACAGGCATGGCTTGGATTATGTTTGAGAATTACTAAATATTAGAGTGGATTTAAGAAAGTGGATTTAAGAAAACCCTTTGGCATTGGGAATTGCGACTGGCAGCTGGCACAGAGACCAACTCTGAGCACAACTCTGTGAGTCCTGCAGGCTGAGCATGAGCTTCTCCTCTTGTAAAGCCCATGCTGGAGTCCTCAGGGCCATTCTGGTGGCAGCTCCAGTGTCACTGCCATGCCTGTGGCTCCACAGGAGGGTTGCAGAGTGCTGGAGCACAAGGATCTCAACAGGGGCTGATGTTTGCCTTTGCCTCATTAGTGAGGCCATGCTGATTAGTGCCAGCACCCATGCAAGTGACAACAGCCAGGCCATGGGGGTCCCTCCCCATGGCAAGTACAACAGGCCAGACTGGGGACATTCAAGAGGCCTGGAAGGGGTAGCACAGCCATAAATCCTGCATGATCTGAGGGTGAGGGATGTGGATGGGAGATGGGAACTCAGCAGCTTGTCAGGGGAGTTTTTACATTTTCCCTTTGTCAGCAGGAGTTAATGTTGAGCAGGGCAAACCCTTCCCCAAGAAGGAGCCTGGCAAGACCTTCCTCGTGAATATATGAATAGCACTTTGGTAAATAGTGCATCTGAATTTATGAATGATCTGACACTGAGGGGCTGAAATGAACTCTGTAATTTTATTGTAGATTTAGTAGGTCAGACATATACATGCCAAGTCAAAATGACCTAGAAAGCCTTTCTAGGTCAAACTATTGCTGGAAAAGTTGTCTTTTTCAAAGGCAAGGCCATAAGTTTTCATGCTTACTCTGAGACATTTCCTTCTAACAGTGCAATGTGAGTCTTCAGGACGTGATTTGTCATGTCCTACACTGAGAAGAGAGAAAGACACATGAACATGGGGGGAGATACTGTTTTCTTAATGAGTCAAGGCTTCTTCTGGCCACCCCTCCTGTCCTGAGATAGTATGTTGGACACCTGGCCTGCAGGAATTTAAGGCAGAAGTTACAACACCAATTCTATTGGCATTGTGCTGTTTCCAGTGGAGCTCAAACCTTGCAAGCTCCTGGATCATCCAGCCCACCCTTGGAGCCTTAATTAGCAATTAATATTTTTATTAAGAGCTTTTTGTCCCCTGAAGGGGCTTAAGGGAGGCTGGTGAGATTTGCCTATGATGACATTAATGACTGAAGAGACAGGATGGGGCATCTGCTGACCCAGGCACCACAGCCTGGGAGTCACAGGTGTGGACGAAGCTGGAAGGGCCAAGGTTGGAAGGATCCAGAACTTTGTTGTCATCCTGCAGCTCCTGCCTCCTCTGGTAACATCTTGCAGTCTGAGCAAATGCAGCTTTTGTGCTGTTAGGAGGAAGCCTGAGCTTCTAATAAAAGCTTGGCTGTTCATGTGGGTTACTTATTTTCAGAGTGCAAACATAACTGTGGCTCCAACGAGAAGTGTAAAGGGCTCCCACCACCCTCATTTGGTTGGGGGTAAACTGAAATGTTTTTGTCCCGTGGTGCTTGTGGTGATGCTTTGAGATGTGGCTGGATGAGGACCTGGGTCTGGGGTTATCAGAACCTTCCAGATGCTGGGCTGAGCTGGCAGCATCCTCAGAGGTGCCCCAATCGTGGAATCCTTAAGGTTGGAAAAGATCTCTGAGGTCATCAAGTTCAACCTTCAACCAAATACCACTAAACCATATCACAAAGTGCCACATCTGCTCATGTTTTGAACACTTCTAAGGATGGTGACTCCACCACTGGGCAGCCTGTTCCCTGGAGCAACTCCCAAGCAAAGTCCTGCTTCCTGACCATAGCTGAAGGCAAACAGCTCAGTCCCACTGGCTTCACTCCCTGTGAAGAGTGGGTACCCCTCCCATTTCCCATCCCATGCCCAGGGCTCCACAAGCTCCCCTTCCAACCCAAACCATTCTATCAATCTTTGAGTTTATGGACTAGAAAGTCTTTAAAAGTCCCTTCCAACCCAAATCATTCTATCAATGATTCTGTGAACTAGAGGAGCTATAAGGGTCCCTTCCAACCCAAACCATTCTATCAATGATTCTGTGAACTGGAGGATCTCTAAAGGTCCATTCAACTCAAACCATTCTGTCAATGATTCTGTGAACCAGAGGGTCTCTAAAGGTCCCTTCAACCCAAATCATTCTATCAGTGGTTCTATGAAGTAGAGGAGCTCTAAGGGTCCCTTCAACCCAAACCATTCTGTCAATGATTCTGTGAACCAGAAGATCTCTAAAGGTCCCTTCCAACCCAAACCATTCTATCAATGGTTCTACGAACTAGAGGATCTCTAAAGGTCTCTTCAACCCAAACGATTCTATCAATGATTCCTTGAACTAGAGGAGCTCTGAAGGCCCCTTCCAACTCAAACCATTCTACCAGCTTTGATAACCCCCCAAAGAGGGCTCGGTGCAGGCAGGTGCCATCCCAGGGGGCATCCCAGCGGCTCCCCAGTGTCCAGAGATGCCACCCTGCCAACATTCCCACCGGAGCAGCACAACCCAAACTCCACAGGTTGCAAACAGTTGGTTCAGCTGAGCCATGACCTACTTGAAAGTAGCTTTTGCCATCCCAGGGAAGTGGGTAATGGGAGGCTGCAGTGCCTTCGGAACAATTACAGCTCACAGCAGTCCAAATGAAAATGTTTGTTGAAAACAACATGTGCATAATTAAGGCTTAATGAGCCCTTGTCTGTTTGGAATCTGCAATTAGATTTATAATAGAAAATACCAGCAAATGCCAAATAGCTTTAAAAGAAGACGAGATAAAAGATAATTTTGCTGCAAATCTATAGTAATACTGTAATTTAATGAGCTGGAAGTGGTGCAGAGAAAGACTGTGAAAGCTTTGGACAAGTTTGTATTGTGCATGTTTATCTTATCTGCCCATTTCCCTATCTATAAAGCTGTCAGTCTTGCTTTTAACTGCTTGGAAAAAGGCAGGACTTTGCTAAAATCAGGAAGACTCCCTTTGTTTATTTTTATTTAAGTCATTAATTAGTCAGGCAAAGCTGCTCTTTTCTCTTTCTCATCAACATGCTTTAAACTTCTTGTTAGGGTTAATAATAGTAATAATAATAATGATAGTAATAATAATATCTTTATTCAATTATTTACAGTGTGGCAGGGGCATAATAATAATAATAATAATCAGAGGTGCTTCTTTCTGATTGGTTTCATTAATTTTAATGAGTTTTAACTGTTTTTCTAAGATGTTGAGGATTTTCAGCACTAAGGGAGATATTTCTTAAGTAAACCCGATGCCAAGTTGTCTTCAGTAAGCACAAAATACTAATAAAAAAGTTACATGGCAGTAAAATCTGGTGGAAAGATATAAAATGAGCAGAGAGGGGTAACAAACAAAAAGGAAAAAAAGAAAAGAGCTTGAGAGAGATAATTTGGGTTGGGTGGTTTGAGTTTTTTTGTGCTCAGCAGTTGAGGTTGGGAAGGAGGTGGTGCCAGTTTGGGTACAACACATGGACCAAGGGCATCAAGGGTCATCACTGTCTGTTAACTCCCTGAAGGGAAGTTGTGGCCAGGTGGGGGTTGGTCTCTTCTCCCAGGCACTCAGCAATAGGACAAGGGGGCA
>JAWWLZ010000053.1:2376315-2387866 GCA_035041345.1 Poliocrania exsul | reverse complement strand
GCTGCCCCATCCCTGGAAGTGTCCAAGGCCAGGTTGGACAGGGCTTGGAGCAACCTGGGCTGGTGGAAGGTGTCCCTTGGCAGAGAGTTGGAACAAGTTGATGTTTAAGGTCCTTTCCAACCCAAACCAATCGTGATTGTATGATTTAAAACCCCACTGCTCTGGGTATGGAAGAGGAGCACAAAGGAAGGCAGAGCCCACTTTGCCTGATGTTCTGCTGTGTTCCCAGCCTCTTACTGAATATTGTGCAGGCACTTCCAAGGTACCTTTATGTTCATGCAAGAACTGCTTTTTCTCTTTTCAACCACATTCCCATAGTAAAAAACCTGAGCATGTGAAAATTAATGTAGCAGGGGCTGGGAACACTTCAAAGACAATTTGTAGATTGTATGTGACTGACTGTTAATAAATAGTTCTTTCCAGTATTTACCCACCTCTCCCCACATAATTCATGGGCCCTGCTATTCACACTCTGGATCTCTGTGTGTGAGGATGAGGCAAATCGATTTCCATTGCTAAGACCCAGAGCTGCTGATGTGGAAAATCAGCGCTGCTTCACTTCTTGGCAGGGGGCTTTGGGAATCCCAGGTGTGAACACAAGCCCTCTGGCATCCTTGCCTGGATGCCACACCCCTCCTGGGTCACCCCCAGAGAGCTCCTGTCCTTTTCCCTGGCTCACCCCAGAACATTTGCAATGTGAATTCTGCTTTCTCTCTCCACCTCCACTAAGATTTCTGCCCCTGTGGCTTCAGTGCCTTGAATGAACAGAAAACCTCCATAGTTCCTGTGCTGGAAAAACATATCAAAATTCCCTGTGTGAGTAATGTGTGTGGTGGGAGAAGAGTTTGGAGGCTTTTAAGGAAATATGGATAGTTTGTCTTCAGGAAGTGTCACTTTTAACTTTTTTGTGTTTAGTCTCTTTTTATATGGCCCAAGATGTTCTCTCACCTGAGGTGTCCTGCAGCTGGTGTGGCATGGGGTGAATCTTTTAGGTGTGTGTAAGAGAAATAGGGGGGGATGTGTCTGTATGACAAAGCCATCCATGTGGCTTCTGACTCAATGTGACACTAAATCATCCAGTTTTAGTAGGATCAAGATACCCCCTAAACAACCTGTCTGGTTTTCTGCAGCCCCTTCCCAGTCTGTGCTGGTGAGGGTGTGGTGCTGGTGGGAGAGTGCTCTCCCTGGGACACAGCCCTCAGCCCTGGGATTGGGGTCCTGCTGGGACTGGGTTGTGGGCATTGCCATCACTGCTCATGGGATGGTGTGAGCACCCAGTGACCTCCATGCCCTCCCTGGTATTTGTGCACACCAGAAGCTCAAGCTGTAGTTGTTGGTCACACCTCTCAGCCTCACAAACACCAATGTTTTCCTCACTTTGCAGACTTGGTTTGAGTCTGTTTAGGTCCATCTCATCTCTGGAGTGTCAAAAGGGTCCAAGTGAGCTTTCCATTAGCTCCAGGAAAAACCCAGTTAGTAGATGAGGGATGGTACCAGGTCTGTGGTGGTTTGTGTTGTCTGGATAGATCACATATTTCCTTGTACCTCACCAAGAACAAATGTTCTCTCCTAGGCTCATATTTACTGTTGAATGTTATTTGACAGGGCAAATATTTACCTGCAATAATACTACAAATCTTTATCCTTCTCACTGTGAATGATATTTCTCTGAATCAATACTTGGCTGCAACTCCTGGATCCTCATGGATAATCACACAGAACATGAGTCAATGGAGAATTGGGGTCACTGGACATTTGCCTTGCTGCCAAGGAGGAGAACAGTTTCTCAGGTCCTTGATCAGGTCATGTCCTCTGTGATTAATACCAACATGCAGTGCAGCTGTGATGCTGCCTGGTTGTGGAGTGCTTTCCTCCCCTTCCAGGACTAGAAAGGCAGGAGAAACCTAAAGGCTTCATTTACAGACATGCTCAACACTAGTTACTCCCTCCTGAGTCACCTGCATGGAAATTCATAGTGTGTTTTAGAGCATGGCTGGGGTTGTGGCTTTGGTTGAAGCACAGCTGGTCCCTCAAGAGCTGCAGAGCATTGGGCATCCCTTGGTCTTAGACCAGCTGGATGTGTGGAGCCTCTGGAGCCCCTGATTGCTGCACAGGGATTGGGGAAATGGATCTAAGCCTCCTCTTCACTGCAGTTCTGGGAACACTCCCCTGGGCTCAGGGAGGCTTTGTTATGGGGTGGCTGGGGGGAGCTTGCCAGGACTTGGCTTTATTTGAGTTCAGGAGGAGGTAGAGCACTGGAGCAGAAGATGAAGCAGCAGCAACATCAAGTGTGGGTTTGAGTTTGATGGCAGGGGGTGTGCAAGGTCACTGTGCCCACCTTGCAGTGCAGGGGTAAAGGACACCCAGGGCATGGGGATAACCCACAGGTGTGCTCCTTGTCTACAGCAGAGATGAGCCACTTACCATCAACAGACCAGTCCCAAAAGCTGCCTCCTGCCTGAGAGCCTCCTCCTGCAGGTCCTGGGGATTTGAGGTGCTTCTTATCCATCTCTCTCCCTCTTCTGGAAAGCATCAAGGATACACCAAGTCTGGGAGATCTTGGCTCATCGTCCTTGTGGTGGGGAGCAGTGTTGGCAGGACCCCACACTGGGGTGTCTCCAAGACCTGCTGGTGTTTGGGAGCACAGGTTGTGCCTCAGCAGTTCAGCAGTGGGACCTGGCTGTGTGAGTCACTCTGTGCCCTTACACAGGGTACAGGGTTCAGGAGTTCTGCCTTTGCTCTCAAATGATTACAAATGTGTCCCCAGCCCTGTGCTGTGAACTGGGAGGGCACAGGCAGGAACTTGGTTACCTGTTCGGACTCCTCTTGGTCCTGGAAAAGGCCTGGGTGTCACCTTGCTGGGAACAAGAGCCTTTCTTTCTTTCTTTCCAGTACAGTCCCCCCACATCAGCTCCCTCCACTCCTCTGTCCTCTGATCCTGAATCTGCAGGTGGATGGGCCAGTGATGACTGTTCAAACTTGGATTTCAAGAAGGAAAAATTGTTTTAAAATGTGATTTTGCTGCTGTTGGAGGTTGGTTGTACCTGCTGCAATGGACATGCCATTCCTGTGCAAGCATGGGGCATAACCATGGGTAGGAGGCCCTGGCACAGGCTGCCCACAAAAGCTGTGGCTGCCTCATCCTTGGAAGTGTTCAAAGCCAGGTTGGACAGGGCTCTGAACAATCTGCTCTAGTGGAAGGTGTCCCTGCCCATGGCAGGAGGGCTGGAATGGGATGGTTTTTAAGGTCTCTTCCAACCCAAGCTGTTCTGTGATAACCCTGGGCCCGTGCTCAGGGCAGTTGGGTCCTATACAACCCCTATAGGTGGCTCACAGGGATGCTCAGGGGGCTGAGGGCAAGGAAGGACTCAGAGAAGGGGCACTGCCCGCCCTCTGAGAGGTCGTGGCTCCATCCTGTGTCTCCATCCCTCTGCAGGCTGAGGCAGGGGTTGCCACTCCAAGCACTGCCCATGTGCCCTGCAGTGTGAGCCGCCAGAAGGTTTGCAAGAAGAGGCTTGTTGTTTCAGCTGATTTCAGTGTTTTAATTTGAAGAGGAATAATGTGTAATCACAACAACTGTCATCTGTTTGACAGTGGAAACTCCCAGATCCCCCGTGCTTTTTTGTGTCCCATACTGGGCAGCCATTCAGCAGCACGAGCTGCTCTGTGCCTGCGTTTGGAGTCCTGGTGGGCTGAATGGGTTCTGACCAGCTCACTGATCTAATTTGTAATGTATCCTTATAACGTTTAATTGGCTGTTTAATTTAATTCACGTTAACATAAGAAGGGAAAATATAATCTGCTGTATAGCCCACATGGTGGTGGAAGGGGAAGGGAGAGTTGGGTGTTACTGCAGAGGGGAGAGAGGATGTCTTTGTGAGCCCACCCTGAGGCGGAGGCGTCATCCTGGACATGGCAATAGGCACCGTGTGTGACAACAAATCCCCCCTTTTTCCCCCTCTGGGAGGTGCCTGTGTGTCTCATCTCCCCCCCTTATCTTTCTAGCCATCTATTTAAAACACATATAGAGTGAAGGCGGTTTGCTTTGGAAAGCTGTGGTAGCACCAGGGTGTGAAAGCTGGCAGGCACCGAGCCTGATTATGTTGATTGGATATTGTCTAATCTGATTTTGATTGTGTACAGCTTTGATTGTAATTTTGATACGTCTGCAAAATGCTGTAGCTGTTCGGAAAGCTTTGTGATTTAAACAGGTCTTTTTTGCTTTATCTTTTTTTTTTTTTCCCCTTGGGTTGTGTAGAACAGAGGCAGAAATGTGCCAGGAGGGTGAGCAGGGAGACAGGGCTTTGGCACTCCTTACAAAACCACCTCAAAGCCCTCGGGTGAGCTGCTCTGCAGCAACACAAGGAACTCATAGTTTTGAAGAGAGCTTTAGGAAACTTTGAGTGGTTTTTACATAATTTAGTTAAGTACAGCAAAGCCACTTGCTTATATACCTGATACCAAAATAAACCAGTTGGAGGAACAAGTTTGCCGTGTGATGATTTATTTAAATCCCTTTCTGTAAAGCACGGAGTGAAATCCTCTTAAGTAACTGGGAAAGAATTGGTGCACCTCGAGGAGCAGAGCCCAAATGGAAACCTTGCTAGCAGAAGTATTAAATGGGATCTATCTGTCTGCTGTTGTGTACATCCCCTCAGCTGCCTTCCTCCTCTAATAGACAGGAGCTGGCTGGGAAAATAGCTGGGCTTGAATTTCCCCTGAACAATAGCAGTTGGTACAGAGCTGTCAGGGCCCAGGCTCTGTCTTGTGTTTCTGGCATGCTCTTGTTTCCCTGCAGCTGGTGGGATTCTCAGGAGAACAGGAAGGTTCCAGTCAGGTATGCAGTACCTGCTCTTGAATAATGATATGGTTTGAGGTGGAAGGGACCTTAAAGATCATCCCATCCCACCCCCTGCCATGGGCAGGGACACCTCCCACCAGCCCAGGTTGCTCCAAGCCCTGTCCAACCTGGCCTTGGACACTTCCAGGGATGGGGCAGCCACAGCTTCTCTGGGCACCCTGTGCCAGGGCCTGCCTACCCTCACAGGGAAGAATTCCTTCCCAATATCCCACCTAACTCTGCCCTCTGGCAATGGGAAGCCCTTCTCCCTTGTCCTGTCACTCTAGATCTGTGTCCAAAGTCCCTTTCCATCTCTTTGGAGCCCCTTTAAGCACTGAAAGGTGCTCTAAGCTCTCCCTGGAGCCTTATCTTCTCCAGGCTGAGCACTCCCAGCTCTCCCAGCCTGGCTCCAGCCCTCAGAACATCTTTGTCATCTCCTCTGGACTTACTGCAGGAGCTCCACATCCCTCCTGTGCGGAGGACCCCAGAGCTGGAGGCTGCACTGCAGGTGAGGTCTCACCTGAGCAGGGCAGAAGGGCAGAATCTCCCCCTGCCCTGCTGTCCCCAGAGCTGGGGATGAGCCCAGGACACGGAGGGTGTCTGGGCTGCCAGTGCACATGGCTGGGTCATGCCCAGTGCTCCTATAACCGTGCCCCCAAAGTCCTGCTCTGCAGGGCTGCTCTCTGTGCACCTCTCCCAGTCTGTTCTCCTGCCTGGATTGCCCTGTCCCAGGTGCAGCATCTTGGGCTTGGACTTGCTGAACCTTGTTCTTGTGGCCCCACTTCCCAAACCTGTCCAGGCCCCCTGGGTGACATCCCGTCCTTCTGTTGTGTCAGTGGCTCTTTTCTTTGTCTCCCTCTGCAGTGGGGTGAGGAAAGGGGAGAGGTGGGGGTTCAGCTTAGCAGAGGATGAGCCTCTTCCAGCCCCAGTTTTGGGGTGAGGCAGGAGTGACCCCCTGCTCTGACACCCCCCAGAGCTGTGGCTCTCCTTGGAACTGCCCTCTCACCAATCCACAGATCCCTCCTTTCCCCCTTCCTGCCTCTCCCACTGACTTCTGTATTCTGGTTAAACATGGGCTTTCTTTTATTTTATTAAGGGCTTTCTCGCCACAGTCTGGGGTGATGGAGAGCAGGAAGCTGCGGGTGAGCTCTGGGACAATGGATTAATAAAGCCTACAGTGCTTAACTGGTTTTTAACATCTAGGGGTTTGCTCTTATATCAAGCATTAAGTCAAAATCCAACCATGAAACGAGGTGATCTGGGAAATTTAGCTTAAAATCCATGTGTGTAGCACTATGGCTAATCAGAATTTCATATGCTATAATAAATGTGAAACAGTAGATGTTTAGAATCAGCCTCCTCTGCCAGAGACTCATTATGTTCTGCATTGATAATTAATAATTTTGGATAGATTCACACTGACATTATGAAGCAAATATGTTTTTGTCTGAAGTGAAAACGATTGCACAGGTGCAATAACATATTCTTTATATAAATTGGAACGCTTAGAAGTAAACAAGCCTCCAGAAAACATGGGGAGCAGACGGAGAAGTGACATCTCTGTGTGTTCATGTCACCTCGAGGGGACATCGGTAGGGAGGTGAGGGAACACTTCTCCAGATTAAATTTGGAAGAGGATATAAGGAAGGACAAATCTCCATGTGTGGTGAAGTCATGCAAGCTTCCTTTAAAGGATTTTTTTAAAAAGTGATGCCTGTGTTTCCAAATCTCCCTCCCTGGTTGTGGCTTCTGTGCTGGAGTTTTTGAGGGCTCAGCAGGAATTAGGGCAAGAGGGAATGGCTTTAAACTGACAGAGGGCAGAGTTAGCTTAGGTATTAGGGAAAATTCTCCACTGTGAGGGTGGGCAGGCCCTGGCACAGGTGCCCAGAGCAGCTGTGGCTGCCCCATCCCTGGAAGTGTCCAAGGCCAGGTTGGACAGGGCTTGGAGCAACCTGGGCTGGTGGGAGGTGTCCCTGCCCATGGCAGGGGGTTTGAACCTAAACGAGGTTTAAGATTTCTTCCAACCCAAATCATTCCATGGTTCTATGACTGTTGTTCCCAAGTACTTGTTATTTCTACATATTGAATTATCATAAAAACTCTTGAAAAAATACCACCTGTAGGTATTGCAAGAGCCCAACTGGGTGCCCAGAGAGAGACTTAGACTTACAAATGCCACAGCTGGTCGGGAAGCAGCTCTTCATGTCTGTGGCTCTGCAAGCACCACTGGCCTGGCTGTGGTCCAGGTATGGAGGTCTCTGCTGAGGTTTTGGCAAGTTAAAGATGTGCAGGTAGGATGCAGGGTGGGAGAGGGGAGCAAGGAGATGGCCCAGGTGGCTCCAAGGTGTGTGAGGCCCCGTGGTGCCCCTGTGGGATGGTGGTGCAGCACTACCACACTCACAGCCTGGCTCCTACCTGCTTGTAACCTGGTGTGCAAGGGTAGAGTTATCCTTTTTATTACAACAGAACCATTTTCACTGGATTGTACTTTTGTATTTCCTCCACAAATAATTGCTTTTCTTTGCTGAAGCAGCAGGGCAGTGACACGTTGCAAAATGTCTTTTTCGTGTTTCAGACGTACAACAGCCAGAATGAAAATAATGAAGACTATGAGATCCCTCCCATAACGCCTCCCAATCTCCCTGACCCCTCCCTCCTGCACTTGGTGGACCATGAAACTGGATATCACTCCCTGTGCCACAGCCTCCCTCCGAACAGCCTGATCCCAGCATACCCCTACCAGAACATGGACCTGCCAGCCATCATGGTCTCCAACATGTTGAGTCAGGATGGGCATCTTCTCTCCAGCCAGCTACCCACGGTCAGTGCCCTTCCCCTCTTACTGTCTTTCATCACAGCTGCTCTGTATTTTGAGTTATGAGTCAGTTGAGCACAGAAGAGTGTTGGTGAGGAGCTGTTTGCCCAAGGGGTTGGCAGTTCTGGCTGCTGCCCACCCAGGCCAGGGTGCAGTGGCAGAGACTGGAGTCACCTGCATGGCCATGCACATGGTGTCAATTTTCTGTTTCCAGTTTGGTGTCTTCCTGAGCCTCATGAACCACTCAAGAGCAGGGGAGAAGGTTGTTTTCCTCTGTATGTGACACCCTCCCTGAACCAAGTGAAGTGCAGGTGCTCCATCCCCCATGGGAAGGTGTTCATAGCCCTGTGTCCTTTCCCTTTATCCCAGCCTGTCACCCAGCCCAGCCTGTCACCCAGCCCAGCCTGTCACCCTGCTGTCCTGCTGCCAGGGTGGCCCCAGTGGCAGCAGCAGGAGGAGCATGGATGCTCCCTGAAGGGAGAGCTGTCCTATTGATTTCAAGGGGAACAAGATCCCTCCTTGCACTTGCAAACTCAAATTGCCTCCTGGCTCATGCCGTGGCAAGGGGATACCTTGGGAAGTTTCAAATGACTCATCTGTAGGGATAAACAAGGCAGGGATAATGAAGTAAAGTGCAGCTCTGGGAAGAAACTTCAGGGCTAATTAGACCTTATGATGCTGCTTCTGTATCAGCAAAGGAGAGGTTGTGACTTGATTTTGACAGTGATATTGAATTAATACTGTTGCTGTTTAATACCATTTTCCTCTTTAGCAGATTTAGCCCCGTGGTTGGGTTTCAACACTGTTTTCTCTGAGATCATTGATTTTGGGAGGCATCAATATCAAACAGAGTTAATTTGACTTAAAGAGCATGGCTGGGAGGCTGCCCCTGCCTGGCTGGGGAACGCTTGGTGTTGATTGCTTGACTAGATAATGGTCTGAAAGGTACTGATATTTAAATATTTAAATGGGATATTATCTCTTAGTCTAGGAAAATCCCAAGGCTTTCTAAAGTCCTGATGAGTCTCCAAGTTTCATTGTTAGTGTGTTTAAGAAAAATATCATGTTCTGCCCATCAATATTGAACAGAGGCATATTTCTATGGAATTAAACATTACTTAGGGCTCTGTGTTAGCTTTGAGGTTCTTAGGTGATTAAAACATTCATTTCTGAGACAAAAAGAGTCAATTTCAGCTGAAATATTTTTCCCTGGTTTAATTTAAAGCACAGCCCCTTTACCTGACCCCTATTTTCATAACATGATAATTTTATCCTGTGTTGATTGTCTCATTTTTGGGAGGTGATATTGCACTTATAAATCACTTTCTAAAATACCTACAGAAAAAAGAATCAAGGGGATTTATTAAGCAGCTTCTCTATGTCTGAAATAATTTATTTTGGAGTAGTCCTTGGGAAATGTTCTCTTTCTTACTTTATGGTACTGTTTTACAAATGCAGTGTGGTGACAATAAATCAGGACTGAGCCAGAGAAGATAAGGAGGGGGTTTAGTGGGCTGTAAACGTAGAATAGAGAGATTAAGATTTGTTTGCCCCTTACCAGGAAAATAAAAAAATCCAGTGAACCCTGAATTTCCTGGCCAAGAGTGAATTGAAACTGTTTAGTTTTGAGTGGAAACCCTGGGAGCTGTAATACATCTTCAGAGTCCTGGCAGCAAAGGGAGGAGATCAGGGAGGGAGATGTGGTTTTAGGTCAGAATTAAATCCTGCCTTACCCTCCTTTTATTCCACTGAAAAGTGACACTTTTTAGCCCCTCTTGGATGGGGAATTGAGTCTCCCCTTCCTCCAGCACCAGCCCACAATGGCATCGTTTGTGCCATAGCACACCTGTAGCTCCTGTTAGTGCTGGAGGGAGCAGCACATGCACATGAGGACACAATAAAATCCTGGAGAGAAAGCAGATTTCAGACATATAATTAATAGCCCATGGCATCTTCCAGTACCTAAAGGGGCTCCAAGAGAGCTGGGGAGGGACTTTGGACAAGGGCCTGGAGAGACAGGACAAGGGGGAATGGCTCCTCACTGAGACAAGGCAGGATAGATTAAATATTAGGAAGAAATTCTCCCCTGTAAGGATGCTGAAACCCTGGCACAGGTGCCCAGAGAAGCTTTGGCTGCCCCATCCCTGGAAGTGTCCAAGGCCAGGTTGGATGGGGCTTGGAGCAACCTGGGCTGGTGGGAGGTGTCCCTGCCCATGGCAGGGGTTTGGAATGAGATGATCTTCAAGTTCCTTTCCAACCCAAACAAACCACCCTGTGATTCTGTACCTCCTGCCCACGTGCCCATCATGCCATAGCACACAGGGTGCTGTCCCCATGAAGCCAAAGGTGAGCCAGGCACTGCTGTCTGATGGCACAGGGCACCCCACGTGCTACAACCCTGCCCGAAAGTCACCCACCACCCATCACCAGGTGGGTATTGGCAGCAGGAAACCTCCAGATCGAGACAGGGTGTTGTTTGCCAACACTTGCCAAAAGAGAGGGTTTATTGCCACCCAGGTAGTGATGGGAAGCCACTCTGGGAGGGAGCCTTGCCTGAGCACAGAGGGGACAGCTCAGCAGGGGGAGGTTTTGTCTTTGTTCCAGGACCAAGTTGCTCATGCAAATGCTGGAGCTGGAGCCTCTCTCCTCACTGCAGTTCCTTGCTGTAGTTCATGCAGGTTTTTGCATACACAGCTGTTTCCTGCCTTGGCTGCCATGTCTTTTGGTTTGAATACAGTGACAAATGACAAGCAATTCAATGTAAAATGTTTAGACATCGGTCAGGCTTTTGCTCTAAAAATGTAACTTGAGCCTTGCAATGTTTTTTAAGGCATCCTTGTGAAAAAAAATCTCCAGCTGATGGAAAGAGGTGAGTCCTAACTCACTGAGAGCCATGGGATTGGAATTTTCTTTAAGAGCTCAGAAGTAAATAAAGAAAATACAGGTGCAGGTCGCTGATCCCCTGTGGTGTGTCTCTTGTCCTGGGATGTCCTGACATTACCCTCAGATTGCATTAAGCCTCCCAGTGCCTCTGCAAGGGGCAGGCTGCTGCTCCCACTGCGGAGGTGACCAACTCAGAGAGTTTAAATCAGCACAGGAATTCCCATGGCAGGATGGGAGCTGGAGGGGGAAGGTGGATTTGCTATGTGCCAGCCCCCAGTCCTGGCTCCAGCCCACCCTTGGGTTATCAGAAGCTGGAGCCCCTTGTTCAAGCACAGCAGCTGTGCCCTGATGGGGAAAACCAAAATGCAGCATCATTTCTGTGTTTCCTTATCCCTTCAGCAGCATCATCCAGAGCACCCTCCACACCACCAGCCCCTTCACGCTTTGCTCTGCTCAGGGACCAGCTCTGCATTTCCATAATGTGGTTCTTCACTGCTGTTTCTGTCACTTTATTTCCCTTTCCCCCCACCGTGAGTTTTTGCAAGTTAAGGGAGTTTTCAATCACTGGATGTGGGGTGCAGGGAGCAGGAGAAGAGGGAAGCAGAATGGATGGGCAAGAGCAGGCAAAGAGATGGCACAGGTGTGATGTGGGAAGGACTGGTGGAAGGGAGTGTGGGAAGGTTGGGGAGGAGGCAGGGTTGGCTTTTTTGGGGAAAACTTTTTATTATTTGTGTTAGTGACAAGAAACAAACAGCAAATTCTGTTTTCACTGACCTCTCTTTTGCTGTGGGAAAAGAGGAAGGAAAGAGAAGGAATGGCAGGAGGGAAAGAAAATAGGAGAGGTGACTGTCATGGAGAAATGGAAATAATTAGGAAAAAATTGTTACCCTTGGGAAGAGAATGGCTTTGCCCAGTGTGGACATCTCAGCAGTGTTACAATCATAGAATCATAGAATGGATTGGGTTGGAAAAGACCTCCAAGATCATCAAGTCCAACCCTTGGGCCAACTCCA
>JAWWLZ010000053.1:2252211-2271532 GCA_035041345.1 Poliocrania exsul | reverse complement strand
GCCACTGCCATCCCTCCTGCCCCAAGACCCTGTCCCAGCACTCAGTGCCACATCCCATGTCTCAGCTCTTTCCTGCATAGTCAGCAGGACCCAGGGAGATAATGGGACAACCCTCTGTGTTTCCAGAAGAGGAGAAACAACCCCAGAAAACTCCCCAGGGAAAGCAAAGCTCCAGGGCAGCAAGGTGTGGAGGAGGCAGGAGGATGTGGACCCTCATCCTCTCTCTACATCATCCCCAGGGCAGGTCCAAAGCATCTGTTGCTGCTTGGGTTCCTTCCCCAGGTTTTGGCAATCAGCCTGACACAGCTGGGCACCCCCAGCCCCACTCTCTCCTGGCATCCTTTTGTTTTTCTGAATTTTGAGCTTCCAAGCTATTTCTTGGCCAAGAAAGTCCTGGAGAGCTGCAGCAGCTGGAGCATCCCTGTGGCTGCCTTGGATGTGAGATGCCCAAGGCTGCTACAGCTCCTCCTCCCCACTGCTCCCAGTTCTCCCCCCATGACAATACAGCACAGGGGCCTCACCAGGAAAACCACTCCTGTCATCAAAGTCCTTCCCAGGGCAGCTGGAAGGATGTTTATCAGCCTTTCCCCTGCCATGGAAAATCTCTGGATTCCAAGCAATGAAAATAAGAAAAAGAAACCAAGGGAAAAATAAGGCAAGGGAGAGCAACCCTCCCTGAAATAACAATGTAATATAAATACAGTCAAACTCCTTCTGCAAATATCAAGGGAGTAGTTTGGCTCATCCGAAAAAGAATCTTGGAAGGACACACTGAAAGGTATCTGCATGTCCTCACGCCTGGGCAGCAATGACAACTCAGGAGCCAGGAGCCAAGCTGAGCAGCCCAGGGGGAGATCTGGCATGTGGAGCCACTGCTGATACTCAAATTAAAATGCATCAGCTCCCAGCTCTGCCACTCTGGAGAGCCTCACCCCAGCTCACTGCCCTGTGAGGAGGCACCAGCCCTCCCAGTTTTCTTACCTGCTGCAATGCCACTTGAAAGCTACCCAAAACACTCCTAACCCCAGGAATGACTGCTGCCAGGAGGAGCAAGGTAGTAAAAAGACACTGGCTGTGCCAAACTGCTCTGGTTTGGTACTTACAGCACCATAAGAGAAGCTGGAGTCACACTTGGCAGCGTGCAGGGACCAGAAAGTGTCTAAGTGATGTTAAGGTGTTTTTCTCCAAGCTCTAGAGTGAGTCCAAGCTGGAGAAAAGAGCAGGAAATCCCCCTTTTAACACCCCTCAGACACCTCAATGCCACCCCCTGCCCTCCAGTCCTGCCACCCCTTCCCAGGGCAGGACACTTGGCAAAGCAGCTCCTGGAGACCCACAGGGATGGCAGGTACAAGGCAGGGGACACCCTATCCTGAGGGAGGGTCACCAAATCCACAGGGCAGTGACAGCCTGATGGGGACCCTGGCACAGTGCCAGCCCAGCCATCCCCCACAGGACAGGCTGTACTGGGCCAGCAAACCCAAAACAGGGAGGGGATGGAGATGCACCATGTTTATAGGTGACATCAGTGACCAGGTGGGCAGCAGAGACCCATTCCCAAGCAACACCACACTGAGGGACCCCAACAGCATCAGCTACAAATTCAGAGCCTCCAGAGTGCCCTGGTGGAAGCCAACCCAGCCCCACTCTCCTCCCAAGGGTACCTGCTGCAGGTTTTAATTAATTAAGAAGCCCAGCAGGTCATACCCGAGGTACAGCAAAGGCCCTGCCTGCAGGTGCCTCACAGCAGAGCCCCCAGGGGATGGAGGAGGAGGAGAAGGAGAAGGAGGGGGTCCAGGGAGAGGAATGTTCTCTACACAAAGGGCAGCTCATCTCCACCTTCAGCAGGACTTCTCACAGAAAGCAAACCCACACCAAAGTAAAGGGTGAACAGAAAATAACAGAGAGAGGGTGGTCCAAGAACAGCAGCTACAGGGAGGAATTTTGCAGACTCACAAAGAAAGAAGCTCTTGTATTTCTCTTTGGTCAGAAAAAAACAACAAAACCACCCCACCAGCAACCCTATCTGCTCCCAGCAGCTGTGCAGAGCAGCACATTCCTCTGGCTGAGCCGTGGTCCTGCTGCTCCCAGGAGAGGAGGAACCCACAGCAGAAAGGGCTGAGCAAAGCTAAAAATTTAAATCTGGAGCTGAGACAAGGTGGGGAAGGCGCAGGAAAGCACAAGCCACAGTGGTCACTGGCAGCAGAGCATGCAGAACTCTTTCTTGGTCCACGGAAAGCTCAGAAAGATGTTCCCAAATCAAACCTCCCTTTGGGGTCTGCACTGGGAAGGGTCTTTGGTGTCGAGACCCTCCCGGTTAACCAGGGCAGCCCCAAGGGCTGGTTGGAAGTGAGAGGAGGGAAAAGGTCCTGTCCTGAGGGACAAATCTGGAGTGCTCATCCCTGGCCAAGCTGGCAGGAGGGTGGGCAAACACAGACAGATGTGATGTGAAACACAATGGGAAAAGAATGGGGCCTCTCCCTCAGTGCTCTCATGGTCACAACCCAACAGCCCTCACCCACCCCTCAAGTGAGGTTCAGGGGGCTCCTGCAGTGTCCCAGGGAACCAGCTTCAGGCTCTCCTGGCATGATGACAGCTGCATCCCTGCAATGTTTGTAGCCTCCTCTGCCAGATCTGGGGTGGCTGCAGTTGGGGTTCAGCAGCCAGGGATTCCCTGGGTGGGCAGCTCCAGTCGCAGCACCCCTGAGCTGGTCCTACCTCATCCTCCACCTGCTCCTCCTGCTTGCCAAAAACTCACCCAGCAAACCCAAAGGCAGGAGCAGGGGGCCAATGTACCCCTGCCCTGCTATCAAAATCCCAGCCAGGGATGTGGGTTCAAATTAAAATCAGGGGGAAAGCAGAAAATGTTTTCTATTGTTCTATGATCTGCAGACCTCAGGGTGATGCAGTGCAACAGAAGAGTCCAAAACCCTGGAAACTTGTCCCAGGGAAGATGGGAAGATCTCAACAGTTACACCCAGCTCTCTGGATGAGCAGATAAATTACTCTGCCTATGCTGTTTTCCCTTTGAAAGAGTATACAAATCCATATTTAAGTGATATGCCATCCCAGTACCATCCCAGTACAGGACTCTTGTTACCCTTTGCATCCTTGTCTCTTACCTTCCAAGACCACCTCCTTGCCCGTTTTCTTCAAGGCCTGCACGGCCTCGTCGTGCGTGGCCTCGGACAGGTCGGTGCCATTGACAGAGAGGATGGCATCCCCCACGTACAGTGCCTCAGTCTGGTCTGCTGCCAGCCCCTTGAAGATCTTGGAGATCAAGATGGGCATTTTATTCTCTCGGCCACCTTGAAACAGAAGAGACAGAAAGTGGTTGTGGCTGTTGGAGTACACAGAGGAGCAGGTGGGGAGGGGGATGCTGCGGTACCAGATGGCCCCAGTGAGGCTGAGCCCTTCTCCTGGCACTCAGCACACCGTGCCAGGTCACCCCCCTGCCCATTCCCTCAGATGCCCACAGGACACCTGCACCAACCACAGCAGCCAAAGTACCACGAGGCTTTGCAGCAGTTTAAGGGATAGCTCCAAAACCACTCAGAATGGTCACAGATTAGTCACAGAGCCAACACGTAAACCTGGCCATCTCCCCATCAATTCTGCCACGAAAACGTGTCTTTATTTGCATTATTAATCATGTGTGCTGTGAGAAACTATCCTTGCTCCAAGGGCTTCATGATCTCAACAGATAAGACAGCTGAAGGTTTTTGGGGAGGTCAAAGAGCCAGGGAGAGGTGAACCAACCTGGCTACGTGTTCCTTTCAGCACAGCAGCCCTATTTTACCTGCTGCTCCCCGCTCTCCTGACTAAAAGAATGCTACTCAAACTCCCGGCGGCTTCAGGAGATCAATTTGCACGTTAACTTTTGAACCCTCAGGGAGATCCGAGCTGCCTCCGTGCCAGGGAGCAGGGATGCAGCAGCCACTGCCCACAGCAGCCCCCGACGTGCCCTGCGCCCCGGGACAGCCTGTCCCGAGGAGCCTCCAAGAGATGATCTTCACCCCAGAGGGAGAGGTTGAGCCCAGGCTGTTGTCAGTGCCCGCCCCGGGCTGCTCCCAGCCAGTGCCACAGGCATTTCCTCGCTCAGCCGCCTGCCAAGCCCTGCGAGGGCTCCGGTTATCAGCTGTCAGAGGCCCCGGCGGGGGCTGCTCCGTCCTTGCGGCAGCGGCTCCTCGCTCAGCTGCCAGCACCGAGAGTCCTGCCAGGGCCCACAGCCCCTGCCAGCCCGGCTCTCGCTCGGGTCCCTGCTGTCCTGCCAGCCCAGCAGCCACGGCACCCAGAGCCTCACCACATGCCATGGCAGGACACCCCACCCGCACCCCGGCTGGTGGTGAAGCATCCCTGGGTGAAACACCCTAGGCACGCACACAAAGAGGGATGTGCCAGCAGCCCGGAGAGCAGGAACGATGTCCTGTCCTATCAGGGCTGCCCCACCACTCACAACAGCTTCCACTGCCCAGTTATGATGGCAACTGCTTATTTTCCACGGACGCCACTGAAAAAATAAAGTCTTAACTGAACCAAGTTTCTCCTTTCCTGGGAGAGCCACAGAGCAAGGAATAACTTGGCAGCCAAGGAGTCATTACCAAGGGGGTTTTATGCTTCTAAAACAAAAGGCTGGCAGGCTGGGGCACCCTGCAGACACTGGCAGCAATGTGATTCCAGGTCCAGCCACCCAGACATCCACATTGCAAAACCTCCCGACTTCCAGAGGGAGCCGGAGGCTGCGTTCGTGTCCTCTCCGAGCTGGGAGGAGGAGAAGCCACGTCAGGAGGGGAGAGCTGCGCTGTTGCTGCCCCAGGGCTGCCGAGCCCGCTGCCTGCCCTGCCCGCACACGGAATTACAGCCCCTCGCAGCAACGCTCCGTGACAGACCTTTCCCTGCCTCTTTGCTGCCCTTTTCATACTCCTCTCGTAGGGTTTCCACCACGTGAAAAGCAAAGGCAGGCAGAGAGACAAGACCGCCATCCCTGTCCCAAGAAGTTTCCAGCCTGAAGTTCAGGCGAGTCATCAAGCAATGGGGCAGCTTGGGAGGGAAAACAGGGATTATAACCGGGAGGTTTCCCGCTGCTCAGCTTCCCGGGAATAGACATCTCCAACACAGAGAGCGTGGGTTTAACACCCCAGAGATCTCTATGGGCTTTACATCGCTCCCTTCGTTTATCTGATAGTTTAAAAGGGTATTTCCCAGCTCAGGGACACGGGGGAACAAGGACACGCCGGCAGAACCCTCCCTTTGGCTGCAAAAGAGCAGGTTTTGTGTAACTGAGTGCCCTCAGCACCCCAGCTGCCTCCTGAGACAGACCCACACCGGTGGGTGCAGGGGGGCAGTGGGAGTCCCCCGCAGCTCCCAAACGCTGGCGACCCCCATTCTGGCCGGGCATGGCGGGCAGGGACTGGCCGCTCCCCCTGCACCCCAAGCATCGCTCTCTCCATGGGCTGGGGACGTTCCGGGTCCCGTCACTGCCACGTGTCCCCTTCCCCATCCCGCGCAGGGGCTGGGGGGGTGTGAGGACCCCCAGCCCAGTTCCGCTCCGAGCGAGCCGCGGAACGGCGGCAGCAACAGGTCTCGGTGCCCGGTGCTTCTGTCCCCGCGCCGCCCCGGGACCACCCCCGTCCCGGCCTCACCTTTGATGCTGATGCCGAGCCCCCCCACGTCCTGCTTGACGACGCGCACGGTGCGCCTGATGTTGGCGAGCGCCTCGGGCGCGGCGGAGCCCGAATCGCCTCCGTTCAGCTGCGCCGCGGGGGCCTCGGGGCCGGCGCCGGGGCCGTCGGCCGGGCTGACCCCCAGCACGTCCTCGGCCAGGGTGAGCAGGACGCGGAGCCACTGCCCGCCGGGGCCGCGCAGCTCCAGCAGCCCCGTGCGCGGGGCGCGCCTGCCCGCCGCCATCTTCGCGCCCGCCGCTCCGCTCCGCGCCCCGCACAGCGCCGCGCACACCCCCCTCCGCGCACCGCCCCACTCACACCCCGCTTCACGCACCGCCCGCACCGCCCCACTCACACCCCGCTCCGCGCACCGCCCAGTGCTCCCCCCGCGCACCGCCCGCACCGCCCCGTTCACACCCCGCTCCGCGCACCGCCTCACTCACACCCCACTCCGCGCACCGCCCCGCACCGCCTCACTCACACCTCACTCCGCGCACCGCCCCGCACCGCCCCATTCACACCCCGCTCCGCGCACCGCCCCGCCCCGCGCACACCCGGCTCCGCGCACCGCCCCGCACCAACCCACTCACACCCCACTCCGCGCACCGCCCCACTCCGCCCGTTCACATCCTACTCCCCGCGCCCCGCACCGCTCCGCGCACCGCCCCGCGCACGCCCCGCTCACACCCCCGTCCGCTCACATCCCCGCCCCGCCCCGCTCCGCACCGGACCAGCACGGGGCACTGGGAAGGACCGGGATCCCGGCCCCACCCCGTTCCATCCTGGGATGGGACACTGGGATGCTCCCCACTGCTCCCCGCACCGGCCCGGGACGGGGCACCGGGAAGAGCCACAGCTCCCCCGAGCTCCCCTCTCCCTGCTCCATCCCGGGACAGGGCACCAAGAAGAGCCACATCTCCGCCATTCTCCCCTCTCTATCCCGGGACAGGGCACTGGGAGGACAGTGCTCCCCAATGCCCTACAGTATTCCCTGCCCCAGCCGGGACTGGGGGGGCACTGGGAGGGACACGGTTCTCACCAGTGCTCCCCATTTCTACCTGCAAGGGACACGACTCCCAGGTGCTCTCCATTCCATCCTGGGATGGAGTACTGGGAAGGATGCAGTGCTCCCCATTCCAGCCTGGGATGGGGCAACAGAAGACTTTCCAGTGCTACTTGCACTGGACTGGATAGGGCATGGGAAGAGACCAGGACACCAGGGCTCCACTGCTCCATCCTGTGATAGGGCAGTGGCAGGGCCTGGTTTTCCCCACTCCAGTGTGGGAAGGGGCACCAGGAGGGACTTGGCTTCCCAGTATCCCCCAGTGCTCCTTGCTCTGGCCTGGCACAGGGCACCAGGAGGACCTGATGCTTACCAGTGCTCCCTACTCCAGTCCAGGATGGGATACAGGGAGGGACACAGGTCCCCAGTGCCCCACTCTTTGTCCCACGTCTGATCCTGGACATTCTGGGGGTCTCTGTGCTGGGCTGTGTCACAGGAGGAGCAGCAGGAGCTGGGCAGGGGTTGTAGCTCAGCCTTTCGTGTGTCCCCAGCAGCCACAGCCAGGGCAGGAATCTCCCAACAGTCCCAATAGGTGCTAAACAGGAGCCAGGCACGGGGAGATGGTGCCTGCAGACATTCAGAAGAGTCTGTGTTGCTTTTCCTGGATCCTGAAAATGGGAATATTTTGACTCCCTTGGCAGACCTGCATTTTTTCTGCATTAATTAGGAGTAGAAAATACCTCCAGGAGCAGCAAATATCTCTCTGCACATCCCCTCTACCCCTTGCAAAGTGCTTCAAGCAGTTCCAGGGGCCTCTGGGATGGGGCTCCTGAGATCTCAGACCCTCTGGAAAGCACAAGGATTTATAAGAATTCAGTTACATTTGTGGCAGGCTGGGAAGGGGATGGAGCAAGGGGCTCTGGGCACCTGGGGCAGGGGGGCTGCAGCATCTGCTGCTCAGCAGAGCCCTTCCCAGCCAGGGTCAGCAGCCAGCCCTGAGCATCAGCTTCATGCAGAGGGGAAAAATGCTCCTCAGGCTCCCTCCTACACAGCAGCAGCTGTGGAATTTCTTGAGGTTGCAGCAGAGGAAACCCTGAAGGTTATTTCTTTACAGAACAGACGGTTCACATATTCCTGATTTTCTTTTTGCTAAAAAGTCCAGGGTTTGGCTCAAATGACTCTTTGCCTTTGTGGTGCAAGCAGTTCTACATCACCCCAAGGCTATTTCCCTATGATCCCAACCCCTGCATACCCTGTGGGACTGTCCAGCCCCACTCCAGCTGCTCATGCCACTTTGTTCATGTACAGCAAGAAGAATTTGGTCCATTGGTCCTTGAGTGGAGACAGCTCATTCCCCCTGTGCCACTCGCTCTGGGAGCCCTCACTTTATTTGCCATCCAGGCAGCTGCATTCAGCAGTTTGTCCAGCTGTTCTTCCTTTCCTGGGCTGCTTTTGGTAATTCCAGCCTCTAAGGCCACATTCCCATCCGAAACAGCAGTGGGAGTGCTAAATACTGCTTTTAGTGCAGCAGAACAGCACCGTTTGGGTTGTTTCCTTTCATCTCTCAGCTCTGTGCCTGGAAGCACTGCTGCTGCTGAGAAGCATGGCCTGGGTACATGGAAGCCATCCAGATGGTGTCAGTGCCTTTCCCTGTCCCTCTGCTGGGATGGAGAAAGCACCACGGTCCTTGGAGCCAGGGTATGGCATTGACTTCACCTGCTTTGGGGAAACAGCCACACCTGTGGGTGCAGTGAGGGAGATGTGCAGTGATCCACAGCAGAGAGCTCATCCCACAGCCACTGCTTCTGCCCAGCACCCCCTGCTCTCCCCTTCTACTCCCTATGACAATTGCATCAATTAATTATGTGGGATGGAGAGCCAAGGCAAGTATTGCAGGTTGTGTCTTCCCATGGAAACTGAGTCCAAACTGTGAGGCTTACCCCAAGCAGGGGGTACATCAGGAGGGGAGAAATAGGGCTGGCAGACTGGGACAGTACTGGGGAACTTGGCTGCAGCACTGGGAGGCTCAGTTCCAGCAATGGAGGGCTCAGGTCCAGCACTGGGGGGCTCAGCTCCAGCACTGGGGGAGGCTCAGCTCCAGCACCACGGGACTTGGCTCAAGGTTTAATCAAAGACAAAAATCATTTGCTGGCTCCTCTGCACAGCTGGGTCTGTGACAGCTGTGGCCTGAGAAGTTTGGACATGCCAGGACTTCTTGGGGGTCTCGGTGCTCCCCAAGCAGAGGTGCTGCTGTTTCTGGGACTTTCAAGCAGTCTTGGCTCCCCCAGGCTCCTTCACCTCTTCGGAGCCCCTTTTTTTGCCAGGGCACACGGTGAGCACCAGGAGTCCAGCACATGGAGTGGTCCCGGCTTCATTTGACCCTCTGCAAGATGCCATGAGCGTAATTCCCATGACGTGGAGCTGCAGGACAGGCTGAGGGATGGGAGGGCGGGGGATGGAGGCTCTGGCCGGGGCTGGCACTCAGGAGTGAGTCCCAGGTTCCAGGCGTGCCAGCGGCGTTCGTCAGGGCTCCTGCTGAGGGGGGGCAGGCGGGGGAGGAGTTGCTTGAAAAATTGCTATTCACAGAAATAGAAACTTCCTGCAGAAACACGCGTGCGTTGGTGACAAAAGCCCAGCTGGGAATTTCTCCCTGGCAGCAGGAGCGGTGGGAGGGGAAGGGGTTGGGGAGCATGAGAGGAGGAGGTGCTGGACTGGGGGTGCTGCCAGGGCTCTGACCCTGACTCTGGGAGAAATCTCTGCTTTTTAGCTGGAAAAAGCATTGCTTGGCTCCACTGTCTCCAAACTGCCCCCACGAGCAGGACCTGGCAGTGTGGCAGTGATGGGCTCCATGTCCCCCCATGCTGAGCCATTCCCTCCAGCAGCACTTCCTTGGTGACCTATTTGGATGATGCAGAAGGTGGTGAGGCCCTCACAGAGGTTGCCCAGAGAACTTGTGACTGCCCCATCCCTGGAAGTGTTCAAGGCCAGGTTGGACAGATCTGGTGGAAGGTGTCCCTGCCCATGGCAGGGAGTGGAACAAGATGAGCTTTAAGATCCCTTCCAACACAAAATATTCTGGGATTCTAAGATTCCATGCTTTCCCAGCTGATTTCCAAGGCAGGGGT
This sequence comes from Poliocrania exsul, assembly GCA_035041345.1. Lineage (NCBI taxonomy): Eukaryota > Metazoa > Chordata > Aves > Passeriformes > Thamnophilidae > Poliocrania > Poliocrania exsul. The sequence goes on along the minus strand of JAWWLZ010000053.1, from coordinate 2,261,744 downwards.
GAGCCCGCCCTGGCATTTTCTCTGCCTAATCTCTCCAGCCCCCTGTGCTTCGTTGTTAAGCAGCTATTATTAGTCTCATTTCTTGGCATAGCCAGGAGCTGTGTCAGAGCCCACCAGTCTATTTATAGAGTGCTCTGAGCAGTTTTGTTACTTGTGTTAATTGAATTAATCCCCTCTGAAGCAAAGTAAAAGTCTTTGAGAGCTCAAGTTTAGTCCCTGGGACAACATTCTCAAGCTGTGGGGATCCAGGTAGCATCTCAGGCTGCTGGTTACCCTGACAATCCTTAGCCCTCTGCACCAAGGAAAGGCTGCTCTGCTCCCTGTCCCCTGGGGATTCACAGAGGGGGATGGTACCAACCTTGCCCTGCAGGACTGAGCCCTGTGAAACCCTGCAAGGGATGGGATGGAAGGGAAATAAAATGGCTTTTCCTATCTAGATGGATATGAATCTAGATAGGTTGTAGTCTAGATAGCAATAGATTTAGATATGCAATATGTATTTAAAAGATGGATTCATCCTTTGCTATGATGGAAATGTAGTGAAATGGCATTATCTGACTTTAAAATCACTGGAATCTCTGAGTCCTTTAACTTGAGAGCACTTTCTGTTTGCTTTGGGACATAATTAGTCCCTACAAAGTTCCTTCCCTCTCATGAAGCCTCTTCTCTTGCCAAATCCCTGTAAGATAACCACAATCAGCTGGGCTCTCATGATGGGAAAATGCTTATGTGTTATCAGGGTAGGATCATTTTATCAAAGAACAAGAGACTGGATGGGAAAAAAGCAGCACCCAGGAGCTAAAATAATTTGTCTTTGGAAAGGCAAAAGTTGTCACACATCAAAGTCCAGCACTCACTGCCTCTTTGGCTCTCTGATGCTCTAAGACCAAGTGGCATCAGTGACAGGGATGTCAATCAGCCCCTGGGGCAGGTTAATGGATATAAAATTATCATAAAAACAGCACAGGAGCTGCAGGTTGTAAAATCCACCATCACAATTGCACTTCAGTTGGGCTGGTTCACCCCACCAGTGCCTTCCACAGGGAGAGGGGCAAACTCTGCATGGTCTGGCAAATTTGCTGCTTGCAAATGAAAATGCTGTTGCCTCCCTGCCTGGCACTGGGAATAAGCATCTCTTGGACTGCAGGGTTTGTGGGATACCCTGCTGGAGATCCTGCCCATGGTTCTGTATGTCCCTTGGCACTGGGGCTGCAGTGTCTGTGGCACCAGAGCCAGAGCTCGGGGGGAAACTGAGGCACAGAATGAGGGTGGGCAGGTCCAAGCTCAAACCAGGATAACTGAGCTCATGACTCCATGTTTCCTGGCTGAATGGGTGATGCACAGGGGCTCAGAGATGGTGTCTGGGATGTGGCCTCTCCCGTGGGCATGGGCAGCCCTTTCCCCCTGGGCAGCACGTGCCAGGCAGTGCTGGGGTGTTTTATCTCCAGGTACTTTATTTAGGGATATCAAACCCATCTCTGCTCCCCACCTGCTCCATCCTGGATTTAATCACACCCCAGGTGTTTGCTGAGGGGGTTGCTTAAATCCTGGAGCAGGCTGTGAGTTCAGGGGGGTCACAGACAGACAAACACACTTGCAATTAAAATTACAGAACCACATAATGTGCTGAGTTGGAAGGGACCCACAAGGATCATTGAGTCCAGCTCCTGACCCAGCACAGGATCATCCCCAAGAGTCACACCCTGTGCCTGAGAGTATCATCCAAACATCCCTGAGCTGTGGCAGCCTTGGGGCCAAGACAACTGACCTGAGGAGCCTGTTCAGTGCCCACCACCCTCTGGGGGAAAGAACATTTTCTAGTACCCACTCTAACCCTGCCCTGACACAACTTCAGGCCATTCACTGGGGTCCTGCCCCTGCTCCCCACAGAACAGAAATCAGTGCCTGCCCCTCCTGAGGAGGTTGTAAGTGCAATGAGTTCTCCCCTCAGTCTCCTCCATGCTGAACACATCAAGTGTCCTCAGCTGCTCCTCACATGCTTCCCCTCAAGGCCCTTCAAATTCTCCTAGACAAATGCAGTCCTGTTCATGTTAGGGACTTCTGGATGTGGCCATGCAGACAGTGACTCTACCCCCCTCTTTCAGTGCCTCTGTGCCCATCAAACACTAATCCACCCCTCCTGTTCCCTCCTGGCTCCACCATATCACCGGGATGCCCACGGGAAATGGCAGCTCCCCTGGTGCAGGGACTCAGCAGCTCCTGCCACTTGCAGCTCCCCTGGGCTTTTGATAACTCAACAAACAGAGCTTTGAGAAATGCCACTTCTCTCCACTGCTGTCATCACTCTCTGATGGCCTGTCAGTGTGACACCACTGGGGTTGTGGAGTCCCCATCTCTGGAAGTGTCCAAGGCCAGGTTGGATGTGGCTTGGAGCAACCTGGGCTGGTGGAAGGTGTCCCATGGCAGGGGGCTGGAATGAGATGAACTCTCAGGTCTCTTTCAACCCAAACCATTTTGTGATTTCTATGAGGTTGCCTGGAGCACCAGGAGACCTTGATGGATGTGATTTCGTTCCCTGGCTCAGGGGAAAGGCCTCCTTTCCCAAGTCCAGTGCAGAGGCACAGGAGGGATGGGAAGAGCCTTGTGTCCTAGGAAAAGGCTGGGTTTGAGCCCTGAGGGATGTTTTCCCTCTCCTAGCTGGACAGCCACAGTCAGCATCAGGTTTTTTAGTTAAGCGCATCTTTCTACGGGGCTTCACCTTCCATATCCATGCGGGACTCTCCTGGCAGATGCTTGAGTGAGAGACCCATTATCCCAGGGTCCCTCTCCTTCCCGTGAGCGGTGCGAGGACCATCTCTGGGTCGGGTTTCGGTGCCGCTCCACGGAAAACAGCAGCTGCAGGATCTCACGGTGCCAGCAGGTGCCAGCAAAGAGCCGCTCTGCAGCCACCGGGGGCTGCCGTGGGCGGGGGGTGGCAGGAGCCCCCCATCCTGGGCACTGGGGCACCTTGTGCCCCAACCCATCCTCCCACCCGACTGGGTGCTGCCTGCTGGGACACAAACCCTTGCAGGGATCTGGAGGAGCTCGTTGGGGCTTTGCAACCAGCTGAGAACCCTCACACTGAGCTCACAAACTGGAGCACCTGTGGCTGCTGCACAACTGGTGACACCAAAAGAGAAATGAGGGACAGGATGACCCTCTGGCTCATCTCACTGGCCATGGCTTTGTGCCTCAGAGCCCCAGGCCAGCTCCCATGGGGAACAGGGGACACACTGCCCTGGGGGTGGCCACTGCCTGCTCAGCCTGTTGGTTATCAGAGTCACAGAGTGGTTTGGGTTGGGAGTGACCTCAGAAACCTTCTAGTCCAACCCCTCTGCCATGGCAGGGACACCTTCCACTAGACCATGTTACTCAAAGTCCCATCCAATCTGGCCTTGATGTCCCAGCAATGGGGCATGCACATCTTCTCTGGGCAACCTGGTGCTATGTCTCATTGTAAAAAATTCCTTCTTTATTTGGGCTAAGGGAACACTGGAGAGGGATCCCCACCTCTTCTCACTGCTCAGTTTTTCTGGGCTCTGGGCTGACCTCAGCTCGGGTTTTTTTGGGGGTGGTGTCCAGCAGGATCCTCCCACATGCCCTGAATTTCTGCTCAGGACCATGGGCACAATCTCCCCTCCCCTTCCTCACCAAATTCCTCTTCTAAGCACTTGGGAGGCACCTCGTGCTCCCCTCGCAGCTTGGCAGGCATCAGTGACACTCCTGCTCCACAACAAGAGCTATTTTTAAGCCCTAATGCATGCACAGCCTCCTGCCCTCTCCGTGCCCAGCACCACCCCTGGTTCCTGGCTGGGTCCCTGCTGCAGCTGGGACTGGGCTCTGCTGGTGTTCCCAAGCACCGTGAAGGAGGGAGAATGCAGGAGAGACCCCTTCCCTTCATTTGTAGGCACCATTTCTGTGAACCCCATTCACTGCCCCATGAAAAATTCTTCTCCCAGCCTGACAAGTGACCTGTTTTACAGGAGGATGTATACATATATATGTGGTCCCTGCTATTTTCCCTTTCCCCATCTATTTCCCCCTTCCCTGATGTCTTTACAGGCCTCTGAAGTGAGATCAGGGCTGCCCAGAGGACTGGCACTGGCCCTTTGTCAGGTCTTTTTGAGGGTGAGGGAAGGGTGTTGGACCTGGAAAAGCATCAATTCCTTGGACTGGGGGGCCAGGCAGGGTCTGTGAGCTCTCCCCATCCTTTCCCAGGCTGCTGGACCCCACATGCCTCAAGGGGACCCACCACAGTCCTGAGCTCTGGGGTACTGCCAGCCATGGGACACGCACTGCCCATTCCAGTGCTGCTTTTCAGGGCTCCCTAAACCAAGCATCCTGGCTCCAGAAAGGCTGAGCACAGAAATCCCTCTGTATTCCAGGGTGGATGCTCCAGGCACAAGCCCTCAGGGAATTTGTACAGAGCCTGGGGGGGCTGCAGAAAGGGAATGGGAGGAATCATCCCTGCTGTGAGCTCCCCATTCAGCTCATTGCATTTCCAAAGGAGCTCCCCAGCATAAGAGGGACCCCAGGGATGGCAGGAGTGGCCCCCTGGGGAAGGACACCCTGAACATCCCCCCTTGCCCCTGGCTGGCCCCTGCTCACCTCTGATACAGCCCTTTGCTCCTCTCCAAAGGGAGGTTTTAATTTCTCCTCTTGGCTGGCGAAACCCTATCCCAAGCAATTCCCCAGCCATTCCTCCGAATGGCAGTAACTACCTCATTACTTTGATATTAATAGAATTCATATGGGCTGGAGAAGATAATTGAAATTAGCCCCACTCCGGCGGCGAGGGGGAGCGGAGGGGCTGGGGGGGCCTGGGCTGACTGAGGGGGCTGGTCTGTGCCAGGGGGTGAGCCCTGACCCCTGGCTGGATCGTGGTCTCCAGAGCAGCTCCTGGGGCCAGAGGTGCCCACAGGGCTGCAGCTCTGCCAGTTCCAGACCCAGGGATGAAGTATTGCCTGTGGCTTGCCCAGAAGTGGTACTCAGGATGGGTGCCCATCCCATTATCCATCTGGCTCCTCCAAGTCAGACCAGAAAGATGCCCAGCCGGACTCTACCCTTGATTTCCAACCATCGACCCTCTTGTTGTCCCCTGCCTTGTCCCCTGCTCCAGGCCAGGGCATCCTGTGACCCCCATCAGCATCTCCTGCCATGAGGCCGTTCCCACCCTTTCTGGGGCGGGGAAAAAAAAAAACAACAAAAAAACAAAAAAAAAGGATTCCTTCTCTGCCAAGGCACAAAGGCAGCCTGTGAAGAGCTGTCACAGGCGGTGCCGGGCCCGCAGCCGGCGCTGCCCGGCGGGACCATGACAGAGCCATCGCGCTGCCCCTCCGGCCCCGGGTCCCCGCGGCTCCCACCCCACCTGCTCCCCGTCAGATGGGAGGTGACCCCAACAAAGGCCAGGGCCGCGTCTGCCACCCTTGGGCTTTGCCCTGACACGTGTCTCCTTAACCTCTTCCTTGGGACCAGCTGCTACCAGGGACCCTCCTTTGTGGCCCCGGCGAGTGGCAGACGAGTCTCCCCATCTGGCTGGCGAGGTCTCGTCTGTTGGAGACCCCCTGCCCCGGCTTACAACGGCATTAACCTCCCCCTGCACCCTGCCCCGCTCCCACCCCCTCAACCGTCACCGAGCGCCCCAGGTCCCCATGGGGATGGGTGGTTAGGGACAGACTGCATCCCACAGGGACTTGTCACATCACTCACCTACTGCTGGCACCTCACAGGGCCCCAGAGACCCCTGCCTGTACCTCTGACCCTGCCTGCACCTCTGCCCCTGACTGTGGCTATCCCAGGAACCCCTGCCTGCACCTCCAGCCTTGTCTGTCTGCGCAGATCAGGCAGGACAAGGCAGGATGAGGAATTTTTCCTCCAGGGGCTTAAAAAAGTTCTCACACACCTGTGGCTGCAGGTGGGGGGAGGCCAGCCTTGGCTCCCACAGTGCTGGGGCTCAGGACCAGAAGCTCCAGAGCAGGGGCTCCATCCCAACCCACTGCCACTCAGCCACAGGCTCTTGCCCTGCTTTTGGTGCAGCTGAGTTTCCCTGGCAGTCGGGGGTTGCTGGGGCACCCTGGGATGCCTGGCAGGCAGGGACCATGGGCAGTGGGAGGTGAGGAGCAGCAGTGTGCAGGGTCAGGCCCTGGAACACGTTAGGTGAAGGAACAGGATAGTGACAGGATGCCAAGGAGCCAAGGTGGAGCCTGGCATTCCCTGCCTGGTCATCACAGTCCTCAGGACAGGACAAGCAGGGGAGAGACTCCACCACCATTCCCCTCCCCAGCCATCCCAGAGGAGGCCTTATCTGCTGCTAATGCTTCGCAGGAGCCTCCCTCCCCAAAGCTTGTGGGCTTGGCAAGATGCTCTGAGACTGCATTTGCTCCAAATGGATTGTATCAGGGGGAGAACAAAGCACTGGAGAGTTTTCAGAGGGAAGTTGTGATCGGAGTCCACAGGGGAGGCAGCCAGTCCCCTCCAGCAGCACCTCAGTGGGGACTCCATGGGGTCCAGGCTTGGCCCCCAAACCCACCAGGCAGTGGCTGGTGCCCCTCAGCGATCCCTCCCGGCCCCAGCTCTGCCATCCCATGGTGCTGGCCAGGCAGGGGCCATTCAACAAGTGCTGGCCAGAAGACAACAGCTCCATTTTCACCAAAAAATATTCTGCTGCAAAATCTGGCCTCGCTCCAGCTCTAAATGAAAAAATTAGGTTGGCTTTTTATTTTTTTCTCCTGCTACAAAGTTTCTTGGAAAGCTGGTGTAGGGCAGACTCTGGAGCAAACGCTGACCTCGGCATTCTGCCCTTGCCTGCTTCTCTCCCCATCCCTGGCATAGGGAACTCCAGGAAGAGCAGCTGGCAGAGCAGAGTTTTGTCCTCCAACAACTCAAGAACTTGGTAAAAAAACCCAAATAATCTCTTCTCTCTTGATCTGAGCATAAATTGCAGTCACAGTGTCCAGGGGTGGAACTTCCCCTGTCCAACCTGTGCTCCAAGCCCATTGGAAGAGACAGATGCAAGTGATGTCAGGACTGACTCGGGGCACAACAGCCACGTGGTGCATGAAGCAAAATGAGCTCAGTGCTTGTGGTGAGGTGTCCCCAAGGAAGAACTGGCACACAGGGAACTGTGCTGTCAGGAAGGGATGGAGGAGAAAGAACCGTGTGGGCAGAGCAAGGAATAAGACCAGAAAGTCATGGCTTGGCTTCCCCTCCAATCTGCAGAAAAGATGGTGTCAGCAGTGAGTCAGCTCTGCAAGGTATGTGAAATCATAATTAAAGTATGCTGAGAAAACAGCAAAATCCCACAAAAAAAGAAAAAAATTATGGGGGAAAAATATCCCAATAACCCTCAAGCAAAAGCAGCAGTGCTGGTGCAGATCCTGGAGCCTCAGTGCTGGGCAGAGACAGAAAAGAGGAGGGGTTTAGCAACTGGATGCACTTCAGGATGCAATGGGATAACTGCTGGATTGCATCAGGGATGGGGAAAAGGAAAACAAACCCAGGAGCAGTGGCTCTCTGCTGTAGGACAGTCACAGGGCACCACATGGCCCTGCAGCATCTGGCCCCACAGAGGTGGGCTGGGAACACCCACGTGAGATCCCAGAGACCTTCCCAAGGCATTCCCAACCCACAGGAAATATCACAGCCACAAGGGCTCTTTTGGACAAGTGTTATCAAATATCTGGGAAAACAATAGAGCTGCCCAAGGCCAGGCTCTGTGAAGTGTCTGACTCACACACCACCATCACATCGGGAACGACATAATCATTTGTGCCTGATTAGCAGGAGGGACAGGGGCAGGTCTGGGAGGCCCTGATGTCCCCATGGCCACAGCAAGAGATGCAGAGCAAGCAAGGAGCTTCCTGCAGAATGGGCGAGGTGGTTCACTGAGAACCAGAGGGAAAAGGCATGGGAAAATCAAGGAAAATGTCACAAATTCAGAAACTCAAATAAAAACAAGGTCTTGGTGTCCTGTGGGGTGATGCTGTGAGGGGGACAGCAGCATGGAGGGGACAGTGCTGAGCAGTGGTGGGATGGGGAGGAGTCCTGCCCATCACTTCTGGGGATCACAGCCAACCCAGCCTTCCAGTGCTCCTGGAAAGCCCTGGATACCTGGCCATGGAGGGGAGCTGGGACCAAAGGCTGGGGTGTAGCACAGTCCTGGTGCAAATGCAGCCCAAAGCAGGGAAACACCAGAACCAAACTCCAAGCAGCAGTGAAATGGCAGAAGAGTGAACTTTGACTGGGCGTCCATGCAAACAGGGCTGTGAAACCTTCCCCTGCCTCTGGAGAAGGCCAGAGGGGTTGGGAAAAGCCAGGTGAAAACTTGGAGGTGGCATAAACCCAGTCCCCATGGGCACCACATGTACCAGCAAGGGCCTCAGGCTTCTGCCCCATCCCAGCACCACCATGAGCTACATCAGCTGAGATCAGGTCACAGCTGGGGACAGGAACTCATCCATGGAGACAGGAACTCATCCATGGAGACACAAGCCTCCCCTGTCCTCTGGATGCCCTGCAGTACCCTCATGGAAGTGTGAGCTGGGCACCAAACCATGGCTGCAGAGTCCCAGGTGGGAACTGGAGCTTGGTGCTGGAGTTAAACAAATGTGCAACAGCAACAAAAGAATGGTATTTTATTATTGTAAATAAATCAAATGATCCATCCGGTTCAATGTACCCTTTAAAGCATGTCCCCTGGATAAGACAAAAATGATGGCAGTAAGGAATAACGATGTGAAAGTGCCTCCCAGCCTATAGCAAGGGTAAATTTAGGAGCACCATAACCTGCACTTTCCATGGGTGAAGGCATCTGCAGCAGTGATACTGCACATAGAGAAACAGACACCATTGAAGGGATGCTGCTTGAGAGGGCTGACATATTCCCAGCACTTCACTCCAGAGGTGGACACTGGCCATGGCTCTTGGGAATGAGCAAAGCCCTTGGCAGAGCTGGGCTAGGCTGTGTCTTGGTGCTGGATCTTCACTGGGCTCCCCAAGGCTGGAACTTGCCTCCAAACAGCTAAAAGCAGTGTGGGAAATGCCCATAGGGACTGCAGAACAGGGAGGCAGGACAGGTCCACCCCCCGTGGCTGAAGCCCTGGTGTCACCATCTGTGCAGGGCAGATTTCCCCTGCAAACTGTCCTGGCCCCACAGAGCTCTTGACGGGGAGGATGAACAAAGAGGTTTTACATAATCCCACATGATCTGCATAAGGCACAGCCACAAAACCTGCCGTGCTCACCCACCACCATGCAAGGAGCTCTTGAATGTTCTCTCTCAGACTGAATCCTGTTCCCTGGCCAGGTACCATGGCCAGGAGTGAAATCATGCTATGAGAGCTCTGCCAGCCCCTTGGGCATGGATACCCACACCCCAGCAAGTCTCAGTGTAGGGGCGACTGTGAGTGCAGCCCTTAAGGAAAGCAGTTTAGAGTTCTCCCTTAAAGAGAAGAGAGTTACCTGGAGTGTGTGTGGTGTCTTGTGACCAATGAGATGCTTCGGTGTATGTGAGGTGAATGGGCCAGCCAATAATG
>JAWWLZ010000053.1:2237643-2249387 GCA_035041345.1 Poliocrania exsul | reverse complement strand
TATATATTATATTATATATATTATGTATTATATTATATATTATATTATATATTCCTCTGTAGTATAGAAATATTTCTTAGAAACCCCAGGGTGCACAGATCCTCACACAACTCTTGGTCAAGCTGGAAACAGGCAGGGCAAAGTGATTAAAATCCAGGATAGAAATCAGCAGTCAGGAAGACTTGCTCTAATCCATCACCCCGAACCAAGCTCTGTGGTTAATTCCCTGAAGAAATATTTAGCCCTACTCCCAGTTCTGAAAACATCCCTCTTTATATTGGGGCATGGCTCTTCCTCCAAAGTCCAGTATTTCTTTTTTTTCCAATTCAGAGAGGATTATTTGAGTCTGCTTATTTGCAGCCTTGGTTTCTAGGCTTTCATATAAAATGTGAGTTACCCATTCATTTTTAATAGCAGAGATTCAAGGTTTGTCTTATATTTAGGGAAAATTTGCATTCATTAGCGTGCACCAAACACCATAATTAAGTTTGAATTTCTAAGGGAATTAAGTTTGAATTTCTAAGGGAGGTGAGACCTGAGTGTGTTTTGGACACCCCTTCTGGAGCTGGACCTGGTCTGGGAAGCAGGAGGGCTGATGGCATCTCCCAGATTCCTCCATGGTGTCCCATCCCTGTGTTCCCACAGGCCTCCCAGTGACCTGCTCACATCCTCCCACTTTCAGCCTGAAGTTGTCACTCTATAGGAAACCTCCCCCGCTTTCTGCAGCTCAACTTTGGCTGAACCTCAAGAGTGATCTGAACTAACTGAAGGAAGCAGAGTCAGAGAACAGCCCAACGGTCCTTCCTGAGGGGGCAATCACTATCAAAGTGTTGGTGGCATCACCCAGCCCCTGGTCCCCAGCAATGAGCTGCAGCTCCCTGTGTGACTTTGTCAGGGCAGATACATCTATCTTGCTATCACCTGTACAATCACAGTGATTACAAGCCTGACAAGCACTGTCAGCAGTTTAAATGCAAGGAGGATTAGATTTCAAAAGAAAGAGATATTCAGCATGAGTCCATACTCAAACACACCAGTTTTTCTGGCACAATCATTCTGGAAACTCTGAGCACCCCACACTGGGTGCAGCCCTTTGCTGGTGCCCAAGCATCCTTTAGGTCATGTGGTTTAGTGAGCTCAGCTTGCCTTGACATGGCTTTTGGGTTGTCCCCTGTTTAATCAGCCCCCACCACCCGTGGAGGGGCCCCACTGGCAGCCACGCTGGCATCATTGTTGGTTTTTGTTTTACAGGGGTAATAGAGCCTACCCACATCCTCCCAGCCCTGCCCACCCACACGCTGCTGGCATTAATGGGTTTACTTTGCCGTGCCTGGCAGGTAACGGCCTCCCAAAGGCTGTGTCACTTTGTCATCCCAAGCTGGCAGCTGCACGGCGGGCGAGTGGCAGGTGGCAGCCCCGTGTCCCCTCACACAGGGTGTGATGCTGGTGTGATGCTGTGTGTCCTGGAGGGCTCGATTCAGGGTTCCCATCACCACTCCCAGCCCTGATGCATCTCCAGCCCCATTGGCTTCTGATGCTCCTCTCTCCCCTTCCATGGGGAGTTGAAAAATCAGCAAGAATCTGCTGAAGGGAGTTGAAAATCCAAGGTAGGAGCCAGCTGAGCACCAGGATGGGCATATGGTGGCTCTGAGCTTGGGCCCCCACACAGCCACACCAACCCAAAACCCTCGATGAGCAGCCGGGTTGGACGAGAGCACCCAGAGCCAGAGGAGGGATCAGGAGGGGATGAGAATCAAAGAGCTCTCCCCAGCTGGGAGGAAGAGGATGAAAGCACAGGGATGACGGTGCTTTAGGAGCAGAGGGCAGAAATAAAACTGAACAGTGGATGATGGTAAAGTGGTGAGCTGCAAAACACACTGAAAATTCCCTCTGCTTCAGACATCTGCAAAATTATCCTACTAGAACCAAAATCAGGCTCCTACCCCAGCCTCTACTCACTCCAGATTTACTGAGATCCCAAACACATCCAAGGTGGCAGCAGATTTTGCTTTGTGTCTGTGTGGGCACACATGTCCCATTGCTGCAAAATGATTAAAAGTGTTTAGAAAAACATAGCAAACCCCAGAAAAGTGTTGGCTGCTCACATGAAGATAACCATGAGATGTCTTCATGGAGGAGCAGCAGACTCCAGGGGCACTTCAGGGGAGGGATGTGAGCTCCCATCCCCTGGCTGTGCTCTGAGAGGGCCTCTGGTTGAGATTTGCAAAATGATCACTCCTTAGAGAAATGATGGGATTTACCCCACAGGACTGGCTGGAAATGGAGCACAACTGCCTGGCTGGTGGTGATGCTGCCACCCAAGGAGCCACCCTGGGACAGCCCTTCTGCCTCCCCAGAGCCCCTCTGGACCACTCTGATCATCCCCAAATCCTCTGTCCTCAGCCCATCTGCTGCTTGAATCCTTGCTCCAGGCTGCAACGTTGGGGTGGCTCCCACTCCTCATTAGAGGTCACAGCCCCTGAGCAAAGATTAATCTGGCACTCGTGCAAATTTATCTGCTTGAAAAGAGAGGGACCAGCTCTGACCTCGCAGTCTGGAGACTGGTGGGGAGTTTACTGTCCCCTGAGCTGTCAAGCCAATTCCCTGCAGTACCAAGCTGTTGTTCTTGGCATCTGTTAGGCAGAAAGACTGTGAAACACCCCAAATATCTGTTTGTTTTAAAAGGTAAATATTAATTTCAGGATGCTGTTTACATAAGCAGACTCTCCGAGCTTGAGCTCACTGCCTTTTGCTAGTGTCACATGGTATTACTGTGTATTTAACATTTATTTAACTCTACTTGGTCCTGCTTGTGCCAGATGGCAAACAGTCTGCACAGCCAGGCAGGGCTTAGCTCGGTGCTGCTCTGAGCATGACAAGGGGGTGGGTTGAGGCTGCAAAATGAAAAGTTTGAGCAGTTTTGTGGCTGCAGGTTCCTGAATGACACTAAAACACCCTGTGGCTCTGATGACCCTGAGGCAGGGTGGTGGCCCTGCCTCCAGGAGCGCGGCAGAATTTGAAAGCAAAACAACCAGAGAATCATCCTCTGACAAGACCAAACCAGTGCAAAGGCTGGGATTTCATCAGCCCTGGCCTGTCTTCAGAGTCTGATCACCTTGGCCTGATCCTGCCTGGCACTGAGCTCCCTCACTGCTTCACAGGGAGCAGATCTTTGGATCCTAGCACAGTTGTCCCTGCCAGGCCACCACAGTTTGTATGCACTGGGTGGGAACCCAGAGCTGAAAGCCTGAGCTGCTCAAGAGGGGGTGCCTGGGCAGCCAGTGACCAGGAGTAGGTCACATGGGAGAGAACCCACTCACTGGCTCCTGAGATCCTGAACAGAGTTTCTTCATCTCAGTGATGAGCTGAGAGATCCTGCAAAGTGATGCACAGCCCTGATGCACAGCCCTGACTGCTGAATGCTCACATGTCGCTTTGCTCTCCCTCCTGACTTTTACTCTCCCAGCACAGGACATTTTTGGGGGAATGCAGCACTGACGCTTTCACCACTTTCTCACACAATGAAGACATGCAGCCAGATGGCCTCTGGGAAACAAATAGGGTATTCAAGACAGTATCACCCTCTGTATGGCTGCAGCAGACAGCCATCAGCTTGAACACACAAATGAAGAAGATTTGAGATGGTTTCAGGGACAGCATTACAGCTTCTAAGCTGAGCTGGACACTCTCCTGCTCAAACATTCATGTTTGCAGAAAGGGACCTGATAAATAATGTCCCCAGATTTTATCACAGGATTATTGCATGTTTGGGTTTGATCACTGCTGTGTGCTCTGCTTCCCACCTGCTGAACAGGTCTCATCCCACCCTCCTCTCCTCCAGCAGTTCTTGCTCAGTGAGATCCCATCCTCCTCCCCCCAGACACGCCTGCCTCTCTGGGCAACACTGACCGCTCACAGTGTGCCTAGAGAAACACTGACCAGACACCAGGACTGACCTTGGGAAACCACCAGGCTCCAGACCTTCCTTCTGGCACCATCTGCCTCCCTCTCCTTTAACTCAGTTCTCACCCATGTTAATGATGCTTGTACTAAACTTTGCATTTTGCCTTGTTTAGAAAACTGGTTCCCAGTGAAGAAAGCAGGCAGGTTACTCTGCCATGACCTATCCCATGAGATAAACCCTTTATCTCACTTCCCACTCATTTTTATGACAGAGATTACTCTTTTTTTCAGCATTCTTAGAGCTACACATGCCTGTGAGATGAGAGATTTCTAAATAACATTCCCTCTTGCTCTTGTGTTCCCTGTTCTTTGATCAAACCCATTAATCCCTTGCCACTAGACTTGCCTTCTCTGCAGAGGAAATGGGAGGATCAAGCTGGTGTGGGACCCGGGAAGGGACAGCAAAGGGGTGAGGAAGAGGCAGGACAAGGCAGTGGGGAGCAAGAACAGGCATATATCTTTGCCTGAGTGAGCTTTTTCCAGCCCAGAGTTCTGGTCATCGGCTGAGACCTTCCCTCCCTCCATCTCAGCATCCTGCTCCCTCCTTCTAATGTTGGTCTGCAGAGAGGAGAACAACATTCACCTGCCCTCAGGTACCTCAGCAGCTGCAGGGACAGAGCACCTCAGACCTGCTGGTGACTCACCTCACTCCATACCCTGCTGTACAGGGCCTTGCTTGAGTGGGGACCCACACAAACCTACACTTTGGAGGAGCAGAGGCAGGGTTGCAAAGAAAGAGCTGCTTCCAGAGGTGGAGCTTCCCACTGGCAACCACCTCTGTCATGTTGGTTTTATTCAGAGGGGGACACAAGACCATGAGGTTTCATAGAATCATAGAAGGTTTGGCTTGGAAGGGACCACACCCCTGCCATGGGTAAGGACACCTTTTGTTATCCCAGGTTGCTCCAAGCCCTGTCCAACCTGGCCTTGGACACTTCCAGGGATGGGGCAGCTACAGCTTCTCTGGGCAACCTGTGCCAGGACCTCTCCACCCTCATAGGGAGGAATTTCTTCCCAATATCCAAACTAAACCTACTCTATCAGTTTGAAACCATCCCCACCTTGTCCTGTCACTCCAGGCCCTTGCAATGTATCTCCCTCTGTCTTCCTTGTGAGCTCCCTTCAGGTACAGGAAGGCCACAATTAGGTCACCCCAAAGCCTGTTCTTCTTCAGGCTGAACAATCCCAATTTTCTCAGCCTTTCCTCATAGGAGAGGTGCTCCATCCCTCTAATCATCTTCTTGTCCTCCTCTGGACTCGCTCCAACAGGTCTCTGTCCTTGCTGTACATCCTGTTTCCTTTGGTAGGACCTTTGCAGGAGCTGAAGGAGCACAGAAGAGGACCAGACCCAGAATGGTGCTTCACATCAGTGCTTGGGTACAGCAAACAGAACTGAAAAAACATCCTCAGGGCACAGCTTGCTCAGCATGGCACGAGCTGAGGTGTGGGATGCCAGCAAGTAATCAGAGCAGGTGCCAAGTACCTGCTTGGACAGCAAACACTGCTCCCCTGTGCACCAAATAGAGAAGCACTCCATGGCAAGCCAGTCCGTGACTCGACTGTCTGATATCCAATTAAATGTGCTAAAGATGGTGGGAGTATTTCTTGACTTGTGGAGGGCATATATTAATATTTTTGTTGTTTACTGGTCGTAGATTTATAACATATATAGTGGCTGTGTATTTATAGTCCTAAAAATGTTGTTTGCAAAACTGTGGATGCTCAGTCAGGTGTGATATATGAATATAAATACTTAGACACATATACATATATATATATATATACACACCTCTCTAGAATGTGTGTCCCCACATACTGCACTGGGCTGAGAAGTCTTTTTCTTGTCCCAAAGACATTATGTTTAAATGAGGGAAAAGGTTCCAAATGAAGTCCATATGCCTGCAGAGCTCCTTCTCTAATACACAAGCCTATTTCAAGGACATACAGAAGCATCAGCTGAGCGAACAGGTGTTGCTCAGTTGGACACAGCACAGAAATCCATACGCAGAAAGGCTGGGTGGGTTTTTTTCTCTTGGAGCAAATAAACCCTGCTCTGTGTACTAATGTACCAGCAGAGCAGAAATTGCATCTGACACCTCCATTTGAGAGCTGTCGATGTTTCCCAGCCTTTACTCCAGCTCCAAAGAGCATGAGACAAGCTCAGCTTGCTGTATGGTTTAAAATCTGGGGAGCTGGAGGTGGGGAAGGGGTGATCGCCACAGGGCAGGCTATGGCAGGGCCTGTCACAGGGTGACAGGGTGACAGGGTCCCTCTGCCCACAGACCATCAGGATCTGGAGCTCATCCTTCCTACAGGACCGTGCCCATGCCCCACATCTCATCCACAACCCTGCCCCACCTGTCTCAAATCTGAGAATTTCTTGCTCACCCCTCTCCCTCTCTGTAGAAGACACTTGCTGGAGGAGCAGCAGAATGGCCACATTTAAAACATGAGCTTGTTTCTGTGGGGAAGTCACACAAACCTATGGAAACATCCCCAAAACTGCTGTCTTGAGCAGGTACATCTTTCATTGGCATTGAGGCCTGCAAGATCAAGCTCTATGTGCATCTTTTCCTGGTATTCTCTGGGTATTATTTAGACAATCCTCTCCTCTTTGGGGTTTCTCTCTGCAGCTGTTCCATCTTTAGGAGCCAAGCAGCAATGCAGATCCTGTAACAGAGCTGCCCTGTGCCCTCCATGCTTTGCCTTGGCCTATATTAAAGCTCTTGAACAAAAAGGAAGACAAAAAATACATTTACTCCTCCTTGAGAGCTTTCCCCAGCACATCCCAGGGCTCTGCTTTGCTGTCCTCATTGTCCTTTTCTCATTCTGAGCAGTGACATTTCACACTGGGGCTTGTCCCCCAAGACTGTGGTGCTCCAGAGGGATTGGACACAAAGCAGGGCAGCAACAGCCTCACACCATCATCATAGCAGTTCCCATCTCCTCCTCTGCACTCAGGCACATGGGGGGCTCCAGCATGGGTGAGCCTCAGGGAGATGCCAGGCTGTGGCTGAGAAGCATGTCCTGGTGGCTTAGGAAGCTGCTCCCACCTCACTGGACTCTGATGCAGCCCAGCCCAGCATCCCTCAAGGCTTTTCACAGGCTCTGAGGACCAGCTAAATTAAAACAAAGCCCTTATCAGCACCCCACACAATGGCCCTCTCTGCTCCACCAGTGTGAGTTTGGGCACAGAGGGTGTAGATGACACTGGAATTAAGTGGTGGTAAACACAAGCCAGAGCCAAGCTGCAGCCACCAAGGCAGGAGATAAGGGTGGCATGGGGGATGCAGGCTCTGGCACACAGGGCCAGGGAAGCACTGATGCCTGGCAAGAGGAGGAGGCAGAGACACAAAGTTAAAATGAGGACAATGGGACTAGATGGATGGTCCTGTCGTTTTAGTGCAAATTTGGATCTGCTCCATCCTGGGACATCTGGGCCCAGGAGATGCCTGTTCTTGGCCAGCAAACTCAAACAGAGCCTGTGCCTCCCTGAGCATCCACAGTGAGCCACTGCCAGGCTGCAGTGCTGGGCTTTCCACAGGCTGCTCCCCAGCAACCACCAGCCCAGAACTGGGGTAGGTTAAACCCAGTTTGTTGGGAACATGGTCCTACTGGGGAACAGCAGCCCTGACCCGTGGGCCCTTTTTTCCCTGAGAAGGACTCACAGCTCTCACCACCTTGGTTATAGAAGCACTGACTTGAGGAGGTGGATAGTGCCTTAAGGCAGCCAGTTTGGATCTCCTGCTCCATTCGTAGAACTCTCCTTCACTGGAAGTGAGCTCTGCCAAGGCTGAGCCAAGAGATGGCTGGGCATCAAGAGCCACACTGGGACCAGCATGACTTGCTAACTGGTGGGAGACTGGGTCCTGGCTCTGCTTCCAGGATCACATATGTATTTTATCGCTGGGAAGACAAACCCTGGCTATAACCCAAGTTGCAGACATTTCTTTCTCCCACAGCTATTTCGAAGTGTTTCAGAGCATCCCTGTCCAAGCTGGCCTATCTGCTGTTTGCCTTGGGAATCTACCATGGCAAAACCCTCCAGGATGGGAGCAAGGTTGTGCTTGGTTTTCAGATGCCAATTGGACTTCAGCATGAGGAAAAGGTTCTTCTCCCAGAGGGTGGTGGGCACTGAACAGGCTCCCCAGGGCAGTGGGCACGGCCCTAAGGCTGCCAAGCTCAAGAAGCATTTGGACAATGGTCTCAGGGACAGGGTGGGATTGCTGGGGTGTCTGTGCAGGGCCAGGAGCCGGACTGGATGATCCCTTCCAGCTCAGGATAGTCTATGAGGCTGCAGCCTTGACAAACCCCATATAGGACTCTAAGGCTCTCAGTGAAGCTCTCACAATCCCAAACTCTGGCATTTCTGGGCTTTACCCAGAAATAAATGCACTAATACTTTAATTTGTAGGAGTGAAAACAAGTCAGGTCTGATGTGGATATTTGACTGTGGCAGGACTCACTGGGACATTTTGTGGACATAGTTTAGTGATGGGCTTGGCATGTGGGAAGTGCCAGGAAGGAGCAAAACTTTGGTTACAACTGCCGTGGCCCCAGGGCTGGGCTGGAGACAAACACATTTGTAGCTACAGTAAAATGAAAAGTGAGCAATTCAGATCTATATGAGATCCTGTAAGACTGAAGCCAGCCTGTGAGACTTAGCCAGAAGCAGAAGGAGCTCAGCTGCTGCTGGCTGGTAGGGAGGAGGTTACTCCCCAAGAACACACATAGTAGGAATTCACAGGACTCTGCAGGTGCATGAAAACAGCCAGGATAAAATAATATAAACATGGGACTTGTGAGATATGGGTTCTAACCAATGGAAGTTTCTAGCGTGGTGATGTGTAACTCTTTTTAGCCAATAAGCTGAAGTTCTAACCCTATATAAACCATGTGCTAGGTGCAATAAAATGTCCTCACTCTAAAACTTGCAGATTTGTTGTGTGAAGTCCTTTCTCTCCGCAAGAAGTTTGTTTACTTTACATATTCATCCGCAGGCATTGTAACACCTTTGGGGAGGACAGATATTGTAATACTTTTGGGGCATGTAGAGGTGTTGTAACACCTTTGGGGAGTGTGTGTAGAGGTTTTGTTACACCTTTGGGGGGGTACAGATATTGTGTCATCTTTGGGGGTGTGTACAGGTATTGTTCCACCTTTGGGGGGTGTATTGTAGCACCTTTAGGGGTGTGTGCAGGTATTGTTCCACCTTTGGGGGGGGGTTGTAGCACCTTTGAGGGGGACACAGCTATTGGAATATGTTTTGGGGGATACAGGTATTGTAAAACTTTGGGAGGGATACAGGAATTGTAACACTTTGGGGGGATACAGGAACTGTAACACTCTTGGGGATACAAGTATTGTGACCACTTTGAGGGATACAGGAATTGTAACCCCTTTGGCGGATACAGGAATTGTAACACTTTGGGGGATACAGTTATTGTAACACCTTTAGGGGGAGCGGGGAGACCTCACTGGATTCGGGGAACGGCTCCAGACGGCTCTGTGGGGGCCGCCCACCACAGTTTAGCTGAAGCTCTCCCTGGCCCTGCCGCCCAGCCCCGCTCCCTCCCTCCACATCCCCTTCCTGCCCGGCTCGGGGCGGGCCGGCCAAGCCGCGCCCCCCGCTCGTCACGGGGCCGGGCCGGGCCGGGCGAGGAGGCGGCGAGGGAGCCGGGCCATGGTGGGGATCCCGGGCAGCGGCCACTGTAAGCTCCGGGAGTGGGGAGATGGGGGGCGAAGGGCCGGGGGGAGCCCCGGGCGGGGTGCGGGAGGGGCGGCTCTGTATGGGAATCTGCGCTCGGGCAGCGCACAGGGCTCGGCTCGGCGCCCGCCAGGGGTGGGCTGGGAGCGGCCTCGGGGCCCCCCGGCTGCAGCCCCAGCCCAGGGAGTCCCAGCCCGTGTGATCCCAGTCCATGGAGTCTCAGCCCAGGGAGTCCCAGCCCACGTGATCCCAGTCCATGGAGTCTCAGCCCAGGGAGTCCCAGCCCATGCAATCCCAAACCATGGAATCCCAAGCCATGCAGCCTCAGCCCATGCAGTCCCAGCCCATGTGATCCTAGCCTAAACAATCCCAGCCCGTGCTGTCCCAGCCCATGCAGTCCCAGCTCGTGCAATCCCAGCCCATACAATCCCAGGCTATATAATCCCAGACTATATAATCCCAGCCCATACAATCACAGCACAGCACATGAGTCTGTGTTTCGTTCCCAGCCTGGATGGGGTCTGGGGGCCTGGACAGGGGTCACCACCCAGGCCAATGGGTTCGGCAGTGCCACATCTTGATGGGATGGGCAAAGTGGGTTTGCTCCTTCCTCGCACTTCCCACATTCCAACCCGCCGCCAAAACCCATCCATAAGATGTCCCAGTGAGTTGTGCCACAGTCAAATATCCATGGCAGAGCTGAGACACGAGTGTTTTCACTCCTGCAAACTAAAGGCACTCAGGTGGGCAGTGGCTGGGCACCCATGTATGTGAATCCTGTATCTGTGAATCCCACCCCTTGCAGCATCCTCTCCTGCTTGGAGCAGGGAAGTTGAATATCCCCATCTCCATTTTCTTTAATTTCCCAAAGCAAGGGGTTTGTTGGCAGAAGATTTGCCCTCTGAATGCCACGAGGTGGGCAGGAGAGCGTGGTGCTGCTGCCAAAGGGCACAGTACATGGTTGGCCTGTGCCCATTGCCATTTCAGCTCCTGAGCAGTTTTCTCACTGTGCTTGTTTTATCCACAGTTTGGAATGGAGGGTGGGATGTCCCAGGATGAGGAGTGAGATGCCAAACAGAGCCATGGTGTCCATGGGTAGGGGATGTCCAGATTGACAGCCCACATGGGCCATTTATGCACAGGCTGGACCACAGCATTGAGATGACTCTGTGGAGGAGTCATAGTTCAGGAAAGGAAGAAAAGCAGTTAAAAACCCATCCTAAAGCTCAGGAAATGAGGGAATTTTAAAATGAAGTGTGATGGCTCATAGGGAAGCAATGTAAAGATAGATGCAGATGCTGATGTGGAAACCACCCTGGAAGCTGCATTCTCTTGATGGAGAAGGAATTACCAAGTGACAGAAGTTGCAGAGGGTGGTTTTGTATCTTATCATGCTGCTTCGTGCAAGGTGTGTGGAGATGTTTGGGGTGAGGTTGTCACCCCTTAAGGCAGAGACAATATGAGTCTGTCAGAGCATGTGGACTTGAGACAGCTGGTGGTCTGGGTGGCTGCAGTGGGAGGAGGGCACATGGGTGGGCAAAGCTGTGCCACATCCACGTGGGTTTGGAGAGCCCTGGTCCAACCCTCACTGCCAGTGAGGGGTCTGTGTTTTGTCAGCCTTGAAGCAAAGGCCCCACAGAAGGAGCTCATGTGAGATAATCTGCTTTAACCTCGCTGTCCAAAGTCAGCTCTCTGTGCCTGATCTCCTTTCTCCAAGCTCCCTTTGAAGTCACATCAGAGAAACAGGCGCTTCTGAGGGTGATTCCTCTCTCCAGTCTTGACCACCTCTCTTTGCATGAGACAAATGACACACTGGAGGTACCTGAGATTTTTAATGGCCTGCAAGGGATGTCCAGGAGCTGGCTTAGGCTTTGACAGGGAGGAATTAGATGAAACAAATCCCACCCAGCGTGTCTGCTCACAGTGCAGCTCAGTGGTGTATGGAGAGACTGGGCAGTCCCTGTTTCTCTTAGTCTGAGCATGGGAAGGAGAGATAGACCTTTGAAATCCTGCTAAAAATAATTGAAACTAAGGGAGACAGGGATCTTGTCCCTCAGTCATAGCTTCAGGGTGG
>JAWWLZ010000053.1:2210617-2226094 GCA_035041345.1 Poliocrania exsul | reverse complement strand
GGCTTCACCTGAGCCACAGCTCTGGGCAGAATTAATGAAATGAAGAGGAAGTAACTATATGCTTGAGCAGCTTTAGGGTTTTGGTTTTGTTTTTTTCTTAGTAGCAACAGCCAAATCAAATCAGCTCTTTCCAGAACGCTGCCGTTTAACCACCTCTGCCATCGGCTCCAACCCCACTTCAGAGAAGCTTTGCTGATGAATCTCTCTTTTTCATGTCCTACTTCAGGTTTTTATTATTGTTTTTCTTTAATTAAAATGTTTCTTTCTTGTTTTTCCCCCAGATATTTACTTTTATAACTTGTAGTGTAAAAAACAACAACAAGATTTCGATGACTTTAAAGTTTGAAATTTAGTAAATCTGAGGTTTTGATTGAAGGTAATTTTTGTTCTGTTCCTTTTTCCTCTCTCTGTGTATGTTAATTAACTTCAACATACAGATGTTTGGCTTCTTCTGGCTCTTGAAGTTGTCTGAACATGTATGACCAGTGCGTGGGGTAGAAGACACCTGACTTCTTTGATGTGATCCTCCCAGCAAATGCTGCTTTCAGCCTATTGCAAAATCATTTTGAACTTCCATCCCAGGGGTGGTGGCACCTGGGTGTGAAATGCTTGGATCCAGGGCAGGCAGCTGCTCAGAAATGGTTTCCTGCCAAGAACTCAGGATGGAAAAATAAGTTTAGGGAATTTTGCATGACTCTCCTCCCCATCTCTCTGACTCCGTGGGGAGTTTTGTTGTTAGTGCTGCTGGGTTGTTGTGGAAAGAGCTTGAATACCCAGGGAGTGAGTGGAGATGGGCAGCTGTGGGTGAGATGGGTCACCCTAAATCTGTGCTGGGGCAGCTACAGCTGGAAAGGTTGGGAACAGCTGTGGTGGTGCTGGAGGGATCTGATGCAGCAGTTGTGAGTTTCTCTTCAGCTGAGTTATCTCAAGCTTCCACATGTTGAATCCTCAAAGTCTGTAAGGCTGGGTGGGTTGGGTGCTTTGTCAGCCTGGTCTTGTTCAGCTCTTTCTCTTTTTGAGACCTATTTTCTGTACCTGATATGTTTTGTTAAATAAGTTTGTTTCAGAAGGATCTTGTGATTGAATCGTTCTTCTCTTGGAAAATGTCCTTTTGTCAAGACCTTCCTTGGGACCAGTATGTTCTGAGGAGATCAGAAACCACCCTGAGTGCTTCATATTTGTCTTCACTAAATTATGCAGCATGGCCTAAATAAATATTTACTAATTTGAGTATGGTCTTTGACACCTGGTAGAGATGCTTGACCTTTGGCTGTCCTGATGTCTGCTTGTTTTGTGTAATTCTGGAAAGAATATTGGGGGTATTTTTTTGTTTGGTTTGGGTTTTTTTTTAATAACCATATGGAAGGGGAAGATTTTAAGTCCAAGTTTCACAAGATAGGGCTGTTTAGGCCCATGGCTCCTGCTTGCTAAAGGCAATAAATGGTGTCCTCAGCTTGATCTGGAGTTAAGCTCAGGGGGAAGTATGGATCCTGGTGGATCCTGGCAGGTCCTGGTGCGTCCAGCAGCACCACCAGACACTGCTACGGTCCCTTGTGTGCCCTTGTGAGAGGGAAGGGCCCACCCCGGTGTGGCGTGGGCTGAGCTTGGCTGTGACTCTTGGTGGAACAGTGTAATGGGAATGACAAGAGACTTGGACCAGAGAAGAAAAATTCATGTTAGCCGGAATATGGCTTTTCATCCTCTTAAAATTCTTTTGCCTCTTTGAAGTGTGAATCCCAGATGCTACAAAAGTATTTTTCCAGACATGGCTCTGCAGTCTTGCTGTGTATTTTCCACCGAATTGCTGAATTACTGTTTTCTTTCTGGCCTCCAGGTTTTTCTTTTCATAGATTTAACTTTTTCTCTGGATGTTTTACATGGCTAAAACTCATTGCTGTCTCACACGCCCATCTGAGAACTCCCCTGTGACAGTGTC
Organism: Poliocrania exsul; assembly: GCA_035041345.1. Lineage (NCBI taxonomy): Eukaryota > Metazoa > Chordata > Aves > Passeriformes > Thamnophilidae > Poliocrania > Poliocrania exsul. The sequence continues at coordinate 2,224,158 of JAWWLZ010000053.1, read as the reverse complement.
CCCACCGCGCCATCGCGTAGGACAGGAATGCTGCCTTTTTTTCCAGGAAACTTGTAAATGTGAATTTCCTGTTAACACCAGCTGTAAATCTGCAAATAGGCTCTGCTTCCGTCAGGAGAGGAAGGTAATAAAATTTCAGGTCCTCATTTGCTATGCCTGGTCCTCCTTGAGCTGCATCCAAGCACTCCAGAGGCACAGGAGGGAACCTGCTGGTTGCTCTGTGCCTCTGGAAATCAGTCTTTCCCTTTAATTTTTTTTCCCCTTTAGGCACCCAAGTATGGATGCAATCCTAATAAAAACCAGTTGGAGAATCTCAAAACCTTGATGATTCCAAAATCATGCTTCATTGCTTGTTTTCTCCTTTCCTTTCTTCCTTGCCTCCCACCACAGAGCTGATCTTCAGTTTTGGGAAGTTAACTCTCTGCTACATCCACACCAGGCATTTTAGGATAATGACCTGGCCCAATTCTGGCAGCTACTGGGAGAGCAGGCTGTGTGGTTTTGGGAGGCTGATGTGTGTTTTCTTGCTGGGTAGGTAGCAGGGACAGGTAGCAGACACCTGGGCAGGTGGCTGAGCTTGCTCAGTAGATGCTTATGGGCTTACAGTGGTTGGGATGAGCCTGCTGATCTTCAGGATCAGCTGTTGGGAATGCTGGGGATTCTCTGTGCTGTTGGGAAAGGGATGAGAGCAGAGAGTGGAGAAAGGAAGCAAAAATAAGGTAAAAAGATTAGAAAAGAGATTAAAAGAACTGGTTGGGATGAGCCTGCTGATCTTCAGGACCAGCTGTTGGGAATGCTGGGGATTCTCTGAGCTGCTGGGGAAGGGATGGGAGCAGAGAGTGGAGAAGGGAAGCAAAAATAAGGCAAAAAATATTAGAAAAGTGATTAAAAGAACTGTTTGGGATGAGCCTGCTGATCTTCAGGACCAGCTGTTGGGAATGCTGGGGGTTCTCTGAGCTGTTGGAAAAGGGATGGGAGCAGAGAGTGGAGAGGGGAAGCAAAAATAAGGCAAAAAGAGATTAAAAGGAAGAAGTGGTTGGGATGAGCCTGCTGATCTTCAGCATCAGCTGTTGGGAATGCTGGGGATTTTCTGTGCTGTTGGGGAAGGCAAAAAAGATTAGAAAAGAGATTAAAAGAAAGAAGTGGTTACAGAACATGGAAACAAGGAGCAAATGGCAGGATAAAAGGAAGGTCTGGATGGAGACTGAACTCTCTTAATAAGCATCCCATTAATTAATCGGCAGCGCTGGGATGTGGATGATATCCAGCCCTCTCCTGCTGACCTCTGCGCTCCCCGGCTGGTTTTCCCTTGGCTCCCGCCCCAGCCAAGCCAAACCACAGCGTTGCCGAGCGCTCCGGGCGGGATGGGAGGCACATGGCAGCGCTGTAAGGGGAGCTCTCGCCGCCGCCTGTGCCTGGGTGGGCGTGCTGGGCCTTTCGTAAACTAATAGCTCCCAGCAGTGCTACTAAATCAGACTTGGTGGAGCCGGGAGCGGAGCGCTGGAATGCCGGGCCAGGCGCAAAGGGCTCTGACGACTTCTTTTTTTTTTTTTTTCTTTCCCAAACCCAGCGTTTGTTAGGTCCAAAGGGTCAGCGGAAAGCAGGAGAGGGAACTGGCGAGGATGAGCTTTGTAAAGAGAAATTTAATTTTTTCTTTGTTTGTTTGTTTTTAACCAACCTAGCAAAGCCCACGTTTTGAACTGGGGAGTTTTTGTGGTTCTGTGAGCCTGTTCAGTGCTAAACCTGCAAAGCCAACAATCTGGGATGCTGTTGGGCAGCCCTGCTTAAAATCCTGAACTCGTGGGTTTGCTGGGTTTAATGAACAAAACAGCTGACAATTTATTTTTTTTTTAAAGTGACTTAAGGAGAGACTGTGGTTTGTGTGAGAATTTGGGATATTTTTAATCAAGGTTAGTGACAACTGATTAATGACACAAGAACTCTCCTTTGGTGGCGGTGTGATGGGGAGGTACCACCTTCCTCTTCTACAGCACCAGGCAAGGAGCTGAGCCCTCATGGATGAGCAGTCCCAGGGATTGGAGAGGTGGGAAACTTGGGCTGAAATTGTTAAAAGAGCCCATCCTTGGGAAAAGCCAGAGGCTGTAGCAGGGAAGTCACCAGTGGAGGGAGGTGCTGGAAACAAACTTGGGTGCATGATGACCCTACAGTAGGGAAAGGGATTGGGATCCATCACATGCATTTTATTTCTCACGTTTTGATTGTCCTTTCTGTGCCAAGGCCAAAAACACAAGTTCAGCTGACAAGTCCTGCTTTGATAAACTTTAAGCTGTGCTTTTCTGATTGTTCAAGATGTTCCACATGGGACATGGTAGGGAGTACTGAGAGCCCAGAGTAGGGTGTCTGATCCAGGACCCAGCTCTCAAAGCCCATTGTCTCACCTGCAAAAGGGAGAACTTCTGCTTCCAAGGCTTGTCTGCACCAAAAACATGTGCTAAAGGGGATGGCCCTGCAAGGACTTGGGCAAAAGTGTCATAACTAGACAGGTAATTGATTTTTCCAAAATTGTAGAGAGGTGCCCAAGAGCTGCAGCAGAGCTCAGTCAACACAGCTTCCAATTCCAGGAATGATCCTGATCGGGGTGTTGGGCAGTTACAGATGAGCATCACTGAAATGACAATTGGAGGGGAGTGGATGTGTGTATTTTAACAAATCTCTGTAATCAAACAGCACTGCTATTGATCTGGAAAATACTGTCAAGCTGCAGAGCTGTTGGACTAGAATTAATCCTCTGCAGGCTGGATTTTACTCTCTCCAAATAGGATTACTCATTTTTTCCATATTTCTGTGTTTGGTTTAAATACCCGTGACAGCTACAGAAGCTTGAATTTCTAATCAGAGTAAGGGTGTTAGATTTAGGGATTGGTTTGTTGTTTTGGGAGGGATGTTTTTGGACAGGACATCAGTTCCTGCCTGTTTTTCCTTCACATATGTGGTCACAGGAATAAGGCAGTGTGTGCTTAGTGACGTGTGTCTCCCCACTCCTCAATAGATGTCCAGTAGCTTCCTTAAGTTGTGCTTAGTTCCTTGTTGCACCATTGTTGCTCTGGTTTGTTTTGTTGTTTTGTGGGGGTTTTTTTGAATATCTGCTTGTAGTTGTTCTGGATGTAAAATTCTGCCAAGCTCAGTTAAGACCGATTTTTAATATGGTTTTTCCCCTCTCTGGGCAGTATTGAAGTGGCACAAAAGCCAAACACTGCTGATGTTCACTCCTGTAATTAGAATTCCCTGGGGGCTGGAGCCCCTTTGGAGCCAGGCTGGGAGAGCTGGGGTTGTTCACCTGGAGAAGAGGAGGCTCCAGGGAGACCTGAGAGCCCCTTCCAGTGCCTAAAGGGGCTCCAGGGGAGCTGGAGAGGGACTTGGGGTGACACGACAAGGGGGAATGGCTTCAAACTGTCAGAGGGCAGGGTTAGATGAGATATTGTGAGGAAATTCTTCCCTGTGAAGGTGTTGAGGTTGGATGGGGGCTTGGAGCAATCTGGTCTAGTGGAAGGTGTCCCTGCCCATGGGAAGGGAGTGAAATGAGATGAGCTTCAAGGTCCCTTCTAACTCAAACCATTCTATGATTCTATGACAAATTAAGCTTGTTAACATAATCTGCCATGTGCTAATTCAAATAATGGAGGTATTGAAAAGAGGATGTTTGTTAAATGTGATAAATTTGCCAGGAATGGAAAGGTCTAATCTCTGTTTTGGGGAGGGTTACATGTCTGTCTGCTGAGCTTGAGCTCAAGTCAATGAGTCTCCCCTGCAACCCCACCAGCATCGCTTCAAAGGGAGCAGACCCTTCTTGGCTCCACTGGCTTGTAAGGCATAAAGAAGGCAATAAAAAGTTTGACTTTCCTGCCAGACCTGAGCCTGGAGGAGTAGGAGGATCCCAATTGGTTTCCATCAGATTCCAGTTAGCATGAATTTACGGTTCCTACTTAGCCTGATAAATGGCTTTGGCTGCCTCGGCGCGTTGGGATTTATTTTTCTGTGTGATGGAAAGTGGTCAGCTTAAGAAGGCAAAGGCTTTCCAGGGTTGCTGTGATGTCAAGTGAAGCTTCTTTCTGAGGCAAGAACACAGCAGGCAAAAAATAAAGTCGAGGCACGTCATGAAATATGTGTGGAATATCAGAGAAATTAGAAGCAGTTCAGGTCTCTTGTGCTTGCTGTGGCAAGAGGCTGTGATAGGCATAAAAATTCCACTGGAAACTGGAAAAATTCTTCAGATTTCCTCGCTTTCCTCAGAAACCACACTGAGCAGCAGGTATCAATAGCTCCCAGTGTTCAAACTTTGTTTGCATGGTTCTTTCCATGGAACATTCCCAGCAGAAGAATGCAGAGGCAGATTAGCATGGCTAGCCAGGGAAGGCAGTTGCCCCCGTGCTGCCTGCAGTCCTGCTGCCTTCCTCTGTGCTGGTGATGTCTGGGCTGCAATATCTGTTTTAATGCATATTTGGGGAGCAGGGAAGCCTCTTGGTTACAATGAGGTGCTGCTTGGGATCTGTAGATGGTGGACTCTGCATCCCTGGAAGTGTTCAAGGCCAGGTTGGACCCGGTCTAGTGGAAGGTGCCCTTGCCCATGGGCAGAAGGATGTAAGTGGTTGGGCTTTAAGATCCCTTTCAACCCAAACCATTCTGTGACCCTGTGTCTCACTGTCTTCTATTAGTGTGTTGCCTCTACCTCTCTCTGCTCTGTTTGCAAAGGAGGTGGCTGAGCAGGACGTGGCTTGTGGGACACTTTTGCCTGGCTCACTTTGCAGAAATGGAGCTGCCATGTTGGTGTTGCTGCAGAGACCAGTTGGCAGTGGTGTGATTGTCTGTGGCTCCATGGATCTGTCTCATCTGAGGGATGGCTCGTGTTTTGGATGAGCTAAGGCACATTGGTCATGTGTGAGACACAATCCATGAGCTTTTCAAAGGATGTTTTGCAGTGGCTTCTGCTCAGAGCACCCAGGTGACCCCACCATTAACTTTTATCCCTTGAAAGTCCAAACCCACACATGCATCTGAGTCTGAGCCATGAAGTCTGACATCTTCCTGCCTCCCTAGCCAGAAATGGGGATGTATTCCCTGAGAATGTTGGGTTTTTGGTTGATGTTGGGCTGTGGACACCATGGCAAAGACTGTGCACATTTTCATAAAGGTTTATAAAGTCACATCATTGTAACTATACTTAAAATACTTGGAGTGGTGTGAATTTTTGACATTTCAAACTACTTTAGGTTGTAAAAATAGGGGAAAGATTTGTTTGGCCATGGGTTAACAAAGGATAGGTAGAACTCAGTTGTCATAGCTGGGGACAACTTTTGTTTGTGTGAAGTGAAATGCTACAAACTGTTCAGGTCCTTAAGTTAAAATATGATTAAAAAGAAGTTGAGGGAACTGCTGGTGCTGGTTACCTATTTCACATAAAGCCCCCAAACCCCAGGCTGTCCCATGTACCTTCTGAGGGTGCCTTCTCTGATGCTTTTGACCCAGAGACGTGCCAGCTCTCAGGCTGCATCTCTTGAGCACCTTCTGTTTGTCACACTCAGACCAAAGTCAGCTCTTGAATTCACTGGCTGGTTTCAGGCTAGTTTGGTGATGTTGGGACAGGGAAGAGCAGTGTCTGAGGTTGAATGCTTAATGCCTTAAGCACAGGGCTGCATCCATCTGACTGGTACCATCTCCATGGGGACAAAGCTGCAACATGAGCTTACTTCTAAGACATCAGAGCATCCACATAAGAGCCACTGCTGTCGGCACAACCCCAGCCAGGGAGGGCTCCTCGCAGTGCGAGGCGCCGGGGATTCCATAGGAAAATAACTTGGTTAGTTCTGGTGCTGGTGGAGCTGCTTTGGGTTGTGTCTCCCTTCATTGTCTGTGTAATTTAGAGATGATTTTTCCATCTCAGCTTATGAAATATTGAGAGCTTCAGAATTTTGCGCAGCCTCCATCAGAGGTGTCAGGAGCCCCAGTGAGCTGAACTTTCTGAAGTTGTATGTTAGTAACGTGCCTTGCCAGCAGCCCCACCAGCAGGGTCTGAGGTGCAGGAAGAAGTGAGTGGCTTTTCTTAACCCACTTTGCTGCCTGAGCATCACCTCATGAGCTGCTCCAGGTGTGTGTCCTGATACTGAAATGTGATTCACTTTTTTTTTTTTTTAATCTGAATCATGTAAAATTGCTGCTCTTGGGTGAGGTTTGGAGATAGGAGCTGCTGAAAACCTGTGCCCCCTCTGCCTGCAGCCAGCCAAGGAAGCAGCAGCAGCCTTGTATGTTCCTACAGCAGCCCATAAGTCCTTCCAAAATGCTTCCCCAGCTGTCATCCAGCATCCTATACTGTGGGGCCTGTCCTCTGCAGGAGATCGTGGCCCCTGTGTTCATGAACACATGCCGTGCCTGCTCACAGAATGCTTTTTAATACTTCCTTTAAAGCACTTTTCTCCCTTTACAACCTTTTCCCCTCCCACAGGAAAGCAGAGGTACCTTAAACTAATTAGGAATAAGCAGCAGAGAAGCTGAGGGTGAAGGGTTAGGTGGGATGCTGGCAGGGGGCAGTACCTCTAGAAGGTTTATGGACATGGCTTGGCAGTTGGCAGTAGTGTACCAGAGCACTGGGAATTTCATAAAAAAAAGAACTTTCTGTCTGTGAATGAGTAAATATCCAGTCATACCTACACCAGCAATGGAGAATTTGGCATCTGTGATTTCTGTGTTTCTGAAAAGCCAGCATCCCTTAGCTTGCACAATGACAGGCTCTTAGTTTGCTGCTCTGGGAAGTTTTGAAGGGAAAGTACAGAGGTCCCCGGTCCTCAAAAAGGCAGCTGGAGGAAGAAGTGGCGTTGCTTGCAAAGATTTGAGAAGGATACCAAGACCTGAACCTGCTCAGCTCTATGGACTGGAGTGGTGAATCCCTGCTGATATCCTAAAATGTGTCTGCGCATGGTCTGCAAACAAAACACGAACCTCGCTTCTCCTTCTGGGGTGGTTTTACGGGTGCTGAGAGGAGGATGGTGTGGAGGAGGATGGTTCGAGCTGTAAGTGGAGGGTTGAGTGCCCCTTCCCGGGGCAGTACTGCCAGCAGCCAGGGACGCTGCTCTGCGGGGCCAGGAATGCTGTTGTGTAAATCCCTGTTTGCCCAGCGCCCAGTTCGAGAGAAACGGTGCTGGGCTGATGGGATTAGTCAGGGGCCTCCAGTTAATGTCTGTTGTTCACACCACACCTCGGGGAGAGGCTATTTAGGATTACCAGGAGGTTTGTAGATGGCAGAGCATTTGTAGATGTCTGTGCGTTAATGGGAGGGGAAAATGTTCCAATGTGGTTGTGTCCGATGGGCTCTTGCTCTGAGCCTCCCGCGCTGCTCTGAGGTTCTGGTGGAGTTCACTCCCCGTATAAAACATTTCGGATTTACATTTTCCTCTAACACTTCCTCTTCGATCCCAGTAATATGTTCCACATTTAATTGCTCTTCCTTTGAATTTTCCAGTCTGCCTTTGGTACCCTTGCAACATCAGTATCTTGTTATCTTGTTGTTGCTTCTAATTGCGAACACATGCCAGCTTTCCAGCGCTACAAACTCCGGCGCTGGGCTCGGGGTGGAGAGTTTACAGCGAAGATTTACGTGCGTGGGGAAACCTTCAGAAAATTAATCCCCTGCTTTACCCAACAGCTTATCCAGATTTCAAAACCGAGGGCTGAACGAAGGGCGATGTACCCCCGGTGCTGCATAAGGCAGAGGTGGTTGTGGGAGGGAGAGTGGCAGAGCCCGTGTTGGTCGGCAAAGCCTCTTTTCCTCCCGCTGCTGTCTCGCTGTTATTGCCGGCCATAAACAAATTACGTGTATTTAACAAGTTAATGTCAGGCGGGCTGCGAGGCGCTGGTAGGTGTGTGCCTGGTGACATCAGCTGGCGAGCAGCCTGGCAGCAGCGCGGCACAGGCAGGGAGCAGGCAGGGAGCCGAGGGTGTGTGCCTCTAAGCTGGGTATTCTGGCAAGGTGGAGAGCTGGTCTGTTTGGCAGGACCTCCCCATCTGGGATCCATCTGTGTTTCCCTGGAATCGGACAGGCGGCTCCAGGCAGTGAGAAATCGCAGATGTGCGGGACCTGACACATGTCCAGCTAATGAAAGGAGAAGGCAGGCTGGGCTCCGGCTGCGCTCGAAGATCACGAGCAGAGGAGGAGGAGGAGGAGGAAGAGCGCTTTTCTTTCTATTTCAGAGAAACCAGGTGTATTCAACAGCAGCTGGATCCTTGCAACCTCGCTGGTTAGGGTAAGCAATAGCCGGGTTATTTTTGAACAAGCGCTGGGTTAGGCTCAGCGTCCCCGGCGGCAGCGGGGGATGCTCGGGGGGATGCTCTGCCCGTTGTGCTGCCAGGAAGGTTTGAGGAGCGACGTGTTTTGCCGGAGGGCTGGGGACACCCTCAACCTTGGGGAGAGCAGGGAGAGGGTGGGAGCGGCGGCGGCCGCAGCGCTTCGCCAGCCTGCCCGGTCCTCTGCAGTGGCTGCGCTGGGGGAAACTTCAATAGCCGAGCCGGCTGCAAGCGAGGAGGATTCTGCAGCTGAGAAAACACTAAACTCTCTCTGAGGAGAGCTGCGGTACAGCTTGTTCCGTGTTGCTATGGAATGGTTCTTATTTTTTTTTTAATTCCCCCCAGCTCCGTGAGCAGAGGGCTGGGATTCAGCGTTTTCTGGGGAAATGGCAAAGCAGGAAGGGTTTTGTGTGTTTTAGCAGAACGTGTTTTTCTGCTGTGCCCACCCTTACTCTGGTTTCTGCATGCTGGTATTGAAGCTGGGAGTGGGGAGGGGGGGATAAATCTGCAGAGGTGGATTTCTTCCATTGGCTCCCAAATTTCCTTAATTTTCCCTGTGTTTTCAGAGCTTCTCTGCATTGTGGCAGAGGCTGCTCCCTTTTTGTCTTTGCGCTCCTTGAGCAGCAACTGATGCTCCCGGCATCTGAATCTCCCAGATCAATTCTGTGATACCGGAACAGTCCTCCCCATATATTTTCACTGTCGGGCTGCAGACTGCTGTATTTTCTGGTTTTTCCATTGTAATCCCTGGATCCTGCATATTTAGTTTAAACCTTCCCCTTTCCCCCCCTCCCTGTCTTTTGGGGAGGTTCAGCAGTTGGTATTGCTCCTCCAAGCCTCAGTGTAGCTTGTTATGAAGATCCCTCCTCTGTTGCATGTTTGCTGAGCTGCTGCCCCAGGCTGTGCTCCCCCAAATATTACCAGCATTTTCCCCTCCTGCAGCATTCAGCTCTTGTGCAACAATACTCACAGTTCACTCTATGCGCTGGAGAAATCTCCCAGCCATGGGAGATGCACCAAAATCAGCACTCAAAGTTTGGGGAGCTGAAATGTGACTGAGCATTGCTTGCTGTCAGGCTGCAAAAAGAGAGAACATTTGCTAGGCTGTCTGGGGCAGGGTGATTCTCTTTGGTGTTGCGTTGTCTGGGTTAGTTTTAAGTGCACCAGATGACAGGGTTTCCCAGGGGAGAGCCTGGCCAGGCTCCCTGGCTGGGTGCATGGGCTGTAGCTCTGGGCTTGGCCATTCCGTGGGCCACCTGAAGGGTTTTCTTCTCTTGCAGCATGCAAGCATTTGGGTATAGGCTTTAAATATATATATATGTTAGAAGTCTGCTTCTACAGACACACCAAACACCTCCTCTGTGTCCCTCGCTGTCGCCAGAGAGGAGGCAGAAGGAGCATGTCCTGCCCAGTGCTCTGCAACTTCAGCATCTCAAAATGCACCAGACAAAGGAGACAGAAACCCAAAAAATGTCCAGCAAAGCTGTTCAGGGTTTGGTGATATTTAAAAGCAAAGGGCTGTGCTCCTCTGCTGCAGCTCTCCTGGAGACTTCCTGAATTTGTGAAGGCAGTGCAGTGTGTTGGAGCATCTGCTCCTGTGGTCTCCTTGCAGGGCTCTGATTAAGCAAACGGAAGTTTCGCCGGCATCAGGGCAGCAAGATTTGGCCATTAAACAGCTAATTTGCTGGAGTCTTGCTCAAGCCCTGCAGGAAACTTCCTTTTTTTTTTTTTTCCCCCTCAGATTCCTTTATGTTTAGAAAGGATTTGGGGTGCCTGACGAGCTGAGTGCGTAGGTGAGAGAGGTGATGGTAGTTTGGGAAAGAGAGTGGATTGAAACTTGGTGGCCTGTTGTAATAATTTTACAGAAATGGTGTAGGACATCCAAGTGAAGGCATTTTGTTTTTCTCACAATTGTCTGCTGGATGACATGATTTTCATGATTAATATGGAAAAGATGTTTAGTCTGATTTTGGGGCTACCTAGGCTTCACCTAAATGACTCTGTGTCCTCCCCAGCCAGGTAGCCCAACCCCAGCACCCCCAGCAGTTGGAGAAACACACAAATAATGCAAACCTGAAAGACTCCAGTGTGAGAAACAAGGAAAAAGGGGTAAAGCAAAGGCAGTTTGAGCAAATACTGCCAACAGGAAAGTGCAGTTAAACCAAGGGAAGGATTTGAAAGGTTTGAGGAAGGAGCAGAATTGCTAAAGGCAAAGGGAATAAATCGTTAATCTGAGAACTGTGTTACACAGGGAATGCCCCAAGGAAAAGAGCAGAAACTCCATTTAATAGTGAAAAGGCCAAACCAGTGCTGCCAAGTCGGGCTCTGCTCTGCCCAAGGACTGCAGCCACAGCCCCTGCTTACTTCCAAGATGCTGCTATTTTTGCAACTTGCATCTGCTGGTGTTGCAGAGACTTGTTCAAACCCGCCAGAGCTGAAAGCAAAGGGAGCTTTTCTCACGTGAACCCTGGGTCAGGCTCTTGGGTTTGGTTTTCCTTTTGTTTTATTTCTCTTGGTCTTACAGGAGCAGTGTCCCTGAGAGAGTGGGATTTCACTTAATCCTGCCTTGTCTGTCCCATCGAGTGTGAGTCCCAAATTATTTTATTGCTGCTTTACAGAGCTTTGTCACGTGTCACCCACAGTGGATTTTGGCTTGTAGAAGTTATCACCAGTTTGACAGGTTTGTGTGGTTTGACTTCAGGAGCTGAGTTTTGAAGGCAACCAGTTCTTTGGTCCTCGAATTGACCCTTAAATGCAGGAACCACCAGCAGCATTTAGCAGGAGGCAGCACTCTCTCACGGTTATGGGTGGGATGGGTGAGCCAGGTGGCCTCTTGTTTTTTCCAACTCTGTTTTTTTAAGGTTTGGACAGAAAACAAAATTTGTTTGATGGGTCTGTGTGATGTTTATAGTTTAGCTGGAGAGTTGAATACAGTAAATTGAGGACTTGGGCATATACAGCAGATTTAAGGCAATGCTGGCTAGTTGTTACATCTGAGCAGGAGATGGTCGTGATCTGTTCCCTGTTGGGTTTTTTCCCATTATAAGAGCTGGTTTATCCATACTTGTTCTGGGCTGGCTTGTAAGCTTGCCTTTATCTCGTGACTGTTTCCATATCTGATTGCTTGTTAGGAGCTAGGTATGAAATGTGTTTCGACAGACACTCCAGAGCAGTCCCTGGGGGCAGCGTCACTGCAGGTCTCCGGGAGCCTGTTCAACTTTTATTTTTATGATGGAGACTGTCTTAATTCATGCAGCGTTCAGGGAACGGCTGGAAAAACCTTTGTTTAGAGCAGGAGCAGCAGCCAGGAAGAACTGGTGAGCGATGATCCCACAGTTAAAGTGCAGCATGGAGAGGCTTGGGTTCAGTGCCTGGGTCTGCAAGCGATTTTCTGAGGCAGGACCTTGACCTTAGCACCGCTTTGTGTGCCAGCAGCTTATGTCCGACAGGACAATAGCGATTTCAGAGGTTTCAAAGCATTTTAAAGTGTAACTATCATGCCTTTTATTGGGCTGGGCAGTGGCATTTTTATAAGCCAAGCTTAAGGTTTTAGAATAATGTGTATTGAATTTCCTTGGCGCGCTCTGGGCTGCAGCATTCCCGTCTCTCTCTCACGGCCACAGCAGGACTTGTGCTGTGGATGGAGGGCAGTCACAGGTGGCCATAAGGCAGTTTAGAAGAACCAAGACTTGCAGATGTGCTGCTTGATGTTACTCTCTGGTCCTACGGAAACAACAAAGCCAGGAGTCAGCAACAGGACGCCACAACCTGCTGGTGAGGTGCTGAATAACCATCCCTTTCACAAAAAGAAAAAAAAAAGCCCCAAAAGCATTGATAACCATCACTGAGCTCCCCCCAAGCAAGGCGAGGAGGAGGAGGAGGAAGACCAGGCTGCAGCCCCGAACCAGCTCGAACCTGTTGCTGGCCGGCACTCGCACTGCGGGTGTTGGAAGGGCTGGGCCGGGCAGTGCCGGGGGAGCGGGGCCGTGCGGGAACAGATGTGCGGGGCGCTGCGGCCGCGTGCCGGCTCCTGCCGCTGCTCCCAGCGCCAGGTGCAGCCATTGTTCCCGCCGGGCCCTATTCAGCCGCCCTCGGCTGCCGCTCCCGCATTGTTCCTCCAGGAAATTAGCATTAAAAACCCATCCCAAACCCCCCACGTCCCTCAACTGCAGGTGACTGTTATTGGCCCCAGCTGCCACCCTTGTGCTTGATTACTTCCATATGGGGTTGTGGCAAGAAGTAGGATCCACTTATTGATTTTTTTTTTTAATATTTTTCCCCTTTTTTATTCCCCCCCCTCCCACCCCACAGACACTTCAGCTCTTGCAAGGAACAAAACCCTGAAATCTATTAAGCCCCCGATAGGCTCCAGTTGCTGTTACAACTGGGATGAATGTTTTACAAGCAGAGCTAATTACACCCTCCCTCTGCTTTCTTCCTTTCTTCAGCCCCCACCCCATAAATGTAAAATAACCAGAGGGCAACTGGTAGTAAATTAAATCTTTGCAGTGTCCTGAGAGGAGGTTTCCTTGCTAGCAGGAAGAAGTCTGCTGGGCTTTAGATGTTATTTGGGGTTTGGGGTTTTATTTTGCCTGGAAAATGGGAAACTGGCCTGTTGCTGTGGCACACCTGTTAAAGGGACACACAGATCCCAACCTGCATCTGGATAGAAAAGGAAAAAACAATTGAACAAGTGGGCTGGTAATTTGTGAGTGTTGAGAGGAGCCAGAGAGAAACGTGCCAACTGAGGTTACAAAATTCTAGGAACTGTGTGATTGCCTCCTGGTATGATTCTCTGCAGGGCAGCAGGTTCCTTGAACCCCCAAAATCTCTTCTGGGGCACTGCTGGCAGAGTGCCTGGGTTTGTCTTGAAGTGAGAAGGGCTGCAGTTGGTAAGAGGAGGGAGGGAGGGAGGCATCTCTTGGTGCCCTACCTAGGACTTGAAAACAAACCTGCTCTGCAGAGGCGTGGAGCATCCCTGGTGAGGAGCACAGGTGGGTCGTGTCCTGTGACGTGGGGACCTGCCCACACAGCCATGACATACTTTGTACCAGGCAGGGATGGAGGAGAGTGGCAGCTCGTGTCCATGCTGGAGGCATTGGGCAGAGCTTTCCTCTGTGCTCTGTCCATCCAGCTTGGGTGACACAGCAAGTCTGGAGGGTGGTTGGCTGGGGTCCAGAGAAGAGCAACGAGGCTGGAGAAGGGAGTGGAGCACAAGTGCTGTGGGGAGAGGCTGAGGGAGCTGGGGG
>JAWWLZ010000053.1:2175394-2206507 GCA_035041345.1 Poliocrania exsul | reverse complement strand
GGTCCCTTCCAACCCAAGCTAGTGATTCAAAGTAGTGAGCTTTAATGTTTCTCCTGTCCATGCTGGCTCGTGGTGCTACAGGTATGTAGGGTCCCATCTACATCATCAGGCTCCTGCACCCTTCCAAAACCCACCCCTAAAAGTGTTACTCCTGTGCTTCCAGCTCTGTGAGATGGTGGAAAACTTTCCACATTCTGGTCAGGTTTGGGGAGGAGAACAAGAGCAATTTGTGTAGTGGCGTGAGGAGTGTTTTTAAGAGGCAGAATTGTCATCTTGGCAGGGCTCCTGTGTGTGCCATTGATCGGGAGGGACTATTAGCTGGGCAGCAGTTAATGCACTTAGCACCCAAGTGAATGCAGTGTGCTCTCCACAGAGCTGCTGGGAGTTCTGCACTGATTAGTGAGTCTTGGCTACCTCAGGAACATTGACAGGGCAGCAAGACAGGTGCTGGTGTGGGCAGCACTTCCAAGGGCTGCTGTGGGAAAGCCACTGTGGCTGTGGGGTGAGGGGCACCCATCACAGAATCCCTGAATGGGTCAGGTTGGAAGGGACCACGCTGGGTTATCTGGTCCCACCTTGCTGCTCCAGCAGGGCCATCCCAGAGCACATGGCACAGGATTGTGTCCAGGTGGCTCTGGAATATCCCCAGTGAGGGACACTCCACACCCTTTCTGGTCTCTGTTCAGTGCTGGGCCACTTCACAGCAAAGAAGTTCAGGTGGAACTCGCTGGCCATCAGTTCCTGCCTGTTCCTCTTGTCCCTTTGCTGGGTCCCCCCAGCAGAGCCTGGTCCATGCTCTGCCCCCTCCCTGCAGGCACTGCCAGACATGGAGAGGTCCCCTCTGGCACTTGTAGGAGGTTGTAAACAGTGGAGATGGAAAAGACTTCCCAAGTCTTTTCCAAATTCCTCCTTGATTTCTTGGACAAGTTGCCCAGTTTTGGATAAAGTGTGGTGGAACTTTAGCCCTGGAGTTGGCTGGGGGTGGGTGAGCTCCTGCTCTGCAGCCTCCATCCAGAGAAGGGAAACTCCCTGCTGGACTCTGCTTTATATTTGGAAAAGAGACCAAATGGGATGACTTCAGGGACCCAAGGGGGATATTTTTCTGTATCCTTCCCTGATTGCTTCATTTGGAGGTTGTGGTAGAAGTTGGTTAGTGGTTTGCTTTGCATTGGATTTAGTTTTTGTTTTGTTTTTGCAAAAATGACCATTGTTTTCATCTAAACTGGCCCTTGTGCCTGTGAACTTCTGGACTGTTTCCTTCTCCAGATGGTCAGGACTTACACCTGTTCTGTGCTTAACAAACAGGTTTGGGGTTTTTTTTTCTTGTTTAATTTAGGCTTTTGTAATAGCTTTGGGTGTCCTTGCTATTACTTGTGCTTCTCTGTGGTCACATGGGTTGTTATGGATTAAATGTGGTTTTCTGTCTTGAGATTTTTCTCACTTCCTTAAGAAATGACCTTGCTGCTTTTTTTTTTTTTTAATTTGCATTATTTACAGTTACTGGTGGTTGTGCCTGGGCTGCTGGCACTGGTGCTTTGGGGTCTGCCTTGTATGCAGAGTCTTTTTTTGTCCCAGTTCCTGTATTACTCACTCTGAGTACTCGTCTACTCACTGAATATCCTCACCCATAGATCCCAGACCTGCTGGTTCTCATTAGCACCAGATCCCCACGTGCTCAGCAGCATCCATGATGCTCTTCAGAAATCCACATTTGCTCAGTACTGGGTATTTTTCAAGGCCAGTGGTGTTTTTTAAAGTTGATTTATAGTGGTGGGAACCCAATCATCAAGCAGCAGGGCTTGGAAGATGGAGGAACTGGGGGGAGGGATGTATCTTAAATTGTTGCTTTAAAGCTTCTGAATTAAACCTCCTCTGTACATCTTTAATAACCAGGTTTTAAGTTTTTAATCTTCAGTTACTGGATAACTTCAAGGGGAATTTGTGGTGGGTTTGAATTCATCCTTTTATTTTAAAAGATGTAATGATTTTCAGGCTGTTCCCCTTTTCCCTGTGTTGTATGAACTTCCAAGGTCCTACTGAGGCTGCACAGATCCCTGGGCTGTGTCTGTACTCGCCTCTCAGTCAGGTGGAGCAGTGTAGGGAGTGAGGACCTGTCCAAGCCATGGACAATACCCACGTTTGCTGTTCCCAGCAAGGCAGGTGAGGCAGGATCACTGTGAAGGTCCAATCTGATCCCAGGGAAGCCCTGGGGAAAGGACAAGCTTGCACAGGCAAGGGCTGTCTCTCCTGAAGGAGGACACTTGTGTTTTCCTCTTGGTGCTGTGGCTGAAGGATTTCTGGGTTTTCTGACAACACACAACTTGAGTAAACCTTGCTGTCCTCCTCATGATCTGTGGGAGCTTCTGTACAGACATAACAACCCTGTAGGAATTGGTGCTGCATGTGGCCAAATGGATTCCCAGCAGCAAACAGGGAGCAGAGGCAGAGGTATGGGCAGGACCCAAAGTCCCAGGAGCTGTGTGGCTGGGATCTGAGCTCTCCTGGCACTGGAGCACGGGCATCACACCATGCTCAGCTGTTTGGGGTTTAAATGCACCAGGAAATGTGATGGACCTGTTTGATGTAATGTTTTTCTGAAAGGAAACTCCCCAAGTGATTGCTCCTGAAGAGGCAGGGACTCATCCTGCAGTGAGCAGAGTGGGATTGCTGGTGGGAGGCCTTGAAGGAAAGGGGCTCACTGTGCTGACCCAGAATTAGCATCTTTCTCAGCATCTCCTGAACTTCTTAGGGAATTGGTTAGGAAATTTTCTCCTCTTCCACAATTCTACTTCTCCTACTGACACCAAGAGCTGGGATGTAAAACCCCAGGCAGTGAAGAAGAAGAAGGGTGACTCTCTCCCAGAACAAACCATCACTGTTGGCTTTCTCCAGCTTCCAGGGATGAACCAGACCCATAGCATGGGTGCTGCAGGGCCCAGCAAAAATCCCCTGGGAAGGGTGTTTCCTGGGGAAGCCATGGGGATGCTGGACCTGTAGTGCTCTCCTGGACTTGGTGGGGCAGCCCAGCAGGGAGAAGGGCACTGCTGCAGTGTGGGAGCTGTGGCTTCACTGTGTGTGCAGCTCCAGTGATGCTGCAGTGCTGCTCCTGCTGGAACGTGCTCTTTGCAGATTTCTCAACTCCTTTGTTAAAGGATAAAGGAAGGCACTGAGGAGGATTGGTGTCCCAGGCTCTCAGGTGGAGTTTGTGGAGTGGTGGTGGGATGAATTTCTGTCAAGATCTTGCTGGTGGATTTTAAACAACAGGCGCTGCTCATGCACCTCTAATTGCAGCATCCGTGTGAGAGGCTTGTGCAGGAGAAGCTGCAGAGCAGCCAGAATCCTCTGGGAATGCTTCCTTTGGGTGAGACAACCCTGTAGCCTCCCTGAGGCTCCTCTAGAACCTCTCCTGAGACCAGAGAAGCCCAGGGGGGCTGCAGTGGTGGTGGTGGTCCCATGCTGGCTCCTCCATGGGGAGCTGTGGTGGTGGCCCGAGTTCCCTGGGTCATTCCTAAGAGCCTGGTCCAGCAGCTCTGCATTTCCAAAGCCCCTTTAAATCAGTGAGAGCATTCCTATTACTGTTCCAAGCTGTGGAGAGCCCCTTGGAGCTAATTAGTAATTAGAGGATGCCAATTAACGACGGGTCCCCCGGCTCCACCACTGCTTTGCTGGTACTGCTGGGTCGGAGAGGGAGGGAACAAAATGGAGCCCAGTGGGAATGTGTTTCATCTGGAGAACAGGAGAAGGGTGGAGTTGCCTGTTAAATGGCCAGCAGTCCAAGTTTTAAAAGGATTTATGAGAGTTAGATAAAATCATGTCCTAAAGGCTGTCTTGGAGCCTCTGTTAAGGTGGAAAATGCTTTCCAAAGTTAGAGCTTGTTTCACTGTGTTTTCCCTCTTTTGGACCTCCCAAAATTTTACAGGTACAAAAGCTCCAGCTTTATTTACTCTGTGGTGTTTAGCATAAGCAAGATGGAGAGCACATTTCCACTCCCAAAATTACAGTGCTCAGTTGTTCTGTATAACCTGTGGGTTACTCTGACTGCCCACTTTTGGAAATGTGGTCCCTGAAATGTGGCAGAGATTAAGGAATGCCAGTAATGGAAATGGGCTTTTGGTGTTGGCATTGCCAGGGGAGGTTTGGTCATTCAACCACGAGTTTCCCACTTGTTGGATCACTCCTTACTGTCTGGTGTAAACTTGGTGTTCACTCTCTGCACCCCAGAGGGGCAAATGACCCCATTCATGGCCTTGCTGCTCTGTGGGGAGCAATTTCAGACTTTTTGAGGGTAACCCCTTCAAGCCAACTCTTTAAATGACTTTTCCTATCTAAAAAAGTAGCTGAGATTGTAAAAATACTGTGCTGCTTTTATTTTTATTCCATATGATTAATTCAATTCTTGCTTTCACTGTACACAGCATTTCCTAGAAGAGAAACTCAAGCTCCTTTTTTGCCCTGACGTATCATTTCTCCATATGTAGAAAACCCACAAAATAATCATTAAATAAGAAAGCTAATCTTTGATACCAGGCTGTTGCTCCAAGTCTTTCCCAATGGTATCCCTTTTGTACGTGTTGTGTCTGGGCTCCACTGGACTCAGGAGCCATTAATCTTCCTGGTGTTTTCTTCCCTGTGGCAAATGAGACACAGATGTTCCCATCTGGAAAGTTTTGCTCCCGCCACCGTTGTTTCTCCAACTCTGAGTTGGAGGCTTTGGAGAGCACTGCAGCAGGCTGAGGCTTTTAAGAACTAATTTTTCCAGGATTGTGATAATTGCCTGTTTGATATCTGTAACTGCTTTCATTTTTCATTCAGAGCGCCTTAGCCCAAGGAGTAAATAGTGTGGAGGAGTAAATATTTCTTAATATTGTTATAGGAGTGGGTGATTTAAGGAAAAAAAAAGCTTTGATTCTATGATGTTGAATGGAACAATGAATTAATGAAAAAATACCAAAATACTTCAGCAGTAACTAAACAAATGAATTAGTGAGCGTCTCTGGCTTTGCTGAACAACTGCTCTGTCCCAGGTTATAACCCTGCCCAAGGGGTCTGAGCAGCCAGAGGGGTGGTTTGGGGAGGGAGGATGACTCCTCTCCATCTCCAAAATGCTTCCCATCTTAAAACTGCAATGCTGGCCATGCTGTAGGCTTTGGTTTCCAGGAATATATTCTGCTGGGCTATATTCCAGAGTATATCCCTCTCTTCAGGGTGGTGGTCTGATGGGAACAGCAAGTGGCTGGTGAGGATGAGGAGGGTTCCATGCCCTGGGACATCACAGGCTCCCTGGCAGAGCTCACTATGTCCCTTTAAGACAGTGGGGAGCAAAAGCTGCTGCCATTGACAACAAGGGATGAACTTGGGTCCCCAGAACTTATTTGGATGGATGCTGGTGGTGTGGGAAGGGAATGGCTATGGCACGTGTGTCAGAGCAGCCACAGCTCCCAGGTGGCTGCTGCACCTTGTGTAAATGGTTTCTAGGGCAGAGTAACCATTCCCTGGCTCCTTCAGGGAAAAGAGAGCAGGAGAGTGGGGGATACCACACCAGAGTGCTTTGTGTTCTTGTAGAAGCAAGATGATTGAAATATGTGGACTTGATGAACACCCCACTCCAGGGGCTGTTGGATGTGAGAGTTCGTGGGATGAATCCTGCATCCATGGGTTTGTACCACTGGTCCTGGTACAGATCCATGGCCCAGGAGGCAAGCAGAGCTAAGGAGGCAAGAATGCCTTGCAGGTGGGTTTGTGTTGATGTGTCTGACATGGCCAAGGAACAGGCAGAGCTGGAGCTGCAGCCGTCTTGTCTGGGTGGGAACTGCTCCGAAGCTCAACCTGTGCTACCAATGGGTTTGTGGGGCCAGGCACGTTAATAGGATTTCATAAAACTCACTGAAGGGCAAGATGGATAAAGATCTGCAGTCTGCCTTCAGGAATGAATTATTAATCTTATTTCCCTTATTAACTGCTTTCTGGACTGGTTGTGAACGATAACATACTTTGCTCTTTCAAGTTCTTCTATCTGAGTTTCACATTGAATTGAGATTTAAAGTGAAACAGCTGTGTGTGGGAGAGGACTAGATGGCAATGGAGATACACGCGTTTATTTTTGATTTATAAAATGCCTCTCCCAGGCTCAGCAGCTCCCTCCTGTGTGATGCAAGGCTCTCCTGCAAGGTGCCGAGCCCTCTCCCCTCCCACAGCATCTTACAGCTCAGGAGCCAAGCAAGATGTGCTACAAACCCAAGCTGAGCTGGGTAAAAATAGGCTGATCACATTTAGTGGAGGAAGTATCTGTGCAGTAACATAAGTTACCCACTGCAACAGATGCTGTAGTATCATCTTGGCCAACTCTGTGCTTTGGTATGGAGGGAGGAGGATGCAGAAGGACCTTGCTAGACCTAGCCCTTGCTGGGGACCTGTTTGTACAACTTTATCCCCTTCCTGGTTCTAAGTTATCATTTATTGACTCCAGCAAAGGGAGACCTGTAGAAACCACCCTACATGCAAATAAATGTCAATATTTGTGTAGAAATGTCATCTTGACTGCAAACCTCCCAATGTCTCACTCTCTTCCAAATTGGGGCAGACCCAATCATCCTTTTTTTCCCCTCAGGCTGCTGTATTGGCTGCCTTGTTCCTGATGCTTATCTTCAGTCTTCCCCCTCCACCGCTTTTTGATGCAGTGATGCTGCAGAAAGATAAAATATTGGCTCTTTCCTTGACGATGTGGTTTCAGTTTGAGCTTGGGGGAAGCTGTCTGGGAGCAGGTGAGGGAGGGATTGCAGTGGGGAAGCGGTAAATGGCATCTTCTGGAAGCCTGAGTAATGATCCTCTTGCTTTGCATGTAGATCACCTCTCATCTGCGTGCCTTGGAGAACTGCAAAGGTGCTCTACAGATGGCTTAGAGTCGTCAAGGGGAGGGAAAGGCAACCTTGGAGCGGAGGAAAGATGTTAATAAAATTTAAATGTAATTCTTCCCATTTCTCAGTTCCTAAATGTGAAAAATATTAGCTTGGTGGAGACTGAAAACAGATGGTGAGCAGTTGGAGCAGATAAGCATGTTATTCAAAATAAACATTCGCCAAAGCTGGGGAGGTGGCGAACCATATTTCATTTCACCCTATTTACATTATCAGGTCAGGTTACACTGATGCTGCCTCTCGTTTGCATTCAGACTATCAACAGGAGCCCTGTGAGGAGCCAACTGCAGCCCGTCCTCCTCGGCGGGGACGTGTCGGGGCTGGGCCGGCCGCGTTGGGGCCCTTTCCTTGGCTTTTCTCCAGGGTGATACACTGAGCTAGTTATAGAACCATAGACTAATTTGGGTCAGAAGGGACCTTCAGAGGTCATCCAGTCCAACCCCCTGCCATGTGCAAAGAGCTGTCCTAGGTGGTAGGCAGGGTCCTGCCAGCCACTGCAGAGGGCACTGAGGTCTGTCCTTCCTTGGTTTCCCTCATTCTGATGGGCTCTCTCTCCATTCAGCCAAGCTTGGTTTTGCTTTATCTTAAACCAGGGACTGGTCCATGTAAATGATGGGGAAAGAAGCCTCTGGTTCCAAGGATTGTTTCTAGAAAAAGTTCATTTTTCTGACTTGTAGGTGATATATAATTCATGCCTCTAGGTCGAATGGTCATCTGAGGTGGTAGGGCCAGTGGAAAGAGAGGTGTGGCTGGAGTGTGGATTATCTCCCTTGCTTTGATGAATGTTTTGGGATGGACTGAATTCCCTTTGCAGGTTCTGTCTGTCCCTTATCTCCAGAACAAGCTCAGACCTGACTCTTGGGTGGGAAGTTCTCTTTGTCCTGCTGGATTTAACCTTGGTTGCTGTTCCTGGGACAGTTCTCCAGTCCCTTGCCCTCAAAAGGCAGATATGAATTTGGGACTTTTAATTTTTTGAGGTGAGGAGTGACATTTTAGGTGATGAGCACATTCTGCCTGTTCTAGATGAAAGTCAAAAACATCTGCTCTGATTAACCCTTTTATTTCTATCTGAAACCATTATGTGTCTTTGCTCCTGAACTGCTGGGTGAACCCTTGTACAGTCTTTTCATCAAAAAATATCATCTAAACCCAGAACTTTGTCAATTTAGAGGCTTCCAGATGTAACCATTTAGTGGTCAAAGCTTTGTTGGCAAGGTCTGATTTTGAGTCCTGAAGCTGCCAAAGGGAAAAGCAAACCCTTACCTGGGCATAGTTGCAGGGCTGTTTCATGTGGTTTTCTCTTATTTCTTCCAAGATATTTCTTCATATTTTGACTTCTACAGAAAGCTGGACTGCTCTAGTGTGGTGGATGGGTTGGTGAGGTGCACTTCTGACTCTATGCATCTTATTTATAACTGGGAGCTACAAAATTGCTCCCAGGGCAGGCAGGTTCCTCCTTCCTCCTCAACTCTGGTGCCAGTGAATCAAGGGGAATCTTACCCCTGTGTCAGGAATGGCTTGAAGACACCAGTGTTCCTGCTGCATGAGCCCTCCCAACACCCAGCCATGGCTTTAAATCCATGTCCCATGAGGGAGCAGGAAAGGCTGGACTGTCTCGAGCTGATAGCACAGTTTAAAGCCTACAGGTGAATCCACTCCCAGAGGTGACTGGGTTCAGTTGTGCCCATGCAGACTCTGTAGATTCATACAAAGCATCCGCATTTTCTGCACTGTAGCAGTGGCTCTTCCTCTCTTCCCTTGGTCTTGGCAAATCTGTGGCTCTGCCATGGGAGCCAGGTCAAGGCTCTCTCTTGAGCAGGTGGAGCACCTCCTGGTATTATCTTGCTGACTGTTGGGACTGTGTTTTGAACTTTGGGAAGAGGATGGGGTGGAGACCATGTGTCTGTTTGCCCCCAGGGTTATTCCTATCTCTCTTCTCTGGTTCCTTATCTTGCTTTTTGAGGGAAGGTAACATCCAGTTCTCCTCATGCAGTGTTTTTATTTCTTTTTCATCGTGTAGTCTATTCTCTGATTGCCAAAGAAATTTAAGGATTAATTTGAATTCCAGTGTACTTGAGATACTCCCTAACTTATCGCTGTGGTTTTCCTTGTGCCTTTTCCCTTTCTCAAACCCACAGGCATGAAGAGATTAATAGAGCAGCTTCTTTATATTGCTTGTAGTGCATACAAATGCTGGCTATTCATCATAGGTTACCTGTCACAGCAACACTCTTTGTACTAAACACCATAGGTGGAACACTTCTTAAAGAAAATAAATAGGATGAAATCTGTCTCAAGCAGGCATTGAAACTGCCCCTCTGAAATGTGCTGTGGTGTTTGAGAGCTGGAGCCTCAGTCCCATGTGAGTGCAGAAGTAGAACTTGCCTGAGGGTCAGTCAAGACCCCAGGTTTTCTCCTGGCATCTTGTTCTGTTGTCTTACTTTGCGCTTTCTCCTCTCCAGAAAGGAAAATCATCAGCTGCACTTAATCTTGACATATGTTCCCTTTTAATTTGTTACGCTGGGATGAGAACTGGAGCAGGGAAGGAAATAAGATGCACACCAACAGTCAGCGTGGGGGCACACAAAACCAGAGCCATGCAGTGTGTCATGGAGGGGTGAAGGGGTCCAGGTGTAGTCAGAGTTCTGGGGCTTTCTAGTCTCTTGCACACCTGTGCTCCTTAAATGGGGCACATGAATATATAGGGCATGAGCACAAAGTGGTCTGTGCCTGCAGTTGTCTGTACCCAGCTGGCGGCTCGAGCATCTGAAATCTGGAACTCAGCACTGTGAAATCTGGTCTGCAGCTCCACCACCGTTTGGAGAAGATGGAATTCTTGCACCAAGCCAAGACTGAAACAGCATCGTCATGATCGGGTTTTGTTTTACTCCGAGTGAATCGTCTTCCCATGTGAAACTCCAGCGTGCTCAAGGCTGGGGAGGCAGCTCCCCCACCCACCTGGGTGCCTCCTTCCCTGGGTAACCTGGGCAGGTCCTGGTGCAAAGCTGAGCACGTGTCACTGCAAAGCTTTGACGTTTGGCAGCTTGACAGCAAAAGTTTTGTGCCATAAACATGTTCGATCTGCTCCTGCAGGCACTGCTTGGGAAATAGCAACAGCATTTGTGAGTGTTTCTAATCCAGGGGGAGTTTGGAAGGAGTTTTTTTGAAGGAAAACAATCCAGTGTTTCCAGCCTGGGCAAGTGTTCTGCTGTGACACTTGGTGTATTTGGTCACTGACAAGAATCATCCAAAATCTGTGGCAGCATTTGAATCTTTAGGTATCAGGTGAGTGATCTGGTGGGGGACATTTGGGGGAGCATCTCTGCATCCTCCCTGCACATCTGGAGGCAGTGCTGACATGTTGCTGTTGGTGAGCCAGTAAATATTTCTGAGTGGTGAAAGGGGAAGAATGAGGCCAGGAAGGAGGTTTTTCCCCAGGGATCAGCTCACTGGCTCATTTTTAGCCCCAGGTCAGCTCAAGGCTGACTCAAGCCCTTGGTCACAGTCTGGTTTGCTCACATGATTCTCATTAAATGGACATGTTTAGGCTAAAAATGGAGAGCTTTAGAAAGATGGTTTTTATCTACGTTTATAGATGCCCCAGGTCATTAGCAGGAAGCTTTTAAATTTAACAATCCTGTTTGCTTCTTGTCTGTCGGAGTGGGCTTGGAAAAGAAGGTGTTGGCTTCTTGTGGGCTTTGGTTTTGGTGTCTCACACAGTAGCTGCTTTTATTTTGGGGCTGTAAATTCCATGTGAAATTTATTCCCCCCCCCGTAAATTAACCAAATTAGTTCTGCTTTCATATTATGCCCTAGGAGCATTTTAGGAGGAAAGAGGAGAAAACTTAAGGATTAGTTTCACACTGTTTCTCTCCAAGGCATGACAAGGTCAGATTGGCCATTGTACACCTGGGAAAGGGATTTTCATGGGAAGATGATCAGAGGAGTCAGGCAGGGGGGAGTGGGTTCATGGGTGGTCATCAGGCAGCTGACACTGAGTGTTAGACAGGCACAATTAGTGCTGTTTTGATTGAAAATTTTGGGTCATTTAGCAACATTTCCCTTCCCTGCCTGGGTGAGGGAACTCAGTCTTTTTGTTGGGGAAACACCCCCAACTCCAGGCAGTAAACCTGCTCTCTGACTGTTTTGCTGCATTTATTTAAAGAGGAAGGAAATTCAGGGGGCTATCCCTGCCCTTGCCAATAAACTGACCTGCTGGAATAGGTAGCTGCGTGCATGAATGATGTCACATTCCTACATCAGTGCATGGTTATTCATCTGAGCATCATATTCATGTATGGGAATGACAGGAAAAGTGTGCACTTCAGGGTTCAATTGTATGAGAGTTGGACCAAATGTATGTGAATAGTGGTTTGCAATATGGTGTTAATGATGTTGTTATATATTAAAATTATAGTAGTTTCCTATGGCTTGAATATCTCCCCACTTCATGAAAGAAAAGCCTAGAATTTTTTCCTTAGATAAATGAAGACACAAATGTTCTGGGACCTGGGTTTTATAGCAATTCCAGCCCCGCTACCCCACTTATTCCACCTGCACTGACTAGGCAGAAAAACATGGATTTTCAGTGTGTATCATCTCTGCTTCCCCTTCCTGCAAACAGCAAAAAGAAATGTTAGGAATAACGAAGTTCATTTGTTACCTCGCTGGCATTACCCATGACTTGCCATAAGGAGAATAAATGAGGCAGCTCGGTGGCAGAGCAGGTGCTGAGGGCTGACAGAGCAGATCCCAGGCAGCAGCACGAGGGCTCAGGTGCCAGTTTGTGTTTGCTCTGCTCTCGAAAGCAGCGTTTTTGTTGCAGGGAGTTGAAGTAGCAGGTTTTGTGGTTGTCTTTCAGCGCAGAAGTTTGCCATCTATTCACTGCTTTAGGGGAATACAGCATTTAATCGCTCTGCCAGGGCTCAAAAGCTGAGTTTCTTACAGCTGACAGATATTGGTAATAACTCTGGATTACAAATTAGATTGGAGTTGTCTGAAGCCCAGCTTGCATCGCTGGAGAGGTGGAAGTGAATGCACCTCCCTCACTGCCTGAGCTGGGGTGCAGATGGATGTTCTGGGAACGCCCAGCCGTGTTCCTGTGCAGGATGTGCTGGTCACAACTCGTTAGTGAGCTAATTGAGCAAGGCAAGGGCCAGTTTGAGGAGCAGGGATTGGGGACCAGGATGTCAGAGGGATGATTTGTTGGTGTCATGGGCACTGGAGGCACTGGCAGTGCAATAGAGAACACCCTTAGAGTGGTATTGGCTCCAACAGGAACAGCTCTTTGGAGATCCTTAGGTTTTGTCTGATGAGTTGTCTGGACTTAAACAAAAAAATACCCCAAAACACCCCTCTCCAAAAAAATGTGTCCTCCAAAACCCCAGGGCTTGCCTGAGCACATACTTCCTCCTTTTTCTCATTTCCACCCTTGTGAGGCTGATCTGGGAGTGTGGTTACACTGGTCCTCTGAGCTGGGACATCCCTTGGAGGCTGGAAAGGAAACCACAGTGTGAGCAGGCTGTGTGTGAGACCCGAGAGACTGCACACAGGGGAGAGAGGTGGAGAGTGGCTGATGTCAGCTCATCTCCACAACTCCAAGCCATTCCAGTCCCTTGCTGGCCCAGCACAAATCCAGGTTACCTGTTTCATGGCTCTGAGAGGTTGGGATCACTCTGGAGAGGCTCTGTGCTGGTGAGAACCTTGTGGGCACTTCTGGGGAATATCAGAGGGATCTTAAATGGGGCAAAGCAAAGCCAATGGGCAGAAGTACTTCTTTGAAGCAGCATCTTCAGGCACAAGGGGTGAGAAGATGCAGTCAGGAGACTGGCATGGTGAGCATGGGCACCATGAGCATGCACTCTGGGTGCCTGTCCCAGCTCAGGGCCATGTCCTGTCTCTTCCCTGTGGCAGCTTTGGGGCCATACAGAGCACTGTGGGAACGCTGTGTGACTTCACCCCTTCACCTGTTCGTGTGCTAGGCAGGGAAATGCATGTCTGTGACTGTCACTGAGCCTTACCACCTTCTCTTGGTACAGTTGCTGGTGAGAAGAGGGTGCCAGTGATGCCCGGATCGCCCGTGGAAGTGAAGATACAGTCCAGGTCCTCTCCTCCCAACATGCCGCCGCTGCCCCCCGTGAACCCCGGCGGGCCCCGCCCGGTGTCCTTCACTCCGACTGCACGTAAGCCCCCAGAACTCTGCTTTTCCCAGGGATTAGCTGTATCCAGGGGGGAAGGCTCTGCTCCTGGAACTCATTGGGCATGTCTCAGCCATTAGCCAGGGCACAGGGAGTGTTGGCCACAGTGTGCTGCTGTAAGGAAGTGGGGCTGGGGCTTGCCTGCTGTTCTGTAATGCATGCAGGATGTCTGTATTCCCCCTCTACCCCCCTGCCTGCTCCTGCCTTGCTCCTGGTGCTCCCTTGAGTCCTTCTCTTTGCAGGTGCAGCCTTGATTTCCACCATAAACTCCTTAAGAAATTGAAGTCTTTTATCAGGTCAGCTTCAAACAAGCCAAGTGCTGGGCTTTTCGCTCTATCTTTTGGAGGAGTTAATTCCCACTCTGCTGTATCTCACTTTGCAGGCAGCATTCCTGCAGCTGAGATTAGAAAGTTTTTCTTCTTTTAATTTCCCAGCCTTGAAAATTCCTTGCTGTCCATCCAGATTCTCTTTTCTCCATCTTCTCTGTATAATCTTTCCTATTAAGCCTTGGTTGATCCTGATCCTGCCTGGCTGTAACACAGCCTTGCACCCACTGTTTCTACCAGGGTGTTGCTTAGAGGTGATCCACAGACAGGATGGACCTTCAGCCTCTTCTTACAGCCTCTGTTTTCCTCCCTTAGCCAACATTTAAGCCATTTAATGTCTTTTTAAAAGCACCATTCCATAGCAAAGCTGCTTTACTTTGTCAGGCATTGAGTTATCTGACCCCGGCACATGGCATGTACATATTTTCCAGGCCCTTCTCACCCCTTTTTTCCTGCACAGATTGTTCCCTAGCTGGCTCTGCACTGCTCTGCTGTCCATGACAGTGTCTGGGCTATCTCACAGTTTCACACTGGCAGTGGGATTCAGGGATTTACAATCCAGCCTCTTGGAGGACTCTCGCTGATGTGCTGTGTGATGCTGGCAACAGCACTAATCACTGGGTTATCCCGCCAGACACATTGTCCCCATCTTTATATGCTGAGGGATTTTTAATGGCTCTCCTTTTGCTCAGGCAGAAAAAGACCATTAGCAAAGTGACAGAAATTAATTTTTCCAATGAGGATGCTTGGCACACTGTTAAGGGCCAAGAAACCTGAATCTGCTGATTGCAGATGACTTAATTGCCTCTTTCCAAGATAAATGAGAGATGCAACCTGTGGTGAAGTTCATTCTTGCTTTTTTATTTCTCAGTTGCACCAGAGGGTGTTGGTCAGAGTCAGTGGGTGTGTGGCTGCCCTGTCAAACCCCACAGCTTGGGCAGGTGAGGAGGAGCACATTGGAACAAAGCCATGCCTACCTGTGGATCTCTGAGAAAGGGTTGGAAAAGCAGCAAAACCTTGTGACTTTTGAGGGCCTAAGGCAGAATTTAAGAGCAGACCTAGATGGTGACTTTGTTCTCAGGAGTTTATCATCCTCCTCTCCCCAAACCAGTAATCCCCCTGGTCTGGGTGTGCTGCCTCCCTTGCTTCAGCACTGTCTTCTCACCTGGAAACAGAGTCCCAGCCAGGCTGTGTGGTCTGTGGTGGAGCAGCTCCTGGTATGTGCAGGATCAGATAACTGCCAGCTGCCCTGTGGTGGTGCCGTTGGCACAGGGTCAGGAGGGGTGAGCCCAAAAACACAGGGAGCTGTTATGGGGCTGTGGGTAACGGCAGCCCCGGCCCAGCTCCCTCCACTTCTGTGGATCTCCCCAGCCTGCCAATGCTCCCATCCTTGGCATCCTCTCCCAAGGGTCACCCACAGCCCCTTGGCCCCCCAGGGGTTGCCCAGCCCCTGGTTCTCCCAGGGTATAAATAGAGCCCATTGCTCTCCCCAGGCTTTCATCTGAAAGAATAAGAGGAAGTGAAATAGAGAAGGGGGGAAGCGCCTCAGTTGTGGCTGTCGGAGAGCACGGGGCTGTGCAGCCCTTTGCTGTTTGAGAGCAGCTTCTCTGGGCAGCCTCCCCACTATTTATAACACTTTTATTATGAAATAAATGCCTTCATGGGTAATTGTCAGAGGCCTGGCCTTTCACATAGCTCTGATTTTCTGGTGCTCCATACTAACTAACCCTGTGGGTACATCCTGACATCCCTGCCCCTTTGCCACGTTGGGGAAGCCAGTGTGGACAGGGGTTTTCCAGGTTGCTTTTCTCCATAACAAAAGGCATGAGCTCCCTTTGCCTTTGTACCTCCATCCTCTCAATCCTGGCCTTCACCTTTTTCTCATCATTTCTCAGGCTATCAAAGGCCACATCTTTGTGGGCCCCCAAAGAGCCTGTCATCACTTTGTTATCAGGAACCACCTTTGATGGTCTCTGTAGCCTTATCTTTCCTTGCATCTCAACTGACTCTGGTGAAGTTTTCCTCCTATGCTCACCATGAAGGTCCAGGTGTGTAGAGCCTTTCCAGCCTCCAAACCTGGTGAGCCCCAGAGTGGTTTAACTGTTCAAGGGCTTCCTGTCTTCTTCTTGAAAAACCCCTCACTGGGTTCAGCAGGATTTGATACGATCCTCGTAAAGCTGCAGCAGAAGTTTTGGCATTTTTTTTGCAAGTTGCTGCTCCTTCCACCGGCAAGGGGCAGTGCTGCTGGATGGCATCAGGGCTTCTCTGAACACCAGGCAAGGGGCAGTGCTGCTGGATGGCATCAGGGCTTCTCTGAACACCATTTGAAATGGTTTTTATAGCTTGTAACCTCCTCATCAGCGCTTACATCCATAAGGAATCCAGGGCTGGGCTTTTAAGGATAACCCAGTGGATCAGGAACATCTATATTTACATTGATGTGCTATTCACCTCTGAAATTCTGGGTTCATAGCAAGCTGGGGCCCTGGTGCACAGCTGCTCGTCAGACAGGCCTTGAGATTGTGCAACCACAGCCTGGGGATGTCAACAATTTATTCTAATCCCTTGCTGAGTTCCCAGACTTCCAGCCTTTCAGTCTGTTTCGACATGCTCACCACTTACAAGAGGCAAAGTTGCAGATGGGACCAGGTTGGAAAAAAACAACAGTGTTTGCGAAATTCCCTGTAAATCCCCAGGGAGGGATGGAGGGTGGGTGCTGGGGCAGGATCTGTCAGCACTCCTTGGGGTGAGGTGGAAGCACCTGAGCTGCCATCTGTCACCAGCAGCCTCCTGGGTGGGAGATGGTTCCTCCTAAGCACCAGACCACAGGGATGTGGCCACCTCATGCTCAGTGTCGCTTCTGCCTCCCATTTGCAGTGCCCAATGGAATAAACCATTCCCCTCCAACACTGAATGGAGCACCATCCCCTCCCCAGAGGTTCAGCAATGGTCCTTCCTCCTCCTCCTCCTCCTCCCTGACAAACCAGCAGCTCCCAGCGACGTGTGGTGCCCGGCAGCTCAGCAAGCTGAAGCGCTTCCTCACCACCCTGCAGCAGTTTGGCAACGACATCTCACCGGAGATCGGGGAGAAGGTTCGGACCCTCGTCCTGGCCTTAGTGGTAAGTCCTTCACCAGCCCAGGCTGCCTGGATTTTCCCAAAGTACTTTGGCAGTGGGATCCCAGCATCCAGAGCATGCCCCAGTCTGTCTGTGTCTTTGCAAGCAGAGCTGGAGGCTGAGCAAGACTCTGTCATGTTTATTCTTTCTGGGAAACTTGCTGACTTCTTTCTTCTTGTCTTTGGGGGGTTTTAAAAAGCTGTTTGTCCAATGGCTTTGACAGAGCTTATGTGCAGCTAATCTTGAGGAAACCTGGAAGGATTTGGACAAAGCTTTTCTGTAAATCATGGAATCACAGAATGGTTTGGGTTGGAAGGGATCTTAAAGCTCCTCTCGTTCTCCATGACATGAGAATACCCTTCAAACCCAAATGAACGGGTGTAGCTGTGGAACTGTACTCAAAATGTGCAGTTATAGTGACTAACTGGGAGAAATGCTGTCCAGTGCATTAGAAATTATGCTCTATGTGCTTTACAAGGGTGTGGAGTGATAGGACAAGGGAAGAATAGCTTTAAAGGGAAAGAGAGTAGGTTTAGTTTGGATATTATGAAGAAATTTTTCCCTGTGAGGGTGATGAGGCCTTGGCACAGGTTGCCCAGAGAAGCTGTTGCTGCCCCATCCCTGGAAGTGTCCAAGGCCAGGTTGGATGGGGTGTGGACCAACCTGGGCCAGCAGAAGGTGTCCCTGCCCATGGCAGGGGGTTGGAATGAGATGAGCTTTGAGATTCCTTCCAACTCAAACTGTTCTAGGGTTCTGTGACCTTGGACTGAGGCCCTGGAGCCCAGCACCACACAGCCTGGCCAGCTGTGGTCCTGTGGGGCACCCAGTGGGGCTCCCAAGCTGATCTCTGCTTTTTGGCACATTTCTTTTGAGGCTCAGCATGCAGTGCAGGTTGCTAGACTGCAGCAGCTTGGAGCATTCCTGCTTCCAAGGTTGGAGTGGGATGCAAATGTGGGTCTGTCCATGTCCTTGGGGGCATTCCAAGTGCTTGAGCACTGGATACAAAATGCTGCTGCTGCATTTATATAGCATGAGATATTTCCATGGATGTAGGGTAGGACCTTAGCTTACCCTTTTGCAAAGGTAATGATAAGCTGTCCAGGTCCACTCTGGATTGTGGTAATTGCTACAGGGATGAGCTTTGTACGTGCAGGTTTTCAAATGCTGCTTGTCCCAGGGAGCCCCGAGCCTGAACAGCCCTAGGGGATGCAGGGCTGGGCCAGGGGATGACTGTGGTGAGCAGCAGGCTGGTGGAGACTTCATGGATGGTCCTTAGGTTAGGTGTGAAGAGGTCAAAGAAAGGATGGTCCTTAGGTTAAATAAGCAGAGCAGGAAGAAAGGAAAGGGAGGTGTGCAGCTCTGAGCAGCTGGGATCACAGTCTGGCTCCCTGCAGCCTGCCCCAGGCCACTGGGCCATTGTGCAGGAGATGCCAGCTGGGTCATGCTGCCTCCCAGTGCCAGCCTCCACCTCCCAGCCCCAGAGCTGGGAAGATGCTGGGCCAGGCAGTTCCCACCCCTGTCCTAGCACAGTGTTCCCACTCTGCTGGCCTGAGTCTTTTTGGCTGCATTCAGCAGGATCCAATGCAAACACTGCCAGCCCTGTAGTGGCAGATGCGATCACCCTCCCAGTTCTGTTCATTTGGAGCCATTTCCCATATGTCTAAAAATAAGAACAAATGGTCATTTCATTTCTTAATTTCTTTTCTCAGAACTCCACGGTGACAATTGAGGAATTTCACTGCAAGCTGCAAGAGGCGACGAACTTCCCCCTCCGGCCGTTTGTGATCCCCTTTCTGAAGGTGACAGGGAGCTGCTGGGGCTTGCTGGTGCTCCTTGTGCCAGCCTGTGCCACCTGGCACCGTGACATTGCTGGGAAAGCTCTCCTTGCAAGCACCACAGCAGTTCTGTTAAGGTCCAAGGCAGACCGCACAGACCGTAGTGGTGTCCATGTGGGACTGGCTGGCAGCAAGCTGGAATGTGTGCCACATATGTCTGCTTGTGTGCTGGGGATAAAGGAGGCAAACCAAGCTCCATGTGGCAGCTCAGATCTAGAATATCTGAAGTGTTGGCACACAGAGCATGTCTGGGGTGGTTAGATTACAGAATCACAGCATGGTTTGGGGTGGAAGGGACTTTAGAACTCACCTAGTTCCAGCCCCCCTGCATTGGAAGGGACACCTTCCACCTGACCAGGTTGTTCCAAGCCCCATCCAGCCTAGTCCTGAGCACCTTCAGGGAGGGGGAGTTCACAGCCTCTCTGGGTAACTAGATGGTGGAAGCACAAAGTGCTTCCTGAGGCACTTGGGTTTTGGGTGCACTGACATCAGGCCATCCTCAGCTCCTGGGAAAATACAGGTAAATGTGTCAGTGCACACACCTGGAGCTGGAGGATCCTGCTTGGGGGCCACAGGCATTACTGCTCTGAGGTGTTAGTGAAGAGCAAACCTTCTGGAATGGCTGGAATCTCCTGCCCCCTCTGTAATCCAGACCTGTGCTTGTTTTCCAGGCCAACCTCCCGCTGCTGCAGCGGGAGCTGCTGCACTGTGCCCGCGCTGCCAAGCAGACACCCTCCCAGTACCTGGCACAGCACGAGCACATCCTGCTCAACACCAACACCACGTCCCCTGCTGACTCCTCTGAGCTGCTCATTGAAGTGAATGGCAATGGGAAGAGGCACAGTCCGGACAGGTAAAAGCAGCTTTTGTCATTCTTTTATCATTCTGTAAGTTGTTGAAGTCATGACTTTCATTTTATCTTTGCTGTTGGCAAAGCTTCAGGCAGCATCCAGGATCTTATCACTCCCAACAATTATTCTGACTGCTCCTCTTGCACTGTGAATTCAGGCTGTGTTCCTCTTTCAGGCAGGCTCTGTCCCAGAGGGACTTTTGGGCAGCACTGAAGAGCTGAGCTGTTTTCCACTACCCCAGCAGTGAATGGAGGCACTGGCAGGGCTGAGAAGGATGTGGTTCATTTTCACCACTTTTTATTCCAAGATAAAAGTTGTTATGTAATTATGTGGAGCATGCCTCAAATTTATAAGAACTGTGAAATTTTAATTTGGTCATGCTCAGAAAGATGAATCACAACACTCGGGCATCCTGAACCTTTCCTTTGACAGGGTCGCTTTGTGCATCGCTTCGCAAATGGAGTGTGTTTGTTTGAGCTCCCTGCTTTAACCCCCTGGTAAAATCAGCACTGCCCAAACTCTGCTGCTTCAAAAACTGCATCTTTCCCTTTCTGAGTGTGTTTGTGGGATGCTAATGAGTGCCTGTCTGTGCTGGTGTGGTTGCAGGAGGGACGACAGCAGCTTTGAGAGGGAGCCGCTGCCCACAGAGCCCCCGGCCAAGAGGGTGTGCACCATCAGCCCCGCGCCCCGGCACAGCCCTGCCCTCACCATCCCCCTGATGAACCCCAGCGGGCAGTTCCACCCCACCCCACCGCCCCTCCAGCACTACACCTTGGAAGATATCGCCACCTCCCACCTCTACAGGGACCCCAGCAAGATGTTGGAGCACAGAGAGATCCGGGACAGGCATGGAGGGCTTGGTGAGAAATACTGGAGGGCTCTTGATTGAGCTCTGACGTCGGTCCCTACTTGGTCACTCGCACTCAAAGCTGTGTAATGTGGGCATGTCCTCAGCAGAGTTTTTGCAGGGAATTCAGAGGAAACAACTCACCATGGGAAGTTAAAAAAGAAAGATTGAGAGTTTGTGTTTCCCTTTATATATGTTAAGACTGGAGCCACTGAGGATGAGGAGGAAGGACCTGGTGTGTGTGAGTTGAGAGCAGCCAGCCCAGCAGGCAAGAAATGGAGTGCAGGGAAATAAAACCTAACATTTCCAAGATGACTAAAAGCAAGAGGGCAGAGCCTGAGCCCCTACCCTGTTTGTCCCAGAGGTATGTGGGAGGTGCATGCTGTTTCCAGAAGGACA
The DNA here is from genome assembly GCA_035041345.1 of Poliocrania exsul. Taxonomy (NCBI): domain Eukaryota; kingdom Metazoa; phylum Chordata; class Aves; order Passeriformes; family Thamnophilidae; genus Poliocrania; species Poliocrania exsul. Next base: position 2,186,022 of record JAWWLZ010000053.1, on the reverse strand, counting down.
GCCTGAATCACAAGCTCTGCGCTCCCAGGGAATCAGCTCCACAAGCAGGTCAGAGCCAGAGCCACAAGTGGATTGTAGCACTTCCCAGACAGTGATGCAGACAGTGATGAAAAAGCACCAGCATGGAATCACCCCTATAGAGCCACCACCTTGGGATGTGTTTTAAAATTCCAGCTATATGGAGCTGGAAATAAAGCTCTTTATTATCCCTTGGAGCACTGCAAACTCTGAATTCACCTAATCCCTTTCTGGCTGTGGCTTATTGCAGGTTTGAATGGAGGGTACCAGGACGAGCTGGTGGATCACCGCCTAACAGAGAGGGAGTGGGCAGACGAGTGGAAGCATCTGGATCACGTAAGGAGTGGCAGGAGGTGTGGGAAGCTCTGTGGGATGCAGCAACCCGTTGTTCCACCTGCTCCAGTTTGTGATTTCGATGTCGTTGATATCATATCCAGGCTCTCCTGGTGGCTGGTGGAGGAACAAGCCACCACAAGAAGGTGGATGCTGGGGAGGGTGGATAGGAGCTGTAACTTCTTTGGTGGATTTTCTCTGCCCATGGTCAGGGGAAGCAAAATTCAGTGTGGGTGAAATGTCTGGAGCTGGGGAGCTTCTCCTGCAGAGCACAGCCAGGTGCTGCCCTGGATGTCTGGGCAGCCAAATCCAGCCTTGTCCCCAGGTCCCACAAGGTCCCTTGACCTTGTAGTCTTTTCTGCCACAGCCCTGGCCAGCATGGGACATACAGACATGCAGATGTGCTATGTGCAGTCAGGATATGGACATTGAAAATAAGTAAACACATAATTATTGTTTTAAAGACTTTATTTCCTGAGGTGCCAGCTTTTTATGGGCCACAACAAGGCCCAGACAGTGTGACTTAGTGCTTCTGGCAGACTTTATGCTAAGCTTTCTCCTTCTGAGCAAGCCTACTCCTCAAGCACTTCATTAGAGCGTTTCCCTCAGAGATGGGGTTGAAATTCAGCTTTGATCAGAACTGCAGAGAGACATTATAGCCTAAAACTAATAATTTTTTTTAGAGGGAGTGGAGCAGGGGCCCTGTAGCTGAGTATTTGGAGTTAGACTGGCTGTGAAGAGCTGGCACCAGGATCATAGGCAACTGTTACACAGACACCCTAATCCCATAGGGTTCTCATAGTGGTGGGGTTTTCCTCTCCACCTTTAGGAGCATGGCCTGGAAGTGTTTAGCCACTTCCTGTGGTGACCAAGGCCTTAGGGCACAGGTGTGATCTCCTCCTCCCCACCTGGTGCTGCATCCCTGGGCATGGCACCCTGTCTGAGTGCTGCATCACCCCAAATACCATGCCCTGTTCCTGTGAAATTACCTCCCTTTTGTCTCATCTGCCTTGGATGGTCCCTCTGTGGTACCTCCGATGAGACATTCAGGATCTCAGAATATGCTGAGCTGGAAGGGACCCACAAGGGTCATCGAGTCCAGCTCCATCCCCAAGAGTCACACCCAGTGCCCAAGAGGATCATCCAAACACTCCTTGAGCTCTGGCAGCCTTAGGGCTGTGCCCACTGCCCTGGGGAGCCTGTTCAGTGCCCACCACCCTCTGGGGGAACAACATTTTCCTGATACCCACCCTAACCCTTCCCTGGCACAACTTCAGGCCGTTCCCCCCTGTCCTGTCCATGGTCCCCGCAGAGAAAGGATCACACCCTCTCGAGCGAGACCTGAGAGCGCGTTCCTCCCACAGGCGCTGAACTGCATCATGGAGATGGTGGAGAAGACGCGACGCTCCATGGCGGTGCTGCGGCGCTGCCAGGAGGCCGACCGCGAGGAGCTCAACTACTGGAAGCGGCGCTGCAGCGAGACGGCAGAGCCGCGCAAGGCGGGCACCGAGCTGCTCTCCCGGCACAGCCCCGGCAGCTCAGACTCTGTCAGCAGCGGTGAGTTGGGGTGGGTGTGCTGGGTCAGCCCTTCTGCAGTGGGTGTTTAATTATCCTTAGGCATAAAGTGATGGTAATGTGTTCAAATTGTGTTATAAATTAAGCAGCACATAACTGTTCTCAAGGCTTTAAAGAGACATGGGTTGTTGGGTACGCTGGTAGGTCCTGGGTGGGCTCCTGGAAGCAGCACTTGTTGACATCTAAAGGCACCTTTGGTCATGCAGAAGAGCCTCTTCCTTGTCACTGAGCTGTATTTACTGCCAAGTTGATCCAAAGCTGAGAGACCTGGGGGTGAAAAGGCAGGAGAGGTGTTTGGTTCCACTGTTCTTCCCCTTCCAGTCCTTCTTGCCTAAAGGATTTTAAATGTCAAGGTCTACTTATTCTAAAAATACCAAAGACTTTTGTAAGTATAATAACTACCTTAATTCTATTTTTATACCATGAGTCAACTTAACTTTATTCAAGCTGACTAGTTCTCCCCTCGAGTATGCAGGGGTTTGACCCTATACAAAAACAAATCTAAAATGCTGATTGGATTTATTTCGATGTAATTCTAATTTCCATCCCAGCAAATATGCTGTAAATCAAGTCCTAGGAAAAAAAAAAGGGCCATGATAATTCGATAATAAAAATTAATTTTTTTCTAACAAGAATAAATGTCATTTTGATATATATCCCAGTTTTTTGTATACAAAATAAGGAGTGAATCCTCCTGCAAGGAATTCAAGTGCCCGTGGCTCCAGCTGTCAGCATGGAGTGGCTGGGCATGTGTGACAGCCTGAGGGGCACAGCCAGCTTTTAGCCCTTCTATATTTAAGTAGATCATGACTAATACACTTACAGCTCTGTGTTGCTAAAGGTGATATAATTAAAAAGTTTAATATAAATTGGCTGTGCTGTTGATGCTTTCTCCCCTTGTGGGACCTGGGGATTATTTTCAAGCTCCATTGCCCTTGTGAGAAGGTGCAGTTAAACATCAAGCAGCATCCCCAGGTGTCTTTCAGGACAGTTTGCCCATCAGTTCAAGCCCCCCAGGGAGTGGGAAGTGCTGTGCTTAATGTAAACTGCTGGTGCTCACAGTCTCTGGACAGTGCAGATGTTGGATGACATGGATTTATAAGTATTGACTGTTACTGTAGAGAACCAGGAGATGGAAATAGGTTATATAATGTCATAAATTATGCAAGGTGCTAATTAAATGTTGTAATTTGTCGTCTGAGAGTTTGAGGAATGGCTTTAACCCTTGGAATCCTCTGCTTTGAGTTTTAGCTGGTCAGTCTTACCTTGCCCGGCAATGTCCTGAGGTGCAGCTGGGCATGTAGGTAGCAGCTGGGTGAGATGAGGCTTTGCCAACTTTTCCCTGTGTCCCTTTTTCCAACAGATTCACTGCGGGAGTTCAGCAGCAGGTCGGGAACGGGCTACGTCACTGAGGAGATTTGGAAAAAAGCTGGTGAGTGTTTGCTGGTGACCTCGGCCACGGGTTCTGCCGGCTCGGCTGGGGTAAACACAGACACTGCAGCTCTGCTGTGCAGGAACAGCAGAAGCCCAGCTGCAGGAACGCCCTGGGATGTGCACATCTGGCTGACAACAGCCCCACCCACCCTGGGTTTTCCAGACTCCTCTGTGGTGCCAGTGGGGATCCCATGGGACTGAGCCTGGTCTCACAGCTCCCAGGAGTGGTTGAGATGCTGGTGCTGGCAGTGACCCGCTGGGATCACATTCTGCTGCTCTGGGAGGCTCATCCTGCTGCCTGGGCAGGTGGGTGAAGCTGCTCTTTCCTTCCAGAAGAAGCTGTGAATGAGGTGAAGCGCCAGGCCATGTCGGAGGTGCAGAAGGCAGTGGCAGAGGCAGAGCAGAAGGCGTTCGAGATGATCGCCTCGGAGAGGGCGCGCATGGAGCAGACCATCGCCGACGCCAAGCGCCAGGCCACTGAGGATGCTTTCCTGGTCATAAACGAACAGGAGGAGTCCACGGAGGTAAGGTGGCCAGGGGACATCCCAGGGAGGGAGTTTGCAAGACTCACAAAGCTTCCAGGTCCTGCCTGATGGTGACTCTGAGCCTGCAGGTCCCCCATCCCCTGTCTGAGAATCATAGATCACAGAATGGTTCGGGTTGAAAGGGACCTTAAAAATGATCTTGTTTCAAAGCACCTGCCATGGGCAGGGACAACTCCCACTAGACCAGATTGCACCAAGCCCTGTCTAACCTGGGCTTGAACACCTTTTACTTTTAGAAGTTTCCCTCCTATCAATGCACTGATATAAAAAAATCCCTTTTGATTCAGCCTAAACAACATCTGTGGCACCTGCATGTATGCAACAGCCACCTGAAGGCACCACTGGGGATCCTGGGCTGGACCCAGTATAACGATCAGGGATTTTGTGGGATTGAGAAAAGTGTTGGAAGCAAAGAGAAAGTGATGCTGGTGGATGCAGCTCTCTGTTTAGCTGTTGAATGCAGCAGTCAATAAACACATGATGGGTGTGGGTGGAACTGCTTAGGAAGCCATGGGAGGAATGAGGCAAGCAGTGATTTCTCTGTAGGGGATTACCAGAAGAGTGTCTTCCTCTTCCAGCCGTGCTGGGAAGCAGTGTGGGACCTCAGGAGCTGCTGAGCACCCGCCGTGCAAGCCTCAGAGCACGTCTCTAAAAGCTGTCCTGTGTTCTGGCACATCATGTAACCTTTGCAACACAGTTTAAAAACAGTTGAAGTGTAAACAGCTGTGAAGCAGTGACCCAGTTTTCCAAGAGTTACCACAGCCTTTGACAGGGGCTTTTTGCTCACAAGTCCTGCTTCTGGAAGGTAGAGGAACCTTGGGGCTGTGCTGGCTCTGGAGCAGCTCACTCACAACAGCTCCCTTTGGTGCTTTGCTGCCAGACTGTAAATCATCATCTGGAGCTGGTGGCTCCAGTGCAGACTCCAGAAACAGGGAATCCACTGCCCTTCCCCATAACAAGGCTGCCTGACACAGCCCAGCATCTCCCACCACCCCACTGCCTTGTTTCCACAGCTCTCTGCCGGGGGTCAGAGTGGTGCTATCCCCCCAAAGGTGCCCTGTTGTTTGGGCAGGCTGGTTCTGGAGAAGCTCACTCACAACCAGCTCCCTTTGGTGCTTTGCTGCAGGACTGTAAGTCATCACCTGGAGCTGGTGGCTCCAGTACAGACCCCAGAAGCCGGGAATCTCACTGTTCTTCCCCACAACAGCTTCTCCCACCACCCCACTTCTGTTTCCACAGCTCTCTGCTGGGGTCACAGTGGTGCCTTCCCCCCAAAGGTGCCCCATTGAGTGGGATCAGAGCAGGCTGGCTCTGGCAGAGGCTGCTTTCCCACAGCTGAGCTTGCCCTCCCCAGTATGTGTTTGCTGTGCCTGGGTCCAGCTGCAAGGAAGCTGATCCACCAGCTCCCGTCCTCGGAGCAGCTGCAGCCGCCGCTCCGGCGCTGGCCCCTTGCCCTGTGCTCGGAGGGAAACGGTGGCACGCCGGGAGCCCACCAGCTGACACCTCTCCCGGCGGCCAGAGGGCTTTGCTGAGCTTCCAGATTGAAGCTCAGGCTCTGGCAGTGCTTCCACCTGGCTGGGAGGCTTTCAAATGAGCTTTTTCTTCTCCAAATTGGCCTGCTCCAACCTCTTGTGCAGCTAAGGCAGGGTGCGGAGCAAATGGTGCCTGTGCAGCACGTTGTAATCCCTGCGGAGAGTGCTTGGCTGGGAGCGATACCAAAATAGAGCTGCTTAAAACAGGAAATAAAAAGACCCAATAGCAGCATCTGCAGCATGTTTTTCAGCCCTTGCCTGCTGTTTCCTCTCTGCACTTGGGTGGATCTAGGGGAGAGGATGTGACCAGAGCAGTCTGGCAGTAGCTTTGGGCAGAGAAGAGGAGTGGGGGTTAGAACAGTTGGCAGAGAGCTGTGAAATAGCAGGAATTAATGGATTGCTCATTTTAATATTACCAAATATGGGCCATAGGGGATGAACAGGCCCCTCCAGAGCTGAGTCAGCACCATCCTACAGCTCTTGGAAACTAAACCCCTTTCAAGCACGGTGTCTTTGGTCTTGCAGAGCTGCTGGAACTGCGGTCGCAAAGCCAGCGAGACGTGCAGTGGCTGCAACATCGCCCGGTACTGCGGCTCCTTCTGCCAGCACAAGGACTGGGAGAGGCACCACCGGATCTGTGGCCAAGGCCTACACGGCCAGAGCAAGCCCCTGGCTCTGCCCACGGGCCGGGTGGCAGCAGCTGCCAAGAGCCTCGACGGCGTCCCCAGCCCGGCCCTTGAGAAGACTTCGGCGACCACATCCCGCTCCTCCACCCCAGCATCTGTGACAGCAATAGATACAAATGGGCTCTAGAAGGGAGGTTTGGTTCACTCCATTTGATTGGTTTCCTGGGGTTTTTAAGCTGAAAACCCCCCCACAATAACTCTTATCACCTGACACATCTGACACATCATGCTGCCTCCTCGGAGCGCTGACACCCTGGCTTTGCCATCTCATCCTGCCTTTTCCTTTGTGGCTCATGAACTGGGATGAGCCTTGCCCACAGCAGCTCCCTGCCCCTCTTTGAGGGGCACCAGAGCATCGTCAGGACCTGGGGGGCATTGGGCATGCACTTGGGGGACCTGGACACACCACAGATGCTGAGTGTGTGGTGCCCCAGCAGGGAGCCCTGTCCCTGTGGCCTGCTCAGACTTCCCAAGGTGTCTGAGCCACCACCTCCTTCAGCCACCTTTCTTCCATAATATCCCTGGTTTTTTTCCTCACTCCCAGACAGTGGTGCCTCAGGTGGCCGTGTCAGCCAGTTGTTGCTGTGAACAGACCAGAGTTGATTGCCCAGCAGGAGAATCTCATCCTCTGGTGCCATGGCAAGAGCTGAGCCTGCTGCTCCTGCCTGCAGGTTGGCAGCTGATGGTTGCAGAGAGGGAGGAGAGGATTTGTCTGCTCTAAACCAAATGTCAGTGCTGGGGAAGTACAGTGGGATGGCTTGGATTTCATCCCATTCTGTGGTGGGACAGACAGTTGTGTGTTTCCTGGGTGGGACCTGTGCTAAGGAAACACGTGCAGAGCAGATCTGGGGTTGGGTGCAGCTGCCCTTTCCACCTGGGGACTGTTGTTTTGCTGTGCAGAAAGCATTTCTTTTTTTTGCTGCCTGGAAGCTGTTGGTTTGTGAGTTCCTGCTGTTGTTTTTGAGCCCAGAGCTCCTCACAGGGTGCAGGGGGGTTATTTACAGCCTGTGCTCTGTGTACACATCAGCCAAATTGGTAAAAGAAAGGCAGGACTTGGTGTCCTGCATAATTTCCTCCCTCCAGTCCCAGGAGACTCCTGTGGTGCTGCATCTGGAGATGCCCAGGGATGTGCAGCCACTGCTGCCTTGTCCTGCCTTTGGAGACCATCCCAAAACTGCAGGCTCAGAGCATGGCTCTGTGGGGATGGGGAGATCTGACTTGAGAGTCCCTGCTGGGATGTGGAAGGAGGGATTGGAGGGGTTAAGGGCAGTGCAAGCTGTGATCAACACAGACCTGCAGCAGGGCTGGTCTTGGTTGCCTCATGGAGGTCGGCAGTGGCACAGCCCGTGGGAGGGACGGGCATGTGCCCTCCGGGAGCTGCTCCAAATTCCCACAGTCACACAGACAGGCTCTGGAAATCCATCTATTCAGCAAAGCCCTGTCTCCATGGCTGTGTGTGTGCAATTGCTGGGCTGGAGCTCAATGAGGCGAGTAATTCCCAAATTATTTTTGATCACTTTTTCAATTGGAGGTGAATAATGGAGCTGTAATAAATTGTCACAGAGTTTGCAGCAGGGATGAATGGACAACCCACTGCACCAACTCTGGCCCCTTGGGAAAGCTCTTTGGGAAGCTGCTGTTGTGGGATAGAGTGGGTAATTAGTGTGTCTGCAAGGTTTTATTATGCAAAAAAGCCACTATTCATTCCTGGTGTTGAAGCCAGCTCTGGAGTGGCAGTGGGGAGTGTCTCCCCATGTGTCCCCAGGAGCCGGTGCTGGGAGAGCCCTTTGAGCCCAGCACAGCCACTGGGATTGAGGCAGCCTCCAGTGGGGGTGGCACTGGAGCCACCCTGACCTTCAGCAGCCAGGAGGTGCCACCCAGCCAGGGCTGATGGAGGTGGCCAGGGGAGACCCAGGTGACCATCACAAGGACTCCAGAACCGGGCTCTGTCCATGCCACTTGGGATTTGCTGGGCCCAAATCCATGGCATGGAGGAGATGCCTCAGTGGGGAGGAGCAGCACTTGGGCTTGTGAGAGCACCAGGGCAAGGGGCTGCTCTGGCATCCTCACTTCAGGCAGTGCTGAAGGGTTTTCCTGCCCTAAGGGGCACATTTGGAGCAGCCTCAGGTAAATAATGTCATTGTCCTCACCTGCAGCCCTGACCTAATGCTGTGGGTCAGCAGTGGCTGACTGTGCCAGGGTGGGATGGGAAGGGAGAGCAGGGCACAGCTGGAATTGCTTGTAAATAGATTGTCTTCCATAATTCTCATGCAACGTTGATGGCTGTGTATTAAAATTAACCCCAGTGTAAATGAATGAAATACTAACAGTCACAATTAGAATGATTGATTTTTTTTTTGTTTGTTTTTTAAAACATGGAATGATAAATGTGAACTTGGGACATGGGAGGACATTGGGTTGAGGTTTCTATTTTTTTTTTGACATTTAATTCTGTAATAGAAATTTGTTACTTCATTCCTGTGCATAACTTATTTAATGTCCTGTATAAAGGAACCCAAACTGTTACAGATGTATTTAGTTTGTTCTACTCAAAGGTAGTCAATAAAAAGACTATATTCATCCTCCAGCTCCCCCTTCTCTCTGGGAAGGTGCAGAGGTTTTCTGCAGTGCTCAGACTGCCATCAGGGTTTTTTTGGGGATGCTGCCAGGCCGTGGCCTTGGCCTTGGCTGGGGACCTGCAGGGACAAAAGCTGCCTCCCCTGCAGTGGTGATGGTGCTGCAGGTGCTGTGGGGGGAGCCCAAGCAAAGCCTGGGAGCAGAGCTGGAGGTCAGCACCATCCTTAGTGATGTTGGATTTCTCTGAGTTCGTGGTTAACTATGTTCTCTTCTGAGCTTTTTTGAACTTCCTTTTTTTATTTGAGCACAGCCCAGCCTGCAGGGTGCTGTCAGAGCTGGCTGCCAGTGCAGCTTTGTGTGCTGTCAGAGCTGGCTGCCAGTGCCAGCCCTGTGCCCCCAGTCACCTGAGGATGCCCCTGCACACACCTTGGCCTAACCTGAGGATTTTGGTCTCCAGGCTGCTGCAAAGGCTAACCCAGTGTTGAAGAAGCCCAAAACTGAGGGGCAAACCCCACACAGGGCTGGGAAGGCAGCTCAGGAACCCCCAGTCAGCACCTGCTGCAGCTCTGCCATTTGTGGATGCCCTGAGTGCCCATCTCTAACCCACCCTGGCTGTGTCTGGGGTGGCTCATCTCTTTGCTGATGTCCCATGGCCCCACTGTGGCCCCAGCACATCCCCAATCCCCTTGCGTGTATCTCCCCTGGGGGGACTGTGGGCCTTGGCTCTGGAGCTGCCCTGCACTGGCTGGAGCTGCCTCCCCTGCCCTGTGACAGTGGCAAATCATGGCTTTGGGCAGGGCAGTCAGCAGTTATCAGTAACCAGGTATATAACTGGGCACTTGGAGGATGGGTCCCCAAGGAACTGGGAGGAGCATTTGTGGTTTGGTTCCCGAGTCAGATGTGTGGTTTGTCAGTGCCCATCTGAGCTGCTCTTCCTCCCCTCCTCTAACAAGGACCTTCCATGATCCCAATTCTGCAGCTCTCTCCCAGCATCAGCCATGTCACACCCCCAGACCCCAAAACCCAGGGAGCCCCCAGGAAGCTTCTGCTGGGGCAAAACAAGCACCCCAAACCTAGGAAGCCCCTCTGTGTTGTACCAGGGCAGGCGGTGACACTGTGCCAGACCTGCCCAGCACACTGTGTATGTCCTCAGGACAGAGCTGCACCCACTGCCCCTTCAGCCACAGATTTTACTTAATGCATCCAGGGATTTGGGAAGAAACAGTCAAATTAATATTTCTGGTGGAGCAGCACCAGGGAAAAGAGGTTGAGGGGTGATAGCAGGTACCCAGGCACCTGAGGGTTGAGGGTGCAGGCACCTGTGGTGACCCACAGGGGTGTTGGAGACAGGCAGGGGTGCAAGGACAGTGGTGCCTTCCATGCCAGGAGGGTCCTTGGGGTCCCTGCCTGCCCCACATGCCCTTCTTCCCTCACTCCATGCTGGTTGTGATGGTGCCTTTTACCCCAACTCAGTGGAGGATTTGCTACTCCAGCATCAACAACACAACCCTGAGCGCAGCCCATGGACCAGGTGGGCTTGGTCTGCTCCAGCCCTGGGCCTTTCTCCCTCATTTTGTGCCTCCCACCGCAGTCCCCATCCCCAAATTAACTCAGTTACAGCCTCTCTGGCAGCACTGCCTGCTGCTAACGCTGGTTTATCTGACCTGATTAAGCAACAGAGCCAAAGCCATGCTTGGTACCAGAGCCATGCTGGCCTCCCCAGGGACTGGGATGTACTGGGTACCAGAGCCATGCTGGCCTCCCCAGGGACTGGGATGTACTGGGTACCAGAGCCATGCTGGCCTCCCCAAGGAGTGGGATGTGCTGGGTACCAGAGCCATGCTGGCCTACCCAAGGAGTGGGATGTGCTGGGTACCAGAGCCATGCTGGCTTCCCCAGGGAGGGGGATGTGCTGGGTACCAGAGCCA
>JAWWLZ010000053.1:2157132-2171600 GCA_035041345.1 Poliocrania exsul | reverse complement strand
TCAGCGGTGCCCTCGGTGTAGGACCGGAACGCCTGCCGGAACTCCTCGATGCTGCTCGTGGCCACCGAGATCTGCCTTTTGGCCACCAGGATGTGCTGCCAAGGGACAGCAGGGCATCAGGGACCAACCTGCCCCCTCCTGCCCTCCCTGCTCCCACTCTGCTGCGGGACAAGGTGGTGCCAAGCAAGCACAGCACCACAGTGGGACTGGCACCACAGTGCTGGGGACAACGGTGACATCAAGTGGCTTCTTCCCACCTGGGCAGGTTGCCTTTACATTGAGGACCATCCAAGGCCTTTACACTGAGGTCCTCCATCCCCCAGTGGTGGAGTCCTATTTTGGGGCTGCTGCAGTTCCCCATGTCCTTCCCCCAGCAGAAAGGGACCCTCCACCCGGGCTCTGCACAGTCTGCAGGTGCTCCTGGGGGATTTGGGTGCTCACAAGCAGAGCACTGCCTTCTTCTGGGCTGGCTGTGGGCACTGCTGGGGCTTTCAGGGACCTGAAGCAGCTGCATTTGTTCTGTGGATGGTCCCACATCCAGCTGACAGCCCAGAATCCCACCCTGCTCCATCAGCAGGCTGCAGATTCCTCATGAGCCCACAGGCAGAGCTCACCCAGTCTCAGGGCACAGGGGCTGTGTGAGGGGGACCTGTGCACACCCAGGGTTACCTGCAAACAACCAGCAGCAGGGCAGGCACTTACAGCATCTTGTCCTTTGCACATCGACTCCTCCTTCAGCGGCTCCAGGCGTGGGCTCTGCATTCAACACCGGAGGGAGAATCAGCGTTACTGGCACAGGGCAAACCCTGGAACCCCCAGCCCAGCCCAGGGGACAGGTGGGTACAGCACTGGGCATGTTCCTTGGGTACCTGGGGGAGGACAGGCACATGACCTGCACATCTGTGGAGCTGCTGGGTCCTGACTGACTTGTGTCAGGTCAGCAGGACTATGGGGAAGCCAGGGCAGGGGCAGCAGAGCTGAGAGGAGAAGGGGGGCTCTGGAGGCTGCAAGTCTGGCTCTGGTGAGTGGCTGCAGCTCTGTGATGAAGCCAGGACCGCATACTGGGGGTGCTGGCATGGAGAGGGGTGCCAGCACCGACCTGGCTGTGCCAAGGTGTGGGGCAGCCCCCAGCAGCTTTCCTTGGCCACACACCTTGCACTCCAGCTTCTCGATGAGCTGCTGCAGCCTGTTGATCTGAGCCATCCACTGGCTGTTGTCCTCGACACAAACACCTGCATGGCAAAGGGGACCGAGATGTCACTAAAAAACCCTCAAATTTGTCATTGCAAAAGCTTGCTCAAGACCCAAACCCCACAAAAGTTTCTAAACCTCTGATTTAAACAAAAAACTGATTTGTTCTTCTACTAAAACTTTCCCACTGCCCAAGGCATGTAATAACACCTCCCAGAAGTTGGCATCTTGGTGAGATGCTCCAGGCTCCACCCACCCTTGCTGCTCAGTGGTGCTGTAGATGTGGCACTTGGGGACATGGTTTAATGGTGGCCTTGGCAGTGCCAGGGTAATGGTTGGACTCAGTCACCTTAGAGATCTTTTCCAGTCTTAATGATCCTGTGCTGCTCCCACACCCACTCCAGGCTCCAGCAGGGCACAGCCCAACCCCAGGGACACCAAGGTGCAGGTACCTGTTGTCAGCATCCCAGAATAGGGGTCTGTTGGAGACAGACAGACATTCTTCTGTCCTCTGCGCCCACACCGTCTCCCTGACCTCAGGCCAACTGAAGTCTCAGATTTCTTTATGTCCTTCCTGGAAGAATAAAATACAAAACGGGTGGCTGAAGTCATTCCCAGAGGGATCAGCCTCACAGCAGGCTTGGAAAGGGCAGATCCTGCTTGGGGATGTCCCTCCCAGGGAGACCCTCGACCGTGTTGCACCCCCAGGAGCGGTGCTGGGGAGAGGGGGAGGACCAGCCCGTCCCACCCCAGTACCTCTCCCGTCCCGCCTGCTCCTCCACAGTATCCACAGCACACTCCAGGGACGTCTGCAGGGACTGCAGCTGGTGCATGGTTTCCCGCAGCAGGAATCTGGTCAGGAACTGCTCCATCTTCGAGGAGGTCTCGTACCTCTGTGAGGAAGAGGAGAGGATCCGTCAGACACCTCCGACTCTATGTGGGGGGAGCGGAGCCAAATCTGGAAGGGGTTGGCCCTTAAATAAACCCAAAAGGGTGGATTTCAATCAAATTTTTAGTTATTTCAGGAAGTGATGCTATGGGGCAGAAGAACCTTCTGGGCACCTGCCTGTGAGATCACAACAGGGAACACAGGCATGGTTCCATCTGCACTGCAGCCCCAGCACCCACAGCCCCAGCACTCTCAGCCTTGGCCCCAGCACTCTCAGCTCTGGGAGCCCTGGAGGAGAGCAGATGGACACAAACCACGAGGTAAAGGCACTGTCCCCAGCTCCAGGGAGGGTTCCAGGGCTGGCAGAACATCCCATGTGCCCCCCTGTTCACACACAGCTCTGCTCACACCAGGGACAAGGCTGGGACCCTACAGTGACCCCCTCTCAGGGGCAGGAAGCCCCTTCCAGGGATCCCCCACCACTGTCAGGCCAAGACAGTCTCTCCTTGGGCAGACAGTGCCAAGCCTCTCTGCTTCCACAAGAGGTTCTGTGATGAATTTCTGACGTGCCTGCATTCAGGAGCACCCCACAGCCCATCCCTGTGTCACTCATCCAGTATGAGTGAAGAGACAGCCCCTGTGAGCCCCAGCCCACCTGCCCTATGGTCCTGGAGGTGTGTCCAGGAGGAATATGGGTCTCTGTGCCCATTCTCACCACCCTCCTTCTGGATCAGACGTACAGAGTGAGCACCAGGGGAGAATCACCTCCTTTCACCTACTGGCCACACTCCTTTGGGTGCAGCCCCGGATTCAGTCCAACCACTCGACTTTCCTGTCCAGTTTTCATTTGTTTCCTTAAAACCACCTGCAGTTCTGTCCTTGCACTGTTAGAAAATCTCCAAGCCCTCAGGAAGAGACTCAGGGAGGAATGCTCAGGGAGACAGGGAGTGAGGAGACAGCAGGAAAGGCTGCAACACATACCCAGACACTGCTGTCCTCCGGTCAGGATGAGCCACTCCCCCTTCCAGAGCAGGTACCTGTGTCTGGTTTGGCTTCACGAGACCCCTCTTGTGCCACTGCAGGCTCTTCCTCCCTACCTGGCATCCCTCTGGAGCGCCAGCCATGCTGAAGCCTGCAGTCATCATAGACAGCGGCAGCAGCTTCACACGGGCTGGCTTTGCGGGGCACACGCGGGCCCAGTTTGTGCTCAGGACTGTGCAGGTGCCTCCCTGCAGTGCAGGCTCCACGCGGGACACCCAGCGGCGTCCCAGCACCTCGGGAAGCACAGGAGGATTTGGCACAGCACCCACGCCCCGCCCACTCAAGCACGGCATCGTTGAGGACTGGGACGGCATGAAAAGCCTGTGGAGCCACCTCTTCTACTGCAGCCTGAAAGTTCTCCCAGAGGAACACCCGGTGCTGCTGGCGGAGTCGCCGTCCTGCCCCGCCACCAACAGGGAAAAGGCAGCGGAGGTGCTTTTCGAGAGCTTGACGGTGCCCGCCCTGCACATGGCCAACACCGGGTTCCTGTCCCTCTGCGCCCACGGCAGAGTCACCGGGCTGGCCGTGGAGGCTGGGGCAGGAGTGTCCCATGTCACCCCCGTGTGCCTGGGCCAGACCCTGCGGAAGGGCACCCACCGGCTCGGCGTGGCCGGGGAGCTCCTCTCCACCCACCTGCACCGGCTGCTGCTGGAGAGCCCCAACGAGCCCGCGGCGCTGCAGGCGCTGACCAAGAAGACGCTGAGCCAGCTGAAAAAGCAATGCTGCTACGTCTCCTTGGACTACGAAAGAGACCTCCATGACCAGGGTTTCCACCATCCAGCCAGATTTCGGATGCCAGATGGGCACTGGATAACCCTGGGCAAGGAGCGGTTCTGCTGCCCCGAGCCGCTTTTCCAGCCGAAGCTGCTCCAGCACAGCTGCCCTGGGCTGCACCAGCTGGCCTGGCAGAGCCTCCAGGCGGTGCCCAGCCACGCCAGGAGGGATGTGCTGGGTAACATCGTGCTCTCAGGTGGCTCCTCCATGTTTCCTGGCTTTCCAGAGAGGATGTGCTTAGGACTGAACCTGCTTTCCCATGGCACAGGCGTCCAGATTGAGGTCCTGGCGAGCCCGGAGAGGGGCACAGCAGCCTGGGTGGGGGGCTCCATGGCAGCGTCACTCACGTCCTTCCAGAGCGCGTGGATGACAAAGGGCGAGTACCAGGAGCACGGAGCTGAGTATGTGCACACGAAATTCCGGTAGACAGGTGGCAGCCATCCCACTGCCAAGCTGCAGGAGAAGGGACTCCAAAACACCGCCTTGCCCCAGGCAGGGCTGCAGCAGCCATGACCAAGGGCAGCTCCTGCGCTGCCACAGGGAGGCAAAGTCAATTAAAGCGCTCCAAAAGGAACTAAGTGCTTCTCATTGACACTCTGGGTTATTTCCATGGCCAGCCTTTCCCAGTGGAAATGCAGCTGCTGGCACAGGGAAGAGGGTGCTCCAACTGGGAGCACAGCAGGACCCTCGAGGTCTGTGGGGAGCCACAGGGATGGGAGGAAGGAGCTGAGGAGAAAAGGATGAGAAGGTCCACACAGCACCTGCACTGCAGCCACTTTACTACAGGAGGTGAATTCACATCCTGGTACTGAAGCAGCTCAGGGCTGGGTATGGAGATGAGCTGAAAACCAGGGAACTGAACTCCCTCCTTGTAATTTTGGTATAAAGGTCATTTGGTGCTTCAGGGAGCCGATTCAGCTCCCTGAACAGGCATTTCCTCACCTGGCTTTGCTGCTGCTTCAGTGAACTGACTCAGCTCAGCAGATGATTAGAAAAGGATGAGAAGTTGCAGGGGGGAGCAGCTGGGGAGCACAGCCCAGCTGTCACAGCAGCCTCCTTTCCCCATGCCCCATGCCAGCTCCTCCAGGGACACAGACAGGACTGCTGTGGAAGGTGTAGAAAAAGTCTCCACGTGATGGAGACCCACTAGGAGAGGTCAACCCCTTTCATTGACTAGACAAGGATTCAGACCAACATCCCCTCTGCCTTCTCTGTGGTGTCCTCATGTGGCCCCAAGGCTGTGGCACAGCCCCAGGGCCAGGCTGCCTTCACCCCCCCTGAGCTCCATGAACCATGTCCAAAATAATGTCCAGCAATGCCACCGCATTACTCGGGTCAAATATTTCCGATTCCTACTGTGCTTCTCTCCAGCACACTGAGGATCTGGAATTCCTGAAGCTCTGCACTGAAGTATGTGGAAGTAACCCTTCCATTGCTGGTGCCAAAGGAGGGAGAGGGTGGGAAGGGCCTTGAGCCCCTCATGGTTTTCTTCTCTGTGCCACACCCAAGCCACCAGCCCAGTCCAGGAGCTGCAACCAACTGGGCACAGCAGTGGCTGGCCAGGATGGGAAGGCAAGTGAAGGAAGTGGAGAGGATATTCCTCCCCTGAGCACTGCTCTGGGCTCCTGCTGGAGTTGGCAAAGGATGGCCACAGCCACCCCCCAGCAGCAGAGTGGGCAGAGCCCTGTGCCCAGTGGTTGTGCAGTCAGGGGGTTTCATCCTTTCTTGAAAATGAATCTCATTTTCCTGTCAGAGGAAGAGCATGGCAGCAAAACCAGCACGATGCAGCCATGGGAAGCTGAGCTCCAGCTCTGCACCTCCAGGTTCTCCCCAGCCAAGCATCCCACCTGATGCCACAAGACTTCCTTCCCCACAGCCCCAGAAATGGAGAGCACAGGGCTGGGGACTCCTGCCCACCTTGTGCCCTCCTCGCTCCCACAAGGTGCAGGAGCCAAAATCCCTGCCAGCACCCTGTTTCTGTGCTTGCCCAGATCCTGCCACACATTCCCTCCTTACGGGGACAACCAACATCCTGATCTCCTCAGGACACACTGGGGAAAGCAGGTGAAGAGGAACACTGATGCCCCAGAGGGCACAATATTCACCCACCACATGGCCTGGCACAGTCTGTTCCAGTCCAAGAGTTGGTCCAAATCCAAACAGTGTCACCCCTCTGGCAGCACAGAGGACACCTCCACCAGCAAGCAGCCTCCACAGCCATGGGTGAACAAGGTGTGTTCCCACCTCCCAGGTGTCCTCCCCAGCCCTCCCCCCAGCCTTGGCATATGGACACTTCCCCTTGCATGGGGGTTGGATGCTTCTCCCCAGGTGCATCACTCCCCTTCCAAGGGCCAGGTGCTGGAAGAAGCACCAAGACAGCCTCCCAGCACTCTCCATCCTCCGAGCTTTCACCCTGAGATGGCCCAAGCCTCATGTCCTGCATGGATGATGTGGATGGATGGAGTTTTATGGCAGGAGCAGGCAGCTCCTCCCGCTGACATCATGGCTGTGGGGGGCACACTGAGCCTGCCCTCAGCCCCACAGCTCCCCCAGTGTGGTCCTTACACCTCAAACACACAGGTACAGGTGCCAGCCTGGGATGCCACCCCCAAAACCCAACCATCAGCCCAGGGCACGCTGTGCTTGGAGGGGACTCAGCTCTGGAGGGTCCCACGTGGACACGTCAGCCCTGCACAGGATGAGCAGCTGCCTCCTGTCTCCTGCCTCATCAACCACAGCATACCCAGGGGAATGTGCTGCAGGGAAGGCTGGAAATAACCACCCCTCCAGGGAGCCCCAAATGCTGCTTCACCCTTCTGTAGCAGCTGGAAAAATTTCATGCCAAGTGAGGGAATCAACTGAAAAAATGCAGCTTTCCTTCAGTGCAGCTGCCCAGCCCTCCTTGCACTCCTCATTTTGGGGCCAAGAAGCAAAACCCTCTCATGAGGAGTTGCACCATGTGGGTTAAACCCTCTGCAAACAGAGGTGCAGTAAAAATGTGCTCTGGCTCACCAGGCACAGCATTTTCTGCTCACAGGAAAGCCCCGTGGACAGGAGGCACAGAGCAAATAACCCAGCAAGCACAAGACAAGGAATTTTGATCATGGACTGGTATTTCAGCTCTGTTTACCCACATGAAAACCCTGGAGTTGCCAAGAGCTGCTATAATTCTGCTTTTGAGTGGTTTTATTAGTTTCTTATGATGATAGTTAAGCTCAGGACAAAGTGGAATAGGTGGTCACATTCCTGCCAAAGGAGAAATAAGAGCAGCTGGCTTGGAGAGGCATTTATGGGCTGGTTTGCAGTGTCTGTAGACTGGAGAATGGAAAGATTTTAGCATACAGGTCCCCTGGGAGAAATATCAGGCTGTTTCCCAAGGTATTTCCACAGTTCACTTCCTACTCTGCTGCTATTACATTGCAAACATGAAGTTCAGCCACAAAATAAGGTGTAATTAGCACATAGAGCACAGCCATCAAGTTATATTTTATAAATATAAGTGGGAATGACAGAACTGGGAGAAAAACCCTCTTTTCTTTACCATGTTTCCACCAGCCCCATGAGGTAGGATGGAAACATGGGAACTCCTAATGATTTTGGTTTCCTCCTGCCAACCTGCAGACACATAAAAATGACCACGAGCAGCTCTGCTGCCCACACACATCATCTCCTGCAGCAACTGCAGTCACACAGGGAGGACAAACCCAGCCTGCATTTCTCATGCTCTCTCCCAGCATTTATCCTGTAGCTGACAACAGGCACAGCAGCAGATGGAGGAGCTGCCAGCCAGGAGACAGCTGTGGAGACAAGCCATTGATCCATGCCAGGCATCCTGACCCACAGGGATGGCACGTGCAGAGGTGGGAACCCTCAACACCAAAAAGGCTTCTGGCAGCACAGCTTCAAACCACAGCTCCCCAATGCAGAATACTCCCTCCAAGCTATGGTTTCCTGATTTCCATATTCCTGTAGCTCATGGCCCTGGCACAGCCTGGGCAAGACCAGCACATCCCCCAAGGCTCTGCTTTTTGTGCCAATGAGGCAGCCCAGGCTCTCTGACTCTTTTTCTGGTTGGAAAGTAGGGTTTTATTTCCATGAGCCTGTTCACAGCCATGGGTAAGTACCTGGAGGATGCAGGGGTGAGAATTCCTGTGGCAGCAGCAGTAAGAAACTGGGGATGGGTAATGCCTAACCAAGAGATGCTGTGACCCAGCTGGTGACACCAGCACAAGCCAGAGATCCCCTTCCCCTTCCCCCAGCCAGCCTGGACATCACTGCCTGCTCAGGAGTCTTAACCACAGCCTGGGAAGAACATCTGCTGCCTCCACAGCCCTGAGCTGGAAGCAGAGCTCTGTGGTGAGGGTTACTGGAGCAGGCAGGTCTTTCCCAGTTTCCTCAGTCCTCCAGTACCAGCAGCTCTCTGGGGATAGGATTCATCTGGCTCTTCCATGAGGGTGATCCCTCTGCCAAAGTGGGGCTCCCAAACCTCAGCCATGGGGCATTCCAGGAATGAATCAACAGAAACAAGGCACAGGTGTAATATGGGAAGTCTCTGCTCTCTGTCCCCACCCCTGGCTCACAGAGGTGTGAGTTGTAGCTAAAATCCAACCTAATAAACCCACTCATTCCAGAGTAACTCAAGCTCAAGTCCAGTTCTGGAAAGCCAAATCTGAGAATTATTGAGGTCACAGCAGGTAAGAATGCAGCATTTATCATCTCTGGCAGCCTCTGGAATAGCAGGAGGCATTGTCCCTTCCTTCCCTCTCCCCAGATGAGAGCCCAGCAGAGCAGGGGAGTGCAGGGAATGATTCCCAGGAGGGTCAGTGAGGGATCAGAGCACCTGATCAGCACAGACCTCAGCTGGGTGAGAGCAGAGCTGTGAACACTGGGCTGCCCCAGCTCCAGGCAGATCCAAACAGGTGGAAAAGCAAGTCACAAAAATCTGTTCCTACAGGGAAAACCTGCTGCTCTTTTCCAGGGAACACTGGTGGCTCCAGGAACTGTGATGTGAAGGAATGCATCATGGTGATACTGGGACACTGACAGTGACTGTGCTGACCTTTGGATAAATACAGGAATATACACATTCACTGCACACCAAAAAGCAGAGCAGAAAAAATTTAAATAAAGCACAGCTCTCTGGAGTGGATTCCTTGTTTCCCTCTGAACTTGCATTTAATAACTGTGAAGGGAGCAGGGCAGCTGAACCAGAAAAATTGCATTTTCAAGTGATTCCCTCTCCTGGCATGAAATTTCCTGAGGTACAGGGAGACACTGCCGAGTCCAGATCTGGCCAGAGGAAAACTCAAAGAGAAGGCCTGACACTACAGAGGCACAAACACTGTGATGACTGTGGGACAGATCCCCCTTTGTCCCTGTGGCAGATCAGTAGGTCATGGACAGTGTCCACATGGATGATGCCCCTCATCCACTTCAGACCAAGCATCAAACCATGGCACTGAAGGGAAAGGAAGGGCCAGCCCTACCATGGGTGTGACACAGCATCATTCCCAAGCACAGAGCTAACCACTTAATGTATTTCAGGTGCCAAGGGGGCTCCTGGTGCCCGAGGAGGGTCCTCCCAGCCACTGCTTTTCCCAGCTGTCTCTAGCCTTGAGCCTGGGCAGCACAGCCCTCTGTGGGGGGCTCAGAGCTGCCCTAATTAGCAACCTCCAATCTGCTTCCCATCAGCACAAGCTGCAGGGAGAGGGAGAGCATTCCCTGCAGGGATGAACTCTGCAGCAGGCTGGGAGGCAATGAATTGCAGCACTGCCTTCCCCTCCCTGTGCCCTCACTGTGCCCACCCAGCGCTGCTGTGCGGCAGCTCCTGCCCCTCTCCAGCAGCCGCGGGCATGGGCTGTGCTGAGCACGGGCTGTGGGCTCTGTCCTGGCTGTGGGGGTCTGTCCTGGCTGCTGGGGGTCTGTCCAGAGCAGGATCAGCCCTGCAGACCCCATTTCCCAGCCCGCTGCTTTGTGGCACACACCTTGGTTTGGCTCAGAACTCAACACAGATTACCAGCGATGCTTCCAGAAAGTGTCCTCAGGCAGGACCCTGCGAGGAGCTGCTGGAACAGCCACCGCCAGAGCCCCACAAGGAGGAAGGTGATGTCTCCAGAGCACAAAAGCACTAAATTTACCCTTTTCCTCCTCAGTCTTTGCTCCCCCTCCTCCAGGCTGTGCAGTGCAGCACTCACCACACACACAGACAAACCCAAGCACCCCCTTGATTTGGGAGGTACCACCTTTGCTGCCTCTCAACCCCAAATTAAACACCAAGCAAGCAGCCAAGATGAGCACAGCTTCTGTTTCCCACTGCCCTCCCAGGGTCCTGTCCTTACCAGCTTGGTTTTGTCCATGGCTGCCAGCACTGCAGCATTGAGGGTCTCCAGGGCAGAGAGCACGTTCCTGTATTCCCCCAGATACGCCGAGAAATAATCTGAAGCAGGAGAGAAGACCACAGTGAGGTTCCTGAGCACCTCCATCTCTGCCTTCCTGCACCTGCTTCCCACACACAGCTCAGTGCTCATTCACCTCCCTCTCCAGAGTCACACTCCCATCTGGACTGGAATGAAGAGTCCTTCCCTATCCCCTTGGTAAAGCATGGATGCTCTCAGTGCTGGGATTCAGTCAATGCCACCTGACTGCCCAGTCCTGCCCAGGTCAGACACACACAAATCCCACCACAGACCCCCAGGAGAGGGAGCCCTCCAGGTCAGGAACATCACTCGACTTACCACACAACTTCTCTGTGTCCACGTTACTGCAAGAAACAAAAACAAGCTCTTGTTAGATAATGGGGCTGGTCTGGGAGAAACAGCTATGATGAGCAGGGTCTTGGGGGCTTGTCTTGAGTCCCAGTGGATTTATTGCTCATTCCATACATTTTCAGAAGCTGCATTAGTAAATAAGAAGCTGTGTAAGTTCAGAGCCAGCAGCTCAGGAGCCAAGCCCAGCCCCTGCAGCACCCAGGCAGGGCTGCAGAGCAGCACCTCTGCTTCAGGGGCTGAAGGAGCAAGCAAAGCTGCTCCAACACCTCCTGGAGCTGTAGTGTGGTGGGAAAGTGCCTGTGACAGTAGAATGAGGTTGGGATGGAGGTGCCCCACACCCCTGGGCTGGCACTCCCATTTCTGAGCCCTGAAGCTGCTTCTTCAACCCAACCTCTTCCCCCAAAAGTGAGAAGTACCAAGCCAGGGCTCTCTCCTTGTGTCTCCCTTGACCTCAGCCCAGGTCCTCCCTCGTGGTGCCAGACCCTTCCCCTCCAACCTGCCCCTCTCAGCTGCTCCTCCCCTTTCCTGCCCAGGTGATGTGGAGCTGGATGGCTTCACAGCCCATGAGAGGGGTTGTTCCTGCTGTGAAGGCCTTTAAAGTAGAGATTTGGGTCCAAAAACCTGGAGGCAGGGGCAGACCCTCACTACTCTTCACTAACAGAGAGCACTGCACTGCAGAATCCACACTGGCATCTCTGCAGGGCTTGGGCAGGCCCCTCCAATAAAGGTGCTGCTGGGGTGGAGAGGGAGGAGGAAACATCCAGAACAGCCACAGGTTTGTGGGAAGGGATATCAAGCATAACCAAGGGCTTGCACGATGCTGTCAGATGTGCTCAGGTGGCCAAAGCCATGGAGACAGAGCTGCTCACGATTCCTGCCATCACCCAGAGCCTGCAGGGACAAGCCCCAGGATATCATTTATTCAACTCAGCCTCTGCTCAAGGCATTCTGCTGCCTCAAAATCCCCTAAACGATTACAACCATTTTTAATCCTGATTGGGCA
This sequence comes from Poliocrania exsul, assembly GCA_035041345.1. Classification (NCBI taxonomy): domain Eukaryota; kingdom Metazoa; phylum Chordata; class Aves; order Passeriformes; family Thamnophilidae; genus Poliocrania; species Poliocrania exsul. The sequence goes on along the minus strand of JAWWLZ010000053.1, from coordinate 2,159,935 downwards.
AGGGGAAGAGAAAAAGAGAGAGTTTTTAAAGTGGTTTTAAAGTGGTTTTTAAGTGTTTAAGTGCTTTCACACGTGGAAGAAATGGTAATACCTGGAGTTTGTGGGGCTCCAAGCACAAGGACAGCTGCAGAGCTGCTGACCAGGGGATGTGAAATCATGGCCACATCATCCTGTCCCCCCTCTGACACTGCTCACAGGGCAAAGGGACAAAAACACCCTGAGGTAACATTAGAGGAGAGCACGTGAAGTGTCCAAAATGCCATGTGAAGAACAGGGGAATTAATTCAACCAAATCTTCCTATAGCTTTTCCTCCAGACATCCAAGCCTGGTTTCTGTCTCTCTGTTACTTCTGGGCTTCCAATTAGTGTCCTTTAATAACAAGCAATCCTTCAAAGCATGAAAATATTTTGGTGTGACAGCTGGCGGAGAGGGGGCAGTGGGACTGCAGACCCCTGTGCTCAGATAACTGCATCAGGTGCCTCTGGAGCAGCAGAGAGGGGCAGTGTGAGGCTGTGATTTGGCTCAGCTATTTTAAACACACAGGAGCTGATTCAGGCAGGGCTCTGTGCACTGACCTGGCACTGCAGGCAGCTAAAAAGTGGATTAAAAAAAACCTGTTTCCCTTGAGACATGATACAGATAAATCTGCAAAAACTCAGCCCCTTCTTCTGCCAGCTGCACTCCATCAAAGTTTGCTGACCCCATCTCTGAGCAGCTCCGTGCACCCCTCACAGCTCTGCCACACAGAGTGACCAGGGTTTGAAACACCAGTTTACACTGGAAACATCTTTTGCTCCTTCTTAATTTTCCCCCTTTTATTCCTGAAAGCTGCCTGGAGGCTGCAGAGCTGCTGCAGTGCTGCAGGAGCCTTGGCACAGCACCACCCATGGCACAGCTTGACAGACCTGTGCCCCAGAGTGGTAACTGCAGCCACTGGTTCCCACCCAAGAGATGGGCAAAAATCACTGAAGAGGCATATGGGCATCTGGTAACAAAATACCCGGTGAAACACCTCAGTTACCCAGGCATTTGCATCTGTCCCCAGTGAGGACCTGAGGCTGGGACTGGTTTCACCAGGGAGCAGGAGCCACCAGCTCAAACCACTGCCCCGTCCTCACCTCAGCTCCAGTGAGGTGTGACAAAGAGCTGCAATCAACACCCACCTTGTGGCTTCTGAGGAGGGGCCAGGGGTTATTAATAACTCCTTTTATCTTGTCTGTTTGCTGCTTAAAAACGTGTGAACTCCATCAACATCATCATCATCATCAACTAATCAATCACTAAACCACCGAACAGTTAAACACTGAACCAGTGGTAGAAATCAGCCCTCTGGGAGTTGTCCAGGGGAAGGAATGCTCCTTTCCCCTCCTGTTGCATCCCTGCTCCATCAGCAACCCTGCTTGGGAATCCCTTCCCACATTCTGCAGCCCCCAGGGCACAGGCAGGGGCAGGACAGAGCACAGCAAGCAAATCCCAGGACTGAAGTGCCATTTTCATGCCACCACAGTGAATTCACCCCAGAAAGCAGGAGGAGCTCTTGGGCAGACCCTGCACATCAAACCCACATTGCAGAGCTGCACGGGCCAGCAGGCTTCTCCCTGCTCCTCCCTGCCATTCCCTCTCCCACTCCAAGAGAAGAGCCATCCTCTGCTTCCAAAGCACTCATCCTGAGACTCTCCACATCTCCCATAGCTGTATTTTGACTGTGCTCAAACCACTGATTAACTGTAATTAAGCTTGAACTGATGATGAAGGATCTTGTCATCATTATGCTGTTGGGATTTTGTCAGAATGTGCCTCGAATTTATGCAAGAAAACAGCAATCAGCTGCAGAAAAGCTGACAGGATTTTGGTTATTTTTATCATTTATCATGTTGGGAACCCCCTCTGCCATCCCAGTTTGGGTTTCCAAACCTTTTCAATGTAGCACAGAGTGTCTCAGTCACTCTCCATCACTCAGAGACTGGAAGATGCTGTGGCTCTGAGTCTCTGAGAGAAGAGAGGGGAGGGAAGTCCATTTCAATCCCTTCCTCCACAGAACCACAGGCTTGAGGTTATTCCCACTAGGAGGTTTTAAGGGCCACCAGGGTCACTTCTGGCTCAAGGTCAGAGGCTCTGGGCCATCTGCACCCAATTCCTGAATGTTCTCATGCAAAGGAGGATTTTCCAGACCTTATTTTTCCAAATTTCCCCAACAGATGCAGGACAGGAAGACACACAAGACCCACACAACACTTCCCTGGACAGGTTTCACTGTGCCCTGCAAACAGCAGCAGGCACAAAACCTCTGCAACACCACAAGCTTCAGCCCAAAGCCCTTTGTAACCAGCTCTTCATTAAGTGGTCCTGGTGAGACCCTGGGATCTGCTTCATCCCACCTGGCTGGGCTGGTGATGGGTATGTGGCTGCTCAGAGAGCAAACCACACAGAGCATCGTTCCAGATGCTTCTGCAGCTCTCTCAGCCCTTCAAAAGCATTAGTCCCTTCTCACCCAGACATTTCAGTGGATGAAAATGCACTTTTCCAGGAAGATGAGTCTTCCTGTGCCAGTGCCAGAGCTGATGTGGAGCTTCCTGACAAGCTAAACAAAACTGTGGTCCCAGGTGTGGCACCAAACTGCCATCAAGAGCTGAATTTGGTTTCAACATAGACCCCTGAGTGTCACAGAATGGAAGCAAGGAGGTATCTTAAGCCAAAATGGCACCATTTTCAGAAATGCAGAACAAAAAAAAAGCCTCATGTGGAAATGTAAAACCTGAAGTGAACCCAACAGAGGTGTCTGATTCACAGGTCAAACCATCC
>JAWWLZ010000053.1:2128901-2139302 GCA_035041345.1 Poliocrania exsul | reverse complement strand
CCCCGCCGCCCGCCCATTGGCTGCGCCCGCCGCGGCGGGGGCGCGGGGGCGCGTTTCCATTGGTCGCCGCCCGCGGGGCGGCGGGCGGTGCCGCGCGGCCATTGGCGGGCGGGGGGCCGCGCTGACAGGCGGCCAATCGGTGGCGCCGCGTCGGGGGCGGTGGCCAATGGGAGCGCGGCCCGGGGACGCGGCGGGGGCGCCGCGTGGGTGCGGAGCGCGGCGGGCGGTGCGAGTGTCCCCCTTGTGTGGCCCCCCGTGTCCCTCTTGTGTCCTCCGGGATGTCCCCCCCTTGTGTGGCCCCCTGTGACCTTCTTGTGTCCCCCCTTATGTCCCCCACCGTGTGGCCCCCGGGTGTCCCGCTTGTGTTCCCCCCTTGTGTGGCCCCCGAGTGTACCTCTTGTGTCCCCCCCTTTTGTGGCCCCCCGGGTGTCCCTCTTGTGTCCCTCCCTTCTGTCCCCTCGCGATGTCCCCCCCCCCGTGTGTACCCCGTGTCCCTTCCCGCGTGTCCCCCATATGTGCCTCCCATGTGCCCACCCTGTGTCCCTCCCGTGTCCCCCCGCGGATTCCCCGCTCCCGCCCGGCCCCGGCCACTTCTGCTTTGCCGAGCCGTGGGAAAGCCTCGGGCAGAGCTGGTCCCGGCCCCGCCGGGGTGACGGCCTTCCGGCTGCGGGCGCGGCTGCTCCCCGCTCCGGATGGCCCTGCACGGCACGGCACGGCACGGCACACACCCACGAGCGAGGCTTATGCCGCTTCCCCCCGCCCATGGGTGGCACTGGTGGGACCCAGGGTGGGTTTGGGCTCTGCAAAGAGGGGCTGCCCGTGTGTGTTCCCCTCCCCCGGCGGTGACAGCGACCGCAGCTCGCCAAGGGGTGAGTTTAGCGTTGTCCCATCAGCCTCGTTCAAAGCAACCCCGACGAGGCTTTCGGGGAAGTCTGGAGGCCTCGGGCTCTGACACTGCTCCAGGGGTCCCGCTCGCACGGAAGGTCTGGGATGCCGCAATCTGCCCCGTCCATTTGCCGCATGATTCACGGCATTCTGTTGTTTCCAAACATCCGACAGCTGCGATCTCGCAGCTCCTCCCGCACTGGGCGATAACCCCTTGCAGGACAGCCCGGAGGAGAAGCCCCGCCGGGAGGGAGCACAGCCCGCACTTGGCCGTGCCAGGTCCCTGCCCGTGCGATCGCGGAGGGGCAGGGGCAGAGGGGTGGCCCAGGGAACCGGGAGTGGCCCCATATGCTGGGAGAGATGAGAGTCCACCCAGAGACGGGCACAGGCGGCTCCCACCGCCCGTATCTCCCGCGTGCAGGACACCGATAACCTCCCGCTGCATGAGAAGGCAGAATTAAAAAGGAAGAAAAATACATCCTGCCATTAAAACAATTTAAAAAGCACTTAAAGATTAGACACTTTGCAGGGCCCAGAGATGTTGAGGCTTATGAGGGAAGTGTGGAGTGGGGGTCTCAGCCAGACACCCCCAGCCCCTCTAAGCCGAGCCTGGGGTTTAACCCCTCTGTGCCCCTCCCAAGCTGCCCCACATATCCCCAAGGAGCCTCCTGGTGGGGCACAGTGGCCCCCAGCCCCTCGCTGCTGCCAGGCAGGGCTGTGGGCCAGCCCTGGCTCCCAGCCCCCCTGCCAAGCCTGGCCTGCCTGAGATGCAGGAGATGGGGTGTTTTTTTCCAGCAGTGCGTGGGATGCAGGAGGCATTCCCAGCACTGAATCGACTCCTGTGCTGTGGAGCAGATCCTGACACGCAGTGCCCCTGCGCTGGCCTAACAGGTTTCTGGCTTTAAAGGATTTTCTGCTGGATCCTTTGGCAGGGGCTGTAATTCCCCTGAGGACAGGCAGTGCAGAGCAGCGCCGTGATTTCCATGGATCCCCACATCCTTAAATACACCAGGAACACATTGCATGTCCGTGACCAATCACATCAACTCGCTGTGCCTCATTTCTTCATCAGCACAGAGCAAACAGTAACGCTGCTTTGCTTAAAGGAAATACAGTTAATTAACACTTGGCCCTTCTAATATTCCAGGGCCCGCTCTCCGGAGCCCTTCCACTGCAATACCATCATTACTGTGATGCATAAGCAACAGTTAGACCAGATGTTTGCACACAGTTAATGCTTCTTCTTCCATCTGGGGAGGGGGGAATAGGCAACCCCACCAGCCTGGCGGGAGTGCACGGCTGGCAGTGCCTTCCCCATCCCTGGGGAGCCTCAGCCAGGCGCTTCCTGGGATGCTGCAGGGTTTGGGACGCAGCTGCTGCACCAGCTGCTCCCGCTCAGCTCACAAAGGCTGGGTCCCCCCCTAATTCATGCAGGAGCTTATCCAGGGGGAGCAGGCTCTGCCCCCTCTCCCCGGAGCTGCCTGGCTGCGCCACAACTTTTCCAGGGCTTTCAGTGGCGCGAAAAAGGGCGGCTGTGGAGACAAATGAAAGGCAAATGCTGATGGGAGAGGGGCGGGCAGGGGCTTTCCTTGCATTTATATGAGGGAAAGCAGATGAATCCCGTCTCCTGCACAGCTGCAGCCTCCCCACAGCTTTGCCAGCCCTGCTAAGGAGTGCAGACGTGCTCCCAAGATTAGCTGTCTGGTGGGTGTTGCACACAGATAAAGTCCTGTCTCCACAGCCCCACTTGCTCCTGGAAAGGCTGTTTGGACACTTTGTACCACAACAGGATTTACCCTGTTACAGTCACTGTGTTTGGGTGGGTTTGGCTGCCCTGCACAGTGGGGTAGACTCAGGTCAGGGGGGTTCTGCTGGTCTCTGCATGGGCAGGGAAGGGCAGACCGGGGCTGCAGGTGGAGCCAGAGCTGGCACCTACACTGGAAAATCATCTCCTGGCAGTGGGAACAGGCAGGAGGGAGCTGGCAGGGTACAAACCTACATCCCTGTGCTCAGTGAAGTGTAGCATGTAGGTGTCCCAGAAGCACATTTACTGTCCTCATCATCACAACTGGTCCTGCCTTCAGCAGTTCCCACACAGCCTGTGCTGAGCTGTCACACATGGAATGCCTGCAGTGCATGGAGAGGGCCTTCTCCCAGGGTCTCCAGACAATGCTTCTGTTCCCAGAGCTTTGATTTGTTCCCATGACTGCAGCTCTCACTGCAAGAGGATGTGGGGACCCCCCTCACTTCAGGGGGGACAGGCAGCTGAGGAAAGCCCAGAGCCCCTCACGTTCTGCTGTCCTGACCTTACTGCTCCACTCTCCATCACCTGAGCCACTGCCTTTGTTCTACAGGAACCAAAGTGATTTTCTGGTACCACAAATTATCTAAAATTTTCTTGTGGCAGGAGAGCATCCCTGGCTTAGGTGTCTCCTCTCAGAGCCCAGTCCCAGGAGCCAGAAACTGCCTATTCCCTTGCATTGTTTACAGAAGACACCAGCAGTTCTTTTCCTGAGACTTCAGGCCAGCTACTCTCTTGGATGCTGGGCACAACAGATTCAGCAGTGTTAGTCCCTCCTCTCATGTGATGGCATCTGTTAATAGAGCTCATATCAATTCATGGAGTCTTTCAGTGGAAGCAACAGGGCCATGGAGCCCACTCACCACCCCCTCTGCTCTTCACGCCCAAACAGGACAATTTTTTCCCAGGCTGTGTGAGGTAGAGCAGTACAAACACCCACTGCCCACACCCGTGGCTAAAACCCACCCCATTCCACAGAGCTCTTCCATTTCCTTCCCCCAGGCCCTGTGGAGGAATGGAGAGGCTGAAGTGTTTCTTGGGAGCCTGGGAGTCACCAATGAGTAATTTGGGAATATACCCCTCACTGTTGCCCTCTGTGCTTGAGCTTCTACTCAGCCTTAGTGACTCAAACCAGCCCAAGTTCACTTCCCAGCAGGCTCAGTGGTCACTGGCACTGTGAAGCCAAAAAGCAGGTAAAGAGTCAGAGCAAACCTACAGGTCACTCAGAGCTTCACCTGGAGCAGAAGAGGGGCTCAGAGTATGATGCTTCATGAAGAAGAAAAAACCAAACACTTCAAAATAGGGCTGGCATCAGTTTGGAGGTGTTAATTTGGCCTCTCACAGGCACAGGCTGAATGCTCCAGTAGCCCAGCAGCTACAAAGCAGGAGCTTTTGTCTTACATACACTCAGTGCTCCCCTCACACAGGGACCTCCTTCTGCTTGGGCTCAGGACCTCCCTCATCTGCCTGTGCCATCCATGGGGAGCTCCTCACACAGGGATTACTTCATTCCCACTATCCAACATTCCCTCTGTACCTCTTGGCTTGGAAGAGGCAGTGAGATCACCTTCATACATCCTTATTTTCCCTATTTGTGTATGCCCTTATTTTATCTGACAGGCAAAGCAGGTTCAGGCTCGTGCCCAGTGCCTTGTACCCATGCCCTGCTCTGGCAGATGGTCCTGCCACAGGCTTCTGCCCCCAAAAGGAGTGTTTGGTAAGGGATGGCAGCCTCCCCAATTTGTTCCTGCTGTTGGGATCCTTATCCCAGCCAGTGCTGCAGGAGTTAAATCTGACAGTGTGGGCAATGCTGGTAACACAAGAGCAAAGTTGATGCCAAAAATGCACCTCATGCCTGGCTTCTCTACATACAGGACCAAAACCATGCAATAATCAAGCACTACTTCATATATTTTAGCTTAATAATTATGACAGTAAAAAAAGACAAAAAACTATGTTTGTTTTTATTCTTATATAAAGCACAGTATTATAATATTCAAAGAGCAATCATACAGATATAATCTGCACAAGAAATCAATTCATAGTGGACAGAGCTACATCAACAACCCACTGCCCCCTCTTTTGCATGTTTTAAAACCAAAAACTGAGCTATCCCTACAAATATTCTGATCAGTGTCATGTAAGTTACCTGAGTTTATGTTATAACTTTATTCTACACCATCAGAAAATCAGGGCTTGTATTATACAGCAATCATGGACAAAAAATACATACCAAAAGCAGAAGTAATAATATTTTATAGAGTAATTAATTTGCTTTTCTCCCTCCTCATCACCAGAGATAGATGAAAATTCTTCTAAGTAAAGAAAAAAGTTATGTCCTCCAACAATCTGGTAGGAACACACAGGTTGAAAATTCAAGATTAGCACCCCGAAATATTAACAGTGGCAGACAGACATTATGCCTTATTTTCCCTCCCCTCTTATCTGCTGGATTTCAAAAGCAGCATCAGAAAACACATTCTGCTCAGGTTGGCATGAGCCAAGAAGACAAACACAACCTAACAAATAGGAAGCAGTGCATGGCTCAGGGTACTATCCAAAGGTCACATTTGTGCTGATGCAGTGAAAATGAGTTGGAATCCCAGCAGTTTCTCCTGTGTGAGGGTATCTCCACAGGGTTCTGGTGACTTCACGAGCTCCAGCTATCCAGGACAGCTCCCAGCTGGCTGCAGAGCTCAGTGTGCACAGGGGACCCTTTGCAGTCATGGGGGTCCCCAAGGATGCCTGGCTTGGGTCTGTTCCACCAACCAGGGATCATCCCTGCACTTCTACTCACACCCACCTTGGTCTAAAGCAGGGCTTGATCTACTCTGCCAGGGTAAGGAAGCCTCACAGCACCGATAGCAAAGCTCTTCTTAAGCCTCTCCACCCTGGCACAGGTTGCCCAGAGAAGCTGTGGCTGCCCCATCCCTGGGAGAGTCCAAGGCCAGGTTGGACAGGGCTTGGAGCACCCTGGGCTGGTGGGAGGTGTCCCTGCCCATGGCAGGGGGGTGGACTAGATATTTAAGGTCCCTTCCAACCCAAACCATTCCATCATTCTGTGATAAGTGTCCTGAACAGGGACATTTGTCTGGTTATTGTTGTCATGCTGCAGACACAGGCTCAACCCCTCCTCAAACACTTCTCTGTGGCACTTATGGGACAAGCACAAGTTTCCCTTTCAGAAAGATCCTCCCCTCTTCTGACAGGATCAAACACAGCACAGAAAACCTGAGCTAAGCCAAATGTCAGGCACCCATTTAATTCTCACCTTTGTTAAATAATGTAATTGTCCCGGAAAGGGTTCTCCAGCCATCCTGAGAGGCAGCCCCAGCACACAAGGTGTCCTCCAAAGGGAAGGGAAGCACAGTGGGTATGCCATGGCAGCAGGCAGCAGCAGTAAATAACCTTGAGCCTGCTTTGTTCCTCCATAAAATGAATGATTAATAACTCAGGATAGTCGGTCAGCTTGAAAAGCTCAGGCTTGCTGAAAACTTTTGATCAGTTTGATTCATTAACCTTTAAAACTGCCTCTAAAAGAGGCTTAAAATCTAAAGAAGGATCATTTTAAACTTCAATTTTATCCAGTAATCGTAATTTTTTTATGAACTGAGCTAAGATTGAGACACTCTGCTCCTCTTCACAGACACTTAGCATCAGTCAGGTGTCAAGGAAGAAATAACAAGAGAAAATAAAGTTGCTGTAGACAAACAATCATCTTAAAATTCAAACCCAGTCAGGGCTGAGGGGGGGAGAAAATGGCATTTCTTTGTGATTCTTAAGCACTTGGCCGATTCGCAGGTGGCTTCCCAACTGTCTCTTTATTTCTTCTGGTTTTAATGCTAATAAAAAAGGAACCCAAACAGGGGACTCAATTCCCCACACAATGCACTGGGGGAGGGCAGGGAGTGTAACTTACGTATCCCAAAAGTCTGACTCAGACAAATTACTTCTAGTTCACTTCCCTACTACACGCCCGCATTGTTCCGACACCTTGGCAGCAGAAGGGGCTCATCCCCAGCTATCTGGTCCCAGGGACAGCTCTGGGGACTCATGTCATTAAAGAACTGTTCCAATTACTTCCCTGGGGAAAGCAGTGACTTGCAGCTTAACGTCCTGCCCCCGACACAGCGGGAAAACCAACCGTCGTGGCTGAGCATGCAGGGCCGGCTCCCGGGATGAGCCGCAGCTTCCAGGGATGGCAGCTGCTTCCTGGGGCACAATGCAGATGGCTGGAGGCTCGGGCACAGTTTGCTTGGAAAGTGAGACTGGAAGGAGATTCCCAAGAGAAAAAGGGTGGGTTTTTGAACCAATGACAACTCGTGGTCACTGCTGCCACAGTTCTATAAACTGGGTATTGGCTTGGATTTACCTTCCAGAGAGCAGAGACTCTGCATCTGGGCACAAAGGACAGGCCACTTTTCCCTCCCTGCCGTGGCAGGGGTGGCACTGGATGGGCTTTAAGGTCCAACCCAACCCATTCTGTGATTCTCTGAAATCAAGACCACATTAATTGAACATGAAACTCCACTGGTTTCCTCCTCTTGGAAGACTGACCAGTGAGGGGTTTAGATAAAGCAAAGCTTTGGGGGAGCTGTTTTGAGTCATGCAGTGGTACAGCTACTAGCAAAAGAAAATCATTTCACCTCTAAGGGAATCACAAGCCTTTCTCAGAGAAAGAAATACCAGCTACAAATTAACCAGATTAAAAACTTCTCATGGACACACAGAACCAGCCCCACGCCATCTTTTGCTGCAATAATTACACACAGTCAAGGATTTGTAAGCCTAATAGTTTTAGGGAGAAATTCTCAAGCCACAGCTGTCAGATTGTGGAAGGGTTTTCTGAAATCCCATTAAAGCTTGTAGGAATTCAGCAATATTAGCAGAATACAAATGTTCTTATTTGGAACAATACTGAGGCTTCTGACAGGAAAATTGTGATGCTTCAGCTGCCCAGCAGTGGTGCAAATAAAGATGTTTATAAAGGAATCAGACCTAATCTGTAGCTTTAGTAGTTTTTCTGTACTTGAATCTTTAAGCTTATCTATGCCAAGAAAAATATTTAACCACAAAGGAACAAACCAAACTCCTGACTTTTATAGCTTTCCTTGGGTCTGGCTTAAATGCTGATTAATGTTCCAAATGAAGTATTTAGTCCAGACTGTAACAGCAGGTGAAATTAGAAGTTAAAGGTACCACAGACAGTTTTTATGCCAAAGAAATATCTTGGGTTTTGGACACATCATGGATTTGCATGGCATGAGCTCAAAGAAAAGTGGAAAAATAAAGAGTAAAGCAGCACTCAATATGAATAACAGTAACAAAAGTGTTTCAGAGGACAAGGAAAAATTACTTAAGAAGAAATGGGGATTTTTTTCTATTCAGAAGCTATTTGAAGTTAAATGTACTGTTTCAGTTGTCCCTTTGAATACAACAAATTGCCAGAGCCTGGAAAGGTAAACAGAGTTCAAAAGATGATGAAAAGAGCATCAGCACAATTGTGCAATGACATGAGCAGCTCAGGAAAAAGCAAATGGACATGGGGAGAGCAAACAAAATAGTTCCACCCAAGCCAAAAGGGAAGAGGGAACTTACTGACTCTCTTGGAAACATCACCACATCAAACCAGAGTGTCAGGAGTTATTGTAATGTCCATCATTGAGAGAACTGTGTAGTGTTATATGGCAGTGTAAGTGCTTACCACTATTAACAGTTGGAATTTATTTATTTTAAACAAGTTTTTGTGCTTTCTCAGCTATCCAGTCCATCTTCTGCTACAGCCCAGTGTGTGCTGCACTTCCCTGGGGCTCAGCAGGGTGTTTTTAAGGCTCACTCACATATTCACCCATGGCCTCAACCTGGCTCAGCCACAAACCTGCACAAACTGCAGGTACATTCCAGGCTGATTACAGCCAACACCTGCCACTGCCATGGAGGGCACATTCTGGACAGAAACCCACGTGTACCTTTCCCCAGTATAAAAGTGCTTGTTCCAAGAGCTGCTCAGTGTGAGATCTGAGGGCGGGAACACGCCCCGGCCTGTTTGCAGAGGAGCCCAAGTTGCATAACTGAATTTGGTAATTAGTTCAAGCAGCTTTTAAAAACTTCACAAGTAAGTTTACAATAATTACAGGGTATTAATTAGTGCACTTTGCAAAAGCACAGATTCAGCCCAAGTGCATGGGAGAAACTGAGCAAAAATAGTCCTTCCAAGCCTGATTTACCAGGCTTGTACAAGACAACCTTAACAGTTTTATTCTGAAATATTTTATTGTCTCCCTGAGGGAGAAATTCTCTTAAGGAGCACACAACTTGTAATGTGTCCTTGTAATAGTTTAAACAGGATTTCCATCATCCACAGCAAGCAAAAAATAATGTCCCTGCTTTCATGATGCCCCCCACTCCCTTCACCACTCCCACCACAGCATGGTGAGCAAGCACAGCAGCACAGAGAAAACACTTGTCTTGTGAGCACTCAGATGAGCCCAAAAATGTGTTTTCATCCTCTCCACTTACTGTCAGGCTGTCACTTTATAAGACTATTTAGTTTCTTAAAAAACAATACCCAAAAAACCCCCAAACCCATAATCATAGGGAAAATAAGGCCTTTTAAAAAAAGGACTGCAGGAAATTTCTGTGGGGTGTTTACTTGCTCTAAACAGAGCCAAAAGCCTGATCAGAACATTTTGGCTGGAATACAAGTGGCAACTCTGCTTGAGAGATGTAAATTTAAAACATCCCAGGTCATGAGCAACAGAATAACCTTTTTCCATTGGGTCTCATCCCATCCAAAGGTGTTTGGCAGTGGAGCACCTACTTGCTGTCTGTCCTTTTGTTGTAAACGAGGAAGTCAGACAGGTCGTGCCACACCTCACTGTCCTCGTACAGGTAGGTCATGGAGGACTGCAGAGAGGGCTGCAGGGTCTGCCGGTGGTACTCAAAGAGCCACAGCACTGTCCCCCACACCAGGGCAGCCACCAGAGGGAAGGGGTCCTGCCTGGGCTGGGGGATGTAGCCCTTCTCCACTGCCAGCCGGGACAAGCCGAACAGGATCCGGGACAGCAGGTACATGATGATCTGCAGGGGAGGAACCCAGAGAGCTGTGGGTGAACAACCTCAGCACACACACACACCAGGCAGGTCAGACACTCAGAGCCACAACCCAGCCAGGAGGGGTGGGAACAATTCACCCAACTTAAAAGCAGACAGGCTGTGGTTGATAGAACAGTCTGTAAACCACAAGTGTTTGTGTTTTCTCTAAGTTCTTAAAGCCCTGCTGCTCTGCTGCTGCTCTAGTTTAGCAACCAAGGAGTTACACTTAATGCAACTCACCTTTGCAACACATCAACTTTTGTCTTTGCTCAGTTAATGCCAACTCAGACAGTGCTGACAGAATTAAATATATAGTCTATATATATATAAATGGCAGGGCAGCAGGGCTATATAGCAATATATCTATCTATCTATCTATCTATTCATCCATCTATTCATCCATCCATCCATCCATCCATCTATCTATCTATCTATCCATCTATCTATCCATCTATCTATCCATCTATCTATCCATCTATCTATCCATCTATCTATCCATCCATCTATCTATCCATCTATCTATCCATCTATCTTAATCTATCGATATCCTTGGTCTACTTAAGGGCTTTACATAGCAGATCACAATGGATGTTTTTGAGTTCCTTTTACTCAGTATCAAC
>JAWWLZ010000053.1:2104666-2115678 GCA_035041345.1 Poliocrania exsul | reverse complement strand
CCCTGATGTTGCTGCAGAGTTCTTTCCTTTCTCTCTTATTTGATCCCTTGTCATCCCCAGACCACAGGTCCTTTGTCTGTGCACTAGCCTTGTTTTGCCAGGCCTCTCACAATCCACATACTCTGGTGAATCAGGTCTCAAAGCCCTTGTTTGGCTGGTCCAGGTCTGATGTGCCAAGCCAAGTGCCCAGCACAGTCCTTCAGTGGCCACCCCATGAAGGGCCCTGCCTGGGGGCTGTCTCCTGTCTCCACCAGCTGCTCATTTGGTGCCTTCTGCTTTCAGTCACACGGGTGAGAAGCCCTTCCAGTGCATCGTGTGTGGCCGAGCCTTTGCCCAGAAGTCCAACGTGAAGAAGCACATGCAGACCCACAAAGTGTGGCCTCCAGGGCTGGGCTGCACCATCTCCCGCAACTCCATCACAGTGCAGGTCATGGCCTTGAATCCCAACCAGCCAGAGGACGAGGAGAACACAGGTTTGCTGTCTAGGGGTGGCATGTGCATGGGGCAGTGATGTGAGGAGGCTGCAGGTCCCTGCACTTCCACACAGGGAGGGAGGGGAGGTGGGAGCTGTGGGAGCTGTTTGCTGTTCTGGGTGGGGTTTAGCAGCTCACACTAAGTGAGTTTCATTTGCTCAGCTCCATCTGACAGGTGCATCTGTTTGTACCCTGAGCCATGGTGGGTTCAGGTGCTGGTGGAGTCTGACTCCAAGCTCTGTGCCAGTATGTGCATGCAGACAGGACAAGGTGTCTTCCCCTTGTCACTCCCTGGCAGGTGCAGCTTTGGCAGTGCATGAGCCACACCTGACAGCTCTGGTGAGGGGCCAGACAAGCCAGTGGTTTAAGGTAGCCCAGTGCTCTTGTTTGTTTGAAACATGCATGTCGTGCCTGGGCTGGATCTGGTCACAGTGGCCACCTGAAAATACTTGAGGCAGAGAAGAGCTCTTTGCTGGTGTCTGGATGCCCTCTCTGCTGATGACCCCAGTCCTGGTAGGAAAGGAAACACAGTGACAATGTCATGTCTAGGGCAAGGCCCCCCTGGAACTGCTGTCTGCAGACATCATGGACTGAGCTGGCTGGATCTGAACCTCCTGTCTCCTGCCAGAGACAGGAATAAATCTGGCTCTTGGTTCACTGGGGGAGGCCTGTTCTTGGCTCCACAAAGCACAGTTATATCCATGGAAAAAGAGAATGGGTTAAGGAGAGGAAGACTGGGTGGTCAGAGCCCTTATGTATCTCCTGACAAATTTAAACCCACCCTGTTGGTGAGATCTAAAGAGTCTGTGTTGAAAGGGAAGTAGAGCCCAGCAGTGTGGTGAGTCTCAGCAGTGTGGTGCTTGCAGAGCAGCCTTCAGAGCTGTGTCATGGCAGGGTGTGACTGTCCCTCTCCCTTTCTGCAGGTTTGTCTCAGCCCTCAAGGAACCCTGTGCCACCGCCCCAAGAGCTGAGCCCCTTGGAGGAGAGTGAGGCAGGCAAGCTGGAAGCCAAGCAGGTTGTCTTGATTGACAGCTCTTACCAGTGCCAGTTCTGCCCCAGCAAGTTCAACACCTATTTCCAGCTCAAATCACACATGACACAGCACAAGAATGAGCAGGTAGGCACAGAGGCTGCCCTGTGTGGGTGATGAGATTAGGGTGGGCTTCATATAGTGCACCAGGGTCTGTCCTGAGCCTCTTGCTCTGTAAAGCTGCCAGTTCATCCCATGCAGCTTGGCCCTCAGGGTTGTAGCTGTGAGGTCTGGACAGCTTTGAAAAGCTCCTCTGCCTCCGCCTTGCTGAGTGAGAAGTCAACTGAGCAGGTTTGGGTGGCTGGAAGAGAAGCAAAACCTGTCCAGTTCTGGGCCCCTCACTTCAGCAAAGACATAGAGGGGCTAGAGCATATCCAGAAAAGGGCAGCTATGCTGGGGAAGGATCTAGAGAGTCAGTCATATGAGGAACAGCTGGGGGGCCTTATGCGGGAGAAAAGGAGGTTCAGAGGGGACCTTCTCGCTCTGCAGTTTCCTGACAGGAGGGTGGAGCTGGGGTGGGGTCAGGCTCTGCTCCCAGGGAACAAGGGACAGGAAATGGCCTCAAGCTGTGCCAGGTGGTTTAGGATAGCCCAAGGGAGGTTCATGTTGGACATTAGGAAGAATTTCTTCATAGAAAGGGCTGTCAGGCATTGGAACAGGCTGTTCAAGTACCAAGCGGTAGAGTCTCCACCTCTGGAAGTGTTCAAAAACCAACTGGATGTGACCCTTAGTGCTGTGGTTTAGTTGACAAGGTGGTGATCAGTCAAAGGATGGACTTGATGGTTGTGGAGGTCTTTTCCAGCTTTAATGATTCAATGATTTTATCAAGTCCAAAGTTTACAGTGTAGGTGGCAGCCCTGGGATCGTGGGACAGTCACCACTGGGGTGTTGTGTTCTCACCCCTTTGAGTAGTTTGAGGCCCTCACATCAACATCCCTTTGTCCCACATTGCTTTCTCAGGGGAGTGCCCTGACAGTTGTGTTTCTTTCCAAGAAGGAAGGATTTTCTCTGGCTCTTTCCATGGCATGCTACTCCAGTCACTCTCCCTTCTCCCAGGTGTACAAGTGTGTGGTGAAGACCTGTGCTCAGACCTTCCAGAAGCTGGAGTCCTTCCTTGAGCACATCAAGAGCCACCAGGAGGAGCTGAGTTACCGCTGCCATCTCTGCAGCAAGGACTTCCCCTCCCTGTACGAGCTGGGAGTGCACCAGTACTCGCACAGCCTGCTGCCCCAGCACAGCCCCAAGAAGGACGCGGCCGTGTACAAGTACAGTAGCAATCGGTGCTCACAAGGCTTGTAGGAGTGAGTGGGTGCAGAGTGTGTTTGGTGGGGACCTTAGAGGCAACAAGGGGCTGTGTGATCTGTGGCTTTGGTGCTTGGGGGCACCCACGTGACAGAGGGGGGGGTCCCTTCACCAGGCTGCTACGACCAAGCACTTGGAGTGCAGGGAATCTTTTGGAACGACAGTGAAAGGCTGGGATTGGTTATGTGGGAAGATCCTGTCACTGCAAGTCTTCTTATGCTGAAGAATGGTTGAACCTGCACTGGGCTGGGTCAGAGATCCAGGGAAGTCCCTTCCCACCCTGTTTTCTGTGATTCTTCAACAGCTGCAGCAAAGGGAATGTGGGCTGTAGAAGCTGTGCCTGCATCTCCTATCCCTTTGCTACAACAGGTTGTGTTCCCTGGAAAGCCTTTCTACGAGCATACAGAGAAAGGGTGAGAAGTCCTAGAAAAAACTTCCTGGAACTTTTGAAATGCCTGTTCAGGAAGACTAGGAAGCCCAGAACATACTGAAGGCACGTAGGAGCTTCATGGAATAAATATCTGCTACTTTTTGCATAATCCATGGTTTCTAGTTATCCTTGCACTTCATCCTGTGGCTTGCTAGTGGGGTCCTTGAGCTCAGAGCCCTGCTTATGTCTGAGGAGTCTGACCCAAGGAGAAAGGGTTTCACAGCAGGTACATGTTGTGAGTGCCTCTGTTCTCATTGCTGATGGTGCTTCTCCCCAGTGCCCTTTATGAATCAGCTTTGGCAGAGCTCTCCAGCTGAAATACTGCCAAGATATGGGAGCCCTGTCATCCTGTACCCTCACTCAGCTCTTTCACTGGAGCAATAAAGATGGAAACAAGATGGAAGGAGGTGTTTTAAGTAAGGTGAAGTCAGTATTTAGGGCTTGTCTCCATGAGGAAGCAACGTGGAATATGCTCAGGTCTGGGTGCTCCCATGGCAGTCTGTGTGGTAGAGCATTGGAGTTTAAAGGCTTCTCCACCCATTTTTCCAGCATTTTTCCCCTCTGAAGGTTGCTAAGTGTGAGTGTGAGCTGGCCTGTGGGTTGCTGAGGTTCCAGGGCACCTGAGAGATTATTTTCTGTACCAAACCAACCCTGTCAGAGATCACTGTGGAAGGGGGCTGGGCTGTGCTGGGCAGGTCTGCCTGTGCTGCGGGGTTTGCTGAGGAGCTTTGCTCACAGGCTCTGTCCTTTCTCTCCCCATCCAGGTGCGTGAAGTGTGTGAATAAATACTCCACCCCAGAAGCTCTGGAGCACCATCTGCAGACAGCAACACACAACTTCCCCTGCCCTCACTGTCAGAAGGTGGGTGGGTGATCCCTCCCTCAGCCAGGCCTGGGCACCTGGCAAGGGCTCTGAGGTGAGGGGGTCAGGAACCCTCGGCTCCTTTTCCTCTCCCTTTCTACCTCAGTATGGACTGGCAGGTGCCCACAAGCTGCTTTCCAGAGGGACAGAGGTAATTGTACCCCTGGCTTCCAGCTCTCTGGCCTCACACAGAGTATGTTCCTCCCTGCAGTGTTGTTTTGTCTCAGGTCCCGTTTGCTGAGCAGGATTTGCCAGAGCAGCTCCTTCATTCCCACAGCAGCACAGCACTCTACACTAGGCTGCTGTCCTTAGTTCTTAAAAGCAAGTGTACCAGGAGGAGCAAGGCTGGTTTTGGGAAATCTTTGACCCACCATTCCGGGCTACCTCTGACTAGAAAGGTTGGGCATGGAAAGCTCCAGGTCCTGTGGGAGCTTCTACACCTCCATTGCTATCCTTATCTCCTGTTGCCACACAAGTCTCTGAGTTCTCCCTCATTCCTCTCTTTTGGATGAGTGCTCTGTGTTGTTGGCAAAGAGGAACCTGTCTGAGTGATGGGACTGGGAGTGCAACGATGCTTGGGTAGGTTTTTGCTGAAAATACTCTCATCAGCACAGCCCCTGAGGGGGTTTGAGGGGCAAAACTTGATAGGGTTTGAATTCTGATAAATTGTTTTTTTGAAATCCAGACTAAAATTTGGACCCTTGCTCCTCTGTTTATAGCAAAGGCAATGAAAATCCTGCAGTGGGGGCAGGGACAATCTCAAAGGAGTGACCACTCTGTACTGAGGTAGCTCAGGAAGGGGAAACACTCCTGCCATGGTTAGTAACCCATCTTTCTTACCTGCCTTCTCTCCACTTCCTCAGCCAGGTGACAGGTGCCCTTCTGGATGCAGCAGAGGGATTTGAGAGCCCATTATCTGCAGGAGGATTTTTTACTTCTGCTTGTATTCTTACTAATATTGCTGTTTTCTGGAGATGCGAGAGCACAGTGTGGGTGCCAAACTGAGTTTGCTGTGCTCCCCTCAGGTGTGCTTGCAGCATGTTCATCAGGAGTTCACTCAGCTGCCCATTTCCAGTATCCCCATTGGCCAAAGGAGCCATTTTCCTGGCTGTATAAAGATGATGAATGGGAGCCTTTGGTAACAGATTTTGAGGAAGAAGAAGGTGACTGTGTAATTACTGGAGGTCCTTACCCAGCTCATCCTACTGCTGGCTTGGGTGGGAGACTGGGCATCCATCTGGGATGCTGGTCCTCAGCACTGTCGTGTTACACAATTAACAGCAAGGTTCCAACCTATGTATTTCTTAAGTATAAGGAAGTTTGGTGATGGCTTTATTATTTGTTTGTTTTGGGGTGTTATTTATTGATTTGTTTTTAAAGCTCTTCCTATAATTTCCTTGCACAATCCTAAAGGTTTTCTCAGTGCATCCTTCCTGAGCAAGCAGTGACCATGGGCTTCTTGCTCATGTTACCCAGACAAGCTGTGGCTGCCCCATCCCTGGAAGTGTCCAAGGCCAGGTTGGACTAGTGGAAGATGTCCCTGCTCGTGGCAGGGGATTGGAACTGGAAGGTCCCTTCCACCCCAAGCCATTCTATGATTCTCATGTTTTCTGTACAGGCTCCCCCTGCCTTGCCCGTGCCAGCTGGTGCTGACCTGTGTGTGCTGCTGTCTCAGCCGTGTTTCTGTGTGTCCCCAGGTGTTCCCCTGCGAGAGGTACCTGCGGCGCCACATCCCCACGCACGGAGGGGGCAGCAAGTTCAAGTGCCAGATCTGCAAGAAGTTCTTCCGTCGGGAGCACTACCTCAAGCTGCACGCCCACATCCACTCGGGTACGGCTCCCTCTGGGCTGCAGTCCTGCTGCCCTCTGCTCCTGGCTGCTTTCCTGATAACAGGAATAATGGGGTTGACTCTGAGTCATTCATAGCACTGGCTAGGCCACACCTTGAGTGCTGTGTCCAGTTCTGGGCCCCTCAGTTTAGGAAGGATGTTGAGGTGCTTGAGCATGTCCAAAGAAGGGCAATGAGATTGGTGAAGGGACTGGAGCACAAGTCCTGTGAGGAGCAGCTGAGGGAGCTGGGGTTGTTCATCCTGGAGAAGAGGAGGCTCAGGGGAGACTTTGTCACTACAACTCCCTAAAAAGGGCCTGTAGCCAGGCAGGGGTCAGGCTCTTCTCCCGGGCAACCAGCAGCAGGACAAGAGAGCGCAGTCTTAAGCTGTGCCAGGGAAGGTTTAGCTTAGACATTAGGAAGAAATTCTTTACAGAGAGAGTGTTTAGACATTGGAATAGGCTGCCCAGGGAGGTGGTGGATTCACCATCCCTGGAGGTGTTTAAGAAGAACCTGGATGTGGCACTTAGTTCCATGGTCTAGTAGACAAGGTGGTGTTGGGTCAAAGGTTGGACTTGATGATTGCAGAGGTCTTTTCCAACCTAGTTGATTCTGTGTGATTCTGTGTAACATCAGTTCAGGACATGTGTGGTTTTGGTTCAGACTCGTGACCCGTCCTGCCCCAGTTAGAAGTGGGACACACAGGTGGCTTCCTCACTTCCTGTGGTTGCAGAACTAAGGAATTTGGCCCTGGAGAGCAGGAGCAACGTGCAGCGTGGGTTGTACCCATCTGTTTATCCATCAGGCAGGGAAGTTTGGGGAGGTTTATAGTGTGGCACAGGCACCATGATGGATCCTGTCCGTGGCTAGAGCAGCCCTGTGTGACTCAGCTCTCCTGACTCCTGGTGTCTCTCCTCTCTTCCCCCAGGTGAGAAGCCCTTCAAGTGCTCGGTGTGCGACGCTGCCTTCAATCGCAAGGACAAGCTCAAGCGGCACATGCTGATCCACGAGCCCTTTAAGAAATACAAATGTCCCTTCTCGTACGTAGTGTGTCTGCAGCATGGTGGCATGTCTGATTATATGGGGATAGGGTGTGGGATGGCCGGAATGTCTCCTGCAGGTACCCCAGGGTACATTGTGGTACCTGCCAATCCAGTGCTTCTTGGCTGGGGAGGTGGGAATGCTCTGTGCTTTTGAATTGGGAACTCAGGAGTTCTGTCACTGATGTCCTGTGGGATCACATAATTTCACCCCAGTTCATCAGCCTTGTAAAATAGTACCTGCCTTCATGGGAAGCTTCAGGGAGCACCTGGGGAGCACCAGGGAACAGAAGGAGCATTATCTGACCACAGAGCACAGGGGTGCCTGAATAATGGGCTCTCCCTGACTCCATTTCTCCAAAAGTTCTTGGCAGCATAGAACGTAATGTACAAACCAGAAAAACCCAGGTTTGGAAGGTACATCCCCAAATCCGTGGCACAGCCATGGGCCTTCTGAGATAGCCAAGTCTGACTGGCTTCTCCCTGCTCCAACCACCTTGTAGCTCCTTCCAAAGTACTTCTGTGTCCAGCTGGGATCTTGAACCTTCTGCTTTTAGGAGCATTTATAGTGAGACATAGACCATGTGTAATGGAGGGAAAGCCACATGTCCCTGTAGCAGCCTGTTTATCCCTTTGTCCCTCCCCAGAAAGGCTGAAATAGCAAAGCACCTGCTGGGGCTGCACCAAGGGACACACCTGGGTGCTGCTGAGGAGAGGGGTCATGGATCTCTCTGTGGTCCAGCATCTGTTTGTACATCAATCCTCAACTGATTCATGCTGCTCACCAGCATTTGTTGTTGTTACAGAAGCCACACAGGCTGCAATAAAGAGTTCAACAGGCCTGACAAACTGAAGGCTCACATTCTGTCCCATTCAGGTAAGTGGCTGGGAGTGCAGTGACTGGGATTTGCTGTGGTGCTGCAGGAGCATCTGATGGAAGGAGTAAGCCTGAGAAAGAAAAATAATTTACTAGCTTGAGATTTTTCTCTCTATGTTCCTGCCTGTTTGAGTGAGCTTGTATTTAGGACTATGTGTAAGTTTTGGGCTGTTTTCTAAGACAGTATAATTTGTAGGCAGGGCCAGCTGGTGAAACAGAAGAAGAGCTGATTGCTCAGTGTGTTTGCTATCAAATCAATATTCAGAGTGCTCTGTCCACTTCTCCCCAGTCCCATCTCATGTGCAAAAGGATTTGAGATTTGATTTCCTTCTCTCTGTGTTCCAAAAATTATGCTTCCCCTCCTAATAAAGACAAATAATTTATTTCTGTGCCCTAGGGAACATTCAGACTTTGTCTCTTGGGGTAAAACTGAAAGTCTTTCTTTTTGCCCAAAGCCCTGCAGAGTGGGATCAGATGAAATGTGCTGACAGTGCAGTTATGGATTGTTTCAGACTGCACATTGTCGTATTTTGGAAGGAAAAGAGGTGAAAATTTCTTTACCTACCAAATACACTTGAAAAAAGTAATACTTTAAGATTGTTTTCCATTTTAATCACAATTACATGTTTTTTCTGATATTTTAATCCTCTTATTTGGGACAAGAATATTTATTTGCAGTCAGGAGGTTCCTCCTGAGCGGTGGCAGAGGGGCAGGTATTGGTCTCTGTTCTATGTCACCAGTGACAGGACCCCAGGGAACAGCTGGAGCTGTGCCAGGGGAGGTTTAGGTTGGATCTCAGGAAAAGGTTCTTCCCCCAGAGGGTGGCTGGGCTCTGAACAGGCTCCCCAGGGCAGTGGGCACGGCCCCAAGGCTGACAAGAAGTATTTGGACAACACTCTCAGGGACATGGGATTGTTGGACTGTCTGTGCAAGGCCAGGAGCTGAACTGATTATCCTTGTGTGTCCCTTCCAGCTCAGGATATTCTGATTCTACAAAGGGTTAAAACAACAGTTAAGCACAGACATTTAAGCTGTAGCCACCCACTCTTTTTCTGACTGCAGTTTTGCCTGGCACTTCTCCTCCCATTGGTCAGGGAACATGTCCTTGGAGAGGAGGTGAAGCTATCACACTCTACTGTGGTGGGATGGCTGGGTCTCTAACCAGGCTCTGTCTCCTGAGCAGGGATGAAGATCCACAAGTGCCAGTACTGTAACAAGTCCTTCAGCCGCCGCGCCCACATGGTGGAGCACCAGCGCTCGCACACCGGCAACTACAAGTACCGCTGCCCCACCTGCAGCAAGGGCTTCACGCGCCACAAGTACATGAAGGACCACAAGTGCCGGCTGGGCTCGCCCAAGGACAAGGACCTGCAGCTCAGGAAGCCCCAGAAGAAGCGAGTGGCGCGGGGGCGCAAGGGGGGCCTGGCCCTGCCCGGCCTGGCCGAGCTGAAGGACTGTGGTGCTGCCGGGGAGAGCCTGCCCGAGGGCGGCCCTGACAAAGAGCCCTTCCAGGAGTCAGACGCTGTCCTGTCCATCGTGGTTGGTGGGTCAGGAGCTGCTGACTCGGACCTTGTCGCTGGGCAGCCCAACAGCATGGCATCCAACCTGGCACTGGCAGAGCTGCAGGCAGGCTCGGATGGGCCCTGCACCATGCTGGCTGTCCCTGTGTACATCCAGACCACGGAGTGACCGTGCCCAGAGCCACTGTGTGGCTGTGGGGCTGTCAGACTTGGTGCTCAAATTTATCCCAGTGAAGAAGACCAAAGCTCTTGTGGGGAGGTCGATGGATATGAGAGAGAATGGCTTTCATCTCCACTGGTTCTTCCCATCCTTGAGCAGAGGACTGCTTAGAAGCCACCAATAGCTACAAGGCACTGAAGAGAGTGGCTCCATTACTTCTTGTCCCTCTGCATCACGAGGCAGTGTAGGGCAAGAAAGACAAAGATCCCTGAATCAGGGTAAGAAGAAGGAGCATGCAAACTTGGAACAAACAAAGCTGCTGAAATCAAGTGGCTTTGCAAATCACAGCCTGTCCCATCTGTGGTTTTTCTGGCCTAAAAGCTGTATTGCCCAGTATTTGGGTGGCCCTTCTGAGAGCAAACAATTGATCCTTCCTAGTGGAAGCGAGTTCATCCTGAGATCCTTTGGGAACACTGTTCAGAAATACCCTGATAGACTTGTGTCTGGTATCTTATCTCTGTCTCTCTCAGTAGAAAGATCACCGTGTCTGTACTACATGTGTTATAAACACCCTGGACCTCACGTGCCATGTGGAGTCAGTGTGTGGGAGCACCTGTGTGTGTTGGCTCTTCTCTTTGGTTGCTGTTCTCTCCACAGTGTTTTTTTTCATGGGTTTTCCCCATATCCAAGGATCTCTGAGTGCCTTACACATCAGGGAGTCAATCCCTGTGAACAGTTAAACCTGAACCCCATGTGCAGCGGGGTGAGACTAAGGCCAGGGTGAGTTGACCTGCCCAGGGTCACACAGGAAACCTTTGATGCATCCAGGAGTTGGTGTTCCAGCATCAGCTCTGAGCCAGGTGCTGCAAAGAAGCTGTGTCAGCTGCTTCCCAGCCTCCACATTCCCTTAGCTCAGTTCTGTGGGGCAGTTGTCAGTAGTTTCAGTGGGGAGTTGGTGTGGTTAGGCAGCAAGAAAGTCCTGTGTGACTGGGACAATTCTCTTGTCCATTTGTATTCTGCTCTGGTTTCCCAAGTAGGAATCCCAAAGCCACCATGGGAACACCAAACCCAGGAACTGGAAATTACCATTGTGCAGTGTTGGTAAAGGAGCTGCAGAGGCAGGTCTGAATCCCAGGTGTGTGTGCTGCTCCCTTCTCCACTGCCCTGCCAGTCTTCTTTCTTCCTGTACTGCCCTCAAACCCCATTTTTACACCGCCACAGGATGCACTGGCTGTTGGGGAAGGTAACTTGACCCACACCTCCCACTGCTGCTGCCTCCAGGTCCCCATGCTCTGCTCCCCCATGCTTTGTCCCTGCTCCATGTGTAGGCCAGCTGAGCTGAGCTTTCCCTGGTAAATCTGTTTAGTGAGGTGCTAAGCTGTCTGTGGATGCAGAGTGCTGTAATTCCAGCCTGTTTATCCACAAGAAGTGCAGAGCAGAGTGTGGGTTCAGCCAGTCCTGGGTACTGAAATCCTGGCTGTGGAATCCCAG
>JAWWLZ010000053.1:1891749-1903331 GCA_035041345.1 Poliocrania exsul | reverse complement strand
ATTGGCCATAGAGTGGTCTTAGGGTGGTCTTCAGGCTCTTCTCGTGCACAGTTCACATCTCTTATCTGCCTATACCAAGCATTACACAATGTGCTAAAAACAGTTCACCTTGTGGTTTAAGCCTTGCCAGTTCCTTAAAGCAGCGGAGCCTTAATCACAATGACATAACAAACTTTGCTTTATTAAAACCAATACAAAAACTTTATATCAAATCAACTCAATTTAACAAGGAAATTTTATATTGATCACCTATTTATCACAGTGATGAGCAGGTATGAGCTGCTGGGCACAGGGGGCACAGTGTGCCCACACCCATTCAGGTGCAGTGTGGAGCTGAGCAGGGTGTGAGAGGGGCTGGAGCCAGCAGGAAGGGGCACCCAGGGGGCTCATCCTGCCCTTTCTGCACACTGGGCCACTTCCAACCCTTCAGGAGCTGCAGAGTAGGGGAAAACCAGCCCTGAAGCACGCAAAGGTGGGACCCTCTGTGTGTGCAGGGGGGCTCTTCCTGGCCAGTGTGTGACCCTGGGGGTGTGACCTGTGCTCAGCTCCTGGGGGAGTGGGACAGGGGGCTGGAGACTCCTAAACTGCAGTCTGGCAGGGATTTGTGGGGTGGGTCTGCAGCATGAGAAAACACCAGGTTTTCAGGTTTTTTTTCTTCATATGAAGGCATGAAGATCATGGAATCACAGAATGGTTTGGGTTGGAAGGGACCTTAAAGCTCATCTCATCCCACCCCCTGCCATGGGCAGGGACACCTCCCACCAGCCCAGGTTGCTCCAAGCCCTGTCCAACCTGGCCTTGGACACTTCCAGGGATGGGGCAGCCACAGCTTCTCTGTGCCAGGGCCTCCCCACCCTCTCAGGGAGGACTTTCCCCCTAATACCTGATCTAAATAGGAAACACTGTGCTTTATAGAAGTCCAAACTAAGTTGTGATGGGATAACACTGTACCTGGAGTGATGGTATTGCCAAGCCCATTCCTTTCCTGATGTTCCACTTTGTGAGTAAACCACCCCCTCCAGGTCTGTTGGTGGGCAGGTTGGCAGCAGATTGGCAGCAGATTGGCAGCTCTGGACTCTTCTCCCCCAGAATCACCACCTGCCCCTTTCTCTTTTATGAGGCTTAAAGCTCTCACTTTCTAGTTCTCTTTACAGGGCATCTGTGAACACCTGAAACAAGAGCTGAGGGCACCTTCTTATTTGCAGAACACCACAGGAACATCAAAAAACACAATTTCTTTCCCCCTGCACTAGGAAAAGATGGCTGAGGGACCACCATGCCTGTTAAGAAGTGGTTTGGCTTGTCCTCATCTCTGGAATCACCATCCTAGGGCAGACTTTGTGATGTGAATGTGTCTGTCCATGAAACCAGACAGGTCATACTCCCCTCCCACCCCCACCTTGTTGGCACTGTGCTCTTTTAAGCATAATAGCTTGGGCCCTAAATTGGAAACCATTTAATTTCCTCACACAGAGGATGCCACAGACACCTTCCATAAACCCTCTGTCCCCTGATGGTCTCATTTTGTTTTCTCCTCCTCCCTCCACCCTCTCCTGACTCTTTGTGGGGGTCAGAGCTGGAGCCTGGTGTGGTTCAGGGGCTGGTTCCTGGCTCCTCCATGCAGGCAGCTCTGGTAATTTGGTATTGCAGCCACAGCCTGGCTCCAGCTCTGAATTCTGGGAAGCAAATGTTGCCCAATAAAGGGAATCAATAACCTTCCCTGTGCATGTTCTCTTTGCTGTTAACAAAACCATCACATGAGCAGTTCTGCAGATCTCTGCTCAGATATTGCTCCTACAATCTCAGCTGTACAGCATTCCATGGAATCAGCACAAAGAGGCCTTTTGTGCTGGGACTCTCCAGCTCTTTCAGAGCTCCAGGTTGGCTTTGCTTTGCCCAAAGCTCTGGGGAGATTCAGGGCAGGGGAGCAATTGGAGAGCAGGGCACGTGGCTTGGAAACTTTGGAGGAGAGGAGGCTGCTGCTCCTGCTCTGGCTGCATTAGGAATTCATAAAGCAGGGGAAGAGCAAGGAATTTGGCAGGTGAAATGAGAGCATCAGCTTGCAGGGGGGTAACCTGGCACCTGGGAGCAGGAAAATAAGGATCTTGGTGGGAGCAGCCTGAGTTGTATCTCTGCTGAATGCTGAAATAAGCAGAATTCAGTGCCTGCCCTCCACAGGGCTGCCCCCAGGAATGCAAACTGCAGCTTCTCCAAAGCAGATTCTCTGTATATGAATTATTTTGATGGGGGTTTTTTGATTGAAAAAGTAACTTAAGGAGAATTCCAGAAGAGAAAGCAAAGGCTGGTTTACATTGCAGGCTGCAGTAAAAAAGACTGATAGAGGATGTCACAAAAAAAAATCAGAAAAGGGGAAACACTTCTAAACAGCCAATGGTTTTTCATAAAATCTTTCATGTTCTACTAAAGGTCATTTTTCAACCAAATGATTCTTTGCCTTGTCCTGGGCTTGAAAAATGTTAAGCAGCATCTCCCAAGGCCATGCTGGAGGGATGGGAGGCAAGGAGAGAGATTGTCTTTTGCTGAAGGGGCTCCAAGCCCCAGGGACTGTGCCTGGCATCCCTTTGGGGATATTTCACACCTTCAGTCCTTGCCTTTAAGTTCAGTTTTGCCCCTGAATTTTTTGGTGCTACTCCTACTTTTATGTGTGTGTTGCTCTTATGAGGTGGGTAGTTCTGCTGGAAGAGTCCTGGGCTTGGTGGTCTCTCTCCAAAGGGTCCTGGGCTTGGTGGTCTCTCTCCAAAGGGTCTTGGGCTTGGTGGCCTCTCTCCAAAGGGTCCTGGGCTTGGTGGCCTCTCTCCAAATCAATACCCTGTGTTGGATGGTCAAGTTGGGCATTACAAAAGGGCCTGGGCTGACAAGGCTGAAGGAGGGTAGGGTTAGATTTCATATCTATTAGGAAGAAAGAGCTGTTAGGAAGAACTTCTCCTCTTGGAGGGTGGGCAGGCCCTGGCACAGGTGCCCAGAGAAGCTGTGGCTGCTCCAGCCTTGGAAGTGTTCAGAGTTGGACAGGGCTTGGAGCATGCTGGGCTGGTGGGAAGTGTTCCTGCCCATGGCAAGGGTGGGACTGGATAAGCTTTAAGGTCCCTCCACCCCAAACCATTGTGTGCCTCCATGATTCTGTGGTTCACAGAACAGGTCCCACCAGGGTGTCTGTGGGTCGCACTTGAGGCTGCAGCCCCTTCACAAGTGGCCACCACAAAAGGCTTTGGCCCCTCAGGCTGGGACAAGGCCAACCCTTGTAGATGCTGTGACTGAATGTGCCCATTCCCTGAGTGCTGGGTCTCCCAGAAACCTGGATCCACACTCCAGGGCAGGGCTGAGGGTGGTGCTGCTTCTGCTGTCTCCACTTTACTGGCCCTCATATCTGCTGCTGCCCTTCAGAGGAGACAACTGTCTTGCCAAACCTCTGAGAAATGGACTTTAGAGCAATGCCAGCTTGTTTACACCTCCACCCTGAGCCAAGCATCGTGTGCTTTTCAGTCTGGCTGTCTGGAGAGATCTGCAGTGAAATAGGGAATTGCTCCATTACAGAAACTGTGCTTGAAAATGAAGTTATTTTTCTAATGGGCCAAACATATACATCAAAATGTTACAGAAAAGACCCAGCAACTGCAGTTTAAAATGCCTTGGCAGGGTCTATTTGCTTGCTATCACATTTGCTTGCTATCACATTTGCTTGCTGCCTGATTTATTGCCAGTGTGGGTTTTATGGCTGGAATGAAAGACTTGGAGCCAATGGTGTGCTGGTTACCCTGCAGGGACACACCCAGGTGGACCTGGGCTGGGACAGCCTTCAAGGAAATACTGGATTTGTCACCTCAGTGCTCATTTCTTGGGCTCTTGGAGGTGCCTTTGGACAGGGTGACTGTGAATGGCTTCAGAGGATGGTAAACAGTGGGCACTGAGCAGGCAGCTGATGTGACCAACAGGCAGCTTTTATGCTCACACACACATTAGATAGAACAGTAATTTGAGGACCTTTTTGTTCCCAAACTGCATATTTGAGTTTATTTTCACGTGGGAATTTCAGTGTGATTGCAGGGATTTCTCTCTTCTTTGGCACTTCAAGGCTTTGTGACTTGGCTCTGGAGGCCAGGCTGTCCCTCTGCCACCAGCAGCCCATCCCAGGCTCTCCTGGTGCTCTCCCTCCCTCTCCTTGTCCTTTCCACTGAGCCTGTGCCCATCCATGGCAGCAGACCCATCCTGGGAGCCAGCCCAGTCTAATCATCAGACTCACAATTAATACCTGACTGCAGATTAGCTCAGATCCCAGCTGTCACTCAGTGTGTCCATTCAGGACACTTCCCAGCTGGCCTTTCTGGGAGAAGATTCCTCCTCCTCTGCCACAGAACCAGCTCTTCCCCTTGGTTTGCCCCATCCCGTGGGTCTTTGCTCTCCTGTTGTGCTCAGTGACCTTTTCATGCACCAACTTTGCCCTGGCAAACATGAGGAAGGGACACTTTTCCAAGCAGGAATGACTGAGTGTTGCAAACCCCCATTTCTGAGTGTCCTTCCCTTTGGACAGCCACGTTTCTCCTGTGCTTTCATGGAGACACAACCCAAGGAAATCAGAGTTCATTCCTTCTCTTCTGCATTCTACAGTCCCTTTCTCACTGGCAGAGACTCCTCCTTTCAGTGAGCTGATGCCTCCTGTGCCATCAGAAATAAGGATTAGACAAACACCTCCCAAGCACTGCAATTCCCTGCTCGTTCCTGGCATTTTGCAGGGACTGTGGGACATGAGGACAAGAGCAGCAGAGACAGCCAAAAGCTCTCCCTGTGTCCTTCAGACAGGGTGAGACATACTCAGTGCTTATTATTTCAGGGAATTCTGCCACTGATCTTTCCAGTGGGACTCCTGAGATTCCTGCAAGCTGTTTTGCAATGTGATGGGAATGTATGGAGAGGAATAACTCTGGATTTGGTGGGAGCAGCAGTCAATGCCATGATTTCCTGGGATCACTTTATCAGCTCTTTCCAAGCTTGTCGGTCTCTGTCTCCACTGGCTTAGTCTGTGTGTTTGTGGCTCTCTACTTTATTTACATTATCCAGAGTTAAACTCAGTGACAAGCAGGGTCCTGTCACAGTAAAGCTGAAGTCATTTTAACTTTGATTGGCAGCAGTTCACTGTCAAACATGAAGGTTGGAGAACATTGTCTGTCTTCCAGACATCTCCTCCTTGGCCTAAGCCAGAGATATCTGTGAACCATCTCCCTGTTTCAAACAAGTGCTTCCTGTATATTCATCAGCCAATTAGCTTTACAAATGGCTGTGATGATGCTGATGTGTGTGATGGGCTCAGCAAAATTAGATGCTTTGAGGTGTCATTTTATCAAAGACTGACAGACATTTGGAAAAAGAGACACTTTTCCCCCTCCCAAACCTGTTCAAGCTGAGCTTTGACACAAAGACTCAGGCCATGCTGGAGCACGGGGTGGTGCTTCAGCTGCCCTCAGGTCTGGTTGTTTCCCCACCAAGTAAATCTGAGGAACTATCTAGAGAATAAAGGACAGCAGCGAATCTGAATTAAAGGAAGAAGTAACCGGGTACTTCTTTGCAAAAGAAAACTGGAAAACTCAAATCAATGGCCAAGCAAGCTCGACACCAAGTGTGCACCTCCAAGGGGAGCAGCAGGATGTGTTCAGATTGCACAGACTGTGTTAGTGAGCACACTGCTTGACTTCATCTCAGCAGAGCTGAACAAAAGGGGAAGTGAGGCCCTTGAAGTCTCAAACCCTGCGTTTTGGGGAGAGTGGGAGATTCAAATCCATTTTGCTTGATCCGAGCTCTGTTGCCACTTCCCTTCTCTAATGTGCTTACAATCAAGCCCTTACAGAGCAAAGAGTGTGTGGAGACAGAAGTCAGCCCAAATGTCGTCTACAGTGTCTGACCTAGATTTTCCAAGGGACTTAGCTATGCACATGCATGCACAAAATCTAAATTCAGCCACATGTCTGCCTTGTGTGAATGGTTGTTCTGGTAAATCAAAACCCACTAATGCAAATGGACAGACTGGGGTGGGTTTTTTTTTCACACACAGTTCCTCATCAGTACAGGGAATATCCTTGCAAATTGAACATGCAGTCAAACGTGTTTTTCACAGCTAAACTCCCTTGAAAAGTATTAGGCCTGCACGCTAATTAGTCGGAGATCAGAATGTGATCCCAGAAAATGTGCTCACTCAGCCAAAAATAGGAGGGTGGTTGTAGACATCCATATGCATGGCTTTCTGTTCTGCATGTGCAGCGAGCTCTAAATGCACATATTTCAGAACAGCCTCTACACACCAACTTTTTAATTAGGCTGGTGGCCTCCTGGAACATTTCCTGCCAGAGTAAAGTGCTAAGCAGGGCAAAAAAAGCAAGAAATCTCTGGAGAACAGAATGCACTTTTGCAGAACTGCTCAGGAGTCTGCACAGGCAGCTCCCTGTGCACCCACAGCAATGCTGTGTGCACAGATCCCCAGTGTGCAAACTTTACAGGAGCTGACATGGCTGTGTGTCTGAGTGGGAGGGATGTCACTCTGGCTCTCCAGCACTGTCACAGTTCTGGGCTGGACATGTTGTGGCTTTGTTCCACATGAGTGAGCTGGGCTGCACATCCTGGCGTGTTCCTCACGAGGGGCTCTGCCTGGAGAACCCAAAGATGTCAGCAGGGGACAGGGAGGTGAACTATCTAATCTGACAGAGCACAGGGAGCAACATCTTCGTGGCAGGAGCTCCAGCTCCAAACATTTAGAGACTTTTGGCACAAGCTCTGTCACAGCTGCTGTCTTAGTTGGGACTCCTAGGACCAAAGGGAGGGCTCTGTGGGTATGAACATTGCATCCCACACTGTTGTTGTCTTTACCACACTCTGGACCTTTCCAAAGCTTTGAAGGGACATTATTTCAGAGTTCTGCCTCCAGTGGTTAAGCCAAGCTTAATTATTCTGGAATATTCTGGAATATTTTGTGTTGTGGTGGGAACTTTCCTCAACTCTGCTCTGCCCAAGCTCAGGTCTCTGAGACCATTTGAGCTCCTTGGCTGCTTGTGCTGCTTCTGCCCCTTCCCATCCCAACTGTCTCCTGTTCATCATATGGACAATTGTACATGTGGACAATGGAACAACATGTACTACTGGTCCAGCTTCTCAGGAGTGGGTGTGCAATGGGAGCAGCAGGGCAGTGTTGGCATGTCCTCCTGGTGACAAGGAGACAGATGTAGGCTGAGTTTGAACTTGCAGGCAACAGATTTGAGCTTTGCTCTGGAGAATGTTGTGCTTAGAGGACTCGCTTCACCTGGTTTCCGTCCCCTTTCTTCCACAACTGGCTGCTGATGGGCACCTGCACCCTCTGCTCAGGCTTAAAACATTCATTAGGGACATAATTAACATTCTTATAGCGATTAATGAGTAGGAATAGGGAAAATTAATTCCATTAGAAGCACAGATTGGGGCTGGTGGTGCTTCTCTTGACCTGAGGGGTCTCAGACATGAGTCTGGTGTTCTTATTATGTCACACCTTATACAAATAAGGGACAAAATAGCAGTTCCAGGGAGCAAGAAGATGTTAAGGAGACAGAGGAGCAGAAACACGAGTTAGAACTTCTGACAGCAGAGTGCTGCAGTAGGAGGTTATTTTAGAACTTGCTGCCTCAAGGGAGTTTGCACTTTCTTGCCTTACAGTCAGCTAAAGATGTTGATGCCAATTTAGTAAGAATTAAATGTATTCTCTCAACTTCAGACATGTCTCTTAAGTTGCCCTAAGTAAGATCCCTTTTTCCCCCCCTTCAACTTTCTCTGGGTGCACAGCTTTTGATACAGCATAAAAAGCAGAAGGTTCAAATCAGACTTACAAACACAGCTGTCATTCAGCTCTCTCCTTGGCAAAAGCTGTATTAATATCTCCTGATGTGTCTCAGCCAGTGATCAAAATCTTTCCTGCATTGCCATGGCAATGCAAAGGAAACTGAATTCCAATATGGCAAAATCCCTCATCCCTTTCCCCCCTCATTCTCACTGATGTACAAACATCCAGCCCTAAACCAGTGGGGTGTCTGAGTGCTGAATGGGCAGCTCAGGTGACCTGCTGGCCTGAACAGAGCTGGAGATGCTTCTCCTCCCTTGTCCTGGGATGGATTTGCTTTGTTTGCTGTTCCTTGAGGCCTTGTAGAATCCTCAGCTCTTGGACTTGCTTTTGGGTTTTGGCTTTTTTTTCTTAACTTTCTCCCTTCTTGCACCTTAGATTTCATTGTTATTCAATGTGGTGGCCGTGGAGAAAAATGCAGCAAGGCTGGGAGAGCACCCAGCCCTTGCCTCCTGGTCCCACTCAGCCATGTGTGCCCTCTTCCCTTCCCATTATCCCAAGGAATCCTTCCATGTCTCCTCAGCTACCCCACCCAACAAGCATTTTTTTTTTGCAGAATCACCTGTTCCCCCTGGGCTCTGCTTTCCCTGTGACTGGGGAGGGAGGAACTGTGGGCAAACATCACTCTGTCTGGCCACCACAAAGGCAAAGGGACCAGTCCTGCAGGCTCTGCAAGTCTTTTTTAAAATTCATCATTAAAAGATTCAAATGGAAAAAAAAACACTTCAAGAATAGGATCAACACCATGGTTTTCCTGCAGCCAGAAACTTTTGGAACTATTTTTTTTTACTGTTTGGTGTTGGGAAAACTCCAACTACCCATCTCCAATGTTTCTGAAGGTACCTCTTGCAAAGCTCAAGCCCAGCATTTCTAGGAACCCTTTCAGAGATGGATGACCTCCAAATACAGGCACCATCCAATCCTTTTACTCTTCAAAACAGGGACCAAGATGCTGGAAGCAAAACAAAGAACCAAGTCATCTTCTCTCTTAGTCTTGTGAATGAACTCCAACCAAAGGGGGCTGTGTGTTCTCAGCCACGCTGAGTTTGATCCACTATTTTCCACTGATGTTTAAGATTAGTTTTATTCTTCTTTGTGCCTTAAAACACTTGTAAAAACACCTTCTGGTGCCCACATTTGTTCACCAACACAAGGCAATGTCCCAAGCCAGGTTCTTATGGGAGATTTGACTAGAGATGCTTGAAAGAGAAGATATTTTCCATTCCAGGCTTCCTTATCAACCTTCTATTTCTACTTACAAATCAAGGACCACAATCAAGGAGTTTGTCTCAGCTTTCCTTGCAGTTTCTGTGTGCATGACTCTTCCAGGATGCTTTCAAAAATGAAAGTTATTCATCTTATTTGGAAGAAAATAGGGACAAACAGAAGGACCCTGAGCAATTCTACCTCCTTATGAAATCTGCTTTCAGAGTAAATGACAGAGAAGAAAGAGCATGTTAAGAAAAAAGGAAGTGCACAGAAAATCTGAATTGTGGGGCTGTGTTTTCCCAGTAATGGAGCCTTGTGGTGCTTTCAGCCTTGTCTCCACTGAAATCCATTAAGACTCCTGCATAACCTCTTGTCCCCCTTTATAACCCACATGTTGTCACTGCTTTTCATACCCATCAGTCCTGAAAAAGCCTCTCTGGGAAGGGCACACAGCACAAATAACAGGAGCTGCACATGAGGGAACTCCACTGTCAGAGAGATGCTCTGGCATATGATACAGAGGATAGTATTGCAAAAATGTCACAATACATCCTGCTGCTAATACATTCCCTGGGAGCTCTACAGAGACAGGGCAGAGCAAGAGGCATTTGTATGGCAGCAGGTACCCCAGAGCCATGACAGGAATTCTTGAGCAGCTTTGTATGCCCGTGTGAAAAAGTTGCTTTCCCAATTTTTATTCTCTCAACCCATCCTTTCTGTGCCCAGAACAGAGGCTTGAGCAGGCACAGCAGAATCCACCCAGGGCAGAGCTGCTGTTCCTGAATTACCACCAGGAACTGTGGCAAACTGCCCTCACATCCCTCAGGGCTACAGCACAGAGCTGCACCCAGTGCCTGGGACATCTGGACATCTGGGACATCTGCCCCCTAAAACAGGACACAGCGACTTGTCCCAGCTCTCAGGCTGGTTGGAAGGGAATTACATGTCCCTCCTGCACAGCTGGACAAGGAGCTTCCCCAGCTCCCAGGCTGGTTGGAAGGGAATTACATGTCCCTCCTGCACAGCTGGACAAGGAGCTTCCCCAGCTCCAGCTCAGGCAGACACTGACCTGGAAGGGGTTGGAAGTACAATGTGTTCCCCCCCTGTCCTCATGCCCTTCCTTTGGCTGTGGCCATGGTTGGATCCAGGGTACCAGAGGAACCTTTGGCCACTCACAAATCACAGAATCCCAGACTCTTCTGAGTTGGAAGGGACCCACAAGGATCATCGAGTCCAACTCTTAACTCAATGGCCCATACAGGGGATTGAACCCATGACCTTGGCATTATTATAACCAAGTTTCAACCAACTGGGCTAATTTCATGGTTCTTATCTCCTTGCAAAGCCTACCAAGTGCTTGCCTGTTGCTCCCTTCCCAAAGAGGCTGATCTGGATTCCAGAGGCAAAGCCTCCTGTGACTCAGCCTGCCATGAACCCACATGAACTGCCAACTCCAAAGTCACCCAGGGAACCTCAGTCCTCCATCAGCTGCCTGTCATTACCTCACTGCCTCTCAGGGCTCCTCCTCTGCTCCTGGCTGGGCTCTTTCATTGCCTCACATCAAGCTGTGGAAACAAAATCAGAAGAGTTCAATGAATTGTCTGAGGTTCCCCAGCAAGTTTAGTCTGTGGGTATCTGTGTGACCTCCACTCCCTTCTTTGATTTCACACCTCCTTTAAGTGCCAATAAATATTCATTTCAATTAAGCAAATGTAGATAAAAGAAGAGTTAAAATTGGCCATGTTTATCATAGAGTGCAGCCCATGGATAACACTGATCTGTGGTGGAACAGGGTGGGGGTTCTCTGAGGGGTTGGAAAAATAAATAAGGAGTCCTTGTCCATAAACCTGACTTGTGGCAGCAGGTCCTGCTTAGAGCAACAAGGACCAGACACACATGAGGACAGGCAGCTCTAGAGGTGAGAGCAGCACACTAATTAATCCACTGCACAGAATTGTGAGGCCAAAGGCTTTGTTCTCAGTTCCTGCAAAGACACTGCATATTCCATCACAGAAGAGCTGGAGCTAACATCTGATAGCCTTGTGTGTCTTCTCCCTGCAATTAAAACACAAATTAACAGATGAAGAACAAAGATGCATTTTGCTGCCAGAAAGGTCACAGAATTATTGGCTAAATATTTACTTGTCTTAAGGTCTGAGCAGCTCGTGCCAGTGCCTTGTTATTGAACACTCAGCTAGAGCACATGTTATTGATTAGGCTGATGTTGTGCTCTGCTTAGACACTGGCAGGGGGCAAACAAGGCCCTTTCATATTCCTACAGTCCATCTGCTTTAATGAAAGGATGGTTTATCCAAGGTATGTGAAGATGGACCACATTCTCTCCTGAAGAGGTTTCTCAGCCTCTCCCCAAATTGTAGAATCATGGAATGGGTTCATTTGGAAGGAATGTTAAAGATCATCTCTTTCCACCCCCTGCCAAGGGCAGGGACACCTCCCACCAGCCCAGGGTGCTCCAAGCCCTGTCCAACCTGGCCTTGGACACTCC
>JAWWLZ010000053.1:1812907-1825106 GCA_035041345.1 Poliocrania exsul | reverse complement strand
TGAGCTTGGCCGTGGCACTGAGTGCCATGATCTGGTAAAGGGACTGGAGTTGGCCCAAGGGTTGGGCTTGATGATCTTGGAGATCTTTTCCAACCCAATCCATTCTGTGATTCTATGAGTCCATGATTCTATGCTCTGGGATAGCTCTCCAGGCCTGTAGGGCCTCAAAGAGGTTCTCCAGAACCATTTACTCATTTAAATGGCAACTTTGACATCCACTGAACACCAAGTTTTCCATCAGTGCACCAGTGACCCCTCAAGCTCAAGGATCCCTGCCCAGAGGACTCTCTGTACCTGGCAAACTCCGTGAAAGCTGTTGATATAAAATTCTTGTACCAGCTCTGCCCTCTCTGCCTGAGGGACTAACACAGCATTGATGCCAAATGGCTCTGATCTCAGCTCCCTGGAGGGAAGGGAGTGGGGGCAAGGGCAGGACAGGCAGCACCCTCAGACAGACAAACAGCCACTGCTGGCAGAAGCTCCAGAAGGGCTTCAGCTTGGTGGAACACCAGGAGAACTCACCTCCAGTGATAAGACTCAAGGAAATGGCAGGAAGTTGCATCAGGGGAGGGTTTGGTTGGATCTCAGGGAAAGGTCCTTCCCCCAGAGGGTGGTGGGCACTGACCAGGCTCCCCAGGGCAGTGGGCACTGCCCCAAGGCTGCCAGAGCTCCAGGAGTGTTTGGGCAATGCTCTGAGGGACAGGGTGGGATTGTTGGGGTGACTGTACAGGGCTGATCCTTGTGGGTCCCTTCCAATTCAGGATATTCCATGATTCTGTGATTCCAGTCTCCTCTGAGTATTTCACACATGGGGATGGTCATTTCCTGCCCAGCAAAGCCAAGGACAGGGAGGGGTGCATGGACCTGGCACAGAGCCAGGGCCAGCCCATGTGTGGTTCTCAGCCAGCCTCATGTGGCACAGCAGCACTCAGCAGTGCTCTTCTAATGAGAGATGATGTTCCCAGAAGTTCCTGACTAATTTTCTGATGTTTCTCCACCCTTGTACCCTTCAGGCTACATCTTCAGATAGGATGAAACATGCTTTCTTTAGTTTAATTTTGCTCTGAGACAAGGAAAACCAAGAAAAGAAGCCAAGCCAAGCCCTGCTGTTCCAAAGAAATGACAGAGTGAGACTGTCTTGAAGCACAGAAGTTACACGAGAGCATTTTCTTGCCAGAGTAGAGTTTAATTTTCCATAAGGAAGTTGCTGAGAAATGTTTCTGGGAAGATGAAGGGGATGAAGGATTTATAAATTCCCATTTTTTCTGCTTCATTTGCTGGATGCCTCCCCACCAGTCTCTCCTTTGCCCTCCTCTGGGTCCAGTTCCACCAGGGGCTCCAGTGCTGAGTTATCTCTGATGTGCAGCAGCAAAGTCTGAGTTGAACAAGCTGGAGTAGGAAAATAGACACATTTATTGCTATTGGTGGCATTGCTGGTTTAAAGGGGGATGGACAGAAATGCTGTGCAGAGTGAGGACCTCTAAAAACACCCTCTCTGTGTTGTCACATGTTTCAGGAGTCCTTGTGCAGCACAACAACCAAACAGCACAGGGGCTGAGCTGCACAGATGCCTCATGTGGAGTTCCATCATTTCTGCCCATCTACCCCTCAGCAACTGCTATATTGACCAAGGATGGTCCATAATTATGTCCCTGTCCCCCAGTGCCAGCTTCTCTGGGAGCTCCTCATTCTGGTGGAGTGAATCTTCCTCAATAGGTGCCCAAAAGAGAGATCAAAGTTTCTTCCTGGCAGGAGCTCGTGCTGGTGTGGATCCATTGGCACTACTGGAACTTGTTATAGAGCACCCACATGCCCAAGAGTGCCCTGTTTCCCTTTCTCTAAAAGGCTCTTCTTGGTGGTGCCAGCTGATAGAACAAGAGGAACGGGCAGGAACTGATGCCCAGCAACTTCCACCTGAACATGGGGAAGAACTTCTTTGGTGTGCAGTGACCCAGCACTGAACAGAGACCAGAGAGGGTGTGGGGTGTCCCTCACTGGGGATATTCCAGAGCTGTCTGCACACAATCCTGTGCCATGTGCTCTGGGATGGCCCTGCTGGGCAGGGAGGGAGGCACCAGATGCCCCATTGTGGTCCCTCCCAACCTGACCATTGTGGGACTCAGTGTATAAAAGACCATCCAGGCTCTTCCTGCAACTCTTTTTCTGGATTCCTTCCATTGTCACCCAGACCATAATCCAGGATATTGATCATTTCAGCTTTTCCATGCTCTGCTTTATCTCCTTCACCAGAGTTAAATGTCAGTGTGCCATCTTCCAGCTGCCAGCTTTCCCCACTCCCACCACAGAGATGGGTACAAGGTGGGATTCCATGCAGGCTCCTTTATCCAGGCAGCACAGCAACAAGTTCAGCTGCAAAGAGCTCCTCCTGGAGAGAGGGGAGACCCTCTGGAAACAGAGAGTGCACAAACTGCACTCCTCTCTGCCCTTGGGCAGCATCCCAGTTGTGTTGAGCTCTGGATTCTCCAGCTTGCTGGTTGAGCTTTTTTCTGCATCACATCTTTGCTTTATTTTATTTTCATTTTCACGCTAAGCATAAGAGGAACCCAAATTCATTTCATATATTTAACATATTTCATGTATGAATTGTGATTTAATGTATTAATTGTGTAGTTAATCATATCAACACCCCACACTGACAGAATCACTCCAGATTCTGCACTCAGATGGATCCTGGTCCATCTTCAATGCACCCCTTCCTGGTGCATCAGCCCACAAACCTCCTATTTCCAGTGGTTCCCTCTACAGGTGCCTTTTCCCAACAGTTTCTCTGAGAACCAAAAGGAAAGGTCACCGGGGTGGACTTTGCTTGCTATTTTAATTAATAATTTTGGGGTTTTTTAGTTATCAAGGCCCTTATCACTTAAAAAAAATGGAAGGCAGAGAAGACATCAAAGTCTTTACCAGATCAGTCCTGAAATCTCAGAATTGTGTTGTAAATAAAAAAATAATAAAAAAAATTTCGTTTCTTCAGTGTGCAGATTTAAGAGACTGAATAGACATTTCAGGTTTTAATAAAACATCTCTTTTCTGGTCATGGTAGCACAGGGAATTTGGAATCACAGAAATATTCAATGGAGCCAACTTCAGGGTTAGATCAGGACATGCAGCACCTTGTCCAGCTGTGTTCTGAAACTCTCCAAGAGTGGGCATCCCCCATATTCATGGCCAACCTGCTCTGGTGCTCACAGCTCCAGGGGCTGAGCAGCTTCACCCAGGTCTATATAAAAGGTTCAGAAGCCTGCAGGGAACTAAAGAGAAGTAGCAAAATAAATTGCTTTACAAAAATCATGTGATTAAGGGAGCCTTCATCAGCATTTGGGTGTGAGGAGAGACAGCAAACCAGGGCAAGCTGGTTCAGGTCCCCTTTGTTTGTAGTCCATCATGAATAACTTCAAAAGAAATATCTGGTTACCTCCCCAGTTATGGTGCTTTAACAGTT
Organism: Poliocrania exsul; assembly: GCA_035041345.1. Classification (NCBI taxonomy): domain Eukaryota; kingdom Metazoa; phylum Chordata; class Aves; order Passeriformes; family Thamnophilidae; genus Poliocrania; species Poliocrania exsul. Next base: position 1,821,646 of record JAWWLZ010000053.1, on the reverse strand, counting down.
GGTTCTTCTCCAGAGTTTCATTTTCCTTTCAGCCCATCCCATCATGGCCAGTTTAAGTGGACACCTCTCCATGAAGGCCTTCTGGAATCTCCCAAGTGTATCCTCACCTTTGAAGAAGCACAGACAGTGGTATGAAGGCACAGCTTCGTTCTGAGAGCTCCTTGTCTGTCCACCCAGCACAAGGCTCTGCTGAGGGTCCAACCCAAAGACCAAGGGGATTTCTGAAAGGTTCTGCTGCCCTGGAAGATCCCTGGAAAAGCCACAGTAGAACTCACCTTGCTGGCAGCCATTCCATGGTGCAGTACCACGCTCCATGGTCTGGTCTGATGCTCTTATTAATGGCTTTGTTCTTTCCCTTCTCAAGCTGACAGTTCATTTTCCCTCCTACAGGTCCCTGCCATTGCACAAGGGAATATTTACAGCCATCTATAGCCTGTGTCCATACATTCTTTGAGACAACTGGTTCAGGAGACATCCACTCTCCCTGAGAGGAGACAGTGAGAAATGTGAGTTGAACTGAAGATGAGTCTCTCAGGTTGCACATTCCACTTGTGGATCCCTTCATTTTCTCCCAAGATCTCCAGTCTATGAAAATAAAGTTCCCACATTCAAGGAGTTCAAAAGTAATCTCTAATATAACACCCCACAAAGTGGGAAGGGAATTTCAGGGAGAATTTCTTCATGGAAAGGGTTCTTAAACATTGGAAGGGGCTGTCCAGGGAGGTTTGGAGTCCCCATCTCTGGAGGTGCCCAAGGAATGACTGGATGTGGCACTCAGTGTGCTGGGTTGGGGACAAGGTGGGCATCGGGAACAGATTGGACTCTGTGATCTTGGAGAGCTTTCCAACCTGAATGATCCTGTGATTCTGGGAGTCTGTGGGTCTGTATCTGGCTGCTTGTACTCAACTGCTCTGACACAGCTGTATCCAGGGGTCAGGGAGTTGGCAAAGAGCTGGGAGGGCCCTTGTTGGAGCCACTCCCTTTGCCCAAGCCCCTGCCTTTGATCCCAGCCTGGGCTTGGCCTTGGATTTTAGTGATCCTGGCTTGGAGGGGACTGGCTGAGCCCAGTGAGGGCTGCTGGACCCAATCCTGATGGCCAGGCTCTGAGGATTGCAGCAGGACATCAGTGCTGCCTCCTCCCTGTGCTCCCCTGGGAACAGCCCCCTCCTGCTGCTCCCCTCCCATTCCCAACCCACTGTATTTGCTGGAAAACACGGTGCAGAAAAGGGGGGAAATGTGGGAGAGGATCTCCCTTCCTCTTGTTATGAAACAGAGCAGAGCTGTTCCTGGTTGTGAGGAGCTCGTTGCTAATATTTTCCCTGCTCTGCTTTTCCCTCAGGCTCCTCTGTTCAAACACACAAGAAAGAATTCCAAGCTTTTTATTGGAGAGGAGCCAGTTGCTGGGTGAGTCGTGCCTGTGGATTCACACCTCGCTCTGTCTGCCACTCTGCTGCTTGTCCTTCTGGGTTGGTAATTGGGATGTGCTGTTTCTAAGGGAAGGCAATCCTGGAAAATGCCTGTCCTGATGGCAACAGTGACAGTGCTGGGACACAGCAGGACACAACAGGACACAACAGGACACCCCAGCCCATTCCCCACCTCTCTGTTGCTGCAGATAGGAAGATTGAATGGCTGGTTTGTGCAAATAGAACATTGATTTTACTGACAGGGTAATAATAAGGCTACTAAATCAGTACTGGGATTTTTGTGTTACATACACTATTTAAATTACTTGTCATCTTTACAAATTGTAAACTAGATAAATGGCTGGTGGAATGTTTACACATGTGGCTTGAAATTGAGACTTTCTAGCCATGAAGTGGCATTACTGAAGAAAAATGTGCTGGACAGTGATAGTCCTTGAAACACAAGTGTGACAACAGGATAATTCCCTCCTACTCAATAGGGACTGGCTCTCATGAAGTGCATTAATGCTGTGATCAAAATATTACCTCCTGAGCCACTGCTTAATCCATAGCAAAAGGTGAAAATGAGGAAATATGCTCCAGATCTTGCATCTGGAAGCAGGTGCTTGCAAAGCCCAGAGCATCCAACCACCAGGCATCAGCTCCTCCTCTCCCCACCACCAAGTGTCCACAGCCACCAGTGCCCTGCTCCAGGTGAGGTCCAGCTCAGCTGCCTCACAGGGCAGGGCTCACACTGGCTTGCCTAAAGCAGAAGGTGCACAGGATGTTCCAGAGAAAGGAATTGTGGTGTTAGGAGTTGCTCTCTGAGATCTTGGGACTGTTCTGACCTGTGGCTGGTTTCTGCTTTGCAGCACAGTGAGTCTTAGGGGAAGCTCCTCCCCTGCAGGGAGCACAGGAGGTGCCATCACACAAGGCTGTGTTCCTTGGGCAGGTGCCACCACACAAGGCTGTGTTCCTTGGGCAGGTGACAATTTAGAGGATTCCTGGCTCTGGAGGAACCACAGAATCACAGAATGAGTGAGGTGGGAAAAGGTCTCTGAGGTAATTGAGTCCAACCTATGACCCAACACCACCATGTCAACCAGACCATGGCACTGAGTCTTTCCCTGAACACCTCGAGGTGCAGTGAAACCCAGAGCATCCTACAAGAACAGGGCAGGGCAGACAGACAGAACACACATAAGGACTTAGTCCTTATCTTTTGGCAAGGTCAGACTTAATTCTGTCATTTTATCTTCCTGGGCTCCCTTCCACCAGGGAATGCCCAGACATGATTTGGACACACCACACCCCCCACCTCTGGGTGCTGATCCTGCCCTGCTCAAGAGGAGCAGTTTGTTTCCCACACAAACAGATCCTTGTGGAGGAGAGAAAAGAAGAATTTCCATTCTGCCCTGGCTGTTGGACCAGCAGCTCAACTCAGGGACAGGGAGCTGTGCATGGGCTGACATTTATACCTCTTAATCTCTGTAATTCTCTCATAAAAGATCATGCCTTGATATCTCTTCTCGTGCACTTGGAGGGCTTTAGATCAAAGATTTGCAGGGCCAACACAAAGTCCTTTTCCAGCATGTGAATTTTCTTCTATTTAGTGGCTGAGTTAGGAGTTCCAGGAGGAGACTTGCTTGAAAAAGAAATTCCTTTCAAGCCTCCCATCTTAAGCCATATGAAAGCAGCAAATGCAGTGAAAAGAGTGACCTGACCCAGTGTTTGGGAACAAGGTCCTGAGGCCAAACAGTTTGGGCAGGAAATGACCATGATCTGCATCTGGCAGGTCCCTCTCACATCCTGCTCAATATCTGGGATTTCCAGGTGCTTGTGTGGATATTCCTGCTGCTCAGGTTAAATCACTGTCACAGAGACTGGAAGGAATCACTTCTGGGACAAGAAGCTACTTGCAAATGGTCTGTTCAAAGGAGGTTTGGGCACGTTGGGTGAAGCAGGTCTCCAGTGGGAATTCCTGAGAGTAGGAGGCTTTGCTGTGAGCACAGTGATGGGGTGTCAGCATTGGCACCAATGTGGGCAGAGCTGTTTGCCCAGGTACAGATGAGGCAGGAGAAGGGGACCCTCCCCTTTTGCATTCCCCTCCCCATCCCGTCCATTGCAAACAACCTGCTGGCTCCCCATCTTTGGGGCAGCCCCATGATGGCAAATCCCCTCTAGTTTTCTGCCTTGCTCTGCCACTTCTCTGTGTGTGCCAATGAAAAGTCCCTGTCCCTTCCTGCACCTCCAGATCCTCTTTCCATGGGTCACAGCAGGAAGGGTGTTCACTCCCTGGGCAAGGACTGTCTCAGATGAACAGGACATGGGCATTTGGCCTCATGAGGTCCAGCCCTTGACTGAACACAGGCAAATCATTCCTGTGGGGATCACTTCATGACTCCTCTATTTGCCATTTAAGAAATTCCTTTGCCAAATTAAGAAATCCTTACTCAGCTGCTTCTTTTGAGGGAGAGGAAGCCATGGAAGTGAGTAATACTTTGCCTTCATATGAGCTCTGCCTCCAAGACCTTGCTGCTCCAACTTTGTCTCTATATTAAGCTGCACATCTTTGATTCACCAGCCTTCCTGGGAAGTTTCCAAAGGTTCTTGCTTCTGGGCTTGTGCTGTGGCAGGGTTCCTATTACCAGCCAGAAAGGTTTTGGAGTTCAGAACAAGGTAAAGTTACACAACCTGTATTAAAATAACACCACAGCAACAAGCTCTGCTTTTCCAGCCTCAATGACAACAGCACTGTTCTCTTCCAAGAGCAAGTCTTGCTGAAGTGGTCTGGCTGCACGAGCCTGAGTTCCTGGTGTTAATCCCCAGCCCTCTCCAATCCCAAATTCCAGCCTCTTGCCATGCCTGGCAGTTCACACAGTAGGGCAGCAGTGATTTTTTCATGGCCACTCAACCACTGTGCTCAAGTTCCCTGGAAAAGTCTCTTGTCCTGAGTGGGACCTGAGCAATTCCTGTCTGTGACTGTGTCCCCTCCAAGGTGGACTGCAGAGTGGTGGCCCTGAGTGGCACCCAGGGCTGAGCCTTGGCCATGCAGCACATCAGGGACAGGCTGGCTCCAAGGGGAAAGTTTTCCTCCCAGTGAACCCCAAGGAAGCTGAAATTCTTCAGTAACAAAACACCACAATAGAAAAGAAGCTGCTGTGCCACAAAACCAAGGCAGCCTCTGCCCTGAACAGCCCTGAGTACCCACTGCTTTGGGCTAAAGATCACAGGATATCCTGAGCTGGAAGGACCCCCAGGGATCATCAGTCCTGGCCCTGCACAGACACCCCAACAATCCCACCCTGTCCCTCAGAGCGTTGTCCAAACCCTCCTGGAGCTCTGGCAGCCTTGGGGCTGTGCCCACTGCCCTCGGGAGCCTGGTAAGTGCCCACCATCCTCTGGGGGATGGATCTTTTTCTGAGATCCAATCGAACCCTGCCCTGGCACAGCTCCAGCTGTTCCCTCAGGTCCTGTCACTGATCACAGAGAGCAGAGTTTGCTTCTACCTCTCTCATTGCCTCATTTCCCTTTTCTTTCTCCATTTTCCCCATCTCTTGCAGCAGCTGTTGCACTTTAACACACTCTGCCCAGCTCGTGCCTCCCCCAGTGCCCAGCTCAGCCCAGCTCAGCGCTGCCTTGGCATTCCTGAGCCCTCCCTGCCTTGCCAGCTGCTCCCTGAGCACACCCCACCACATTCCCGAGCCCTCAGAATGAATCGGGCTGGGATTTACGGGAGCATCACGTTACAGGCATTTGCATGGGGGCCACTGGCACCTCAGCTGTTGCTGCCTTAAAATAAAGCAGAGTTGCTATGTCTGCTGGTGCTGCCCCTTGTAGTGACAGTGCAGTGGGAAAGAAAAGGTCCCAGCAAGGGGTGGGTTCTGCTCTCAGCAAAACGCTGCAGCAGAGCTAAGCTTAGACATCATTTAATCACAGCTTTATAGACCTCTTAAAACACCATGAAAGAAATATGTTCCTCAGCCAAGGCAGTGCATTTTATTATGCTCATCCAACAGCACAACCTCAGCTTAACTCCGGGTTAATGAAACTTAGGGTAGCACTGAAGGAATAAAAATTGCCAGTGAGGAAAAAGAATCCTAAATCTACATTTTTCAGGAGCCACTGGAAGTGGCCCAACCTCAGATTTGACCTCAGGAAGAGAGTTGCAAGAGCAAAAGCCACCTGAATTATGATCTTCACTGGAGAGTCCAGAATGATGCTGAAGGGTTCATCATGAGACCTGTATCTCTTCTCCACATCACTGGGCTGGGCAACAAGTGCCCCCCAAGGAGGGAGCAGATTTCTAGTGCACCACTAGAAATAAATATGCTCACTCCTTCTCCAATAAAATCTGCCAGGAAGACTTTCCATGGGAAATGGTTTCATTGGAAATGCTTCCATTAGAAATGCTTCCATTGGAAATGCTCCCATGGGCACTTTTTCAATGAGCAAAGCTCATGGGAGCCAGGAATTGTTGCAGCAGTGCCCTGGGAGCTGGGAGAAACCTGCCTGTGCTTGTCTCAGCCCTGTGGTGACCTGAGGACTCCTGTGGCCAAAGGCAGGAGACCACACAGCTCCACATCCTTTCTGTGTCTCACCATTGCAAAACCTGCACCTGCTCAGGCAAAGCACCTGCAGCTCTGTGCCAGAATTTGTGGAATCTGTGCCCAGGATTTCCAGATTTCCAGGACTTCCAGGATGTCCAGAAGGCAAATAGAGGCACACAGTACAGGGAAAGGAGGTCTTGCCTTCAGGCTGAGTCCTGGTTCAACACTGAGACACACAGTGTCCCATGGTGTCCTTCCTTTGATAGATCATGGAATGGTTTGGGTGGGAAGAGCCCTTAAAACCAGCTCCCCACTCTGCCAGGGACAGGGATGCCCCTCACTGCATTGGTTTGCTCAATGCCCCTCAAACCTGGCATTCCCCACCACAGCCTTCAACTCCATCCCAGCCCCTTCCCTAATCCTCCACCTCAGAGATTCAAGGCTCCAGACCCCTAAGCTACACGCTGTCCCAGTCCCACTAAAGAACCCAAAATGTGTCCCACAAACTGACCAAACACCCCAGAGCTCCTCCTGTCTTCCCACTCTATCCCAGATAACACCACCATTTCCAGCCTCTGCACCTGAATGAAGGTCCATCCCAGCATCCTGAGGCACCAGCACCAGCTGAGCTCCACAGCTGCAGCCTCTGCTGGGAGCAGGGAGCCCAGTGGAGCTGTCTCCTCAGGAGGGGGGGACAGTTTATGAGAGAAGGAGTCTCGAAGGGTGACACACTTGGCTTGCAGCTGATGTCCCCAGCTTGGTGGCTTGCTGGGAATGAGGAGCACTTGTCTGACATATCCATGCAGGAATGCCCAGCAGAGCTCTGAGTTCAGCTACACTCCCCACGCTGTGAGGGAGGTGTGAGAAGATGTTCTGGGTGTGGAGAGACAAGAGTTCCTGCCCTGGTCCAGGCAGAGGTGCAAACAGCCCCAGCTCTGTCCTGACCTGATGGCAAGTGCTGTGGAGCAGGAAAGGAGCCAGCTGTGACATGAAGGATGCTGAGCTGGGCTCTGCCATGCTCCCAAGGAGGAAAAAGCCTCTGGCAGACCAGGAGGTGCCTGCAGGAATCCTTCTTTCTGCTTAAGTCATATTAATATTGCTGTAGAGGAGAAGGCTCTAGGGAGACCTTATTGAGGCCTTCCAGTACTTCAAGGGGACTTTAAAAAAGAGGAGAGCAATATTTTTTGTACAGAGAGTGATAGGACAAGGGGGAACAGTTTTAAATAAGAGATCAGATGTTAGAAAGCCATTCTTTATTCAAAAGGTGGGCAGGTCCTGGCACAGGTGCCCAGAGAAGCTGTGGCTGCCCCATCCCTGGGAGTGTCCAAGGCCAGGCTGGAAAGGGCTTGGAGCAACCTGGGCTGGTGGGAGGTGTCCCTGCCCATGGCAGGGGGTTGGAATGGTCTGGAGGTCCCTTCCAATACAAACCATTCTGGGATTCTGGGATTCTACAATGACACCTTTGCTCTTCCCCTACCAGGACAACTCCCACATTACATCTGACCATCTTTGGGTGGGTTTATTACTGCAGTGGGTAATTATGAGCTCATGACACATGATCTGCTGGGTAATTAGTGAGCACACTTTGGCTGGGCAGGGGGTTGAGCCTTTCCCAGCCCTGGGCTGCCCTCCTGGGGTCCCAGTGGGAGCACAGACCACACACCACAACACTAAAACCACTGGGAACTGAGCTCTTGGGAGAAATAGCACAGGTCAGGGTTTGGGGAACATGAACAGGGCCCTGTAAGCACTTCTCTTTCCACAAAATACACAGAAAATTGGAAAAGGGAAATGTTTTCTTGACCATGATCATTCCTGGGGGTTGGCAGCATCTGTGAGCAGAAGCCAAAGCAAGGCTGTAAAGAGCCCAAGTGCCTGACCCTCCTTGCTCCTGTTGTGTTTCATTTTGCCTGAATTGTTTTCCCAGGCACTGGGAATCAGCTTTGCTCATTCCCACACAGGAGCAGCCCAAAATTTGGAAGGATGGCACTTGCCACCCAGCTGAGTTCCTGTATCTGTGGGGTGCTCATGGTTTACATTCACCTCCAAATTACAGGATGCCAACCCAAATCAGGGCTCTACCGTGCCCACAGTCAGGAACAAACCCTGGCATGCAGAGTTTACAACCAACACAGCAGAGACAGTGCATTTCCCACTTTATAGAGTAGAAACAGAGACCTAAAGAGCCAATTTAAAGCATATTTAAGCTCCAGGAAAGACTCTCCTTGACTTCCCTCAGTTTTGGACTGTGCTCAGGGAAATTAAACAAGTTGCCAAAATTCCCACAGTGAGTTTGTAGAAAAGCCAGAACCCAAAAGCTGGATTTGCCAAGCTCCAGCATTGGGGCTCAAGCCAGCCCGATGCTGGAGGTGCTGGAATGGCCCCAACAATCTGCTGGGGTGTGAAATTCTGGCTGCCAACCTGGCACTGCTTGGAGCTCCCCGACCCATCCCATTGCTCACATCCAGGATTTTCCTTGAGCAGAGAAGAATTGCAGAGCAGACTTGGCATCATCGCTGGCCAGGCTCTAACACATCCATGGGAATCAATTAGGCACAGAGAAAAGGGCAAGAAGCTCATTTTCAGGGATTGAGACACACATTTGGGTCACCAGGGGGCTTAATGGTGGCCCAAGGAAGCAGCTTTGTGCAGCTCAGGCAGCAGCTCTGCAGGCTCTGAGCTCCCTGATGGATTTGCCTTCCCCAAGGCTGCATCCCAGGGATGTTTGATTCCTGTGTGCCTGTCCCAGTTCAGCAGGTGGGACCAGTTTATCCCTGTGTGGG
>JAWWLZ010000053.1:1649673-1659737 GCA_035041345.1 Poliocrania exsul | reverse complement strand
TGACCCCTCTGGATTGGTCTGGCAGTGCCCCCCAGCCCCTGACCCCTCTGGATTGGTGTGCCCAGCCCCTGGCAGTGCCCCCCAGCCCCTGAGCCCATGCCTGGCTCTCTTGCCCCCCCCAGAGGTTCGGAAGAAGGCCGAGAGCAGCAAGAGTGAGGTGGCCCAGGAGGACACGGCGTCCGAGGCCGAGGCCACCGCGGAGGAGCCGCTGAACGGGGACGAGGGCGAGGAGGAGGGGCTGGCACGGGAGGAGGGTGAAGATGAACTGGTAAGAGAGTTTGGAGGTGCATCCTCCCACCCACAGGAGCTCAGCAGTGCACCAGAGTCTTGCTGGAACTTGCCAAGTCTCCAGGAAAAACAGGTTTTCCCTTCCTCCAAGGGAGTCTGTGTATTTAAATCCTGTGATTGTCCTCAGCTTGTTCTTCCAAACTGTTCTGCTGCCCTTTCAAATGCATGTGGAGATGCTGAAGAAACATGGTTGGCTCTTGAAATTCAGAGCACATTTATCCTTGATTTCACAACTGCTAATTGTTTAAACCAAATTGCTCTGCTCCCAGGTCATTCTTAGATGGATTTAAACAATTACTGAATTAAGTGTGTTTTGCTGAGTGTGCATTTGCAGTGCCCTTTCAGCTGACCAGACATCCATGGAATCACAGGAGTTGGAAGGGACCTCAAAGCCCATCTCATTCCCACCCCCTGCCATGGGCAGGGACACCTCCCACCAGCCCAGGTTGCTCCAAGCCCTGTCCAACCTGGCCTTGGACATTTCCAGGGATGGGACAGCCACAGCTTCTCTGGGCACCTGTGCCAGGGCCTGCCCACCCTCCTAGCCAAGAATCCCTTCCCAATATCCCATCTGTCCCTGCCCTCTGGCAGTGGGAAGCCATTCTCTGTGTCCTGTCCCCCCAGGCCCCTGCCCAGAGTTGCCCACCAGAGGGTTTTGTCCCATGACACAGACACTGAGCCCTGGATAAGGATGTTCCTGGAAAACCCAGTGACAAATTTGTCTCTTCTCTCAGGCAACCAACAGTAGGACAAGAGGGCACAGCTTGAGCTCTGCCAGGGGAGGTTTAGGTTGGATGTCAGGAAGAAATTCTTTGCAGAGAGAGTGCTCAGGCCTTGGAATGGGCTACCCAGAGAGGGGGTGGATTCCCCATCCCTGGAGGTTTTTAAGATGAGATTGGATGTGGCACTGAGTGCCATGATCTGGTGACCACAGTGGGGTTGGACCAAGGGTTGGACTTGCTGATCTCAGAGGTCTCTTCCAACCCAGCTAATTCTGTGATTCTGTGATCTCCAGACCCAGGTCAGGGGCAAGAAGGTGCTGGGGTGGTCCACAACCTTGGGAAGCTGGGCTGGCATGGCAGGGGCACAGAGTGTGCCCTGGAACAGCTCTGCTCCTTGCCCAGCCCAGCCCTGGTGGCAGCAGAAGGGAGGCTGAAGCTCAGCATCCCTCTCCTCCTCCTCCCCCTCCTCTCTGGGGTGACCCCACTGCACACCCCCAGCACTGCTCCTGGAGCTCCAAACCCTTCCCAAAATTGCTGGTTTGGGCTCTTCTCCTCTGTCCTGCCTCAGTCAGGAGGGCTGGGGGATCTCAGCAGGGTCCTGCAGCTGTTCCAGTTCTGAGCACTTCAGTCCATCCCTGCTGCTACATCCTGAGAGCTGCTGAAGGGGAGACAGCAGAACAGGCACTGGGAGAGGAGAGGCTCGAGCTCTGGGCCAGCACAGGGAAGGTTTGAATTACACCAAGGGAAACAGATGGGAGAAATTAAGGGCAAACTTGCTGATGTTAATGAAGATAAAGCAGCACACAGCCTGTCAACAAAAAATGTGGACTTCCCTGCCAGTGCTGGGATAAGGCAACAGTGGACAGACATCTGCTGGCAGTGGTTTGGGAAGAGCTGGCCTTCATTAAGGGAGATGAACAGGATGACTATTGCAGCTCCCTTTCATCCCTGTTTTCTGTACCTCTGTGGTCCTGAAGTGCCACTGAGACCAGAAATGTTTCACTGCCAGGCTCCCTGGGGTCAGTGTGTGCAGCTTGGCTGCCCAGAGCATGTGCCACCTGCCCTGGCTCTCCTGAAGAGCCTGTTCCCAGGGCACAGCCTGCTCTGGCATTGCAGAGAAGGAGCCTTTGTTCTGGGGCCAGAAGTCCCAAGCCTGCAGACTTCCCATTCTGGGAAGTCTCCATCCCTAGCTCCTTGGAGCAAGGTCTCCATCCCCATCTCCATGGAGCACTGTCTCCATCCCCTGCTCCTTGGAGCACAGTGTCCATTCCCAGCTCCTTGGAGCACTGTCTCCATCCCCAGCTCCTTGGAGCATGATCTCCATCCCCAGGTCCTTGGAGCATGATCTCCATCCCCAGCTCCTTGGAGCACTGTCTCCATCCCCAGCTCCTTGGAGCACAGTGTCCATTCCCAGCTCCTTGGAGCACTGTCTCCATCCCCAGCTCCTTGGAGCACTGTCTCCATCTTCAGCTCCTTGGAGCATGATCTCCATCCCCAGCTCCTTGGAGCTCCTGGCACCATTCCTGTGGCCTTTGGAGGTATTTGGAGGGTTATCACTCTGGCTGAGGAGTTCTGCTGCAAACTGGGACCAGTTGCTGTGTTCAACAGCAGAGCCATTGCACTGATCTGCCATTGTGGTCTTGATGCCCCTTGGCATTTCTGGGCCATTCCAGTCACTGGGAATGCCTGGCCCTTGGTCCAGGCCATTCCAGGTTCCCAAGTGAACTTCTCCAGTGTTCCCAAAGGATGAGCTGTGCAGGCACACACAGGAACCTTATGGAGGTGCTGGGCATGACCAGCACGACCTGGCCAGGCAGAAATGAGGCACCTGATGGCACAGCCCCCAGACCTGTCCAGGGGAGGGGCTGCCAGACCCCTGACTCCCACAGGGGAAGGTGGGCCTGATTTCATCCCTGTGCCTTTGAGATAAAGGGTCTGGAGCAGCAGGAGGGGCTGAAGGAGCTGGGGGGGCCTCAGCCTGAAGAAGAGGAGGCTCAGAGGGGACCTTCTTGGTCTCTTCAACTGCCTGACAGGTTCTGCTCCTGGGAACAAGGGACAGGACAGGAGGAGAAGGCCTCAAGTTTCTTCAAGGAGAGGTTTAGGTTGAATATTAGAGAAAATTCCTTCCCTGAAAGGGTGGTCATGCACTGGAACAGCTGCCCAGGGAAGTGAACATGAAGGTGCTGACTTAATGGTTGGACTTGATGATCTTGGAAGTCTTTTCCAACTTAGATGATTCTATGATTCTCTCACTTCAAAGTCCAGGAGGGAATCACACACATCCCAGGTCTGCTTGGCAGAGCCATTCTACAATAAGGAGCCAGAGGAAGTTTTTGGTTCTGCCTGGCACTGCTGTGTGCCCCACAGCACCTGGTGGCCATGGCACTTGGGTTTGTAGCTCCTGAGCACCTTGGCACTGCTGTCCCACAGCAGGGCACAAGCTGGTGCCCACAGGAGGGGCAGGGCAGGGGGCACACGTGGTGACTGACTGACTGTTTGTGGTCCCTTTGCCCTGCAGGAGAACAGCCATTACACAGATGTGGAGGATGCCAGACTACAGTAACCAGGTACAGCTCCTGCCCTGCTTTCCAGGGCTGCTCCTGAGCCCAAGCCCCATTCCAGGTGGGATGGGCTGGGAGGTTCCTGCCTCAGAGGGTGCTCATTTCCATGGATCCTCTGTGTTTTCCTGGCAGGCAGCTTGGCTGCTCAGCTGGCTCCCTGGCCAGCCCCTCACTCCCTTTCCTAAATGACAAACCTTTGGGGCTCCAGGACAGTGATGTCCCTCCCTTCTCTCCTTGCAGCCTGCTCAGAACAGCAGTGAGCACCTGTGTGAGGAAAGCACGAGGCTAAACCCTGTCCTGGCACGTTGAGCAAGACAAGCTGAATCCAAGTGCTGCTGTCACCTCTCCCTGGCATTCAAAGGAGACACATGGCCCGACATCTCCATCCATCTGTAAAGCAAAGACAAGGAAAACTCATCATCCCAGCGGATCCCACTCCCCCTGCCGTGGATTCGGAGCTCTGCAGCCTGCAGGGGCAGGAGCCCAGCCTGCCCAGCCCAGAGCCCAGAGCCAGCACGGGCTGGAGATCCAGCAGGAGACTGCGTGCCCAGGGAGACAGAGTGCTCTGGAGCTGTTTGCAGCCCAACCCAGCAAAGACGTTTGTCCCTGTGCGAGGTGAGAGCCAGAGCATTTCCTGACTGAGGGAGAGGTGCAGCCTCAGTGGGGAGGATTTGTGTTCCTGCACTGGGGGTGCTGCTGAGGAGGAGGGTGTGGGCTGAGCTGTCCTCCAGAACGGGCACTCTGTCCTGGCTTCTGCCCCACGAGCTGCCCTGGCTCCTCCATGGGCACTTCCAGCTGGGAAGGAGTCGGTGCTGGAGCACAGTGAGAAGCTGCTTGAAGAGGGAAGGGCAGAGGAAGCTGCAGGAATGCAAGTGGTCCCAAGCAGAAGAAACAAAGCCCACGTCACCATCAGTGTTTTGGTCTCCTCGTTCTCCACTGGGAACCACCGTGAGAAGGCTGAGCCATCCCTGCAGAGTGACACTCTGTGCTTGGACCAGCTGCTCCCTGGGAGGGATGTGGAGCACCCACCTCTGCATGCTGGTGCCAGAGACATCAGCCCCTTCCCTGGGGTGCCCACATCTCCTCCTGCCCGTCCCACTGGGTCTCCACCCTGACCTGGCACCTCTGGTGTGCCCGTGCAGGGGCACAGTCTGAGCCAGGCTGGGCACAGGGGATGCCCCAGCACGATGCATGTGGGTGTGCCAGCACCTCCCCTGCTCCCCAAATCCCAGCTGCTTCCCAGCCCTGCCCTGCCCTGCCCTGCCATGCCAGCAGGGGCTGCACAGCCAGCACGAGGCCCAGCGTGGGAAGCTCCTCCTGCCACAGCACCCACGAGCTCTCAGCCTTTCTCCTCTTGTTCCTCCTTCCTGGGCTTGCCCAGTTGTCCTGGGGTAGATGGGACTGAACTCACTGCAGCACTTTATTCAGGTCTGGTGTGTCCTGCCCACCTCCCTCCCCTCCAGAACACACACACCCCCCCACCCCAGTGCTTGGAACCCACCCCTTCCCCTGCTCCAACCCTCCCACACAAGGCATGGCCCCGGGTGGTTCCCAGTGCTCCCACCTCAGCCATGGCATCTCTCCCAAGGGTGAAGGGGCAAACGGGCCCAGGGGGCAACACTGCAGCCCCCATGGCTGGTGAAGCACAAGGTTGGGTTGGCATTTCCTAGCTGGGCTCTTTGGGGAGGGATGGAAGGGATGACTGGGCTTTGCCCACTCTGACTCCTCTGCAGTGCCTGCACTGGGTTGTCCTGAGCCCTTGGAGAGCTGTTTCTAGGCTTGGAGAGATGAGCTGCAGCTTTGGCTATGAACTGACTGTGATGCTGATGTTTGGGAGAAAGGTGACCTTGTACATACAATCCTGTATAATAAAAGAAGGAAACCAAATTTGTTTTCCCTCCCTTCTCTCTCTGTCACACACACACACTTTTTTATCCTCTATTTCAGACAAGACTTTCCCTTTCTAAGCCTCAGCTTTCCCCTCAGAATTTGCTTTCCCTGACCATGGTGTGTCCCTCTGGGCTGAGTCAAACATCTGCCCTCACAGGGGCTCTGGAGCACACTTGGAAACTCCCTTGGTGCAGAAGAGCAGGGGACAGATCCAGGCCTCTCATCTCTGGAGTTTGCACTGGTCCAGCTGAGAACAGGCTGGAAGAATTTGGCTGCTGTTCCAGTTTGCACAAGCCAACAGTACCACTGATGCTTGGGCACAATGGAGAGCAGTGTCAGGAGGTGCCAGTGACCACCATGGGGGAGGATCATGGAATCCCAGAATGGTTTGGGTTGGAAGGCACCTTAAAGACCATCTCATTCCAACCCCCTGCCATGGGCAGGGACAATTTCTACCAGACCAGATGGAATCCAGCTGCTACCAGGCTTTCAATGCTTTTGAAAAGTTGATTTTGAGTCCTGGAAAGTTTTCTGTTTGAGCCTGGGCTGAGCTGTCACCCAGCACTGGAGGGCAAAGCTGCCTATTGCAGATGCTCGAGATCATGGTGAGTCTGAGGATGTTTGAACATCCATCCATCCATCCATCCCTCCATCCATCCATCCATCCATCCATCCATCCATCCATCCATCCATCCATCCATCCATCCATCCACCCATCAGTCACCCCTTCACTTCAAGAGGAAAGAGCAGCAGCAGCAGCAGCAGCAGCCTAATGGTTGCATGTTTTTGCAACCAGGAAGAAGGAGGAAAACAGGGGAGAAAAAAACAAGGAAAGGAAGTCAAGATGGCTGTGAAGATGAAAGTCAGCCCTGCCTCAGTTTTGTTGGGCTGTGTCCCCAGCTCTCAGTGGCTGTGGGCCAGGGCCTGGAGCCTGGGACTGGGTCAGTCCAGCTTAAGGCCATTAGAGCATGGCCGAGGTCTCCCAACAAACATCTGGTTTGGTTTTATTAATTATTTTGTGGGGAGAGCAAGGGACTTTGGGAGCTCCTGGGCAGCCCCCAGATGGTAATTAACTGCTCTTGGCTGTAGGTGGGGCCTCAACAATATGAGTTCTGGGGGTTTGGTGCTCCTTGGGTTCTCTACCATCCAGGAGATGCACTCAGGGAGGTGGGAGTGCAGCCAGTGGGTGGGAAAGGGGACACAACCCCAGCCCTTCACCCCTTCAGGGAATGAACTGGCTGCAGAGTTTCCTCCTGACTCCACTGGTCCCTCAAGAGGGGGACAGGGGGCAGGCGGTTTCACCAGCAGTTGGGCAGGGGACATGGGGCAGAAGGTGTCACCCAGGGGTGGGACGGAGGGCAGAGCAAGGACAGGTCCCCCTGCAGGGCACAGGCACAGGGCAGAGCCCTGAGGAAGGGCTGGTGAAAGCACCAGAGCTGGGGAGCTGCAAGGGCTGCAGGGCACTCACAGTGGGCACACACACAGGCTGCAAAGCCACCAGAGCTGTCCAGGTGGGTGCCTGGGCACTGTCAGCTCCTGCTCCACAGCTCCCCATCCCACCCTCCCATGGGCACAAGGGGGCAAACCATCCTGCACTCAGCCCAGGGGTGGAACCACAGCCTGCCCATCCTCACCTACCCCAGCCCAAACCTGCTGGCACAGAGCAGACCCCTGGGAAGAGCACAATCAGAGTCACTGAGGTTGGAAAAGCCATCATCGAGTCCAACCTTTCCCCCAGCACTGCCAAGGCCACCACCAACCCATGGCCCCAAGGGCCACATCCTTCTAGATCCCTTCAAGGGAGGTGACTCCACCATTGCCCTTGGGATCCAATGCCTGACAGCCCTTTCAGTGAAGAATTTTTCCCAATATCCAAACCTCCACTTGAGGCCATTTCCTCTGATCTGTCACTTGTTATCTGGGAGAAGAGACCAACCCCCACCTGCACCACATAAAGGATGGAGGGTCTCCTTAGCCCTCCTTTTGTTGATGATGTATTTACAGCAGCATTTTTCATTGTCTTTTATGGCAGTAGCCAGATCAAGTTGGGCTTTGATCCTTCTAATTTTGTTCCTGCATACCCCCATGGCACCCTTGTGGCCTTCCTGAGTTGCCTCCCCTTCTTCCAAAGGTCAAACTATCCCCTTTTTAACTCCATTCCAGCCAAATGCTGAGCCAGGCCAGTTTCCTTTCCCATCATCTCATTTTTGGCACTGAGGGACAGCCACATCCAGAGCCTTGAGGACTGTCCTGGCTAACAGAAGGATGTGTGGTCCTGCCCAAGGCCTTTTAAATATCCATGGCACAAAGAGATGTGTCAGATCTCATTAGCTCTTGAATGAATGTAAAGGATCCCACCCTCTCTGCATCCGACCTCCTTTTCCATGGCCCAGTGTCCCCCCAGAGTCACTCCCTGCAGATTGGCCCTGCCCTGCTGGGATGTGGGAAGACAAGGGTTGGGCCAGGCCATTCTCCCCAGAAGGCAACAGTTAATTCAACATCTGCTTCTTCTGAATTGAAATGACCAACACAAACTGAACACACACAGTTTTCATGGAGTGAACTGGGAAAAAACCCCTTTGTGAAAGGCTTTCCCCAGCACCCCACAGGGGGAAGATCTCATTTCCAGCTGTCCTGGACCTCACCTGGCTCCTCACATTTGTTTGCTCTGCTTGTTGCCCTCCCATCATGGTTTGGTGGCAAGAGCAGCGTGGGCTTGGTAGGAAACAAACCCAAAGTCTCAAAGCCTTGCAAAGGAAAGGTGGAATGTCTGAGGTTGCCACCACTTTGGGCTTCAGTGTGCTGATCTGGGTGGGATGGGCAGATGTGCAGGAAGCTTTGGGGTCTGCTTTTCACAGGCTGGCCTGGAAAGGCAGAGCACCAGAGCAGGGTCAGTCCAGTCCCAGCTCCTCCCTTCATGTGCTTCTGGCCATGGAGAGACAGAGCACTAGAGCAGGGTTAGAGCAGTCCCAGCTCCTCCTTTCCTGTGCTTCTGGACATGGAGAGACAGTCAGAGCACCAGAGCAGGGTTAGTGCAGTCCCAGCTCCTCCCTTCATGTGCTTCTGGCCATGAGAGACAATCTGTGGGGCCAGAATGTCTGTGATCCTTTGGTTTGAGTCAGGAGATGCAACAAAAGCCTCCACTGACTTTAATAACTTCAATTAACTTTGATGAGCATCACAGTCCCAGTCCATGCAGCACTTTGGAACCACTTCAGTTGCTGCAGCTGCAATGGGACCATTCCCTGGGGATTGGTAAGAGCCAGTTGTTGTCTGTGGGGCAGTGATTACAGCCCTCCTGTATTGTCCTCCTGTTATTTGCAGGACATTTAATTCCATCTTTTTCCTCTTCTCAAGAAAGTTTTGGAAACATTTGGAGATGTGGTCAAGAAGCCCAAGGGCTCCTGGTGGAGTCTGTCCATGCTCTGCCAGGAAAACACACCCAGGAGGATGCTGGAAGGGCTCAGCCACGAGTCCAGGATGTGCTGTTCCAGTTCAGCAAGAAAACACCTCCCAGCACTCGAGTTCAGCACCTTTCCATTGCTGCCAGTGGGTTATTTTCTGTGCCAGGCTCAGGATGCAGGAGGGGTCAGCCCAACCACTGCCTGTGTGTCCCTGGAGCTTCCTCCTGCTGGGGGATCCTGAGCTATCCATGGGGAGGAGCTCAGTGGGACATCCCCTCCTCATCTGTGCTCCAGCTTGGGCTCTCCACACTGCTTGGAAAAGCATCCAAAAAGGCCAAAGTATCCTGTCTCCTGATTTGGGCCAGCTCAGGAGACCCCTCTGTGCCCACAGCATCCCCATGGGGTGCAGACAAAACCCTTCAAACCCCAGCATGGGCTTGGGCAGGAGTTGGTGGTCACCTCCCTCAGCCAGAACAAAGTGGAAACAATGCCCTTAAATGGATTTGGGAAAGTGGAAAAGGCTTGGAATGAAAAACAGTCATGTAAAGAAAATATTGGAGAGCCCCCAGCGAGCCCCAAGCAGCCACCAAGGGAACCTCAACAGCCCCAAGCCCAAATCAGCAACTCAGGAGAAGCCCAGAGTGTCTGCACTGCCCCTCCAGAAGAGAAGGGACAGCGATGCCTCCTCCCTCTGCTGTCTGGGGCTGTTGGGAAGTGCAGGGAAGAGAAACATCTTCAGCTCCATTTTTATTTTTTCCACCTTCATGGTGAGCAAAAAGGCTGGTTTGGTGCTGAACAAAAACCCAGCCCAAGGCCTGCAGCAGGGCCAGGAGCAGGGGAGGGACATTGCAGGCCACATAACAAGCAACTGGGACTGTCTGGCTTGCCTTTTGTGCCCTGTTTTCAAACTTGATCACATCTAAGTGTTCTCCCTGTGCTGAAGGCAAGACATCTCCCTTTTCTTTTCTCTCTAAATGAAAATTATCAGCAAAGGACTGTAAAACCACATTAGAAGCACCAAGATCCTATGAGAAAAGTGGAGAGGGACCTTGGACAAGGTCCTGGAGTGACAAGGGGAATGGTTTCCACTGACAAAGGGCAGGGTCAAATGGGATACTGGGGAGAAATTCTTCCCTGTGAGGGTGGGCAGGCCCTGGCACAGGTGCCCAGAGAAGCTGTGGCTGCCCCATCCCTGGGAG
>JAWWLZ010000053.1:1502858-1515676 GCA_035041345.1 Poliocrania exsul | reverse complement strand
GATAGATAGATAGATAGATAGATAGATAGATAGATAGATAGATAGATAGATAGATGTGCAGCTACACAAATTAGTAGAGACTCTTCTGAAGAATACAATTAATGGCTATATAATAAATATGAGCCAATAGGAAAGGCAGCTTTGTCAGTGGAATGTTATCTCTCACAAAGCCTTGAGAGTTCTTTGAAGAAATCCAGGAGTCCAGACAGGGCAGATTTCAGGGACTGACACTGCCAAAGATGTCTGTGCCAGGGCACTGCCTGGCTCCCAGGGGTGCTGGTGGCCCCAGTCATGTTGCTCACAGCTCCTCCCCTGCTGCACAAGGACAGCCTGCCTTGCACCCCTCACCCTGTGAGCATTGGCTCCTGAACTGGGAGAGGACCCTGGTTATCCAGGGGGAGGATCCTGCCTGCCATCCCTGTGTGCCCAGCCTGGCACCGCTGCTGCCAGCACACCTGGAAGTAGAGCTGGGCAAGTGGTGCTGCTTGCCCTCCTCATTCTGGCCAGGAGGTCTCATGTCTCAGACTCCTGTCGTAGCAGGTACCTCCCACGAGCTCCTTACCCACTGAGGCCCCTGGTCCCACCTTAGTGGTGAGCAACAGGTCTTGCTTAGGTTCTCCTTCCCTCCCTGGACAAAGTGACTTCCACCTCCTGTCCTCTCCCAGCCCCTCTGTGCCAGGCACTGCTCCCCAGTCCCAGTGCACCCACTCATCTCCTCTCACCCACAGGGACTGTCTTTCCCCTGTGAGGGGAGAGCATTCCCCTGGCCCTGGGACTGTCCCTGCCACTGATTCTCTCAGGGCTCTTTGCCCAGTCCAAGTATTCCTGTGTCCCAGTTTCCCATGCCAGTCCCACTCTGTGTCATGGCAGGATCTGGAAGGAATCATCCAAGTCCCCTGGTGGCACAGCCCTGCCCCTTGCCATGGTTTCCAGGTTTCCAAGGCCAGATGTGAGCCTTGCCCACCTCAGATATTCCCATCACTGCAAACTGACACAGGCCTTTTCTTCCAAGGATGGAAATAGCCAGGGAATGAGCATTGTTGGCTTTTTCTGGTACAAAAATGAGACACTGGATGAAGTTAACAGGTTACAAATTCAATGTAGACAAGGAGAGGCACTTCCAAGGCCAGCCTGGATGAGGGCCTGAGCAACCTGGTCTAGTGGAAGGTGTCCCTGCTCATGGCAGGGGAGTGGAAAGAGATGGTTTGTAAGGTCCCTTCTAACCATTCTGGGATTCTGTAAGTCCTTGTACAACACAATACACAGGTGGGCTGTGGAGTTCCTCCCTGCACACCACTGTGGGTGCTCAAAGTTCATGTGAGCTTCTAACAGTGGTAGGATTTTCCTGACATTGCTTTCTTCAGGAACAAACTGCTGCACACAGAGCCTGTATCCAGTTCTGGATGGCCTGGGCACAAAGGATGGCTGTGGGACAGGATGCCCTCCCTGCTCTGGATGCCCCTGGCACAAAGGATGGCTGTGGGACTGGGTGCAGTCCCTGTTCTGGATGCCCTGGGCACAAAGGATGGCTGTGGGACAGGATGCCCTCCCTGCTCTGGATGCCCTGGGCACAAAGGATGGCTGTAGGACAGGATGCCCTCCTTGTTCTGGACGCCCTGGGCACAAAGGATGGCTGTGGGACAGGATGCCCTCCCTGCTCTGGATGCCCCTGAGCACAAAGGATGGCTGTGGGACAGGGTGCCCTCTCTGATCTGGATGCCCTGGGCACAAAGGATGGCTGTGGGACTGGGTGCAGTCCCTGCTCTGGATGCCCCTGGGCACAAAGGATGGCTGTAGGACAGGGTGCAGTCCCTGCTCTGGATGCCCCTGGCACAAAGGATGGCTGTAGGACAGGGTGCAGTCCCTGCTCTGGATGCCCTGGGCACAAAGGATGGCTGTAGGATGGGATGCCCTCCCTGCCCCACTTCCAGGCCCTCCAGCTGGTGCAGCTCAGCCCTTGGCCAGGAGGTGGAGGTGCAACATCACCTCCGGGAGGTTGGGGACACCTCCTGTCCTCGCAGCACCCCCTGCCCCCGGTCTGGGGTGAGCAGTGGCAGCAGCTCCCGAGGGATTCCACAACTCTCCATCTCAGCAGCAATTCCCACACCTGGATTAGTTCCCTGCGGGCCCCCCTGGCTCGGGGGCCTTTCCCAGCTGGGTGTACAGGTGACTCCAGACCTCCACACTCAGCCTTCAGCTCTTCCCAACAGATGAGACACCAATCTGCAGCACAGCGGTTTTTGTTTCTTTCAGAAGCTTCTCAAACCCATTTTTATTGCTCTGCTGTCACTTGGGCTGTCAAAGCCATTCTTTTCTTACCCTGTGCCAGCACAAACTCCTGTGCTTTGTTTTAGCTCGTGGCTAAATGTAGGAACCACAGAACACTCATTACCAGACCTTTCATTTCAAGTGACATTTTCTTTGATAAGGTGACAACAACCTGCCTTCATTGCAGCAAGTTCCTTCAGCTGCTTCCAACGCACTTGAAATCATTTCCACTCCTTGCTTTTCATCTTTGTTTTGATCCAAACCAGTGCAATATATTCAGCTAATTTGGGCACCCATTTCAGCTCTCTCTTGGTTGTCATTCACCCTTCCAGCCTTTCCCCTGGATTCATTTTTCATTTATTCCCCCTGTCTGGTGTGCCCAGCCAGGCTGTGTGCACCTTATCTCCTGGCACTGCTCTCTGTGTTGGGTTCCCTTGCTGACACTTCCCATTCCTTACACATCTCCTGCTTCATTAGAATTTCTTCCTTGAGGTGACTGGAACTCACTCTTCAAAGCTCTTTCCTCTTGCTTGGGCCATACCTGGGGTATGAGGACAGTTCACACCTTGAGCACTTTGCTTTGACAGGAATTCCAGGCCTCCTCCAGCTTCAAGCCCAGGTAGCTGTACCTGCCCAATGCCAAACACTCCTGTACTTCAATTTTATATCTTGTAGAGTCATGTGCAGAGCTTTTGTAACCCTGTAAACATTCACCTCTCATTTTTCAGTTTCAGCTGCTGGGTGAGGTTCAACCCCAAATTCTGAGTCTTTCCCTGTGGCAAACACTGAGCTCCTTTCCCTCTGTGCCCATGGCAGGACACACAGTGAGCCTGTGACCATCTGTCATTCTGAGCTGAGACATTTCACCTCCTCTGATGCAGCTCAAACAGCCATGGATCTCCCTTTCAGGCTGACAATGCCAGCTCTTTTTTCTGGTCCTAATCTGGGAAATGTTTACTCTGCTTTTCCTGTTCAAGATCCTGTTTAGCTCTACCCCTGTTTGCCCTTGGCCTCCTCTCACCTGCTGCACCAGGAAATGTCTCCATAGCCTTCACTGTTATGTTAATTCAGTGCTCAAAGAAACACCATTTTTTCTGGTGCCCAAAATAACCCTAAACATCTAAACATAGAATTACATTTAGGATTTCAGATTATGGCTTTGCCTTGATACCTCAGTGTAGGTTTTTTCCTTCATGTAAAGGAATGACAATGTTAAAGATGGAAAACACAGGGAAACATTTAATCAATAAACATGTAAGAGTTGAGGCATCTAAACTGATTTACCTACAGCTGTTTAAGGTAAAAGCAATGAGCTTGGTTCCCATATTTAGAAAACCCTGCAAAAATGGGATTGATGCATACCAAAAGGCAGCAATGAACTAAAGAATCAGAGAATCACAAGATATCCTGAGCTGGAAGGGACACACCAGGATCATCCAGTCCAGCTCCTGGCCCTGCACAGACCCCCCAACAATCCCACCCTGTGCCCCAGAGGATCATCCAAACACTCCTGGAGCTCTGTCAGCCTTGGGGCTGTGCCCACTGCCCTGGAGAGCCTGGTCAGTGCCCACCACCCTCTGGGGGAAGAACCTTTCCCTGAGATCCAACCCAACCCTCCCTGGCACAGCTCCAGCCATTCCCTTGGTCCTATTGCTGGTCACTGGAGAGAAAAGAGCAGCATCTGCTTTTATTCAGCCAGCCAAGAAAATAAGAAGGGCCTTACAAACCTACCAAGGAAAACACCAGCATAGAGAACAGAATCAACATCTGGGGGTCAAAATGAGAAGGACCATCTATCTCCCACTCTTGCTGCATGTGTAATACTGCATATAGGGCTCATAGAAGAGAGACTCTGATGGCTACAAGTGTGAACAGAGACTAAAAGTTGATTTCAGGTGTGATTTGAGTGTGTTTTTGAGGAGAAAAGGATCTCTTATTACAGATGACGCATTAAAAGACAATGATTGAATACTTGAATAGTCAAGGATAGTCAAGGATAGTCAAGGACAGTCTCTGCAAGAGAGGATGCAAAGAGCCTGCACTTGTGGGTTCACTGTCAGTGCAGAAGGACACACTGGAACTCCAGAGGGATTCTCATCTTGGCTCTGGTTCTACCCAGTATCTTCATGAGCAGCCTAAACAGTGGGAGAGTGTCCACTCAGTAAACTCACAAATCATATCCAGTGGAGAGGGACTGCACAGGTAGGAGTTTGAAAAGGGTTCTGCAAAAAGGAGTGCAGTTCAATGGGCAAATATTAAAGGAAAATGCACTGCAGGCTGTCCCAGTCAGGTTGGAGGATGAATGAGCAGCAGCTCTGGGGGTTAGAGTGAGTCTTAAGGAAAACACACCTTTGTAGTGTCACAGCATTGGGAACAACCCCAAATATCCTGGGAGTTGGGAACCACACTGTGGCTTACAGGGCACCCACTGGCCTTGAATCCTCTGAAGAACAGGAGGTGTTGAGTCTGGAGAAGAGACAGCCCCAGACTGTACAATCCAAGCACATGGAAGGCACTGACTGTGTGGTGTCCTGGGGAGAGGCCCAGATGGGTCTCTCTGCAAAGGATGAAGAGTGAGCTGCTCACTGAGATGAAGGAAATCAGAGACATTTGGATCTCAGTTGTGGGGCTCTGCAGAGGCCACTGGTCAGTGTCTGTGCAGGTCCCATTGAATTAAAAAACAGACGATGAGTCTTGGGGGTAAAATCAAAGCATCTGAGTAGGAACTCAAAAATCAGTGTTTTATTGGCAGCCTTTATAAAGTGCTCCCATTTCCATGGTTAGAATGGCACAGAGAAGTAAAAGAGCATCTCAGGATATGGTCATGGAAATGATGTTAGAGAGAGAATGGTGGAATCAGAAGGAAATGGAAAACTGTGGGAACAGAGTGATGTTATGAAGAAAGCTGGATTCCACCTTACCCTGACTGAGACCTGGCTGCTGAACAATGTAGGGCAGAAGATACAGGAAGGCTTTAAATCAGAACCTGGAGCAAAGCTGGGATTTGTGGAAGGCCACACAGTTTGGGATCACTCACTTCACCTTAGGAATAAAAGCAAGAAAACCATCCTGCTGCAAGGACAAGATGGAAATCACTGACACTTGGCTAAGAAATTAGAATTGATAAGAACATCTGAACAATTAAATCTGTGTTTAGGAAAGTGCCTGGTGGTGAACAACCAGAGCAGATCCAAACATGTACATACACATGGATTTTATGAGCTAAAGAAGCAGAGATGTTGTGAAATACCTGAGCTCAAACAATGGCTCTGACACAGGAGGCATCTCAGGAACTTTCTGGGCCAAAGAAAATCAAGGAACTGCAGAGCTGCAAAGGTAGAAATTATACAGAAGGAACAAGAAGAGGTTATGCAGTGGCCCAATACATTAAAAAAAAGTCAAATAAGGTAAATGATGTATCAGCAAATGAAATATATTCCTGTTGGATTAAAATTCCACTCCCAAATAGGAAAAATACAGTATTAGGGCTATACTGGGAACTTTGCAAGCAGAGTGCTGATGGTAAATATGTCACATTGAGGAGGTGCTGAGATGAAGAAGGCAGAAAGCAGAGGAATAAAGGGAGACTCTGCCACGTTGAGTGGGAGCCACTACGAGGAGAGGTACCAAAAGTGCATTGTACACACTATGAATGGCCACTTTTTGGAGAAACTAACCAGAAAACCAACAAAAGAAGAAATAACATAACCCCTTCAGAGAGTTTCTTTGGGGAAACCACTTGGCAAAAAATAACCATGACCTTCCCATATCAAATAGCCTTTCAGAACCAAAATAATCCACACCAGCAATACTTAACTTCAAAGAAAAAGTGAGGAATGCCCTTTAAAAGAAATGTAAAAAGTAATCAAAAAGGTTAAATGCTTGAGGCAGCATGAAGGTTGTTTAAAGATGCTATATTAGAGTCTCAGGGAAAATGTAGCTATTAAAATAAAGATATTTTAAACCATCCCAAACTCACCATAGTTAAAAGGTGCACAAACGAAAATATTAAAGCAAACAGCCTTCAAAAACTGAAAGTCAGTGATTTCCCAATTATTAACCAGGGAATAACCCATCATTTAAAACTGAACTTAGTGGCAGAGGAAGGGAAAGCAATAAATGTGAACCTTTTCAAGAGCTCCTGGAAAACTCCAAACCAGCCAGTCCTATTTTCATACTGAACCAACTGGTAGAAGCAAAGAGAGAGTAACATGATTAGATGCATAACTAACTATAATCACACTGCTGAGGACTCAGCATGTTTTGTGGGAGGAAGTTGTGCCACAAAAGCCTCCTGCAGACCTTTGGAGGCAGCAAGCACAGGGATGTGTGTGCTCTGCTTGATGCATCAGACTTGAATTTTGAAAGAGATTCTGACAATGTCATTCAGCAAACACCATTATTGTCTTTAGAAAAATTAAGGGATTGTGGAGTATAAGGGAAATTCCTCTTGAGAACTGAGAGTTGCTTAAAGATACAAATGCTAGCAATAGTTTTAATTAATTCACTGGAACGTCTCAAGTTTTCTGCTGGGATTGCTGCTGTCCAACATTATCAGAAAGTCCTGGAAAAAACTGCCCATGTCAGAGCTTGTTACAAAATTATTGTGGGTGGACAAAAGAAAACTGGATAATCAGAAGATGCAAGAGGATCTTATAATATGGAGGAATATTTGACAAAAGGATGGACAATTAAATGCCAAAAATCTCAAATTTTGGACACACAAAATGAGTGAGCAGCCAAGGATATCAAGGACAACAGCTGGAGAAGAGATGGTTCATGTGAGACATTATAATGGAGGAGGACAAAATCATGGATGCAGCCAAGAAATTAAATAGGAAACAGTGATTTGCTGTGCCCAGGTTGTAAGAATTGGGCATCCAACAGAATTATCTGATGTCAACACCACAGCTCCCTTCTTCACACAAAACATAAACTGACCTGCACGCCCCATGGCCAGAGGAGGTGCTGGAGGTCAGACATGGAGGGGAAGTCTCCAGTGGCAAAGTGAGCACAGAGGAGCACACAGAGCACATAACCCTGAGGGCCAGAGACCCCTGACCTTGCATACAGCACTGGGGAGCTGTGAAACCTGCCCCTGGGGGAGAACACTCCCACCCTCCTTCCTGTGGCATCCCCACACACTCCTGGGTCCATCCTGGATCTTTGCCTTTACTCAGTGACTATTCTCATACTCTGCAATCAGCTTTCCCATCTGCAGGGACACCAATCCAAGTGTCTCCCATCCAGGCTGCAGTATCCCCAGGAGCAGATTCCTGGGTTTCTCCTGTGGAAGTGTTTCTCACCACTGTCAAACCAACTCATCAAGAAGAGGCTGTTTCTTTTAGTCCAGAACATCCTTGGCTTGCTGGGACAGCAGAGAATCACATGTAAGACCCAATTCAGCTGAAATATTGTCTCCCACAATTCCAGAAGTTTCAGCTCTGCAGAGATCTGTAGGAGAGCACATGGCATTCCCCTGTCCCTACCCAGGATGGCACAGGGAGGAGCTGACCCAAGGAACCAACTGGTGTTTCAAGCACTCCCCTGACCCTGGGCCACAGGACAAGAAGATGCTCCTCAGCTCTGCAGTGCTGACACAGCCATTCCAAAAGGAGTGCTCCACAGTCATCTGATCCCTGCCCCTGCAGCCAGTGGAGATGGAGAGGGATTTAAAAGCTGTGAGGAGGTGGCACTTGGGAACAGGATTTGGTGCTATGGGAGCAGTTGGACCTGAGGATCTTAGAGGGCTCTTCCAACCTAAGCAATTCTATGATTCCAGGATCCTGTGTTTCCAGGCAGAGATTCACTCCATTGTTCTTAGACATCTTGGGATGGCCAAAATGCCACCACACACAGTTCTCCATGTTGTTTGTGCAGACACTCCAATAAGCTGCTTCAACCAGGTACTTCCATTTTTCCATCATTTTGCCAGGGTTTGATGAGGTGAGACCTCCACTCTTGGAGGTGATGAAAGCACCAGGGAAGGTGCACCCTGAAGCTACAACACTGAGGGTGCTCCCAGGGAGATGAAAAGAGAGAGAAAGGGAGAGGAGAGCAGTGTTGGAGGAGACCTGGTGGGGAGAGAATAAAGTATTGCCAGGGCACTGAATTGACAGAAATATCAGAGCAGTCTGTCCTGGGGAGCTGCACTGTCAGTGAAGGATAAATGATGTGAAACAATGTGAAAATACTGTGGGAAAGATCTCTAGGGGGAAAACTCAGAGTCCAGTAATAAAGATATAGTACAAGAACAGTAGTCCTGAGCCTGAGATCAGACCTGTGATGGTGAACAGACAATGTTAACTGAGATCACAGAGGCTGCACAATGAGGACAGGCAGTAACAGTGGAGATTTCATCCACTCACACACATACAGGTTAAAGCTTCTCTGGGATGAGCTATGGAGAAAAACTTCTTGGAAGCAATAAATGATTAGATGCCAAAATTAACTAGTCCAAATTGTTTGACCCACAAGAAAAGGTGCAATTCAGGATGTGGTCTGGAATGATGCACAAGACTCAGTTCCAGGGGTAGAAGTGGAAGAGCCTGTTTGTAAGAATGATCACAACACCATTTTAACCCTGTAGTGGCAGAGAGCAATCTGAATAAGTGCAGCAGGTGGAGATTCAATTTCTAGAATAGTAACTGTGTAAAAATGCAGCAATGAGTCAAAAAGAGCTGAAAAGGAGCAGACAAAAAATCCCCAGGTTGACTTTGGCTGGTAGGTTGGTCACAAATGCTGTACTGGCAGATAAGGAATTGGGGGTCCCATGTGAGACTTGTGGGTCAGAAGGGGCATTCTGTGATGGCCAGGCCATAGCTGAGAACATCAATGGACTTCCTGCCCCTGTTGGAAGTGCTGGTGACACTGGGACATGTTTCACTCCATGTACCAGCACCACTGGAAGGGCTGCCTGGCCGAGGGCTGGGAGGTTCCCAGTATGATCCCACCTGCAGAGAAGGGTCTGGGTATAATCCTGAGGCCCACAGACCACTGGGGATGCCCTTCCCCCTGGGGCATGACAGAGTGTGCTGGGAAGAACAGGATTGCTGATGGCATGGAGAAGCACAGCCTCTTGGACAAGGACAAGTCCTGCCTCAGAGACCTGCTGGAGTTTGGGGAGGGAGCCAGTGAGCACATGGATAACAGGATTGGTCAACTACATGTTTTTGGGTTTTCCAACAGCCTTTGGCAAGGTTCTACACCAAATACTGTTAGGAAATTGCCATGGGCATGGAGGAAAGGTCTTGTTCTGGACAGAGCTGGTGAAAGCATAGGATGCCAAGGGCAGGGTTTGCTGGTCTCTTTGCAGCCCAGGTAAGAGCCAGCAGCGAGGCCACAGGCTGGTGCTGGGACTGGTTTGCATCTTGTGGGTGTCCTCAGGCACAGAGGGGTGCAGTGACACCCCCAGGTTTGCAGAGGATCCTCAGTTCCTTTAGGTGGTTGGATACCTCACTGAAGGTGAGGAAATCCAGAAGGATCTCACAGAACTGAGCAGGTGGGAAACCCCACAAATGTGGCTGATGAACTTCAGTGTAGGCAAATGTGGTGTATCCATAGGGAAATATGGTCAGCCTGGAGGATGCTGAACCTGGAACAGCTCAGGAAGGAGCTCAGAGTCATCATCATCAGTGCTCTGACATCATCACCTTGGTGTGCAATGGCAGCTAAAACATGCAGTGAGTGTTGGCCCCTGCCAGCAAAGGCCACCATTATAAACCAGTCTGGGCATCTTGTGCCCTTCTCCAACACTTTGGGGCAGCATTTTGGGGAGGGGCACAGGCAGTTCTGGTCTCTGCATCTGAGGAAGGACATGGTGAGGTCAGAGGGGGTGCAGAGAAACAGAATTAGAAAGGCTGAGAGATGCAGCAGCCACTGTATGAGGAAAGACTGAAAATGCCAGGTCTTCATGTCAGATAAGAGAAGGGCAGGGATGGTGGGTGAGATGGAAACCTGTGGGAGCAGTGCCAGGGGTGAAGGCAGGGCAGCTCTTGAACCCACCCACGGCACTGAGTCCCATTATTCAGTATTTTGGTAACAAGTATTTCCCCAGTGTCACCAGTCTTTGCCACAGGAGTTGCTGTGGTTTCTTACCTGTATGTACCAGCCAGAACTTGGTCACAATCAACCAGGACAAACTTCTCCAGAACTTGGCCTGCAAACTTCTTGCCTGCTTTGCTGTAGTAGGTGTCTCCACTGAGGCATCTGATGCGCATGTTCTGCAACCAAAGCAAGCAGAGCTGGTGAAGGGACTGAACTGAGCTGAGACGTTCCCTCATGCACCACTGCTGGGTTCCCTCCAGCAGCAGCTCTGCTCCCAAGGCACAGCCCAGCAAGGCACTAAGTGTTTCCTGGCTTCTCCATACCAAGTATTTTGTCACACTGTCTGATTCTATAAGATAAAAATACCAGCAAGTTGCACTAAGGTACAAATTCAATTTAAAAAAAAACAAACTTGGAGAATCCCAAGAGCCTACAGACTCTTTCTGAAGCTTGTAAAACTATCCAGTTTCTTCCAGATTATTGATAATACCCAACTTGCCAGAGCTGATGGCTCTGAATTGAAACTAAATTTTGACCCATAACAACCAGCCAGTTTCTACTCAATCAAATGTTCTGCTTTCATGCAGTGACACACAGAGCCTCTTAAAACCACAACATTGCTCCATAAAAAAATACCTACAGAGAAATGTCTCCATTGTAAGAATTGCCTTTTATCAATATATGTAAAAATGCTATTAACACTTTCAGCTGCTATACTGAAGTGGAACAGACCTGATCCTCCTCTGCTTTAAAACTGCAAAAGCATCTCTGATACAACTTCAGCCTGTACAAACCAGGAAATCTTGGTACCCATCAGGAGCCTTTTTCATAATATGAGGTGTTTGCCCATAACAGAAGTTATTTGCTCCTCAGCTGGGGAAGGCAGAAGAGCAGAACGGTGGCTGGAAACAGTTACTGACCTGGTCTGTGTGACACAGTGCCAAACAAAACATGTCACGTGAAAATAAACATCCCTAAGGCTGCACCTTTGTGGGGCTGTTGGGTCACCCCTTCCTGCCCTCCAGGTCAATCCTTCTGGACATCCAAGTCATCCCTTCCTGCCCTCCATGCCATTTCTTCTTGACATCCAGGCCATTCCTTCCTGCCCTCCAGGTCATTTCTTCTTGACATCCAGGCCATTCCTTCCTGCCCTCCAGGTCATTTCTTCTTGACATCCAGGTCATCCCTTCCTGCCCTCCAGGTCATTCCTTCTTGACATCCAGGTCATCCCTTCCTGCCCTCCAGGCCAGCTCCCCTGCCACCTGCAGCACCTCTGGTACAGAAGGAGCTGTCACAAGCTGTCACCTGCTGCATTTGGCAGATCCCTCTGTGGGCAGCTCATCCCTGACAGCTTCATCCCCCTACAGACACAGCCCCACAGCAGCTGGTTCAGGCCACTCGTGATGCCAGGACCAAGTTGCCTCAGGGGTGAGGAGCAGGAGGGAGCAGGTGACTCCATTCCTGGTGGCTTCCCAGCCACCTGAGACAGGGGACTCCATTCCTGGTGGCTTCCCTCTTCCATCAGAGTCCCTGTGAGCAGGAGGGGGTCCCATCTCAGAAATCCCTGCAGGGAGCCCATCACAGCAGGGTGGGAAAGGCTTGGCTCTCCCATTGCCCACTCAGGAGTGCCATTTCCTCCAGGGCTGCACAACAGCAGCACATCTGCTCTGACCAGGGTCCATCCCACCCTATGGGCTCTCTCTGACAGTGGGCAATGCCAGCTGGGAAGAGCAGGAAGAGGGCAATCTATGCTGCTGCCCCCAATATTGCTGCTGTTACTGCTCAGGGGATTTCCTGGCCCTCTTGTGGTTTGCCTCAGTGGGAACCCCACCATGATCTCTTCTCCAAGTATGGTCCAGGTTTCTCAGGAGCTCATGGAAACTTTTAACAGGGACAGAGCTGAAGCTTCACAACCTTTGCACAGTGTTTGTCATTTTTTGCTTCCTTGTTCCCAGAACGTGTCCTCATCTGTCACCTGAGAGGGGAGAAACCTTTTTCCTGTAAGGACAGCTGTGCATTGAACAAGTTCCCCCGAGAGGCTGTGCAGGCTCCATGCTTAGAGATTTGCAAAACTAGCCCAGGTGATGCTGCCTTGACGTTCCAGGGTCCCTGCCAGCTTGTGATCCTCTGAAATGGCACCACAAGTTGCTGGTACAGACCAAGGCACACTGGCTGCTTGGGGAGGTGTTCACCTCGTCCTGTGGCCACTCAATACAGGGAATTTTTATTTCCAGTGCTAAGGTTTTAGTAATACTGGTTCTCACTGGGAGGAGCTTCCTCTTCCCACCTCCAGGGAAATTCAGGTGAGTGATATCCCGTAAATGTGTCACTACAGTGTTTCTTCACTCCCTTTATCCTTTCCAAGGCTGGGTGAGTCGCTGATCCCTTGTTCATTTTTTCCATACTCTCACAGAATCAGAGAATCACAGAATTGATTGGGTTGGAAAAGACCTCCCAGATCATCAAGTCCAACCCTTGGGCCAACTCCAGTCCCTTTACCAGAT
>JAWWLZ010000053.1:1483191-1502758 GCA_035041345.1 Poliocrania exsul | reverse complement strand
TCATCTCCAACTTCAATTTCCCCTGGCAGAGCTTGAGCCCATCGTGCCCCCTTGTCCTATTGCTGAGTGCCTGGGAGGTCAGTCCTTTTGGCAATCCAGGCCTTGAATCATTCCAACAAGATGAGAATCCTGCAGTCTTGCAGGAAAGCCAGACTGCCACTCTTGCTCCATCCAAACAGTTCCAGGATCAGCAGATGGATGTTTGAAAACTCCAAGTTAAGTCTTCTGCTGCCAACACTCACCGTGGGGTTTGCTGAGGCTCAGCACCAGATCTGCCACCAGCAGGCTCACACACTGTTCTCAGAAGTAAAATGCTGGAGGGGCAATTAGCCCAAATTCCCCATCAAACCCCAAATTGCCACCAATTATTCCAAATGGAGATTTAGCACCACATCCTGTCACAACTCAGAGGCAGGAATAAAACATGTCCCCTCATTCCACTCAGCTGTGAGGATCCAGCCTGTGTGGTTGCTAATGCACTGCTTGAGGTGCATCAGAGTAAGAGTCACTTCAGGTGAAGAGCTGCTGATGAGTCATGGAATGGGGAGGTGAGTGGTAATTAACCATCCAAACACAAGACATGACATCAGGCCTAACAAAGAGGGACAGGCATCTCCTTGGATATAAACTCATTCTAATTTTAATTAAAAACAAAGGCCATGTCTTGGATAAGAAGCCATAAAATGAATCTTGGAGAGATGGAATTCATCTGGATCCACCAGGTGACTCCAGGGAGGCAGCTATTTTTGGCAGCAAACATGCTCCAGCATGAAGCAGTGTTTCCTAACAGTTCCTGCCATTTCAAGAGGCACAATGGAATGGGTCTGGCTTGGGAGAAGCAAGAAAAGACAGAACTTCACCAGCACAGGAGAAGAAACACAGAATCATTGAGGTTGGAACAGACATTCAAGGGCATTGAGTCCAACCTTTGGCCAATCACCACCTTGTCAACCAGACCAGGGCACCGAGAGCTTCTTTAAGGAAGCCTCTCTTTGTGTAGACAGGTTAAAAATGAGGGGAAATCAAGACATTTGTAACTGCATCTATTTTGAATGCTGCCACACACTATTTTTGCATTTTCCCTGGCCTGTATTTTAGTTAGGAATGCTTTTGAAGTAACAGGAAAACTTCCACCAAAATGAAGGGGAAAACCTATGAAACTGATGGCTGGAGGAGAACCAGTGCTCCAGGGAATCCTGGGCACACAGGGGAGGAGACCAGGCAGCACTGCTGGCCTTGCAGGACAACAAATAACAACAAAAAAACCCAATTTCCATGGATGGTTGGTAGCCAGAATTGAGGAGCAGCAGGATACTGGGTTGCATCTCTGAGGCTGTGAGTCCCCAAGAGAGCTGGTGGCATTGTCACATTGTGGCATTGTCACATTGTGGCATTGTCACATTAATTTGTGCTGTTCTACCTGCTTGGGACACCACAAACCTTTGGTGATGGGCACCCACAGAGCAGGAATTGAGTTTTTCACAAATCCCTCATGGCCCCACAACTGAATCACAAAGCCCGAAAGTCGATGTTAACATGAGATTTTTAACCCAAGGGTGGAGCAGAAGGAAGTGGTGGGGTTTGCAGCAGGACACCTGAGGGGACTCATTGTGCCCCTTGCCCTTCCAGCTACTGCCCTGCAGCAGCTCTGCCTGGAATCTAAACTGGAATCAGGGATCTGGACTGTGGGCAATTGAAGTCTTGCAATTCTATGTCCTAGAGCAGGGGCTGTATCATCTCCCCCTGTGTCCAGGAGATGACACAGGTCCACATGAACGAAGTTCCCTGGTCTCCTCCTGCCTCTGCACCAGCCCAGCAAAGTGTTCAGTAACTCACTGCATCTCACTGGCCTTGACTTCACACTCCCTGCAAGCAAAACTGAAATGAGGGCCCCAAAACATCAAAATATGGGACTGGGAGGCTCCTCCACACCTTCCCCTGTGCATTCAGACAGCTCATCTCCAAGAGCAAACAGCCATGGTCTCTTAGCCTGGGACAGTGAGAGAAGGGAGAGGTCCCAGGGAGAGTGAACAGAACAGAGGGAACATGGTGTTTATCAGTCCCAAGACCTGTTTATCATATCCAGTGTGTGACTGAAAACTTACTGGGAAGCTCTCCTGAGTAAGAGCCATTTTATTGCACATTTCCACAAAGTGCTTCAAGTACTCTTCATCCAGGATCAGGTAAACAGGGACGTGCCTTCTGCTCGAGGCCTCCAGCAGGTCACACAGAATTTCCATGTCTGTAAACAGATCCATCACAATTGCTATCACCTGGCCCGAAGAAAAAAAGAGGTGTGGGGGGGAAAAAACACAAGAGACTGTTGAAATCTCACGCCCAAGTGAATTGTGCTTAAACTATGAGTTAAGTATTCAAACCTCCTCAGTAACTGAGCCTCTGTGGCCACCTGAGTGGAGATGCTTTTGGCCCCTTGTGTTTAACAGTCCTTGCCCCACCAAGGCAGCTAAAATAAAATTTTAATAACTGTGAAGAGAAGCCCCACCCAGGTACCTTCCATCTCATCCATCATTCTCAGAAAGGAATGGCTGAAAGGATAACACAGTGCACAAACTGACTGTCAGCAGTGCAACAACTACGTGTTGTCTTAAGCAAATGTGGCAGGAAAAAAACATTATAAACAAGAGCTGAGACTGAGTAAATCATCATTCAATCAGCAAGAGTGACTCCACAGGAATGGCAGATTAATCTGAAAAAGAACAGTTTTTTTAGGAAGGACACACTGCCAGGAAAGGGAGGAGGTATCTGAGTATGTGCATGTTACATGCCAGGGGTGCCTGGACAAAATCAGATAAAAACACGTGTGGAAAGGATCCCTTCCCCTCCCCTGCTGGCAGAACTCCTGCTCACACAGCCCAGGATGCAACTGGTGGGTATGGAACCTGCCAGCAGGAAGAAAGAATAACACTAAGATTATTAAAAATTTATATATATATATATATATATATATATATATATATATAAACCCCTGAAGACTTGCAAAGTAAAGTCTCCAAGGAGAGGTTTTAAAAAGGAAAAGAATTTTCAAGACAACTGTCAGGTTTTTGAA
The DNA here is from genome assembly GCA_035041345.1 of Poliocrania exsul. Classification (NCBI taxonomy): domain Eukaryota; kingdom Metazoa; phylum Chordata; class Aves; order Passeriformes; family Thamnophilidae; genus Poliocrania; species Poliocrania exsul. The sequence goes on along the minus strand of JAWWLZ010000053.1, from coordinate 1,499,691 downwards.
GAATGAGGTTGAGGAAGGCCTTGGCAACTCACCCCACTGTGGAGATGGAATGGAACCATGACAGCCACATGAAGTCTTCAAAAAATGGAAGGAAAAGACAGAAAATGGAAGGTGGGTCATGACAAGCAGCTACAACATGTGAGTTGACCCAGAACTAGAAAATCCAAAGTACAGTATGACCTGCAACAAGAACAATGGTTGGTTCCCAGTGGCTGGGAAATCAATCCTATAGGAACTGCCTGAAGAGTCTGTTCCTGTTCCTCAGAGAGGGGAGTTGCCAGCAGACAACATGGAGGGGCCATTGTTTGGATGAAACACAAAGTCTGGATGTTGGGATCCATCTGTTGGCTGTCAGTGTCCATGATGGGAGTCAGGAGGACACTGTGGAGAAGGAAGGAACAGGCAGGAGAGCACTTGCTGAGCAGGATGATTTGTCATTGCACCTCAGGGTGCAGAGCAACCCAGTGACTCAGACCTTGAACCATCAGCATGAAAACTCATGGAAGATGGGAACACACTGTGGGATGGAAGAGATAGTGAAGGATTTACTGGCAGAGCAACTTTGTTACAAAAGGTGAAAAAGAAAAGGAACCTCTGCCCAACTACTTCAGTCCCAGTTTTTACCACTCACAGTAGTGAATAAGATACCTGGTGATTCTGAGCTGGGTGCATAACCCTGATGTGAGTTTCTGCAACCAGCAGAGGATGCCCAAATAATAAAGATGGCCCAAAAAGCACTGAGTTTGGGAGTGAAGCTCCAACAGCCTGTCCTGCTACTCAGTGTTCATGCCCTGCACCACGCCTGGCACACCAAATGCATGGGAGTCTGTCCTGCTGCTCATCATGCCCCCTGTGAGGAGGAGGGAGCCTGTTTTCCACCCCCTGCCCTGCCTGTGTTGGAGCATGGCCATAAATGCCACACTCCACAGCCCAAACCCCCCTGTGGAGCTCATCCTCTGCCACTGCTGCTCTGCTGCTCCTCTCCAAACCAAGAGCTAAAAGCAGAGGATGGCAGTGAGCTCAGCTTTGGTATGTGCAGTGGTCCAAGCTTTAAACAGGAACAGGAGAAATGGCATTTCAAGGCAGGGGGCTGCTCTGGAATTGCTTCAGGAAAGAGCAGAGGAGCTCCAAGTATCACTGTTGGATTTATGCTCCAGACTCCCACGCTGGCCCCAGAGTGCCCACTGCCCAGGGGTTCTCCTGCTCTGTTTTCATGGATAAACTCTCCAGGCTGACACTCATGGCCTCAGCCCTGAGTGGAGGCAGCTCCCATGGGCACAGCAGGGCTCTGGGGGCTTCCCTTGTGTTCCCTGTCCCAGACTTCTGCTTGGGAGGCTGGTCCCTCTCAGCTGCACACACCATGGAGAGACCCTCTGCACCAGAGCTATGGCACAGTGGGCAGCAGTGCCAGGAGGTGCTTCCTGCTCCCTTGGGGATTTACCCCTTTTGCACATGGACAAGATTTCACAGCTCTGTCTGTTTTGTCCCCAAACCCCTCCCCTATGATGATGCTCGACACTGTCACTGCTCCTCAACATCTTGCAGAAGACCCCAGGCCCAGCCCACCAGAGCAGGGATTGGGAAAAAACCTTCCCAGAGGTTGCTGCCATCCCAGGCATCCATCTGGGACACAAGGCAGCTGGCAAGAGCTACAAATCATTCCTGCTGTCCAAGCACAAACCACATCTCCACCCTCTCACCCTGGCCCTGGGAGATACAGGCTGCAGAGCCTGACTCTGAAGGGCACCTCTTTGGTTGCCCTTGTCAGTGTTGTGTTCCCAGAAACCTCAGGAGGCTCTGGCAAACTCCTCTCCCCTCCTGAAATGCTCCCACCTGGCATGGACAGCGGAGCCAGCCCTGGAAGAGCTCTGCAAGCAGCGAGAAGCATCTTCAGCTTCCCAAATGAATGTGGCTGCTGGGCTGTCAGCACTGGGTGCTGCTGCCACCCACACCAAAGAGGACCTTCCCACACCTCTCCACAGTGTCCTGCAGACACAGACCAGGGGCAATTTAACCAAATGACTTTGATGGGTCACACATCCTCTGAGGATGAAGCACCACAAAAAAACTATAGCCCAAACCTGTGCAAAGCCTCAGGCAAGTCCCTCTCAGCCACACTCCTCATGGTGCTCCATCTCATCTCAGGCTTAGGTCTGAGGCAGGCCTGGCCTTGGGGACAATCCAAACTCTGCCTGGGCAGGCAATATGATGGAGTCAAGGGACACCAATGCCCCTTTGTCCCCAAATCCCACATGTTCAGAGGCACTGCCTGCACTGGGGGTGCACAGAAGGTCCACACCATCCCGTGCTTACAGGCTTTGGCAGGGCTGGCTGGCACAGTGCAGGGCTGGTGCTTGCCCCAAACTGGCACTGCCAGGCTGCAGTGAGAGGGATGGGGCAGAGCAGGCAGCAGCACATGGCACAGAGTCCCCTGTGGCCCCCAGTGCCCAGGCTGGATGCAGCCCTGCACCTCCTGGCAGGCTTGGCTGTGCTGCAGCACCAGAGAGTCCCCAGGCAGAGGGGCAACCTGTGCCAGCTGGGGGGAGCCCTGAGAGACTCACCCAGACCTCCCAAAGTGGGTCTGCCTTGGCATCAAGAGGAGGATCAGGCTGTAGCTCTGCTCACACCCTCCTCCCCAGGAGGGCCTTGGGCATGGGTGCTCTGGGTGAGCACCATGGTGGATACTGGGCAGGAAGGGTGGCAGCCCCAGGGCACTGCCCTGTGCAGGAGGGACAGACAGGGCTGTGCCCTCCCTGCCAGGGGGAGACACAGGAACTGTGTGGAACTGCCCATTCTAAGTGTGGGTATCCATAAGGGCACTCAGAGCAGCGTGTCCTCTCTGTAACCAAGCAGGCAGCTCACACAGCAACATCAGCTCAACTCCAAAGCTGAGAAGTTTTGGGGGAAGAAGAGCCTGAAAGTTTTTCCCTTGAAGCCTCCTAAGAACATATGGTCACAAAAAAAGGAAGAAGTGAGGTCTAAGCCTCAAAGACAACTCCCAACAGCTCTCTAAAGCTGGGAGCTGGGCATCCAAGTACCATCTGCAATTCAGGCTCCTGACACCACAACCAAATGTATCTCATGTTTCAAGCTCTGAACACTCAAGTCAACCTGGCCTTACAAACCCAAACAACAGGTCAGTGCCTCCAGCCCCTTGGTGTCAGTGGGGGTGGCCAGGCTGGGCTGGCTCAGGGCATCCCTGCTCCTTTCCACCCTGATCACAGTCTCCAAGCCCATGGCTCGGCCTTGGGGGTCAGGACACTGCAGATACACAGCTGCCCCACAGCCTCTAGAAAATCCACACCTAACTAGGTGTGGTTTAACTAGGGCTAAACCACGACATTTCCAAACCCACTTCTGGAAACTCACAATTCAGCAATTACTGGAGTCATCACTTTGGGAATTACAGCACTTACCAGCACCCCACTGGGGTTTGCCATCTGTCTGGTTTCCAACCAGCACAGCTGGTTTTACTGGTATTGGCCAATAGCCCTGTGGTTTGGGTGGTTACTGCAGTGGGGCCATTTGAAGCGACACCTTGGGGACCACCAGGGACCCTTCTGCCACCACACACAGACCTGAGTGCACAGCCAGAGTCAGAGCTGAACAAGAGAGGTGAAAGGAGCAGCATGTACAGCTGAAACCAGACTGGAGCTCATCCAACAAGAGTAAAACTGTAATAGGATTATCAAATGAAGCAAAGGTGTGGCTGCACTGCATCTTCTTATGTCTGCAAAGAGAAAAAGCTGAAATCTGAACATCCATCTTCAAAGAGAGCAGGTTAAATGCAGCCAAGTCGAGAGACCAACCACACCAGGCAAAGGTACCCATGAAACAAATGCACCTTTGGCTGATTTGTGTGCCCAAATGTGCTGTTGCAAAAGCTGTCAGCTGATGTTGTTCTGTGTGACTGCACCGGGGAAGCACCAAACAGCATTTGCATACACACACCCTCCTGTGGCCCCACACAGGACCTGGGAAAAACAGTCAGGGATCTCCAGAGCTTTCCCACTTCCCACCAGCACTGTGTCCCCCAGAGGAGGAGAAGCACTCTAAAAGAGGGATCTATGACAAGAGCTGGAAGTGTAGTGGAAAAAATACTGGAAATGGAGAAAGAGCAGCTGGAAAGCAAAAAAAGCAGGTGGTTCTCCACACTGGCACTTCAAGCAAAGGATGTTTTTACCTCTGTTTGCTCTTTTGTCATCAGAACACATGTAAATAACATCCTTTTGGATGGTTGGATGAGCAAAATGACTCAGTAAGTGCTTAAATCTGTGTAACTGGGGTTGTGAATGAGCTGGAACTGCCATCAATCACAGAGTTAATCATAGGAAGCACTGGCCAGAGCTGCTAACCCAGAAGCCAGTAGAACACCAGTAATAAACCAATAGGATGGTTAAAAACTCATTCTCATGTTTCATCAACAGTCAAAAACATTGTGTGAAATCCCCAGCTTGAACATGATGAGCTAAAGATGGTTGAGGGTTTGTCAAGCCAAGCAAAGCAAGCCAAAAGCTCAAGATGTACTGAGAGTACAATGAAGCACCTACTGCCTGGGCAACCTGCCCACAGCAACAGCAAGTTCCTGAGAACTGAGAAAGCAGCAAGATGTTTTTCCTGTGGCTCAAAGGATCAGAATATCATTGGAGATCTGGGACACGTGCTGAGTGACAGGAGGACGTTTCTTGGTAGTCATTTACTCTGTGCATTCTGCCATGACTGTGCCTTAATCCCCACTGTTGACAAGATTGGGGTCAGTATCACAGAACTTTTCAGATCATTTAAGCCACCATAAATCAGCTGCCTGTGAGGACAAACAAAGCTTTTTGTCTCTTACTTCCTGGACCAAAGCTTCCTGTATTTTCCTGTAAGGTGTAACAGGAGTTCAGGCATTAAGCAAGAGCTGCTTACAACTGAGCAGCAGCTCACGTGGCAAAACTGATTTTGGGCCAAACAGAAGAGATCCCACCATGCCCAAATGTCCCTGACACGTGGTTATTTGAGGATGTTTGATGCTGCACAGCAATCTGAGCTGCTGGGAGCACAGGAATCCCTTTGCTCAGCTTTGCTGATGGTGACAGATCACACAGGAGCTGAGAACAGCTCATGTTCTGGGCACAGCCAAGGTCCAGGCGTGACAATTCCTTATCTCCTGATTCTGCACTATGAATGGAAGGAGTGACTGGGACATTAAATAGGAAACTACTGAAGTGATAACAGAAATTGCCTTGAAGCTGACAGGTTAAAGTGAACTTTGTTCTAAATGTTTCCTCAATATCTCTACACAAATACTACATGAGAAAAGTAAGGTGGAACAGCTGGAAAGAGCCATAAAGAGGACAAAGACAATAAAAGCTGAGAAGGTGTGTGAGATACAGTGGTCTGAGCTGCTGCTTTCATACACAGTGGCAAAGCAAAAAGAAGCAAAAAGCAGCATTATTGAGTAAATTCATGCCAGGACTGTGCTTGGTAGGCAGGTACTGTAGTCATCCAGTTTTTATTACATCTGAGGGTTGTAATAACACAACAGAAACTGTGCAATGGAGCAGAACAGGCTGATCTTACTCATCCCCAGAGAGGCACAGATATCAAGCCTAGAAGACAGGATTCTAACCTACTTCAAACCACAGGCAGGGATTTTCAGTCCCACAAATTTACTCAGGTCATACGTGGTGAGGCCCTGGCACAGGTGCCCAGAGAAGCTGTCGCTGCCCCATCCCTGGAAGTGTCCAAGGCCAGGTTGGATGGGGCTTGGAGCAATCTGGGCTGGTGGAAGGTGTCCCTGCCCATGGCAAGGGGTGGAATGAGATGGTCTGGAAAGTTCCTTCCTACCCACCCAAACTTTTCAGTGATTCTCCCACAGAAACTCACCAGTGGTGTCCCCTTGTCCTGCTTAACATGATGCCTAGGGCTGGAGAAGAGCCCTGGCCATGCAGCGTTCCTGGCTGAGAGGGCAGGACTGGCTGGGACAGCCAAAAGTGAACTCTGCAGACTCTGCACTCACTCCAGGCTCTGCATCCCCACAGCCACAAACACGGAGTGCCCTCAAGGGGAGTGCCTGGATGACGTGAAATCCCAGGTGGAAAGAAATTACAGGAAAGGAAAGGAGCAGGAACATTACAGATCTGCTATAGAAAAAGCAATCCCATCATGCCAGACATGCAGTGACAGCAGAGTGGAGTGTGTGGGGCACAGGTGTGGGACCAGCCACAGACCCCACTCAGGGCACACAGCTTGATACATACCGTCCGTGCCCGGCTGAGCAGAGACCGGACCAAATCCTTAATGCTGTTGGTTTTGTTCCTCTGGAAAATGACAGTGGCCTGTGTCTGGCCTGACACGGTGAGGAGAGGTGTCCCTGGCCAGCCCAGCTCCAGCTCCGGAGGGTGCACATCAGACATGAGCGGGAAGTAGGTGCCCGACGTCAGTTCGGAGCTCAGCGAGATCCCGTCTCCAGTGTCCCCATCGCCAGGGTCAGCCTCTCTGTCTTTCATTGCACTGGCATCTGGAAGGCTGTGGTTCCTCTGCTGGCTGATGTACTCCATGTCCAGGGCGGAGAGGAAGGGCAGCTCGCGCTCCTCGGCGATGGCGCTCAGGTAGCCGCGCTCGCCCTGCTCCAGGAAGGCGTCGATGGCCAGCCGGGCTGTCTCGCTGTGCTGCAGCACCAGCGGGCTGGGCTCCCTCCACCACGGCTTCCTCAGCTGCTCCAGACGGCTCCTCAGAGGCCCAGACACGCTTTGCTGGCCCCCATAGCCACGGTGCAGCTGGGGCCTCACCTCCACTGCCAGGTAGTTGAACATGACCGGAGCTCCCGATGCCAAGAAGTGTCTCTCCAGCTGTCTTAGTCCTGTGCCCGTCTGCAGGACTTTTCTGCCCCTCCCAACAGGTTCCTTCAGGACTCAGCATGAGCTCCACTCCTCTGCTTGGGAGTTAATCACCAGGTACAGCCTCCCACTCCGGGGAGGAGCCGGGTTTCCCGTCTCCCTCACCCAGTTCCCTCGGACACACACCTGATACTCGGTGCCCAGAGTGCCCCTTTTGCAAGGGGAGGAAGATCAGCTCTTCATGATGCTCCTTCCTTTTCCTTATAACTGATTAATGTGCTGCCCTTCCCCAGAGAGGTCCCCACCCTTGGCCAAGCAGGCTCCAACCTGTTCTGTCCCTCACTGTGCTCGCAGTGGAAATGCAGATGCTGGAACTTGTTCCTGCTTGAAATTTGTTCCAAATCAAACATGCTGCTCAGTGTCAGTTATAATGAAATACAAATATCCCAAGTGGGTAATCAGACTTGGCAAAGACACTTACTCATCCCTGAGCCAGAGCTAACGCTCCTCCTTAGCATTTCCTGGGAGCCTGGCTCTGCTAGACCAGCACTGGGCAGAGAAGCCACAACACCACATGTTTTGATGCCACAGAGTCACAGTGTTTGTATAAAGCACTACAGGAATCTTGGTCATTAGATACTGCAGGTGAGAAGAGTAATAGCTCACTTAGCATGTCCTTGGGAATCCTTGAAGGAAAGGACATTCAACCTTAGGAGCCTGGAGCTGTGCTGATGATGGTACTGCCTCTTCTGGGATTAGTTCACCCCAGCTTCCCAAAAGCACCATGGAGCTGTTTTTGGAGGAACAATACAGGCAGACACTGCTATGTGAATTAGAGCACTGTGTAGGAACACACCACAAGAACACAAAGCAGTGAGTGAAGAACTGTGCAGAGGAGCACACGGGACCTCCATCCCCACCCAGCTCACCCTGGAGCTACTGAACTTCACGTGGGCAACCAGGGAATGAAGAACTGGCTGGAGAGCTGGTCTAATCAGTTGGCCTTTTATCTACAAAATCCCTGGAGATTTAATTCATCCAGGCTAAATTAAGTAATCTAAAAGCTAAATGTGTGCTCTGGAATAATCATGGAGTGGAGAGGGATGACCCTGCCTGAGTGTGAACCAGCACATCCACACACCAGGCTCTAAGTCAGCTGGGATGAATCATGTCCCCAAGGGACTATCACTCTCCATGGACTAGAGCTGAGTGGGATGATTAGTTCGGATTAGCTGTCTAGTGTTTAGATCCCTGAAGTCAGGATGGAGCCTCAGCAGGGCTGTGCAAATGGCAAGAACAGAAGCAAAGGTGGGTTCCATCAGCAAACAGAAGTTGGCTGCCAGGGCTGTGCTGTGATGCAGCAAAGAAGGGCAAAGTCAGCAGGGATGGGACAAAATCGTAACAAAGCTGCTGGCACAACAGTGTTACAGGTGAAAATAAGTGTTAGAGTAGCTTAAAAAATAACACTAACTTGAAATAAAAGGTGAACATCCAACCCAATGTCAGGAACATCCAACCCAATGTCAGGAAGTTTGGAACAATTACACAGGGAAGAGGCTGTAACATGATGGGTGTTTTTCTGCAGCTGCTTTGCCAGTGACAACACAACAGAAGGGTAACATCACCCTACCTTTTGCCTTCCTAAAGAGCTAAAGAGAGTGTGAATTTTAAAAATGTCACTGAATGCAGGTTTTCTGCCAGATGAACAACTGCTGCTGGTTGTGTAAAGGGATTTACAATGTCTCCAGCTGGTGTTTGGTAATGACCTACCCTCCCTCCAGTAATTTCTCATGGACCTCAGCACATGAAAGCACACACGATGTAAACATCTCCAGCCCAGCTTGTCAGGCTGGGCTCCTTCAGGGTTGGTGGGGAGAGGCAGAGACTTCCAGGAGTCAGTTACCTCACCCTGCAGCAGACACCTGAAACAGGTCCGATGAAAGGAGCCTTGGGAGCGCTTTATCTCTGCCCACAGAGCAGCAGGAGCTCAGGCTGCCAGGCAGGGACAGAGGCTTACCATGCAGACATCTAAAATTAGATGAGAGCTGTCCTGTCCCTGCTGTCTGGCAAAGAGATAAACGGCTATAATTGGCACTGCACAGGCTGATTGGCCAACTCAGGATGTGGGAATGGCAGCAGCTCATTTTTGCCAGCTAAAAGCAGGGATCTTATCTGGAAGTGCTGTCTGCACACCTTCTGCAATCAGCAGAGAAAGACAAGGGGAAAATTCCCTCTGGCTGAACACAGCTCCAAGTGCCACTTCCAAGCCAATGTCCCTGGGCAGCTCAGCTCTGGCTGCATTAGGCAATAAATACTTCATTCCTGCATCCCACTGCAGATGTTCTTGGAGCTCAGCAAACACAAGTGCCTTGCCTGGGTTTTCCACAGAATGTACCTGCTGCTTCCTCTTCACGCACACATGGAGGGCACCCTGCCAACCTGTTTCCTGATAGTTCTTGGAGAGCACTCACACAGGAACATGAGAAGCCAGATTTGCTTTCTGCCCCCCTCCCTCTTTATTTCAGGTTGAAACCCACATCTTCCACCACAAAATGTCACGGTGCTCCAAGATACTTCCCTACAGGCATTTCTGGAAGGCTCTGAATAGCAGAGTTCCACAGTGTGGAACTCACTGGCCACATGCACACAGCCAGCACAGCTGGGTGAGAAAAGCCCCAGTTGGAGTTCCTGCATTGAGCTCTGAACCCACAGAGCAGGGAAGAGGCAAATCCCCCCATTTTTTTTGTCCAAGGTTCCCAATCATGGCCTTACAGAATCTTCTAAACACAAAGAGGGCACACAAATTTCTTGTTTCATCTTTTCCATCTGTTTGTCAAGGCTCTCTCAAATCAGAGGACAGGCAGCCTCACACAGGACACTGGGCACCAGTTGAGTGCCCCAGGCCAAATGATCCAACCACAAGGAGACTCCCAGCCCTGCTGCCCCTGCCCAGCACTGTGCCCTGCACACAGGTTCTCTCCTGTTGCAGCTCCAAGGTCCCTGCCACCTCTGTGCCATGCAGGGAAGCCAAGGTGTGGCCATGGATCTGCCATGGTGGCCCTCCAAAGTCCAGTGCTGAGCTACTCAGGAGAGGGACCACAGTGTGCCCCTCCCTCAGCTGCTGCCCTGGACTGAATAGGGGAAAAAGCACTTTTAGACTCTCCTTCCTTCCTTCCTTCCAAAGGGAACACCCAGAAATGGAACTGGGCATTGTAACATCAGTGGGTCTGGCTACCAGCAGGAAGAGGGCACTCAGGGAAGGATGTGGGACAATGAGTAAATCTGCATAAGATGCCTGGTTTTGACAGGATGTGGAGCAGCCCAAGAGCTGGCAGGTGGGATAAGGAATGAAGGAGCCCAGCCCACTCTTTCAGTCAGTGACACAGTCAGTGATGAAGGCTCTGCACGTGCAGGACTCTTCACTCCTGAAAGAATCAGGAAGGTGTCACCTGCTGGGAGCTGCAGCAGCTTCCCAGCAGGATCCTGGCTTGGCAGCATGTGCAGGACCCTCCCCCATGAACACACCTGCACAAGGCAGCAAGAACAGGACAGGAGACATTGCTGGTTTCTGCATTAGTGTGCAGGGAAGTGTTCCCATTAATCTGCCCACTTGACCTGAACTCCCTGGCTCCTCTCAGCACATCACACCTGGAGCAGCCACTAAAATGTAACAGCAGAAGGTGGAATCACACTCCTGTGAGCTCCTTCTGTGCATTCCCAGTGGAAGGATGAGGCCCAACCATCTCTTCTGTCCCACAAATGAGCAGAGCAAGCTGCTCAGCAGGTTGAATGACTGTAAGCAAAACAAGTACTCCCTCAACATGTTCAGCAACTTCAGGAAGAACACACACAGGATGCACAGGACAGCCCCAAAGGCCTGAAGAAGGGGCAGTGGTAAAAAAACCCCCTCACTAGAGGAGTCTGGGAAGGATCAGGAGACTGTTAATGTGCCCCATCACAGTGCAGGAGGTCAGGCACCCATGGGTGACAGTCCCTTTGTAGGCAGGGGAAAGGTGGGCACTGCACAAGCAGCAGAGGCCACTGCTCACTCGTGCTGGGCCTCAGGGTCTGTCCTATGTCCTTGCCAAGCTTCCCAGACTCCCATGGAAGTTTCTGCCCTTTCCTTGACTCCTCAGGAGAACACAGAGAGCGCTGAGGGCCAGGCTGTGCAGGCCAGGCATCCAGAAGATGGAGATACTGCTCCCTAGGGCACAGCACAGAACCATCACCCTGAGATCTGGAAGGGTGTTCATCCAGCCCTGGGTACCCAAAGGCCCAGGCAAGCTGGACACAGCCCAGGTCAGTGGCAAGGACAAGTCACAGGGTCACTGCAGCCTCTTCAGGGAAAAGAACAAAGAAGCCTTGATTAGAGTTTATTCAAGCAGGGCAGATATGAAGAGGCAGATGAGGAGGGCACTAGGAAATCTGGACAATACTCTCAGGCACAGGGTGGGATTGTTGGGGTGTCCTGTGCAGATCCAGGAGCTGGACTTGATGATCCCTCTGGGTTCCTTCCAACTCAGCATATTCTATGATTCTGATTCCAAATTAGCTGCCACCAGCATTCTCCAAGAAAAAAATCCCATGTACTCACAGACAAACCCCTGCACTGGGGCCTGAGATGTCACTGTATTTGTGGCACAACTCTCTTGGCAGGAAAGTTACAAAGACACAGCAGTTTCCAGGTATTAACTTGAACCTTTACAATTCCCTTCACCAGGACTTTCATGTTCCTGGAAGACACACAGTCAGGCTTTGGAGCTCCATGAATTGTTCAGCACCCCTGTAGAGGGGATCAGCCAACCTCAAGAAGTACTTCAGCACATCCCTGGGTTGCAGACAATCTTTGTGTGCTCAGGAGTAAACCAGTCCCACAGAAACGTTGCAAGTAGGAGAATGTGGAAAAACACGAGCGGGGCACAGGGTCAGGCTCCCACTGCTCCTCAGAGGGTGCCAGGAGTGGCACTGGCACATCACAGGGACCATGCCTGCAGAACCAGTCCCCTCCCAGTTGATGCTCACCCCTCCCATGGCTTTGCTGCTCTTCATCTATTCCATATTGATCTGATTTAAAGCTCTGCTGGAAAAATTTGCTCTTAGCCTCCAGCTTTCGTTTCCCTCACTTGCCAAGCCAGGGGCAGGGTGAGGGAGACAGGACAGTGGTTACTCCAACTGCCAGGTCAGGAGCAGCAGTTCTGATCCAAGGGCTTGGTGGGGCAGAGGCACAGCTAAAAATGTCACTTTGTGGAAGGAGAGGATCAAAGTCACAAATCTGGGAAGTGGTAATTGCACTTTAACAGGGTTTAAGCAGTGGACAGCACAGGAAATGCAGGGACCATCCAGGATACCCATGCAGGGACCATGCAGGATGCCCATGCAGGTACCGTCCAGGATACCCATGCAGGTACCATGCAGGGACCATCCAGGATACCCATGCAGGTACCATGCAGGGACCATCCAGGATGCCCATGCAGGTACCATGCAGGATGCCCATGCAGGTACCGTCCAGGATACCCATGCAGGTACCATGCAGGTACCATCCAGGATACCCATGCAAGGACCAACCAGGATACCCATGCAGGGACCATCCAGGATACCCATGCAGGTACCATGCAGGATGCCCATGCAGGTACCATCCAGGATGCCCATGCAGGGACCATCCAGGATACCCATGCAGGGACCATCCAGGATGCCCATGCAGGGACCATGCAGGATGCCCATGCAGGGACCATCCAGGATGCCCATCCAGGATACCCATGTAGGCACCATCCAGGATGCCCATGCAGGGACCATCCAGGATACCCATGTAGGCACCATCCAGGATACCCATGCAGGTACCATCCAGGATGCCCATGCAGGGACCATCCAGGATGCCCATGCTCTCAGCACTGCAGTGAGTTAAAGATGCAGGGAAAACAGTTCAATACCCAAAGGTGGTGTGAGCACAGCAGCAGAGATGGCACAGAACAACATTTAACCACTCAAAATAGAGAGTGGGTAACAAAGGGCATTAGGTGACTCCCCCTACTCCAAAATATCTCAAAAAGATCAGCCTGAAGGATTCCCAAGTTTGACCCTGTGAGGCAAAACATGCTCCTGGCTCTCCCACTGGTGCAAAAACAGGAGAGAAGGAAGGGAAGACACTGAGTGTTGGCCCTTCTGCTCACAGAGAGCAAGCCAAGATCCAGCTGAAATCTTAAATGCTCCCTAGGGGCTCATGGCTCTTCATTTTACAATACCTGGGAAAGCTGGGGGGAATAAGCACTTTGGAATAACCAGAGATGACTAAATTCTGTATATGAGACAGGAGGTCAGGGGGGATGATAAAGCACTTTACAAGGTTCCTTCCAGAAGGTTCCACGTGCAAATGTTCACTTAATATACAGAAAGTGCCCCCCAAGCAAATGCTCTGAGACCACTTTTCAAAAACTCAGCAGCATAAACAAGTAACTGTCCATAAGTAAAATACCCTCAATCATTTTCTGTGGAAAACCTTGAAAATGGGAAAAGATGGGCTTTGATTTTGGCTCAAATCCCTCTGTTCTGCTGCCCTGGAGCAGTGCTGTGGGTAAGAATCACTCACCTGCCAATCACTGCTGCTGGAACACTTGCAGGGCACAGATTTTGCTACTGGAAATGTATTTTCTTTCAAGGACTTTAAATTCTGGCTGTAAAGAAAGATGCCTTATATAAGATACTCGCAATGGCACCTTTCCAACTCACCTTTGGAGAGTAAAGAGGGTTTGTGTTAGAATCATGAAATGGTTTGGGCTGGAAGGGACCTTAAAGCCCATCCAGTCCCACCCCCTGCCATGGCAGGGACACCTCCCACCAGCCCAGGTTGCTCCAAGCCCTGTCCAGCCTGGCCTTGGACACTTCCAGGGCTGGGGCAGCCACAGCTTCTCTGGGCACCCTGTGCCAGGGCCTGCCCACCCTCACAGGGAGGAATTTCTCCCTAATATCCAATCTCATACTGTACATTCAATTCCTGTCTCTGGGTAACTATGACCAGGAAGCAAACTCTTCCTCCAGTGGATTTCTCCTCTCTAACAAATTACTTTTTTAATTCAGAGACAGTTTCTGCCTCGTTTTTTCACCAGGCCCTACACACCCAAACACACCCCACTGCTGGCTCAGCCCAAGCAGGGGGTGGAAGGCATTTCATGGCCCAGGCAGGGCTGGGATTACAGGTCTTTATTCTCACCCTAATAAAAGGAGCAAAGGCAGATGCTAACGAGGGCATGTGGCACCATCATTTGTGGAGCCTCCTGCCCATAAACACAGGGAAGGGTTCCATGTTGACCACATGGCTGTCCCACATTCAGAGTACAAAGGGCATTGTCACCTCCAGACCGGTTGTCCCATGAATTCCAGCAGCTCCCTGGTTTCACCACAGCTGTGCATGATCTGCCAGGCTGGATGGTGGTGCACTCCCAGTCCTGTGTTCCCATGGCATGGATAACATGAATCCAGGTTTAAATTACATAGCAGGAAAGGGGTTAAAGTTTAAATAACTGTTTTGTATATGAATTAATGTATGTAGCTTTGAGCCAAAATATCTACCATTAATTTTTCCACCTATTTCAGGAGCAGTAAGATACACAAAGCAAAGTTTATTTTGGTACTTGGTATACTTCACTCTCATTAAAAATAAATTAATCAGCAAATTCCTACACAGCTCAGCCTTCTTTTATGTAAATACAAGCCAGCTGTAATGAATTACAAGGTGTTATTATCTCACACACACTGTATAATACTTCACACATAAGAGGTTTCTCTGCTTAGCTCAGCTTTCAACAAAAGCATCTTAAATAAACTACAAGCAAGTTGTTTGGGCTGTAATGTTTTCACAGAGAAGGGATACACCTCACACAGAGAGGGGCTCTTTACATGACTCATTTTATAACAAGTTAAACTGAGGAAGTTAGCATTGGAAAGAAAATAACAAAATGCCTGTTTTATACACAGAAAGCTCCCTAAGAGAAGATTTAAAAAAAAAAAAAAAGCAAGGCAGTGTTTGGGAGCCTCTATCCTGCATCCTACTGCTCTTTGCATGGAGAAGGGATGGGAAATATTCTCAACACACTATGAAGAAGGAAGAACAGTCACAGCCAGGCACAGTCACACTTTCACCAGATTAGGGATTACATTCACAAATTAAGGATTATCACCTTCATCTTCTGTTTAATACTTTTATTTTACAGGGCTTATTCTTATCAAAAACACACAGGGCACAGAAAACAAACACACAGCAGTTTTACCCAGACTGACATTTATTATTGACTTGGATTTTGAACAGGAGAGAAATGAAAACTGGTCTTGCCACTGACCTGGAAACAGCCTGGTGAACCGTCCACCCACGCAGAGCACCTCAGCCTCTGCTGATCTCATTAGCACAGCTCCTGCTCCACTAATTACTGTGTTGGCATCACTGGCCTGCACAGCCATAGAAAGGTTTCCCTGGCCTTGATGGCTCTTGTTAAAAAGCCCTGGACCACTGTTCTAGGGAAAGGAGGATGGCAGAGTCCTGTCCCATGGACACAAACTGGGATGTTCTTTTCAGGAAGAAATTCCTAGAGCACAACTCTACAGAGAACGTGGAAGTATCAGCAAGGCAGACTGAAACATCAAGTACTGAGGCAGCTTTTAGTGCCAGTCCAGCCACAATTTGGGCTTTAATCTCCCTAAGATGGCCAGAGACACAGAGGATTGCTGGGGACCATGCATTTTTCTTTGCATTCTCTCGTTCTTGTGCAACAGAGCAGAGTTTCCAGAAAGGATTTTCACAGAAAACCCTTCAGAATCTGTTAAAGCAATTCTTAACTCCACTAAAGCAAAGATGGACCATTCCATCTCAGTATCAGGCTTTTAAAATATATATTTAACATCTAATATGCAAAGCTCAGACTTGCATTGACAACCACTCAGGGAGCAGAGGACACCACTGTGTCTCTGGGTAGCAGCTCTTTAAACGAGGCAAAGGACAGAAATGTCATCTTGAGAGAACTCTGACTCATGGTGAATACCTGATTTCCTAAAGACAGAAGGCAGCTCTGTCCCTTTGACAGCCAGGGCCTCTCTGGGCCATAAAAAGGACAGAGGTTCTCAAACCAAGGAGGATTTATTTGCAGGTGAAGGTTCAGAGGAGTATGGCTGTCCAGGTTGCTACTGAGGCACCACGGATGGGATAGCTAATGAAACACTTCCTTTGCAATCACAGATATTCCTTCCTGAGCCCACAGCCTCAGCCCAGTCCCACTTCAGGCAATGCTTCCCAAGCTGTTCCAACGTGGATCTCAGAGTCCTTCGTCGTTGTACACCGGGGAGAGGGGCTTGAGGATGCTGCGGGCGTCGCTCTCCACCAGTGGCCGCCAGCTCACCTCGCCCGTCAGCAGCAGGTCCTCCCCGCTCAGCGCGTCCAGGTGCTGCACCTGCAAGCACAGCAAGTCACTGCCAGGGCTGCCACCACCCACTGAAGGATCTAAAGAACTATACAAACATGTTTCTCTCCAGAAAGCAAGAACAACAGGGAGATTTTGGCCTCCTTTGCCATTTATGTGAGGGAGACCTAAAAAGATCAATTCCAACTGCCACACCTTGAGTGTTGTGTTCAGTTCTGGGCCCCTCAGTTGAGGAAAGAGATTGAGGGGCTGGAGCGGGGCCAGAGAAGAGCAAC
>JAWWLZ010000053.1:1469265-1479871 GCA_035041345.1 Poliocrania exsul | reverse complement strand
ACCAAACCCCCCTGTGTTTGTGCCCCAGGGGGCTGGGTTCCACTGCTGGGGTTGGGGGTTAAACCCAATTTCTCTTTTTGCCATTGCATTTATTGTAATACTTTTATTAAATTGTAACTCTGCCTTATAATCTCTTTTGTGCTGAGTTTGTTTCTCCTGCTGGTTTACCTTTAACCCAGCACATGTGAAGAGGGTCTGCCCCCAGACAGGCAGGGCAGCAGAGCTGGCACCGGGCCATGGCACCTGCCTCGCCGCCACAGCTGCCACGGGCTGTGCACATGGAAAGGCAGCAGCATCACTCTTTCCCAGAATGGAAAAACAACCCTGGCCTTAAATTAATGTACAGAGCAGCCTATAACCAATATTCTGGCAAGTTAATTTGGAAAAAACCTGGGTCAGGGTATTCCTAATGTAGGAGTTGGTAACTGCATTTCTGTGTTATGAAATCTTTACCATAAAAATGGTGACCTTGCAGAGAAGGCAGCACCACCCCCTGGGAATGTGTGAAGCCCGTAACACTTGGAAAAGAAAAATTAAATGATATTTAATCCAATGTTCAAGAAATGTAGTCTGGATTTTGCTGTTTTTCTTTTTTTCCTTTTCAATCTAAATGAGAAAGAACTCCTCCTCATCAAGAACTATCTGGGTTTTTTCTAGTTAAATCTAATATTAGCTTTAGTTTATAGAAAAACCACATCCATGCATGCTTTTTGTCCGAATTCTCTCCCACTTTTATTGTCTTTTTAGATTATATGGTGTATCACCACAGTCTCATAACTCCTGTCTTCTGCTGACACATTTGGCAAAGGCAAAACAGGACTTGGAAATATTCAGTTAAAAATAAAAAGGGTCAACATTTGCCTTTAATTGAAGCAAACATTTTGTTTTCAAAATGATTGTCAACAAAACACAGGCAGACACATCCTGGCTATACCTAACAGTAGATTATAAACTTGCATGTATAACACTGTCCACAACTCCATGAGTTTACTGTTACAAGATATTAACAAGGCAAATAACCACTGTGCAAAAAACCAGTATCACCATGTGAATATGAGCATCTGAAGAGCAACACTCAGTAGAGCAAAACAACTACTGAGAGAGATGATGTAATTGTATTTTCCTCTTGGAAGTCCTTCAGACACTTGTGCACAGTGGAGCTTTTGCCTCTGTGTATGATTAGGTACTGCCTATAAATATTCTCATATAGACTTTCTATAAATACTCCATCACTACTCTCTTTGCTCTCAAAGTACAGCTGAGCACAATTGGATTCAGAGGGAGGAAATGATTTAGTGATGGCCAAGCAGGGATGCTGAAGCAGCACAAAGAACACGCCCCCCTCCACACCCCAGTTTAAACCCACGTGCTCTGTGCTGTTTCCTTTAAAGCACTTTCATTCAAGGCACATAACTAAGAAGTCTCTTCCCTAAGGTAACATTTCTCCAAAGATATGGACAGTGTATGTTTTACCATCTAGAATATTCTGTGCTCATGAATTACATGGTCTAGTTGTCACACATTCTCTGAAAACATCCCTCTTACCTCATCATATCCAAACAGAGCTGCATAGAAATTTTCCACCATGCTTTTCAAATCTTCCCTTAGAGCAACAGAATTAATCTGAAAAATAAACCAGAAAACCATCAGAGTAGGCTCTAAAGAGGGGGTGAGGAGAAAATATTACCAGTTTCACTGGGAGCAGGCAGAAAAGAATGGGTGCCCCAGCCCACCTCGCTGAGGACTCGACTGTAAGCAGAACCTGGGTGCAGTCAGTCCCTGTGGAACCCCCTGGGACACAGCTCAGTTAATTCTGACACAAATGAAGTTGGTGTTATTCAATGTGCAAGTGGCAGAAACACGCTGAGCCAACAGCTCCGCCACAGCCACACGAGCACAGAGAAAATGCTGCCACAGGAGTGGGAAGCAAAGCTGTCCCTGCAGTGCCACCACAGGCCAAGAGAGAATGGAGACTCCTCTGCAGTTGAAGTATTGAGCAGCTTTTCCAGACCTTGATTCATTCTTAGAGACTCAAAGGTTTTTTGACTTTTTATCCACGAAGCATGGACTGCAGAACTGGCTGTGCTACTGCAGGGAAAGCACAGGAATGCTAAAGACAGACACCATCCCTGCCACTGGTCCCTCCTTCCCTGTCAGCACTGACCTCAGCCAGCAAGCACATGAATTCTGCCTCTCCAGCATCTCTGGGAGCTCAGACTCACTGGTCTTTGACTATGACTACATTTCTTTCAGAGTCTGTGATGATCCAGCAACTTGCCCCTCTGCTGTAAGTGTGACTCAGTCCAAGTTCCACACTGACTTTCAACTCAATTTAATAACTGCTTAAATACTTGCTGGTTTGGCCTAAGCCACCCATTGGCTTGAGAACTGACCCCATGTGAGCTTAAGATGGAACTGGAGCAACTGCTGGGTGCAGAGGGGTGGCTGAAATGCCTCCTGTGCATCTCCCTCGTGGCACAGTCTGTCCCTTCTGCCTATACTTTTCAACACAGTGACTCAGTTCCTCTCCCAAGGGCTGAGCAACACTTTAGTAAAGCTGTTTCTTTGTACTGACCCTCAGGAGGGATCCAAGCATTTCAAAGAATCATAGAATCAGAGAATCAGTTGGGTTGGAAGAGACCTCTGAGATCATCAAGTTCAACCCCTGATCCAACCTCACTGTGGTTACCAGATCATGGCACTCAGTGCCACATCCAGTCTCATCTTAAAAACCTCTCTGGGCAGCCCATTCCAATGTCTGAGCACTCTCTCTGTAAAGAAATTCTTCCTAATATCCAACCTAAACCTCCCGTGGCAGAGCTTGAGCCCCTCTTGTTCTGCTGGTTGCCCGAGAGGAGACCAACCCCCACCTGGCTACAACCTCCTTTCAGGGAGTTGTAGAGTGGTGAGGTCTCCCCTGAGCCTCCTCTTCTCCAGGCTGAACAACCCCAGGTCCCTCAGCCTCTCCCCACAGGGTTTGTGCTTCTTTTCTACAGATCTCACACACCCCAGAAGTAGAAATGACAGGGATAATCAGCCCTGCACACCAGCAGGACACTCAGGGGTGAGGATGAGCTTGGAGACAGGTTTTACAAAGCACAGACATCACACCCACCACACTGGGAACCTCTTGTCCTAAATACTCTCTCAGCATCCCTAGAACTACCCACCTCAGTAATTAAGCAATGGCTTTTCTATCAAAATAGGAGTTAGTTTTTGCCAAGTGAGCAAATCTCCAGTTCAAATATTCTTCCATTAAACCACTGTCTTTTTCATCTGTTGATTTTTATAGCAATGCACATAGTGCAAACACAAGGAAAATTCCTTTTATGTCAGTTACTCATATTTTTCCATTAATATAAAAGATTAGAATTCATGCAGATATTTTATAGGCTATCAAGATTTGGAGACTGGTTATTACTGAACATTTAAAAAAAGAACTAAACACAAGAAATCAGAGGGTTAAATGATGACTGCAACTTCTGTAATGACTTAATTAAATTTTTATTGAGTACATAAACTATGATGTCATTTCTAGCCAACCATGCTCCAACCCTCTGTGCATGTCAGAGATCGTGGTTTTCCTCAATAGAACGTACTCCTAAATAAGCTGCACTTCTACAGCTCTAATAAGGGGGAGCAGGTCTCATGTAACACACTCAATAAATTATCCTTCCATTTTAAACAAACAAATTCCATGAGTTATTATATATTTGCCACGCACTTTTTATGACATAATAAAAATGTTACCTCAAGGATTACTTAACACATACTACAAATGTTACAGCAGGCAACTGCAAGGGGCAAAGAAAACAAATAGTCCCATTACAGAGACAAGTCCAGGACTACACATCCCTGGGGAAGCAGCTTTCCCTACTAAAAACAAAGAGCAGCAGCTTTAAGTTAGCAAGAAATAGATTGATGAAGGAGATAACCAAGTTAAACAAACATGGCAATAAATACATCTTAAAAGACAGTTTCAGATGTAAAATACAGGTTTGGGGATGGAGCCATATCGTAGGCAATAAAATGGTATTTAAAGGAATACTGCAGTTTCTGAAGAACACAACTGGCATTGGTTAGGTACAAACACTGAAGGAAAAAATCCCTCTTTATAAATCAAGAAAAATGAGCAAATCCAAATCAGCATTTGTTGGAAGCGCTTCCTCTTTCAGAGCTTGGGCATGTTCTTACCACTGGCAAGTTTCATGATCTGGTTGGTCATGATTCTGCTGACTCTTCCACAGTCTGTTATTAAGAAGGAAAACTGCTCGAGAATTCCAAGTGAGTAATTGCTAATAACAAGGAAAAAATCAGTAACATCTGGAGCTCTTCTCGGGCCTTCGCCCCTTTGCCTTCCTTGGAACAACCCAGAGCAGAGCTGTCACTGCAGAGATTTATGTCCTATCGCCTGACTGACCCAGGACTGCGTTAGCCCAAAACAAGGAGCCCATTTTTGGTACATATCTCACCTTTGCAAGACCTTTACAAAAGGAAATGTACAGCTCATGTATCTTCCTACCACACGTCACAACTCCTCAGTGAGAGACTCGGTGAGCCCACATTCTGCCCACGGGACAAAGGCAGCAAACAGATGGTGCTTTTTCAGTGTTGCATTGAAGGAACCTCATCTTTGGCCTCAAAGAGTTCATGAGCATCATCCCACAGCCAAGTGCTGCGGGCCATGAGTTCCAGTGTCAAGCCTCAGTCAAGGTTTTGCATTGTAAGATTTCTAGGAAAGTAAGAGCACACTGCTTGCCTGTACTGCTGGACACAGAGGAAAACACCTTACAAAGGGGCACACTAAAGTGAATACTGCTCTAGGATCACATCAGTGGGCTGTGTTGGGTCGAGAGCATTCCTGGGGAATCTCCTCCTCCTCCTCCTCCCCACTTGTTTTGGTTCAGGGTGCACAGACTGGACGGCAACAAGGGACAGGACAAGGGCAAACAGCCTCAAGTTGTGCCAGGAGAGGTTTAGATTGGATATCAGGGAAAAGAAACAGCAGAAAGAGTTGTCAAGCATTGGAACAGGCTGCCCAGGGCAGTGGTGGAGTCACCATCCCTAGAAGTGTTCAGAAAACATGGATGTGGCACTTGGGGATGTAGTTGAATGGTAAACATGGAGGTGGTGCTGGTTCGATGGTGCCCTGATGATCTTAATGGTGTTTGGCACCTGTAACAGTTCTGATCCCATGGGCTGGGCTGTGCCCTGAGCCATCCAGCCCAGGGCTCAGCCTGGAACAGGCCCAGCCCATGGCCAGAGCAGGGCACAGGGATCCCCAGCCCCATGTCCTGCCAGCACAGCCCAAGGTGGGACAGCACAGGCTGCACTGTCTGAGGGCACTTGAACAGGAGTCTCTTTCTGCTTCAGCTTTTGCCAGCACGTGTTGCACCCTTAAGCTACTTTAACACATTAATCCATCCATAGTCTATAAAGCCAGAAGGGGCACTTCTAACTGCCTTGTATAAGCACTAGTCATTGAATTTCAGGCAGCAATTCCTCTCTTTAGGCTGTAAGTTATGCTTGAACTGGATTTTTTTATGAAGAGATTTCAGCCAGAAGAAATGATTAGATCATAGAACCTGACCCTCTGCATATCACAGACCATTACATTTCACCGACTTCCCCCTGTACTAAGCTCACTAAGTTGTGTTTGGCTAAAGCATATCACCCTCACAGCTGAACATGTGTATCTCATTTCATATTTGAATTTTCTGGCTTGGGTTTCCACCCCCTCATTCCCATTATACCACTCCTGCTAGAATAAAAAGCCTCTTCTGTACAATGTATTTGCTCCTGTACCTGCACACAGCAGATGTGTCAGCACAGTCATCTCTTCAAACTAAGATGAGGCTCTTTCAGGTGATGTTTACACTGGGGGCACTGATACACCACACTGCTGGGGTGGGCAGAGTTGTAACAGCAAAGCAGTGGTTTATGCTGATACAGTAAAAATAAATTCATCCTTTGTGCAAAACAAGTTGCACAGGTCTGAGCGCACTGTGGGGACTTGTGCAGCCCCACTGCCATAAACACCACCCACTGCCACTGCCACTTCTGACTGCTGGAGCAGGAACATCAGCAAAAGCTGCTGGAGGAGACACAGGACCAACCTTTCACGATATAAAAGTCACCCAGCAAACATTTAGACTTTTTTATGCTCCTTCTCTCAAGTTGCAATTGGAAAGAATTGCTTGTAAGGTAGTTTACATTAGTTATAAATAATATTTAAGCACATACAGTTATATATGGGCCTTTTGAGTGTTTGCTGCCCTCTTAATAAACACACATGACATTAAATGGGCAAAGCTGCATGCAGCCCTTTCATTTCCTCCTATAACATCACTAGTGCTTGTAGGACAGTGATTTTGAAATGACCAAGACTGTTGCTGGGATCAAAAACATTAAATTAATAAAACAGGTGAAAAATATTTCTGTAGCAGTAAATAAAGGGCAGCTTGTTCAGGCAATCTCACATACTTGTGAAATAACAAAGATATTGAAGAAATTATTAATTTTTTGAGTTTTTATTAACCACTCTGCTACTTTGTCTGCAAAGCAGATTACTGCTTGTAATTAGCCACAGCTGTGAGTCCCTGTAGACTTTAAATACTAACTCTTCTGATAAATTTTGCAATTTTTAATTTATAAGTATTTTGTAATACACTTCAGTAATCATTAGCTTCAGAGAATAGTCTTTAAAGCCTTCAACATTTGGTGACAACCAACCCCAACATTGTGTTAACCTCGATAAAAGCTGAATGTGAAGTTGTAGCAGAATCAGCTCCTGTCAAAATCTTTAATCCATAAAAACACCATGTTAATGGAAAATCATGTACATGCTCTGCTGCCTTTGTAACAATTGTGTAATCATTTATTAATTGATTAACAAACAAGACTCCCTAGAGCAAGTTAGTTTATTCCAAGCAGACACAGCAAAGTTATACAACATTACCTACACGTTTCAGCCAAACCAGATGCTCATCCCTACCTGTCTGATACCCAGAAAATGAGGTTTGCTCCTATCCTGCAGTTTATTAATTTGGAAACTCTGCCACAGTACCAGGTACAGAGGCAGGGGAGATCATGGTACAATCCAAACCGTACTCAGAGTATGGGGGCTTGTTCCAAATTCCTGTTTCCCTGCAGAATGTGGCTGGCAGAGCTCAGACAACCTCCCAGGAAAAGGATCAGGGAAAAGAGGTCAAATTGCTGTGCTCTGTCAAGCTGTGCTGATTCTCTCAGGTGAGCAGCTCTTGAGGGGTTTTCCTGTGATGCCTCTTAAAAAACTACTTGCTAAAAGCCTAAAACTCATCATGAACACACCAGGCCCAGGAATTCAGCCTGATAAACTGCAAGGAAGTTTCAGAACCAAATTTAAAAGAGGCACTTGGAGGAGACAGTAGTAAAGGTGGATAAATCATTAATTAAAATATTCACCATGGGCACTCACAGAGATGCTGTGGAACTCCAGCTCTTTCCTGGGACAAACCTCAGGAATGGTCAGAAAGTGTCACAGCAGGAACCCTGACCAGAGCAAGGGGCTCTGGGCATCATCCTGCCCTCAACAGCAGCCAGAGGCTCTGAGCAAAGCCACAGTCCTACAGGTTGGTATGTGCTCCCTCCAAGTGTTCTCCCAACCAAGCCCAGCTCAAGGTAATTCCCAACCCTTGCTGTTTGTTTGCAGAATACCCTCCAAAAGGTCTCCAGGTCCAGCAACTTCCACTAGACCAGGCTGCTCCAAGCCCTGTCCAACCTGGCCTTGAACACTTCCAGTCCATCCTATTGCAGGTGATCTGACCCACCCACAGACAAAGACATCAGAACTTAACCAAAGTCAAGAGCAAAACCATCCAGGGATCACAAAGCACTAACCAGAATGAAACACATCAGAGAACATTAACAGGGCTGCAGAGCCAGGAAAGGTGACAGGAATTCTGAAAAGTATTTCAGCAGAAACAGGTAAGTATAAATTAGTAGAAAATACAATAAATGAAAATAAAAATCACGCACAATTACGACCAGTGATATTCAGGGCTGATAAAGGCACTAGTAGTAGGTGTTAAAACAGAATTCATGAAGTCTGGGTAACAATGTCCAAGCTTTAGCACAACAATTTAGCAGCTAAAATTCTGGAAATGGATCTTAAAGAGGAAAAAATTCAGTTTAACAATTCAATAGTGAAGAAAAACATAAATTAATTTTAAGAATTATTATGAAAGGAATATAAACCACAAGAGGAATCCTGCTCTGCCATAAATCCACTGTCTACCCACAAATAAAGTGCTGCACATATTTGTTACCTTTTAATCTCAGAACAGCTCTGAAAGTAACAAAAAACACATAGAAAAGACCACGATGATGAGACATACAAGGAAATACCAGTTACATTCAGGATGAAATGAAGAGGAACATGATGGAGAGGTAAAATCAGGAGTGCTACTGAGCAGATAAACAAGGAATTATTGTTCAATGTTTCTCATTAAAAAAGAAGTAGAAAAGAATCTGATGAAATGAACAAATAATACTTTAAAAACAAAATGAAAATGTTTTCTCATGCAACCCAATTAAGTGGCAGAAGTTCTTGCCACAGGGCATTGAAGAGCAAAAAATACCAAAGAGCTAAAAAAGGGCCTGTGCATTCCTGGAGGATTTCTGTCAGTGATCCCAAACACAACATTCCCTGTGCAGCTCTCAGGGTCCTCCTTGGTGAATGCCAGGAGAACAGACCGAGGGAATACTGATCCACAGTTCTGCTTCTTACACCTCTCCCCAGATCCCTCTGGCCATTGGCAGGCATTGAACTCTGCACCTTCCTCTGGCAGCAGCACGAGCTCTGAGCAAGTGCAGTTTTGCCCCTTTCTGCTGACCTTTGGTGGTTCCCCTTCTCTCTGGGCACCGACTCCTTCCTGCCCTGGCACCAGCACCACTCACAGCTCACTCCACGAGCCTGGACACCAGACATCAGGTCACTTTACTGGCTTGGCAGGAATTTCACCTGAAAAGTGCTAGTGCAATTAAAAAACCTGCTACCTTTACCATAGCTTTTAGTACCCTCGTGGGAAGAGGCAACATTTTATGTAGAAATATGAGCAAGAATGATCCTGCTCATACCAAATAGGTCATCCTTCCCTAGGGGAAAAATAGTAAGAATAAAAAAACTCATTCTTTCACCAAGAATCTGGGACCAGAACAAGCTTCTAGTGGATAGGAGCAGCAAGTCACCCTTCTTTTCTTTAAAAAAACTGTCCAAAAAACCTATTTGTTTAATTTCAAACTGAGTGACAACTCCTAGAGTCCATACAATTAGTCAGCAATTAACCAGCCTAACATCCACTGACAAATGCAAATACTCACCACTACTATCACCTTTTCAAACTCATTTCTGTGCTGCCTGGCAGACTGGCTGAGTTGTGTTTGCCCCACCAGCCTTCCCACTCCCTCCAGGGCCCTGCTCATACATGACCTGTTTGACATTCTCCCACCAGTTCCACAGTTGGGTAAAATTCTAATTTGAAGTCACATTGTTTTCACCTTCTACCAATATTCTGCACCTTCTGGTTTCAATCATGAACTGAGAGAAACCCGATTTCCCCAAGCACTCCTCCTCCCCAGGGCTTCAATACACGCAGGCCACAGAACAGTTAACAGTTAAATATTTTCTTGCCAATATTTTAAGAGTGCAGAAGGTTCCAAATTGCTGGTAAAATAAACAATGCCAGACTGTGAAAACTCCTGCCTGCCATATACTCTGATGTTAACAAGAGTTTCTTTATTACTGTAACCTTTCAGAAGCGAACAAAAATTATTTCTCTACCCTAGTCCTGCCCTCAAGTAAAAGGCAAGGGAAGAAAGTGAACCATGAAAAAGCTGCCTGGTAAGATACTGTGAGTTTTCCATCTTACTTCTGTATTTCATTCAGACTCGATGCTGCTGTGAATAAATAAACTTCCAGAAGATCCTAAAAGTGTGTGCAAGGATTTTAAGAAGCCAAATATTTGTTTCCTGAATAACCAGGATTGAACCTACATATGGGCCATCTTCCCTCCTGCAAGGACATAATAAAATAGGAAATACAAAAGGGCAAATTTAGGATGTTCTCAAGGAGACTCTTGTTTTTAAGGTCCTTGGTACCCAGCTCTGTCCTCTGGGGCTTTAGCCTTGGATTTCCATCAATTACAGGGGCTCTGCCATTTCCTCACTTTGGAAAAATGGAGTCTTACAGCATTACAAACAGAAGGCATTGCCAGCACTCAGCACCACTGAGACAAATGACTACATAGCCCAGGTGACACCCCCTAAACCCACTGGGCCCTCACAGGCCTGCCTTCTGTTCCCTGCCAAATCCATGTGGATTTATGGAATCCATGCCCAAGCCATCTGAAAACCAACTCAGAGCAGCGTTGCTCATTTCACATAGACCCAGACTGGACTGCCCCCATCTCCCACCCAGGGCATCTCCCACCCACGACATCAACACCAGTACATCCCACCCATGACATCCACACCATCTCCCACCCACGACATCCACACCATCTCCCACCCACAACATCCACACCATCTCCCCCCATGACACCCACACCACCATCTCCCACCCACGACA
>JAWWLZ010000053.1:1410503-1422952 GCA_035041345.1 Poliocrania exsul | reverse complement strand
GGAGGGTTTGGATGATGCTCTGGGGCACAGGGTGTGACTCTTGGGGATGGGCCTGTGCAGGGCTGAGGGTTGGACTCGATGATCTTTGTGGGTCCCTTCCAACTCGCCATGTTCTGTGATTTTATGAAATGTGCAAGAATTTAGTACAAGTCCTTCCTCGAGGTCAGATCAGCAACTCCCCAAAGGACATTGAGGGGGAGGTGTCTGTCTCAGCTTCACATTGTAGGGTGCAGGCAGGAATGTGACTTTCCCAGTAGCAGTGGGAAATACAAGGAGTCCCCTATCTTGGTGCCTCCAACCAAGTAAAATAGCAGGGAAAAGGAACTGGGCCCAAACTCTCATCACCTTGGCAATTAAAAAGCCCCAACAAAACCATGGGCTGTTGTGTTTAACAGGAACCTCTCCTCTCCTTTTTCTCCCTAGACAGTAAGACCCTCTCATGCCTGCAGCTGCATCCCAGCAGAACAGAGGGCCCAGCTGCTGGTCCCATCCCCAGCGAGGAGGCTCATGTGGGGCACTGTCCCTGCTGTCCCCCACCAGCTCCTGCTCAGCACAGAGGCTTCAGGTCACTCTCTCAGGGCCTGGCTCTTCCCTCTCACTGTTGGGGAAGCTGCTTATTTTAGTGCCCTGAATCAGCTGCTGGAGCCAAAGGCTGTTGTGAAAAGCATTGAAACAGCAAAATTAAACACTTTGTAAAGTCCAGAGCTACATGATGAGTGTTTTTAAGCCCAGGCTGATTATGGCTTGGAGAAAATAGACTGCTTGTGCCTATGGCCCAGCAGTGACATTTGTGATCCACCTGCAAGTCTTGTAAATGAAAGTCCTTCATCATCCACACTCGGGTTTCCCAGCTCTGTTGCTTTGGACTTCCCACAACAGCACACATGGCCACAGTCAGTGTTGTGCTGAAGCTACTGCTGTTTCTGGCTGTTCAATGCCACTGTAGGGAGTTCTTTGCCTTTGCTGAGCTACAGAAATATTGTCTGAGCAAAGGTGTCAAACAGGACCAGTGCAGGGACCATCCCCTGGTGCTGGGGGCAGTTCTGGGCCCCTCACAACAAGAAAGACATTGAGGGACTGGAGCGTGTCCAGGGCAGGGAGTGGAGCTGGGAAGGGGCTGGAGCAACAGGAGAGGCTGAGAGAGCTGGGGGAACTCAGCCTGGAGAAAAGGAGGCTCAGGGGGAAACTTCTGGCTCTCTGCAATCCCTGCCAGGAGGGGGGAATCAGAGGGAGTATTCAAGCTCTGCTCCAGGGAACAGGAATAGGGGGAGAGGGAATGGCCTCAAGTTCTGCTGGGGGAGGTTAAGTTGAATATTAGGGAAAATTTCTTCCCTGAAAGGGTGGTCAGGCCCTGGCACAGCTGCCCAGGGCAGCATTGGAGCCATCATCCCTGGAGGTGTTCAGAAAACATTTGGATGTGGCACTTGGGGACATGGTTTAGTGGTGAACCTGGCAGTGCTGGACTCGATGGTCTTGGAGGCATTTTCCAACTTTAAAGATTCTGTGATTTCATAATTCAGCAGCCTGCTCTTGCTCTAAGCCTTTGACAGCACCTGGGCCAGAGGTCTGAGGAAAGCCCTGGAAGCCACTAGCACGAGAAGGACAGACAAGTGGAAAGAAAGAATTTCTTTGCACCAAGTCCTGAGAAAAAGTTGGGGTTTTTCCTGGTAGGCATGTAGGCAGACTCAGAGAATCATTTCAGTTAGAAAAGACCTCTGAGATCATCAAGTCCAACCTGTTCCAAATCCCCACCTTGTCACCCAGCCCAGAACACTCAGTGACCCATCCAGCATTCCTTGGACACCTCCAGGGATGGGGACTCCACCTCCTCTCTCAGCAGCCCCTTCCAAAGCCTGACAACCCTTTCCATGAAGAAATTCCTCCTGATGTCCAACCTGGCACACCTTGAGTCTGTGTCCTCTCATCCTGTCACTGGCTGCCTGGGACATGTCTGCTCCTCCCAGCAGTGCTACCACCCGCCCCTCTCTGTCCCATGTGGGTGTATGTCCACTCCTCAGTTGCTCCTGCCTTTGGTCCATCTTATTCTTCACTCTTTGCCCCATCTCAGCCCCTGCTGCCCTCCCCTGCTGTGGAGCTGCCTCACCTCAGAGCTGCTCAGCCCCAGGTTGTCTCTCCCAAGCCACATTCCCTTGGAGCTGCCCCTCCTGCAGCCTGTGCTTCTCCCCACGCTGCCCTCAGCCCTCCGTCCTCCCTGCTGGGTTCCTGTAACCTGATCACCAACCCCAGGACTTCATGACTTCTTTGCCATCTGAAGTTTATGAGTCTTATTACACCTCTGCAGAAAAGAGAGCTCTGGGGAAGATATCCACCCCCTTCTCTCAGCATGGGGAGGACCCAGGTTGTTTCCCTTTCAAAATTTCTGGAGAAAGATTAATGTTTTGAAGGCATTTGCATGAACAAACTGAAGGGTGCCTGGTTTTCTCCATTAAAGGCTTATTTCTGACTTTATGCCACGATCAAAGGTGTCATGTAACAACAGGCAGACAGAAACTGGATGTGCAGGAGCAGTATCTTCATTTTAATTCTATTTAATTGATTTCATGGCATTGTTCTGGCAGTATGATGGGCAGAGGGTGCTCAGCCTGGATTCCTGAATGGCAGAGCATGGCTCAAGATGCTATACCACAGAGATTCCTGGAGAAAAATGTGAAAAGAGCATTTTCTGTCCCCTAGCAGTGGGTCAGCCAATTAATCAGTGTTATTGTTAATGGAGTAATTTTTTCTTGACAGCTGTACCCTTCAGAATGACATCAAGGGAAAATGAATCCATTTGTATTACTTCAGCTGGCCAAATCATTGCAGAAAGTTGAAACTCATTCTGAAAAATAACAACTAGGAAAACAGGGACATCAGTGAACTCGGAATGACACAACAAATGGGCTTTTCTGAGCACTCAGCAAAGTGCATTTACTGCTCTGTATTTACTGCTTTTTTTTTAAAAAAAAGTTAAGATTATTGTTTATTAACTTTGTTGAGAAGCAATGAAATCTCCTGCAATTTTATTTTTAAATATCATTTTACTACCCAACAGCAACAGTAAATCCATAAAATAACACATGATTGACCAGGACTATGGAGTTAAAAAAAATATTGTTTGCTTTGTACATTCTTATTAGTCTTGGCTAAGATGTTATAAAAGCAGTATCTTTTAACACCTTTTATTATACAAGGGTCAAGGGGTTTTTATGTTTCTTAAAGAAAGCTTCAAATAGCCCACATAGAGGGTTCCTGCATCTTTCATATGGCTGCTGTATAAACAAGCCCATTTTACACAGGAAATGACATAACCATGTAAAAGTGTACATGGAGTTTAGGCACATATTCAAACACTAATGGGAATGCATTGTTTTCAATGGCATACTTTTATGTTTACCTATTGAGCTTAGTACCCATATTTTAGCCAAATACAACAAAAATTATCCACACATACCTGTCTTATGGTGTGCTGCTTATTTGAAATTTGGACCTTCACAAAGACTCTCGTGGGACAGATAATGACCCTAGAAAGTAAATACAAATGAGGCATTCTCAGTGAGAGAGTGAAACCTGCCATCATAAAGGTGGAAAGCTGAACTTTTAACCTGTATTGCTTTACAGCTCAGGTTTCTCTGCCTTTCTGCCATCCAGCTGCTCACACCAACTCACCCATGGGAAGAAAGCCGTAACAATGATTTAGGGTGCCCATCTTTGCACGTTATATAATGACCAGGCTAAAGAAAGCACTGCCAAACTCCTGCAGTCATGGAATCACAGAAAAGGTTGGAAAAGACCTCCAAGATCATCAAGTCCAACCTCTGACCAAGCACCACCATGTCCACTAAACCACATCTCCAAGAGTCACATCTACTCGTGTTTTGAACACTTCCAGGGATGGTGACTCTGCCACTTCTTGATCAAAGTCAAGGCCCTCTGTTTCTCTTCCCTTTCTGTGCTGTGTGTCAGTCCCAGACTGGGCTCTCTCCCTAAGCTTCTGGTTCTGGAGGGCAGCAAGGGCTGAGTGAAGCCCACCTGGGTTGTGCTGTTGTGATCATCAGTTGTAGGGGTGAGTGTGAGTGCATCCCTTAAGGAAAGCTGTTTGGAGTTCTACCTTAAAGAGAACAGAGCTACCTGGAGTATGTGTGGTGGCTTGTGACCAGTGAGAGGCTGTGGTGTATGCAAGGTGAATTGGTTAACCAATTATGTGTAGCATGTTGGATGGGAGAAGGCATAAAAGGTGTGGATGTTACTGCATGAGAGTTAGATCTAGATCTACTGATGTAATAGGAACTTCTAGGAACTAACTTCTACTGTGAGCTGTGAAGAGCTGTCTGTTAATCTATCTTGAATAAACTCCCTAAGTTATGAACCTTCTGATCAAGCC
Source organism: Poliocrania exsul (assembly GCA_035041345.1). Classification (NCBI taxonomy): domain Eukaryota; kingdom Metazoa; phylum Chordata; class Aves; order Passeriformes; family Thamnophilidae; genus Poliocrania; species Poliocrania exsul. The sequence goes on along the minus strand of JAWWLZ010000053.1, from coordinate 1,418,571 downwards.
TTCTGATGTCTGCTGTGCCTGAGCTCTTCTGACCGTCAGTCCACAGCCCAGCTCGGTATAAGGGGCTCCCCCTATAATCGGTGACATTCACGAGTCCTGGGAAGTTTTGATACATGTTTGGGTTCTCTTGCCAGAGAACTGAAACTGCAGATTTACATATAATGTCTTGACAAGATTGGCAATGATTTGTGGGCAGATACTGAAGGAATATGGAGAATTCTGAAAAAACCCTGACAGCTCACTGTGGCAGCATCTTTTTGTTGATACTGAAATTTCAGGAGAATTAACAATAACAAACTGCTTTGAAAAGAGCAGTGAAAGAGGTCACTCCCTTCAACATTGTAGATTTAAGTGATCACAACCACTCAGTAAATATCTTATAATGAATTACAGAGACAGAAATCTGTGCCAGGTGATCCCAACGCCTCCAACAATGTACCAATAAAGCACTTATAGGCAAGTACACATTTACACCATTGGGAAAGTCAGAATAAAATAGTGTTGAACTGGAATCCCCAAAGTTATCAAACAATTTCATAATGCAAATGCAAAATGATACTCTGGACACCTTATACCTATTGGTATAAACCAAGAATACTCAGTTTAGGAGTTATAATGCTCCCCATTATGAACTCCTAACCATGGGCTGAACCAAAGCTGAGCAGTGCCAGGACTGTCCCTTCTGGATGTCACCACATCTGAGCTCCAGCCAAGCAATGTGGATGTCACGTTGCCTCCTACGCTGAACACTCAGGCTGAAATTGCTTCTGTTTTGGCCAAACCCAATTCTGAAGTGGTAATAATCCACCATAATTCCAGCATTTTAATGTAGTTTTGAATTTGTTTTAACTGATATTAAAGACCTGCTAGTGGTTTGGGTTTTTGTTTTCCCTTCTAGGTATAACTACCACTGAGCAGAATTTGGGGTTTTGAACCATTACCAAGACTTCAGTTTTCTTTTAATTTCTCATCAGATAATTTTTCCTGTTTGCTTTGGGATAATTGCAAATTCTTAGCATATTTTTCCATTTAGATTCTGATACATACTTGATTTAAATACCATTTACCTAAATCTTTACCTTGCTTTATTCATGCACTGAGGCATTCACACAAGGACAGGCAGCAAGAACCTCAGAGAGGTTTATACCTACTGGGTTTTACAAACTTCCAGCCTCGCCAGGACCTTCAGGCTGGTCACCAGCTCTGCAGTGTGAGCTGAATAGGAGTTTTCCTCCTCAGATTTCCAAACTATCATGCCTTGTGTGTAACACCAGTGTTACTTTCCCCCAGAGCTGTTGCAGCATCTGACAAATCCAGCTGGAACTGAAGCAAAATGCAGGCAGTTCTAATCCCAGGAGTTCAGTTTCCTGTTAAGGCAACTTAGATTTGCTTCAAGTGTATTTTAGTAGGCAGAATTTGCTATTTTAAAGTGATCACCCTGAGCCATCAAGGAATGTTGCTGTGTGGTTGGTACATGGCATGGCACAGCTGTGTCTGCCATACATCAGAGCAGAGATTTCCCAGGGAATGTGCCAACATTATTCCCAGAGAGTGCCCGGGGAGCACCACTCTCACATAAGGAAGAAAGGAGACAACCCTTTGTCACAGTCATCTAGTCAACCTCCCCAGGAGGCAGCTGAAGCCAGTGCAAGGGAAAGGATCTTTAAAAGCTGCAAGGCAGTCACCTGAAAACAGCCAAGAACAGGGAAAGAACTGCTTGAACAGATTGGGCAAAAAAAGCCTGAGCTGCTCTCTTGGCTGTGGACTTGGCAGGAGAATGTTTTCTTTCCTACTGTAGCAATGGTAAATCATAACTCAGTCAGGTTTTAGTAAAGCTTAGACTTGTTGTTTTGAAAGCCTTCTGAGAGTGGCTGGTGATAAGCAGTTAGTGCAGGGGTCAGGAACTGCTGGGCTCAGCCTGAGACTCCACCAGGATGAGGGAGAGCAGGGCCTGGGAAGTGCACACTGAGAGTCCAGAAGGGAGATGGACAGAGGATCCCTGGGGACAGCCCTGACCCACAGAGTAGAGCCATAAGATGCCAGGATTTCTCATGCACGAGAGTGCCCCTCATTCCAGGCAGGTGGGGGACCCGCCCTTCTGGGCACCTTGGTCTGCACAAGGCAGTGCCAGCCCCTGCAGGCAGGAACCCCAGGGCTGAGCTGGCACAGAGACACCACACACCAAACCTCCCTGCGGTGCTGTTTGTGCCTTGCCAAGCTGTGGGTGAGGGTGTCCCACAGCACCCCTGCCCAGGGGAGCCCCAGGCAGACACCTGGCAGCAGGGCCCCCTACCCAGCTGTTTTAAGCTGGTTAAAGACTCAGGTGCCCAGAGAGTTGAGGAGGAAGGGCAGAGCTTCAGAGCACAGTTTATGGCAGGAATTGCCTGAGCTGCAATTGAGCAGGAATTTAGGATGGTTTGCTGCTGGTGTGAGCAGCCCAGGGGCCATACCCTGCTCCCTGCCACTGCCCACACTGGTGGTGCTGTGCAGAGGAGAGGGTAGACCCCAGAAATCTTAGAACTTGATGGTCTAAGCATTTATATTTCATACTATTGATAGACTCCTTCGGTAATTTCTGATGATTCATATGACCTTTCTGGTCCATCTGCAGTTGAACATTTGGTATCTACTTTTGTGGGTGGAAACATACAGGAGCAATCCCACAATAAATTTATAATCCTTGACTGGAATAAAGGAGATATGCAAACACAAAGCCCTTGGAGGGAGGAATGAAAGGATACCAGAGCTCTTTTGCAATCACCTGCATCACTCATTTTTGCTCTAGTACATCAAGTGGTAGTGTTATTCCCCACCAGATCAAACCAGGCCATCATTTCAGATCTTTCTTTCAATGTTTCCACAGTTTCTCCCTGTGGCAGCAAAATACATGGACATGTTTTGCATACCCCTGGTATTCTCCTGCACTGAAAAGTCCCTTTCACTTGTATTTATTGTACAAAAACATAAAAACAATTTCTTAATAGCATTATAATTATGCAGAGTTGGACAGCTAGACACAATGCAGCACTGTGTCAATAATTTATTACATCTTATGCCATAATTGAACACTTTTACTATGAGCATTTGAGAACAACTTGGACCTTATACAGAATAATATATCTTGCTACATAATAATGGAAAGGTGGATACTTAAGAAATATATGTAGCTTGGAGAAAAACATACATGGAAGCAAATACCTCCTGCATCACCTATCTTCATGTAAAACTTAAAACTAAACCAACACCTTATATTTAATGACTCCTTTTTTTATATATGCATAGTTTCAAGAGCTAATCAGAAAGAAATCACATTACAGTGCAACTATTTACACCAAGATGGGGGCACACCAGAACACAACCTTCTCTTCTAGACATCAGAACTCTTTTCCTGTATTTATGAATGGACAAAGCACATGGGAATCAGACATAAATTCAGTCTCAAGAACAATGTTCAAAGGATCAAACAGGTCATATCCACAGCTCGCTGATACCATGTTTATCCACTGCCTTGAGGCCAAAAGCAGGCTATATAGAGGTGTAGAGGTATCATCTTGTCTGTCATGGACTTCAGTTAGAGCCAGTCTTGTGTCGCTGGCACAAGGCCTTGTATCCAGCTGCATGACAGCTGCTGAAATATGCCCATGGAGAGACACACAGCAGCACTTGTAAGCATCCTTACCCTAGAGGTAAGAAATCTAGTTAACCTTCTTTGAGGAGAGGTTATGTCCAATGTGTCATATTACCTTCCAGAACATATTCACGTGAGTGACTGTTCTGCTACCTGCAGCCACAGGACTCCACCACCATGTCCTCATACTGCTTGTAGACCACGTTGTTTGCAGAGTCAATGAACAGGATGCTGATGGGGCTCAGCCGGGTCGGGACGCAGCACGTGGGGGGCGTCGATTCCGGGTCCATGGAGTTCATCAGCGTTTGGATAACGGCGTGGTTGGTGGGCTCCAGGTGGGATCGCAGCGGGAATTCACAGAGCCCTTCGCAGTGATATGCTTCATACTCCAGAGGGGCTATTATCCAGTCATCCCAGCCCATATCCTTGAAATTCACGTGGAGGGCTTTCCTGCTGCACCTCGCCTTCAGGTTCTTGGTGGGCCTCTTCCCTTGCCGTGTTGCCAGAGGGGCTCTTCTCTTCCGCCTCTGGTTGAACAAGTACTCATAGACAGTTTTGTCGTCTTGGCCAGATCTAGCTTTGATTTCATTGAAGAATAAGTCTCTTTTTTTCGTCCTCCCAAACACCAAGAACAGAGCCTTTTCATTGACCTGTCTTCCTGTTCTGTTAAATCCCACACTCCTGAGATCAACAGCTCTCCCCCTGTCAAATGTTTCCAGCTCAAAGCACAAGTTAACCAAGTTTTTAAAGTTCCTGAAAAGTTTCCAGATGTCAAACACCTCCCACTTTGGTGTATCAGTGATACTGACAGTCCGAGAGTCCAGCAGTGTTGCTGCTTGTCTGTTTGTAGAGCAACTAAATAATTTCACTTGGGAAGTTTTTCCAGAAGAATGAGACTTCCACGTGTCAGAAGGTTTCTTCCTCAATATTCGAAGCTCTGCTCCCAGCAAACCATCTTTTTCCAATGCACTGATGTCAAAAATATATTTTTGCTTTCTTATAGTCGGTGCTCGCTCATCTAAAAAAAGCACACACATTTTTAAATGTATACCAAGCACAGATGAGTATCACTTATTCAGTTCTTAGTGGTTTTCCCAGAAGTTGCCTTAATTAGCCCACTGAACAAAAAGAGAAATTTTTATCTACGGGATCAGCTCAGTGCAGAGACACAGAAGAACTCAGTGACTCACTAGGGAAATGAGTTTCTAAGTTTGCCTTGGAGAAATCTCATTTCTTTCACCATTGGGCATTTTCTACCTTCAAAGTCATGATAAGCCAATTGAAAAATAGTAATTTTTCAGGGCTGAGCACTCACAGCACCTATTCACCATTTACATCCTACTTACATTGCTGAAACAGGACTTCAGTGGTGGCCAGGCCCCACGCTGGCTCCAAACATGAGCAAATTTACCCTTAGATGATACAGTAGTGAGTTAGTCCATTAAAACCAGCATCCCCAGGAACTGCCAGACTCAAGGATAATTGCCTTATTAACTGAACTCTGCATGATTCACAGCTTTTTCACACTGGGCAGAAAAACATTCCTCCCTTCAGCCTGACCTTACATTTGCTTGCTTCAGCTGGTGAGGAACATGGGAACATGGCTGAGCCAAGGGTTTAGTGAGGTGACATCAACAGTGGCGAGCTGAGAACCTGAATGCAGCGCTTGTGAGCAGTGGATCATCCCTTCCCAGCAGCCAAGCTATTAATAATTAAATGGCAAACAAATCCAGTCTTGGTGAGTCTTCCATCTCCATTACTTCACCAGCTGAAGCTTGTGTTGCTTCCTTAAGTACGTGACAAAACTCTTCCCAGCCTCACTGGAAGCAACATGGGGCTCCCCAGCCAGAGGGGTGAGGTGAACATCATTCTTTGGGAGCCTGGTTATTTCTCCTGTGAAAGCAAACACTAGCCCAAATTTCCCAAAATGTCTGGAACCAGAATGTTGAACTGCAAGTTCTGGAGTCCCAGAAGTCATTACTCTTGTTAGTCTGTGCAAACTGTGGGCTCCTTGTTGCTACCTGAGAGCTTTGAGCTAACACAGATACCTCCACCCTACCTATAATGGCTCCTGGGTCTGCAGTGTGGGTCCTCACAGTTCTACCTTGAACAAACCAGGCTGACCCCCTGATACTGAGACCTGTGGGAGTGTTTTACAGAATAGCCCCATTCTTAGCATATTATAAGTTTTAGACATTACACTACAATCTAATGTTAGCAGACTTCAGGAGTCAGTTCCCAGCTCACTAGAAAGAAAATCAGACAAAAATGCAAAATGTTTTTAAACACCTAAGCATGCAAAGACTGCTTGATTTTCAACAATATGCATCTAAAATACATTCTAAGTGTTTTCTTTGGCTGCCACTCAACCATCTAGTTCTGCCTCTGATTGAATTTTCCAAGATGAGGCAGGAGGACAAAATCTGCAGCAAAGTCGTGTGATTTCGTTTACATTAAAAAGAGCTATTTGACTTTACAAAAGTAGGATTATTTTCTAACACTCTCTACATGTATAAACACACTCAGACATCTCTCTGTCCACGCTCACTCACACACGAGCTCCTTTCTTACCTTGTCCTTTGTCTATAAAGCTGGTTATTGTATTGGCAAGTCCAGCCTCCAGTTTTACACTTCCATTAACACCTTTTCTTTCTGCATCTGAGAGAGTCCTGTACAAAGAGAGCATGTATTCATGTGGCGTTATCGGGGGATGGCGGAAGGTTTCCTTAGCTTCCCTCTGGGTTACAGGCTCTTTCGTCTTTTTGGTTTTGAAAGAATCAGTGTCAGTACTGCTTGTGCCAGTTTTTTTCAAAGCCACCTTGCTGCTAAGATTTTGAACCTTTGGAGTCACTGTCCTTACTCCAGAAGGTCTGCTGGGGAGATGTCCTACCTTGCCCTCCGTGGCTGCTGTTCTTGAGGGAACCTTCTTTGACTCATCGTTCTTGGCCAGCAGAGCTCCAGCCTGAACAGCACTGCTTTTAGTCCTGGCCTTTGAGGTCCCAGCACTATATCCATGGCTTGCAGTCCTCAGTGTACCTGCCCGTGCAGAGGGACTCCTTTCCTTTCCTTCTGCTTTTAAAAAACTTAGTTTAGATCCTGGATTACCCTGACCTGCTTCAGAATTACTCAGCACTCCAGGAACGAGATCCAGAGACAGCCAAGTCAAATGCCAAAGCAGTAAAGTGAGAAAATGCAGGATTTTCATCCTCTGGTCTTCCTCTGAATGCCACTAAAGAAAAAATCAGAAAAGGTTCCTCCAGTTTGGCAGAAGAAAACATGAAAGAAATTAAAAACCAAAGTCAGCAAAAATGGTTTTTGTTTGAGATTAAAACATTTCAAATCTCGTTGTTCAATACTTGTATCCAGTCCCATAGTGGAGATGCTCATGTACTCAGATAGGATCTCCCCTGACTTCAGTTAGCAGCTCTAAAGAACTTGTTCTTGAAAAGAGAAAGTTTACCACCTCGTTTTCTTCTGTAAAACTGACTGAAAACTTGAAGGAGTCCTGTTTAAATCCAAGGTTGGTTTTTTTTTTTCCAAGAAGGAAGAATGGCGTAATGCTGCCTCTGTGTTAAAAGGTTTTTTTAAAGTTTTGAATCCTTTCCAGTGAAAATATTTCACACACAGAGACCTGCAGGTGCTCAGAAATCTTTTACAAACCTGAACTCAGGAATTGGAAACGGAATTCCAACAAACCTATTTAATTACTCTCTGATGTCATGCTGTCTAAACTAATTTAACTGCAATATATTTCTTTTAAAAAAATCTTCTTTACCCTTTTCATTAGCATGAGTCATACTCTGCCTCATGTGAAACAGCTCCACAGGCTCAAAACTCCAGAGGATGCCTTTTCAAGTGGCACTACGACCTCTGCCTCAGCCCTCGATGAACTTCACCTTTAGACAGGACAAACTGCAAGATCAACAACTGAGCCCTGGACACATACGTTAAATAATCTAAGAATAATTCATTTAGTTCTTTTTCCAGGGAACTGTACCAGCGGCTTCGCTTTGTCCTCCGGTGGCTGGAGGGCTGCGCTGTAACACAGGCGCTTAACGAGGGTAACATTTAATTTTACACAAACACAACGTGGCCGTCCTGCAGACGGAGTATTTCGGCTTATTTATTGCTCTGTTGAACTCTCCGGTGTGAGCGCAGCCGGAGCAGCAGCTCCCGGGGAGGGGATGCCCCGCGGGGCGGGCGCGGTGCGGTGGGGCAGCAGTGCACCCTGCAGGCAGCCATCCTCCTCCTCCTCCTGCTGCGCCTTCCTCCCCTTCATCCGCAGCCTCTGGGGAGCTGGACACAGCCCGAACCCCCGGCTGTCCTCCAGGCGCTGAACACCAGCCTTTGTTTTAATATGAGGTGCAGCGCTCCAGGCTGGGCACAGAGTGGCTGGAGAGCAGCCAGGCAGGAAGGGACCTGGGGGGACTGAGGGACAGG
>JAWWLZ010000053.1:1391926-1407793 GCA_035041345.1 Poliocrania exsul | reverse complement strand
CCGGGCCCGGGAGCGGCGGGCGGGCTCGGCCGGGCCATGGCGGAGCGCGGGAAGCGCAGCCCGGAGTCGCTGCGGCGGCGGGTGCGGAGCGCGGAGGAGGCGCAGCGGCGCCAGGCAGGGCTGGTGCGGCAGCTGCAGGACGAGGTGAGGAGCGAGGGGGCCCGGGGGGTGCCGGGGTTGTGCCCGGCGCCGGGAGCGAGTGGCGGGGCCTCCCCACGGCCCGGGGGCAGCTCGGGCAGGGCCCGGCCCGTCCCCGCCGCCGGCACACCCCGCCTGGCCGTGCGGGCACGGCGGGCACGGGGCTGCCTGCAAGGCAAGCCTGAAAACTCCCTGCCCTCCCTTCAAGGGCCCCCTTGAGCACCCGAGCGCTGCTCACGGCGGGCGGTGGCCGCAGGCCGGGCAGCGGTGCCTCAGTCATAGAATCATAAAATCAATGGGGTTGGAAAAGACCTCCGAGATCATCAAGTCCAACCCTTGGTCCAACTCCAGTCCCATCACCAGATGTCACGTCCAATCTCAGTTTAAAAACCTCCAGGGATGGGGAATCCACCCCCTCTCCGGGCAGGCCATTCCAATGCCTGAGCACTCTCTCTGCAAAGAATTTTTTTCTCATCTCCAACTTAAATTTCCCCAGGCAGAGCTTAAGCCCGTGCCCCCTTGTCCTATTGCTGAGTGCCTGGGAGAAGAGACCAACCCCCACCTGGCCAGAGCTTCCCTCCAGGTCGCTGAAGATGAGCAGACAGCGCTACCTGTGAGGGAATCTCTGTCATGTTACAGTGAAGCTTCACGCTGTTGTATCCACTTCTTGTGGGATGTATCAGCTCTGTGCTTGGGCTGTGCAGACTCGGAGGAACTAATGCAGGAGCTGCCGACTCTGTTAGAAGCTGCATTCACTCATCTTTGTTCTCTGCATCCACAGGTGCTGCAGTACCAGACTTGGTGTCGAGAGCTGGAGCAGCAAGTGAAAGCTGGAGGGGTGAGTGTGCAGGTTGTGAACTAAAGGCAGTGTATGTAGCATTCCCAAGTACAGACCAAGAAAAACCTTCCACAAAGCAATGACAAGAAAATAAGGTCTTACTGCCTGATGGTTTAGAGAAGCACTGTGAGTTTTCCCATCAATGTTGTCCAGTTGCCATTCTTAGGGCAGAGTATAATCCCAGAAATGCCAGTCTAAAAAACTCAGTTGAGGATTTTAATTTTGTGAGAGTGCTTTATTGCTGTGGTAATGTTGGTCTTGGGTTTCAGGAGAGGGCTCTCCTACCTGTGACATGTTGTAGCTGTCTTAGAGAAAGAACCAGTTGAAACACAGCCTTTTGAAAGGCAGGAATGCTGGTGTTCAACATACAGAGCTGGCTCTGTGCTTTTCTTTCTGCTTCACAGCTTAAGTAAATGTGGGAACCGAAGGGTAGGAGAATAGGAGAGCATTCCCAGGCTTCAAATCAAAGTCAGCACTCGAGGTCATGAGCTGAGGATATGTAGTTGTGAGGGTGCAACAGGGAGAGACTGAGGAGAGCTACTCACACTGAGTAATGCCTTTCCCTTCCCTTCCTCCCTGTAGTCAGAACACTATGAGGTCTGTAACAAGCCGTGAGCTCCTGAGATACCCTTCAAATGGATGGGAATGTGGTGGATGGTATCAGTGGTGAAGGAGGCACCAGCATTTGACTAAACACTTCCTTTCTTCTTAAGGGATCCCTGCCAGGCAGGTGGGAAGCCACAGCAGACCTCAGCCTAGAAAAAGCCCTGCTTCAGGTGGAAGAGGAGCAGCAAAGGTACAAGGAAGAAGCATTTCTTCATACTTGGTCTCTTGGATGCTCATGGAAGTGAGGGAAAACCTGTCAGTGCTACCTGGTCTCCCCAAGGGAAGCAGTTGGGCAAGCTGCTTGGACAGGAGAAAGGTCCACAGTCTGTTTTATGTGGTGCAGTAATAGTACTGTGTGCTCTGCTTTGAGTCGGGAGGGAGTGTGTGCATTCCAAGTGAAAGGTCCCTTTCCAGCCTAAATTATTTTGTGGTTCAGTAGGTGAGTGACTCAGACAGTGCTGGAAAAAGGTGATGCATCCAGTGAGCATTGGCATGAAGGGGGAGCAAGTTGTTAAGTGTAGACATCATCAAGGATGAAGGGGAAAACAAAGTCCTGGTGCAAATTAAAGGCTCAAAGCAAGGAAAAGCAAATGAATTTTTCATCACAGTTCTTAAATAACCTTAGAAAGTGCTTTTACTGCATCTCAGACAAAAAAGTCAGTGTTGAGGAAGCTGAAACTTCCTGGGGATGCTGGAGAGCAGTTGTTCAGTGACCTCCTTGCTGTTTCTCCCTTTCAAAGGTGTGAGAATCTGGCAGAAGTGAACAGTCTCCTGCGGGAGCACCTCGATAAAGCCAGTGAGGTTAATTCAGCCCTCAGAGAAGACGTCGGAAAGCTGACAGTGGATTGGATGAGGGCCCGGGAGGAGCTGGAGTTGAAGGAGAGTGAATGGCGCCAAGAGCGTGAGGTAGGGATGGGCTGGGGGAATGCCAGGTGGGAACGAGAATGTGTTTTGTCCCTGGCATAGAAAGCTTGTGTGGATGTTTTGGCTCTGCTGAGGATGTTTTGGTGTTGGTAAGCAAGGGACAGGAGAGTCAGAGGGAGGAGTGTCAGCAGATGGTGCTGGTGGGAGATGCCCACCTGCTCTGACCATACCGCTCAGTCATGAAGACAAATGTTGGCTCTTGCTGGGCACTGTAGGGCAGTCACAGGGATGCTTGTCTTTTTAATAGTTCCTGAATCCTTGTCTCGAGCAGTGGCAACCAGAGAGGTCTGTGTGTGTTCAGATTCAAAGTCGACAAACAGAGGAACAAGAGAGGCCTCCCATACCCACTGCCTGTTTTAAGGCAACCTGATGCTAGGCTTGGAGGGCCTGTGTGTGTCTTCCTCCAACGAGACTGAGACCCCTGTGCAAGGTGAGGAGGTGGATCATGGTCAGTTTGCTTTGCTGCTATCCACTGCTGCAGGAGGAGTGTGGGTGTTCCCTTCTTGGCAGGTGTGCTGTGTGCTTCTGTGGTACCTCTTCAGTCGTCGGTGCCCCTGGTGTAGTAGTTAGTAAAGGGCACCTGGTGATGGTGGTTGTACTGCCCTATCTGAGAGATGTGTACAGTGACAGTGAAGGCTGAGTTGGTGTTTCTTTCTGTCTTTGCATGTTTAGGTTTACAACAAGTACTTAAGGGGGGAACATAACCGTTTGCTCAGCCTGTGGCGTCAGGTGGTGACGTTCCGCCGTCATTTCCTGGAAATGAAGACTGCCACGGACCGGTGAGTGGAAGCTGTGGCGAGATCTCCTGCAGGAAAATTGTGGCTTGCCTTCACACCTGCTTTTTGAACCTCAGTGTTGCCTTAGTTACAGCAAAAGAGAGGATTTATCCTACCTTTTCTTCCTTTGGCAGTTGGAAGCAATGCTGTTCAGCGTGCTTTGGGCTCTTTTCAAAAGCATTTTGTTTGCTGCTGGTTTTCAGACACAGCTGAGGGGCTTGAGCTGTGAGCACTGCAGAGGCCTTGAGCAGGTGACTTGGCTGTGGTGATGTGTGGGCATGTGTGGACACCTGGGAACAGACTTACTGAAGCTGGGCATGCTTCGGTGCATGGAGTGGTCCCTTTTAGAGAATGATGAAAACCTCCCTTAAAAATCCCACCAATTTCCTTTTCCCACTTCTCCTGAGAGAAGGATCATTAATGCATCTTTCTTTTTCCCCTTTTCATTTCCTGTATACATTTATTCTGGTTGGTTTGTATCCACTTATTCCTTTCCCAGCATTATTGAGTGAAAGAATAGCTTCTCTACCCTGTTACTGCATTTATCCAATTTATTTTGCTTAGTTTCATATATCTTTTTATGATTGTTTTCTTGTTCTTGGGCTCACTGAGGTTCCTTTCCCACAGTTGCCTTCTACACAAACAACACAGCCATAATAGTACCTTTTTCTGGTGTCAGCATGCAATTTCAAACTCTGGGTTACTGCCAGCCATTTGTCTTACTTGGTTATAGGTCTTCCCTACTATGTAGGGTCTGACCTGCTATTTAGTTGTTGTAGTTTTTATGCTTTTATGTTCCACCATTTTAGGCTGATTCTTACACCACCTTCCTGAAGTTTTTATTGTCTAGGTATGGTCATGAGCCTCTTAGGAGTCCAAGTGGGGATGATAACAGCATTTAAGGCTGATCCCCTTGTATAAAAGCTGGGGACTTTGGTAAAATTCCTGACATCTCTTTATGATAATCAAGAGTATGTTAATAAGATAAAACAGGAGCAACAATTAATAAGAATAATTAGGGGTGCTTGAGGCCTTTTAGCAATGCCATATCTTTCTTCTCCTATCTGAGGAGAAAACAGTCCTCCTTCAACTACCCAGGAAAGTCATTGCTCAGCTGTCAAGATTTGTCCTGGTCCCCAAGTGTCACATGAATGACTCTCTGCAAGAAAGATGTCATCTTGCCTGTCAGCATTTCCTGTTGCATGATGACATGCTTCAGAAGTGAGTCAGCTGATAACGATGCTGGTGTGAACATTGGCTCTTTCTTGGTTTCTCTCCAGAGATTTGTCGGAGCTGAAGGCGGAACAAATGAGGATTTCTGGATCTATACTTGTGAACTGCTCCCACCTGAGCTCCAGCGTGCGGCTCAGGGAGTCCATCACTCTGGGTAAACCTGTCCTGAAGGACCAGGCAGAACAGCAAGTGGAACAGAAAATAAACCAGAAGACTCAGGAAGTGGTGGCCTTACAAGCCGGGTGGGACCTGGAGAAGAAGGAGCTTCAGGACAGGTAAAGGTGTTTGACACTTTGCTGTTATAACATTATCTCTTTGCTCACATTTAGAACACATTCATTCTGAACAGCCCTATTTCTGTCCCCAGGCAAACTCTTGCCTTAACAGAAAGGGTAGAAAAAAATCATCTGTCTGACAGAAACTCTTCTGAGTAAGCCAAGAGTGGAGAAGAGATTGCCTCTGACAGTGTTTTTGCTGTTAGTTGATTCTTAGTGAAAAACCAAGACCAGTATAAAGAGAATTTTGTCCCTATTGCTACTCAGGGCTCTGCTGAAGTTGTTGGGAGGAATTTGCCCAGAGCCATCACAAGCACTGTAGCACCTTTGTGCTGACAATTCCTTGCAAGACTGAGGGCAGAGGCCTCTGGGACAAGAAGTACCATTTTGCAGCATCAAGCGTCCTAACCCACAGAGATAAGCTCTGCCTTTGCTGTTTTCTGGGTTGAACTTTCTCTGCTATGCTTTGGGGAGCTGCTTTGCTCTTTAACAGGTGATGGTGTGCACAGCTTTTGGAATGGCACATGGACCTTCTCTTCTCAGGGTGATGGAGCTCTCAGCCTTGCTTGTACAGTCTCAGAAGCAGAACGAGGAGAAGGAGAAGACCATGAAAACACTTAACGACACAGTGGAGATTCTAGTATGTTTTGCCTTTACCTGGGACACAGCCCAGTGTTTGCTGTCCAGCCTGAGCACAGAGGTGTGGCTTCCTCAAGAGAAAGAGCAGTAAAGATGCTCAGCATATGGGAACATCAGGCACCTTATTCCTTCTGAGTCTGGCAGACGTGGAGTCAGTTCAGGTGCAGGCAGTGGCAGAGGAGCTGCAGACAGTTCAGTTGTTTTCCTCCATGGGGTTGCACCAATGCTCTTCTGCCTGTAACTTTTAGGTCTCTGGGGATCAGAATTGCTTGGAGCTGACAGCTTAATAGCAGTCTATAAAAACAAGCTGTTGGTCTTCCTGTTCATTTTACCAAAGAAATGGACTAGATACAGGCAGGAGTATACTGGAATCACTAGGGCTGAAACTCATTGGTGTGACAGTGCTACTGAGGGTGGGAATGCTGCAGATGGGAGCAGCTGTTCCCTGCCCACCCCACCTTTTCTTTGTTCTATTTTCAGGAATCAAGTAGGATAGAGAGAGAATTTGAAGCTTCATTGACTAAAAGTGCCAAAGAAGAGAATCTTTTCCTCCAAAAGCTCATAAAAAATATCACTGAGGTGAGTACAGAGTTGACAGGGACCATATCCCTATAAATTTGACTTTAAAGTACTTGAGGAAGGCAACAGACTAGTCTGGGGGCCAGAGAGACATGTACTGACTGTGTTCAATGCCATTGCCTCTTTAATATTTAGGCCACTTTTCTGACATAGAACCTGTTCTGACTTGCAAGTTGTCCATCTTGTGACACTTCAGCTGAGCCACTAGAAGTTCCAATACCTTTCCCTTCACTGTCCCACTAAGATCTCTCTTGGACTGTGCTTTGAGTGTGCTACTTGACATTTGTATTCCAGGGTTTCTTAGGCACTTCCCCCACCCTCCTTGAGCAATGACTCTGTTGTTCTTCAGATTTTTATAAAAGGTCATTGACTCAGTTGATGCACTTGCCAGCTCTGCTCCTTCCCTCTATGTTCACTGACCATTATAATCTCCCCAGAATTGCAACTGTTCAGGGGTGACCTTAACTTAGTCCTAAAATTCACTGTGGAGAAGGGTTTCATCATCAGCTCTTTTACACAGCTTCAAAAAAGTGAGCATTCAGCAGCCTCCAGCCACCTCACACTTGTGAAGAGTAACTGTGTTCAGAAATCCCTGGAGTACCTGAGGCCACAGGGACAAACCTCTGTGGACTGAAGAAATGAGAGGAATGAGTTTTTAATAACTCCAGGGGGATGTGAGGTGAAAAGGAGAACAAGGTAAAGAAAACCAAGTAGAATGAGCAAAGACTAACAGCTTGATGGGCTCTCAGGTGGTGTTAGACGACAGTGACAGCCTGGTCAGCATTATCTGCACTGACAGCTCCCAGCGTGCAGAGTCTGGGAACATCTTCTCGGCCCCAAGATTCGTTGACACAGGGCATGCCTTTGGATTGGTTCTGGAGGCACTGGCAAGGATGCGAGGGGCAACACAGGTGAGAGCTTCTGCTTGTCTTGCTCACTGGCCGCAGACTCAGCTCCTGATGTCTCTCTCAGCTCAACACCTTTCCATTTCCTCAGCCAGTTGAGTTAGTTTCTTTCTCACCTTCGCACTCGTGGTCCCTCATTGCCTTGCTGGTGTCACCAGCTCTGTGTTCTACTGCTTGTCCCTTTACCCCTCCTTCCCATCAAAGCTTTTGCCTTCAGGGGAGCGATCTCTCTGCCTGCTGCTTCTGCCAGCTCTCTAGAGCCTTCTTCCCTGCTCCTTATTGCCTGTTTGTGCTCTTTCCCTGTGTGTTCCTGCAGGCCCTGAGAGAAGAGCTTTCTGCCAGGCAGGACTACAACAATTTCCTGCTGCAGCAGCAGAGACAGCAGGAAGAGAAGTGCAGGGAGGTGCAGCAAAAGCTTGACACACTGGAGGAGAAATGCAAGAGGTCCAGCAGCCACCAACAGCACCTGCAGTCCTTGGTAGAGGAACTCAGGAGGTGAGTGTTTCCTCCTTCTCCTGTGTTCAAGAGCCATTCTGCTTCCAGTTCTGTGAGTTAAGAGGTGTTCTGGGCAACAGCTGGGCACCTGTCCTACCACGTGTAGGCCTCAGTGTGGCACTTCAGCATTGTCCTGTCAGGGCTTGACATGCTCTGCTGTGACTCCCACGGCTGTCTCGGACATGGACAGCGATGTTGAAGCACCAGACACCTCCCTGTCACCAAACTGCTTCTCTGAATGCTGTTCTTTGGGTGCCCTTTCCCAGCCACTGCTTCTCACTGAAGGGAGACATTCCTGCCTGCCTTCCTTTCCCTCCTCAGGGGTTTCCTTGAGAGGGAAAGAGCAAAGTATGCCTAAGCTTGCTGCCCCCAGCCCCATCCTGGAGTGCTGAAAATGGGATCTGTGACTCTCTAGGCCTCTTGGGTCTCCTGACTGAGCTTTGTCTCTGCAGGGACTGTGCAAAACTTGAGAAAACTAAGGAAGAGCTACAGCAACAGCTTGGATTAATGGAGCAAGAAGCCTCTTCTCTACGTCAGAGTAAAGCTGAGCTGGAGCTGAAGGAAGAGTCAGCCCAGGCAGAAAAGGCAGAGCAGCAGCAGAGGGTGGAGACAGCGCGGCGTGACCAGGAGCTCCTGTCAGTGCTCAGGCTTTCTCTGGGCAGGGGTGGGCAGTGCTGGGCTTGAGGATGATCAGTGTAAAGGAACAAAAGGTGCCCAAATGCTCCACATTTGTAGCACAGACTGTTTTTCAATAAAAACCTTGTCTTTCTTATCCTCATAGAGTGAAGGACTTGGCTGCACTTGAGGGAAAACACTCAGTATTGCAGAGGGAGTTGTTAGTCATGAGACAGACACTGGAGAAATTGCAGCTTCAGAGGGATCTGCTGGAGCAGGAGAAGGATGAGCTTGCCATGGCTCTGCAGAAGGTATGGACACCTCATTCCTAGACACTTGTTGGGGGGATTTTTGCTAGCAAAAGTGCCTCAAATGCTGTTTCTGGCAGTACAAGACAGGGACAATGTTGTTCTCCTGGAGAATGGTGACCTGACCAGACTCGCTGTTTGGGGTTGTTGATCCCCACAATCTTAGTGGGAGCTTTGCCCTGGGCATGCCAGAGACAGCCAGAGAGGTGGAGTTGCTGCCTGAAGTCTGGGATTTTGCTGCCTTTGTTGTCCCTCTCCAGGCAGAACGGTCAGTGGCAGAGCTGGCAGGGGCTCAGAGCAAGCTGAATGCTGAAAGAGCTGACCTACAGGCTGCAGCAGCAAAGATGAGCAGCATCAATGAGGCTCTTGCATTGGATAAAGTGCAGCTGAACAAACATGTACTGCAGGTGAGCAGAGTTGCCAGAGATGTTGCCGGGTGTTCTCCAGCTGCTGCTTCTTCTCAGCCTTCTTGCCTGGTGACAGTCTGACCATGGTAATGTTCCTTTTGTGTCTGAGCCAAACCTTCATAGTAATTCTTCTTGTACTTCATTTCCTCCATGGTTCTCTCATTGTAGCTGGAGCAAGAGAAGGAAGTTCTGTCAGCTAAAGTGGATGAGATGGAGAGAGCAAAGATCTCTGAGTGGGAGAAGCTGAACTTGTGTGAAAGAAGAAACGAAGAGCTCTGCAGAGAGAAAGCTCAGCTGGAGCAGCTGCTGAAGGAAGCAGAGGAGCAACAAGAGCAGCTGCGACTGGAACTGAGGACATTGGGAGAGGAGAAGGCAGAAACCCAGGAGAAATTCTGTCAGGTGAGACCAAAACAGTGGTGTATCCAGGTGGGCATTTGGCTGCTTGGCTGAGGGGAGCTGTGCCTGTTGGATTCTGCAGTGGTTTAGTCAAGGGACATGTGGTAGAGCTGGAGGTCATAAGGCTTCATTTGCTCCTTTTTGGAAATGTGTGTGGGTGGCATGCAGAGCTGTTCTGCAGTTCTCTGAGTTGTCCTGTGCTTCTACAGAGTCTTGTAGTCCAGCTGTCTCTTGTTGGCCTCTTGTTTGGCTTTTGATAAGCTGCAAAGAGACAATTGTGTTGCTCATGAATCTGAGTGGGGCCACTATTCTCACGTGGCAAAAGAAACAAACTGTAATTCTGACCCTTTTTTCTGAAACAAAAGTGTAGGCTGCATGTTTCAGTTGATGCTTTTTGTTGTGGTGTCTGCAGCTTTCAAAACTCCATTTGTTTGAGCGTAGAGAGCAGGAAAGAGCTGCAGTCCATGGCTGCTGTCTGGTACTGCTAAGAACAGTGTGACATCTTGAAATTCCTGAAATTCCATTTTAAGTCATACGTGAAACTTTGTGGCTGAAAAACTCCTTGGGGGGAAAGGTTTTGGGG
The DNA here is from genome assembly GCA_035041345.1 of Poliocrania exsul. NCBI lineage: Eukaryota > Metazoa > Chordata > Aves > Passeriformes > Thamnophilidae > Poliocrania > Poliocrania exsul. Next base: position 1,398,076 of record JAWWLZ010000053.1, on the reverse strand, counting down.
GTGCTGGTGGATTTGAGCCATCAGTGTGCCCAGTTGGCCAAAAAGGGCAAAGGCATCCTGGCTTCTATCAAAAATAGTGTGTCAGAGAGCACCAGGGCAGTGACCACCCCCCTGTGCTGGGCAGTGGTGAGGACTCATCTCAAAACTTGGGGTCAGTTTTGGGCCCCTCACAACAAGAGACATTGAGGGGCCATGAGAAGGGAAGGGAACAGAGAAGGGAACAGAGCTGGGGAAGAGTCTGGAGCACCAGGAGGCAGCCAAGGGACATGCTGGGGCTCAGCCTGGAGAAAAGGAGGCTCAAGGGGGGACTTTCTTGCTCTCTGCAACTCTCTGAGAGGAGGGGGGAGCCAGGGGGGAATTGGGCTCTGCTCTGAGGGAACAGGGACAGGAGGAGAGGAAATGGCCCCAAGTTGTGCCAGTGGGAGGTTTAGATTGGGTATTACTGGATAACTGTGAGAGAATGGTTTGTTTCTCAAGGTCTCTTCTCTGTTAGTCTCAGTTTTGGAGGATGTGGTAGGTTTACATGTACACAGCAGAGGTTTTATACTGAAGAAAACAGCTCAAAAAGCACAGTTAATCTTCAGCTACATTACACAACTTCTTTGTGTATTATGAGTAAATGGTATTGGTGGTGTGAAGTGCTGTACAAATAGAGCCTGCTTTGGCCACATCAGCCAGACTTCCATCACTAAATGACTGCTCACCACAAGGGCTGTTTCCCTGCCAAGCATGCCCTCATACATACAGCTGCTTTACACCCTGGGGCAGGTGACACTTTCATGTGGGGTTTTTTTCCTAGAAGGAGAAACCCTGTGTATTTGCACTTGCTTCAGCAAGAAAATTGCTTCTGCTCAACCTTGCCTGAAAATTTCCAGCTCTGGAAGAGTATGGAAGATGCAGTATTTTTCATGACAGCACATGGTTTTGGAGCAGGGATGTTTGTCATGAAGGAGGTGTCTGGTCCCAGGCAAACCAGGAGGGCCTGACACATCACATCCAAATTGACAGCCTTTTGGCAGCCCAGGGTGTCTGTGCTGCATCCAGCAGATGCTCTGAAACTTTGAGCCCAGAGTACAGGAGCTCTTTGTCCTCTGGCTGTCTCCAAGGGGGCAATGGCTGGCTCTGCACAGGGCTCCAGAGGAAGGACTCGAGCTGTATTGTGTCCATCTTCCAGGTTTCCCAGGAGAAGGAGTCGGCTGGCAGGGCCCTGGAGCAGCTGCGCCACGAGGCCTCTCGCCAGGAGCACACGCTGGCCCAGGTGTGCAGGGAGAAGGAGCTGCTGGGGCGTGAGAAGGCTGCCCTGGAGGTGCGACTGGCAGCCACAGAGAGGGACAGACATGGCCTTTCTGGGCAGCTGGCAGAGGCCAGGTAAAGGCAGGGAGGGGACCCTGGGCAGGACGTGACTGAAGGGCTGTAATTGTAAAGGTGATAAACGCTACATGGGCGTTTCTTGGATCCACTGGGCTTTTCAGATGTAGATTTGCTGTTCAGGTCAGATTGGGCCAGGCTGTCTGCCCTAGGCCTGGCAGTAAGGAAGGCCTGGGCATTCCCTCACAGGGCTCTGTTTTGCTATGGAAATGGCACAATATGCTTTCTGTATACACGTTTCCATGCCACCCAATTTCTGTACTCAGATGTGGGGATTGTGAGCCTCATGATATTGGAATAATCCCTGTGGGTGTCAGGAGCAAGGAACTCCTTTATCTCCATATTTGCAACTTGTAGGTCAGTGAAGGAGACCCTGGAATCCAGCCTGTTTGCAGCTCAGCAGCAGGTTTCTCAGCTGGAGATCACCAAGAGTCACCTGGAAGCTCAGCTGCACACAGTCATGCAGGCCAAGGAGGTGATCCAAGGTGGGAGCCTCATGTGCTTTGTTTCTGGTGATGCTCTGGGCTAGAGAAGCTGCTGAAAAGGCCCCTCTGTCTGCAGGGCTGCTGAGGCATGGAGGGGCTGGAGGCAGGGCCCTCCTCCACTGAAACTGAAAGGGCTGGAGGTCAGTAAAGACTCTGAATCTTGCTGTTGGTCATGTTTGCAGGGGAAGTGAAGTGCCTCCAACGTGAACTGGAAGCAGAGAGAGCTCTCAGGAAACAGGAAAGGGAAGACACGACCCAACAGCTCCTGCAGGCAGAGCAGCAGTACCAGGATACCCTCAGACTTGAGGAAACTGCTCATCAAGGAGAAATAAAGAAGCTCCTGCAAGACCTGGTAGGAGACACTGAGCGTGTGAACTGTTGGGGCCAGCTCTGTGGGCTGGTTCAGCAGAATCAGAGCCTGAGTGCAGGGAATGGCAGCAATAACCTGCCAGATCCCTCCTGCTGCTGGGCCAGGCAGCAGAGCCAGCGGCTGGCACTTGAAGGTGGCAGAAGCCCCAGAGAATGATGCTGGGACAGTAAATGCAGCCACAGCTTCAGTGTGGCTGTCAGTCGAGTTCCAGAGCAGGCTGCGTGGTCCCCAAGGGTAGGATGGGCCCTGGCTCTCGCCTGCCATGGAGCAGATGCCAACGGTGCTGCCAGCTGCACGTGAGGCAGCTTGGTTCCTTCCTTTCTACCCTTGCCTGGGGACAGAGGGATCAGCTTTGGGCTGGAAGTGTATGGAAAAGGCCCCTTGTCCCTGGTCCTTCAGTTCTTGTGACTGGGCCATGGGGGTCCTGGCCTCTTCCTTGCCCTGCAGACCATCTGCACCTGCTCATGCCTGAAAAGGGAGGGGAGCTTTGAGCACAGAGACTCTGAGAGCAGAGAGAAAGCCTGAAGAGAGGTGCCAGGAAACAGGCAGCCAGCATGGACATCTCCTTTTTCCAGTGGTTTGACTCAGTGCTCATGAAGGTCTTTTCCAACAGAAGGCATTCCATGACTCCATGGTTCTTGCACCTGCTGCCCCTCCAGTCAAATTCCATGACAATAGGTCATGATTTCTGGAAGGAGGGCAGAAAGCCATTCCTAAGCCCTGTTCAGGTTGGGGGTTGTGGGAGGGCTGAAGCTTCACATTTTCCTGTGAGGAGCTTGGCTGGCACTTCAACTTGAAGACTTTTCCTCCCTTCATCAGGCAAGTGAACAGGAAGAGCACCAGGCAGAGGTGCAGAGGATGTTCAAGGAATGGGAAAAAGAGAAGGCAGAGACAGAGAGGGAGCATGAGAAGATTCTATTTGAGATGACACAGAAAGTTGCCACCCTGCAGGCTCAACAAGAAGAGGAACGAACTAGATTTGAAAATGCCAGGCAAGAGGTAAAGATTGTGAAAGGAGAATTGGTGTGGTGGTTTTGCAAGGCTGGAGCTGTGGGAGATGGCAGGATATTGAGCTGGGTGGAACACGTCCTCCATGTCTTCTACATTGCATTTGGGGGGATCAGAGGTGAACAGGGCTCTCTTTGGGACTAGGAATGAGACCTTGCCTAAGAAGCCAGGCAGAAACATCACCTTTCAGTTGAGATTTTTGGGCTGCTGTTGTGTTCTGTTTTTTGCAAGACTCACCTCAGAGTATCTTCACTCTTCTAACAGTCCTCATGGGATGTTTACTAATAAGTGTTTATAGCCAAACTGGGTTTGTGGGAACTGAATCCCCAGGAGGATGAATGGGAGTTTTCTTTTGTGGGGATAGGGAGGGCACAGCAGGAATGCTGACAAGAGAAAAATCTTTTTAAACCCTCCTCTGGAATATTTCTGAACAGTAACCCAGAGGTGTCTTCTGGGCTCTGCTTTAAGCCATTTTCTGGGAAGCTGATTTGCATCCAGATCTCCTGTGCCAAAGCAACCCTGTCATGCAGAGAGACTTCCTTGTGTCCTCTCCAAAGTGCTCTTCCTGCAGACTGCCTGGGGACAGCAGTACCTCTGTCTGCAGGTATTGAAATGCCAAGGCAGTGCTCAGGGATGACAGTGTGTCCCTGGAATGCCAGTACTTTCCAAAGTCAGTTGAATACCTTGAAACTGAAGTAATTTTCACCAATACGCTCCATAGAACACATGAGTTTTGTGAAGGAGCTGCTCCCTTCAGCTCTCACCAGCTTTGCACTTGTTCTGCTGCTCATGAGGTGCAGCACTCACTATTGAAAGACAAAGAGGACAGGGCAGAAGAAGAGTGACACCCTCAGCAGCACAGCCAGACACCAGGGAAATGCCACCCATTTCCTGGGAGACAGCTGAGAGTCTGTTGGGGCTTCAATCATGGAAGGACCCTGTTTATGGTGCCAGTCTTCCCTGGGAAGCTGTGTCTCCTCCTGGGCACAGAAGGACCCAGGAGGGCAGCAGCACAGTGCTCTGAGAAGGCAGGAGCCCATCAGTCCTTGTGTCCTGACACACTCATGTTGTATGGGGAGTGTGACCCCATCCTCTTTGTTTGTGTGCAGGTCCTGCTGGAAAAGCAGAATGAGAAGAGTGTTTTATTAGAAACACTGCTCCAAACTCAGGGAGAGCTAAGCCAAGCCTGCCAGCAGGTCCAGCAGCTGAGGCAGGAGGTGCAAGAGCAGCAAGAGAAGGGGCAGGTAAGTCTGAGTAGCCACAGAACAGAGTGAAGGGCACTAAGGACATAAAATGCAGGTCCTGGAACTGAGAAGGCAAGGACTAGTACAGGCACTAAAAGCACAGAGCCTGGTGAGCTCCAGAGCTCAGCCCCAGTAAGGAAGGATTGCAAGGAAAGCAAGAGAGTTGGGTAGAAGTGGCTGAAGGAATGGGATTTTGAGAGAGAAAGCAGAAAAAGCTGAGCCTGAAATTGCTCTGCATTTGTGTTCCCAGACCATCAAGGCAGAGCTGCAAGCAGAGCTGCAGGAAGCTCAGAGTGAATTCCAGGCAGCAGAGAAGAAGTACAAAGAAGAAATCCAAAGCATCAAAGAGGAAATGAATCTCCTCCTGGAGCAGAGGGAGGATCTACAAAAACAGGCGAGTGAAACAGAAGCAGCCACACCCATCACCTAAAGTTGGTTTGTGCCCTTGTTGCCTTTCCCTTGCAGAGCAGCAGCTGATGGGCTGATCCCTCTGACTGCCTCATGCTCTGGGCTCCATGGCAGCTGCTCTGGAGGACATTGCCTGGGCTGCTGAAGCTCAGTTGCTGCCCTGGACAGCTGGGCTAGTCCTTTGGCCTGTTGGGCAGCAATCACCAGCAGGGATTTCTGCTGGCCTCTTACTGCTGGCTTTGCTTTTTGAGGTGGTTTCTTAGATGCCCTTGGGGACCCCTTTGGATTCTGAAAGTAGTTGTCTGTATCCACCGAGAATCTGATCCCGTTGGGACAGGGTGGAACTGAAAGTTGTCCTTTGCTTTTCCTCCCAGTCTGTGACGTGGCTGACAGTGACAAGCTGTACTTTCTGACTGCTTTGTTGTGTTTGACTTGAGGTGGAACACTTGACATCTCAGCTTGCAGCCTCCAGAGAGTCCCAGAAAGCCACTGCTCACAAAGCTCAGCAAGAGGTGAGTGAGGCTCAGGAACTGTCAAAGCAGAAGGTGCTGGAGGTTGAGAAGCTCCAGAAGATCCTGGAGGAGGCTGAACGTGAGAAGAAGGAGCAGAAGGTTTGTCTGCAGAACTTGGAGAGTGAAAGGAGCCACTGGGAAGAAGTGGAGCAGCAAAACTCACAATTCCAGTCTTCAGTGAAGGCCCTAGAGGAGGAAACAGGCAGGTAAATGAAAGCCTGTAGGACTGTGCTTTCTGTGTCATGGATTCCCTCTTTCCAATCTTTCCAGCTCTAAGTGGCTCTGGCACCATTTCCTAAATGTCAGAGTTCTGAACTATCCATGGAGATGTGTGTGATTCTCTTGATGTTGGGTTTCTTTTTATTTTAATCCTTCAGTTACAGTTCTTATGAGGACAAAGGTCTTTGGAGTAGTTCTTCCCCTCTAAGGGGGTGTTCTGTTGTCATGTCAGGGGGTTAACACTGCACAAGGTGCAGTGTAATGATCTGGATACATCTGTCAGCTCCACCCTGAGTCCAGGAATTTGAAACCTTTGGGATGTGTATCAGCCTGGCATCCTCATCCCTGTGCTTGGCACAACCATCTGAAGGCCATGATTTGGGATCAAATCCAGATGAGCAGAGTGACAGAATGTGTAAGTTTGGATGGGACCACAGTGGGGCCTCTGGTCCCACCTCACTGCCCAGCAGGGCCATCCCAGAGCACATGGCACAGGATTGTGTGCAGACAGCTCTGGAATATCCCCAGTGAGGGAC
>JAWWLZ010000053.1:1373660-1391656 GCA_035041345.1 Poliocrania exsul | reverse complement strand
CCCGCTCCGGGAGCTCCGTGTCTGTCCCGTGCTGAGGAGCCAGAGCTGGACATGGCACTGCAGCTGTGCCTGCCAGGACTGGACAGAGGGGCAGGGGCACCTCCCTGATCTGCTGGCAATGCTCTTCTAATGCACCCCCAGGGTCCCTTTGGCCTCCTTGACCCCAGGGCTCACTGCTGGCTCAGTGCCAGCTGCTTGTCCCCCAGGACCCTCAGGTCGTCCTGCCAGAGCTGCTCTCCAGCAGGTCAGCCCCAGCCTGTGCTGGTGTTGGGGTTTGTTCCTCCCCAGGTGCAGGACCTGTGTTTGCCCTTGTTGAATTTCAGACAGTTCCTCTCTACCCATCTCTCCAGCCTATCTGGATACCTTCTGGGGTATCAAACACTCCTCCACCTTTGTGTCATCAGTGAACTTGCTAAGGGGGCATCAACCCCCTCATCCAAGTCATTGTTGAACCAGTTACAGAGTACTGGGTCCAGTACTGGACCCTGGGGGACACTACTGGTGACAGGCCTCCAGCTAAACCCTGCATTGCTGACCCCTGGGATATGTCATTCAGCCAGTTCTCAGTCCCAGCTCACTGTCCACAGCCCACACTGCCTGAGTTTGTCCCAGGAATGTTGTGAAAGACAGTGTCAAAGGCCTTGCTGAAGTCAAGGTGCACAATATCCACTGCACTGCCCACATCCAGCCAGGTAGATGTTTCATCTTTGAGGGCCATCAGGTTGGTCAAGCAGGATTTGCCTTCAGTGAATTCTGATCTTGGTGTCCATGTGGGCAGAGATGGCCTCCAGAATGAGATGCTCCTTCACCCTTCCAGGGACTGTCAGGAGGCTGAGTGGCCGGTAGTTCTGGGGCTCCTCCTTCTTGTCCTTCTTGAAGACCAGAGTGACATTTGCTATCTTCTGGTCCTCAGGCACCTCTCCTGATCTCCATGACCTTTCAAAGATGACCTTGAGCAGCCTTGCTGTGGTGTTGGTGAGCTCCCTCAGCACTCATGGGCTCATGCTGTCAGGGCCCATGTGGATATGAGTATTGTCTAAGCCAATCCTCCTTGAAAGGAAGACTTTCCAAGGGATTTCCGAGGGAAAGTCTTGTTTCCAGCACTCCTTTGCCCTGATTTTCTGAGTGAGAGATCTCTGAGGGGTGGTCTAGTCAGTGCAGATCGATGCAAAGAAGGTGTTCAGTAACTCTGTGTCCTCTGTTACCAGGGTGTCCCCTCTGTGCAGGAGCAGACACACACTATCGTTTGTTACCCATGGATTTGAAAAGGCCCTTTTTGTTGTCCTTGATATCCTTAGCCAGATTTAATTCCAGGTGGGCCTTGGCCTTCCTTGTCTCATTTCTACTTCCTCTGCTAATCTCTCTGTGTTCATTTCAAGTGCCCTGACCCTGCTTCCATCTCCTGTGTATTTCATGCTTCCACTTGAGTAATTACAGGAGTTCTTTATTTATCCACATAGGTCTCTTGCCCCCCTTGCCATGTTTCTTGCTCATTACAAGCATTCTTGCTCATTAGGATGCATTCTCCTTGAGCCTGAAGGAAGTGATCTGTGAATATCAACCAACACTCTTAGACCCCTTTTATCTGCAGGGCCTGTTTCCATGGAATTCTTTCGAGAAGATCCCTGGAGAGGCTGAAGTGAGTTCCCCTGAGGTCCATGGCTGTAATCTTACTTGCTGTCTTCTTTCCTCCTCGCACCCAACTGAACTCCACAATCACTGTAGCCAAGGCTGCCCCCAAACTTCACTCTCAGCAAGATCTTCCCTGGTTGTCAGTATGAGTTTGAGCAGCCCACCATTCCTTTTGGGGTCCTCCCCTGCCTGTGACAGCAAGTTGTCATCATGCTTGTGAGGAATGTCCTGGACTGTGTTGCTTCTCCAGCTGATGTCAGGGTAGCTAAAGTCCCCCACAAGAACCAGGGCCTGTGACTTTGAGGGTGCTTCAGGCTGCCTGTAGAAAGCCTCATCCACTTCTCCTTCTGATCAGGTGGCCTGTAGCAAACACCCACAGCAAGGTGACCCTTACTTGTCTGCCCTTTTATCCTGACCCATAAGCTCTCAATGGGCTCATCATCTACCTCAAGAAAGAGTTTCATACATCCCAAGTGTTGCCTCACCTAGAGGGCAACTCCACCACCCTTTCTGAGGCACTCAAGAAACAAGAATACCTTTTACCATCAGTTGCTTTGTTCCACAGGCTGACTGTGTGTCTGGAAGAGAAGGACCAGAGGATCAGAACCCTGGAAGAAAAGGACCTTGCCCAGCAGAACAAGGTGTCTGAGCTCCATTCTGCTCTTCACCAAACTGAGCAGGTCCTTTCAGATCGCAAGGGAGAAGTGCAGGAGCTCAAGAATCAGGTGACTGATGCACTGGTCTCCTCTTCTCCAGGGACACACAATCCCATGTCCAGCTTGCTTAAAACCCTACTGGATTCCCTCCCAGCAGCACACGCTGCTCCTTTGCTCTGCCCAGAGACGCCACACCCTGAGGCCAAGGCTGGATCTGGTGTCTCCTGCCTGTGTTTGTCCCTGTTGTCTCTGGGTTCCAGCATGAACTCTGTGAGGAGAAGCAGCAGACTGCTTTGAGCTTCTCCATCCCTCTGTTGCCAGTGTAGTCCCTGATGGAGTTTGTTCCTGTGCTGGTCACTGAGCAATGTGGGGACACAGAGGTGGTTCTGTCAGGCTGGGGAAGGTGCCTCTGCCTCAGCCAGTTCATCTGGTGTTTTGGAGCTGCACCCTCAAACATGCCCATTGCCTCTCCTCTCCCTGTTTGGAGTTTATTGTTCTCCATTGCAATCCTTGGCTTTGTGCCTCCTGTTTCTGGTGTGTTTTGTGCTGGAAGGAATTTCTCCTTCGTTCCTGGCCGTGCTGCCCTCCCTGCTGCCTCAGGAGCAACCCTGTCCCTGACACTGTGCATCCGTGTTCCAGATCCAGGCCCTGCAGGAAGCAGTGCTGGAGAAGGAGGCTGCCCAGGCAACTCGACAGGAGCAGCTGCTGCAGGCCCTGGAGGAGTCTCGAGCTGGTGAGAGGAGCTTGAAGGACTCTCTGCACACGCTGGAGGTTGAAAGGTCAGATCTGTGTTTGAGGCTCCAGAGTTCTGAGAAGAGAGCAGAGGCCTTGGCCACAGAGTGTCAACAGGCCAAGAGTGCCCACCAGGAAACCCGATCCCAGCTGGACAAACTGCATTTGGTTCTCCACCGCATGATCAGTGACAGCAGAGATTTTGTCACTTGGAGCTCAGGCAAGTGTTGGGCGCTGGGTTAGCACATCTGTAGAGCTTTTGGGGGAGAGCAGGTGGAGGAAGGGGTGGTGTGTGGTCATCCTGGCCTGAGAGACTCATCCTTTCACTTGAGGCTGACTCAAGCCTTGAAACTTTTACGTCCTTGCAGAGACACAAGTCCATGTTTGTATGTGGAGAAATGATCAGCATCAGAATGGAAAAGGGCCCAAGTCCTGTCACAGCACAGGGCATGTGCAGTCAGCTTTGGGGCAGCACTGACATGAGTGGTCCTCAAAATAACATCAGCCTGTGACATGTGGCTTGCTCTGGCTCAAGCTCTAGAACAATGGCAAAGGCACTGCCACCTTCTCATGTGTATAAAGAGGCCTCGTTTGCTGGAGATCCTTGGATTAAGTTTTGAAACAGAATATCTTCTCTCTTCAGAACAGGGTCATGTGGACCTAGCTGCTTCTCAGGCCAGGGACATCCCTGCAGAACTCACAGTGGACAGAGTGGCAGCAGCCCTACAAGACCTGCATCAGCACCTGGAGCAGACTCAGAAAGATCTGGTAATGTGTGCCCTGGGCACCTAGAAATGCTGTCCCACTACTGGACAAGCAGAGTGCCAATGCCAGGATGGGTGTCACTCCTGTTAGAGGGGGTTGTCTCCACTGCCATGGGGAGGAAGGAGGATAATATCTACAATTACTGTGCCAGCAGTGGCTCTGAGAGGTGATTCTGCTCCTCTTACCTCTTCCAGACTGACAGCAGAAAGAAAACACAGGTCTTGGAGCTGGAACTGAGCACAAGACAGACTGAGAGGGACCACTGGTGTGCCCGCAGTCAGGAGCTGCACAAACAATTGGCTGAAACCCAGGAAGGTACAGCTTCTCTTTTCCCACCCACTGCCCCATACTGTCTCACCATTGGGGATCTCTGATGCCACAAAGAGGAAGAGTGCAGTGCCTGGGGAAAAAAAACAAGCAGTGGGAGACTTCTCCACAGAAGACCCAGGGCAAGCTTGTAATAGAGAAAGATCCCATGGCTGGCAGTGCATCTGGCTGTGCTACCGGGATCCTGTGCAGAGGAGGTGCCTTTCAGGTCCCAGGTCTCTGCTAAGTAGGTGGAGCTTGATGTCTCGTCTTGATGCCTCCAAACTCCAGGCCATCTCAGAGCTATTGGCCTGTCAGTAACGTGGCTGGACAGGCATCTCTGCCCATTTCCTTGTCTTAGTCTGCCCACTGTGCTTCACAACTGCATTTTCATCTCCCTCTCTTGCTTTCCTTGCCTCAAACTGTCTCTCAGTTATTCCTGGTCAATTCCCAGTGTCCCAGTCAGTCTTGGCTTTTGCTTCTTCCTCCTTCTTCTTTGGGACCCTGCATCTGGCTCTCCCCTCCTCTCTCTCTCCCTGTTTCCCCCATGTCTGTTCTCCCTGCTTCTAACACTGTGGCTGAGGGGCTGCCACACCCTCAGCCCTGGTGTTTCAACAAGCAGAAGGGCAAACACACTTTCATGTTCCTCTGAACCTTTCCATTTTTATTCTCCCTGTTTAATCTGCCTGGAAGTTTCCTGTATTTCTGTCAGCTTTGGCAGCCCTTGTGGCCTTAAGGCCTGGGTGACACAGACAGGCAGAGAAGACACAGCTGTTGTGTCTGCAGGATGCACATCAGTTTGTCTTTCTTTGCTTTTTCCCTTCCCCTTTGGCCTTTCCTGCTGCAGCGTTGGGGACAGCAGAACACAAGAGAGATTCCCTAGAAGCTGCCCTGAAGGAAGAGGCCTCTGCAAGGAAGGAAGAGGCTCAGACTCTGCGTCAGGAGGTGGAGTCTCTGCAAAGGAAACTGCAGAGCACAGAGGAGCAAAGACAGGATGTGCTGGTGAGACTGGCAGATGCCAGAAAGGGCTGTTTTCTTGCTGGTTTTAGATCATACTTTAGGGGATGGCACTATGGAAACTACACAGGAGAGGTCCAAAACCACTCCCTCTTGCCCCAAACCCAGGAGGGCAAATGTTGGGGTCCTTTGAACTTCCCTTCCTTCCCAATGGAGAGCACATCCTCATGGCACTGCCTAAATCAGGCTTAGTCTGCCTTGGAATCCTGGCTGCACTTCTGGCAGCTCCTCCCCAAAGGACACCTCGAGTAGAGCTCCAAGAGCTGAGGGAAGGGCAGAAAGGCAGCTGGGACTGGCTGAGGGAGCTGGGAAAGACGCAGAGTAAAGGGGGGCCCAGGAAAGGTCTGCAGCATCCCGAGAGGCAGGGAGAGAGGGGCAGCCCGTGCCTGCCACTGCGGCAGGAGTTCACATCTGCCACCAAGAGCAGACACAAGAGATGGAATGATTGACTCTTTTTGTCCCTGCTTTGCAGCATGAATGGGACAGGCTGCAAGCAGAGAAAGAACAACTGGAGTGTCACATCAAACTTCTTGAGGAATCAGTTACAGCCTCTGAAACCCGAGCAAATTCAGCAACAGACAGGATTCACTCCCTTGAAGAAGAACTCCAAACTGCACTGTCCATCTTAAAAATTAAAAATGAGGAAGTTGAAAATCAGGAGAAGAAAATGGAGATGCTCCAGAAGGAGGCCGAAGAGGGCAAAGCATTGCAGGAGAACCTCACTCGTATCACTGCCATCCTGTCAGAGAGGGAGAGAGAGATAAAGATGTACCAGGAGCAGATGAGAGTCCTGGAAAAGCAGAAAGAAATGCAAAAAACTGCTCTCAATCAGGTTATTAAGGACATAACAGAGAAAGAAAGAAAGACAGAATCCCAGCAAGAACAGATAAAGGAGCTGGAGAAGCAACAAGAAAAACAAAGGATTGCTTTAAAGAAAGAGCTGGAAGGGAGAGAGCAGGAGATCAGATGCCAGGAAGAACAGATACTGGAGCTGGAGAAGCAGCGTGAAATGGAGAGGGCTGCTGTCAGCAAGGTGAGCAGGGAGCTGGCAGAGAGGGAGCAGGAGATCAGATCCCAGCAAGAACTGATAGGGGAGCTGGAGAAGCAGCTGGAATTGCAGAGCACTGCTGTCAGCAAGGTGAGCAAGCAGCTGGAAGAGAGGGAGCAGGAGATCAGATCCCAGGGGGAGAAAATAATGGTTCTAGAACAACATGGTGAATCACAAGTCAGAAATCTGCTTGAGGACCTTGATAATATGAAAGGAAACCTGCAGGAGAAAAACTTGGAGCTTCTGTCTCTAAGTCAGCAGATTCAAGAACTGGAAAAGGAGAGAGAACGGGGGAAATTTGTGCAGGCCAGCCTTGAACAGCTGAGGGCAGCTCTTCAGGAGAGAGAGAGTGAGTGTGACACTCAAAGGGAAGAGTTAAGGCTCTTGCAGCAGCACAAGGAACAGCAAGAGGGGCATCTGCAAGAGCTTCTTGATAAAGTAGAAAACATGACACTTTCTTTATCTAGAAAAGATCAAGAGCTTGAGACACAACAAAAGCAAATCCAGGAAGCTGAAGAAGCCCTGGAAATGCAGTTAAGGACTGTCCGTGACCAACTGGAACAGACTTTAGCAACCTTAAAAGAAAAAGACAGACTCTTAGACATCCAAAAGCAACAAACAAGGAACTATGAGGAGCAAACAGAACAACAGATCAATGTCTTGCACAGAGACCTGGAATACACTAGGACAGTACTGAAAGAAAAGGATGTCATGATTGAATCTCAGAAGGAACTGATTGAGACCTTCCAAAAACAACAAGAAGACTCTGAACAGCAGAAGGAAATTCTGCAGCATCTTCAAGTGGAACTAAAGGAAAAAGAGCAGGAAATTTTGTCCCTTAGAAAGCAGTGTGAGGCATGCAAGGAAAAGGAGGAAGAGCATGAAGCTGAGCAAAGAAATTTCCAGGCAGCAACCCTGACTCTGAAAGAAAGAGAAGAAAAGATCTGGATTCTGGAGGAAGCCATCTCTAAGCTGCAACAGCAAAAGGAGGAGACAGCGGGACAGACTAAAGCCAGCATGCAAAAACTAGAATATGCTGAATCCTCTTTAGAAGCCAGAGGTCAAGAGAGAGGGTCTCTGCAAGAGCATGTCCAGGACCTTCAAGACCAGAAGGAGGTGGAAGGCAGGCAGACCAAAAATATAGAGCAGGATGAAGACAAAATGAGGCAGATGTCACAAGAGAACCATTTGGAGTTCCTCAAGCAGACAGAACAAATGAGCATATTCCAGCTTCAGGAAGAAAGCATGAAAGTAGCACTAACATCATGCCAGAAGCAAATAGGTCTGCTTGAGGAAGTGGTGAGGGACAAAGATGAAGACAACGAAACTCTTCTGCAAAAACTCCGGCACCAAGAAAAAGAAGTGCAGCCTTGGCAGAATCTCCAGCTTAGGCCAACCAAGAAGAATGAAGAGGTTAGACATGAGGGAGAGCAAGAGAAGCTGCTGGAAGAAGCCTTCCCTGAGAAAGAAGGACAGACCAAAACTCAAAGAGAGCAAAAGGAATTAGAAGAGGAAATAAGAGCTCTTCAGGAAGATCTCCAGCTTGTTCAGCAGACTCTGACAAAGAAGGATGAAGAGATCAAGTGCCAAACAGGCAGAGTCAGATTTTTAGAGGAGACCCTGACAGGGAGAGAACAAGAGCTCAGGAGGCAGAGTGAACTCCTGAAAGAATTAACATCAGCTTTGCGATGGAAGGATGAAGGGGAGACCCTAAAGAAACAAATCCAAAATCTCCAAAAATGGGAGGAAGTAGAAAAGAGAAAAGTTCTCCATGAGAGAGACCATCTCTGGCAGAGGCAGAAGGAGCTGAGGCAACAATGGCAAGCTGAGAGGAAAGCCAATGGGGAGGAATTGGAGCGTGTGGCTGCTGCTTTGAAGCAGACACAAAGCAGAGAACTCGAATGGAGAGAGAAGACACAAATACTGAGAGCTGCCCTTGATGAGAGTGAAATGGCCAAAGGGACTCTGGTGAAAGAATTAGTCATCCTGCAGAAAATGGTTTCAGAGAGGGACACAGACCGATTTCATCAACAGGTAGGCACTGGGATTGGTCCTCAATCTGCTCTTAACATCTGTGAAGGATTCCAATGATGTTTCCCACCAAAAGGTGACCATATAGATTCCCATCAGTACCTGACCAGCTTGGGCAAAGCAGCCAGGGCTGCAGCCTCGTTGCTCTGTGTGGCTCCAGCAGAGACCATTCACCTGCGAGAATGTCTCCTGGCAGGCCCGCAGAGACTGACACAGCTCTGGAGCTTGCTGGTCCAATCAGCTCAGGGCCAAAAGCTGCCCATGGGGAACTCTTTCTCCCATGCCTAGGCAAGGTCAGCCCACATGTGGTAGCTTGGACTTGGCATGGAAATGAAAGGGAGCCACTGACCAGGCTGATGGACTGAACTTGGCAGTTTTGTACTGATGGCTGAACAGCAGCTGCACTGCTGGAGCTCAGAGGGTGCTCTCCGAGACGGAGGCACAGCTTGTACAGTGCACTAAAAAGGAATGGGATTTATACCATTGCCTGGTCAGGTTAAAGGCTTCAGTGCTTATTCAGGATCTGCTTGTTCCACCATCCAAAAAGCACAAAGGCAAATTCGTGTGGATTTCTCCAAGATGAACTGATTCAGGTCCTGCTGGTGGAACAGCTGCAATAGTCTTGCCAGGGATTTGCCAATATTCTGGCATTCCATTAGTGTACTGGTGTAGAAAAAAGCTACTAAGAAAACGCTGTGTTTATGCATTATACATTTGCACATGACTTGAGAAGCCTTACTGGCAGCCTGATCAGGATGCTGACAGGTCTTGGACCTGCTGATAGGAAGTAAAGAGGTGACAGGGGAGGGAACATGAAAACAATGGGAGATTTGAGTTCCATCCATGTAGATGAGCTGTGCAAGAGCAGTTGCTCAGGAAATGCAGTTGCACCATAGAGACTGGGTTAGTGCTGGTATGAAGAGCACGTTTATCGATGTTCCAAGGAGCAGTTCATGAGGAAAGGCAGGGCAGGGGAGGTGACTCCTGACTCGGTTTAGAGCAGCACACACAGCTTAAGAATGTGATTTTTTTTCTACAGAGCAGTTCTGTGTGAGGATGTAACAGGTAAAGAGAACAGAGAACAAACCCATAGTGTTCCATCAGTGCAGAAATACATGTTTCACCCAGAGCTTGCACATGTTGGGTTGTCTGAGGATAGGGAGTACAACTCTAGATAGGAGAATGTGCACTGATAGTCAGAGAGGATGACCAAAGAGGGTAAATAATCTTCCTAAGAGGAAATTTTCCTAAGAGTAAATGTGGAATTCTTCACAATCAACAAGAAGTGTCTGAGAGGAAGGGAGCTGGAGATGCCACAGACCTTTGTAAAACTATGAAGTGGCTGAATAGGAAATGATTGCTTCCCCTCAAAACCAGAATGCAGGACACTGAACAAAACTAGCAGAAAGCACATCCAGAACAAACAACTCAATTCTCCATCGTGATTTGGAGAAGGGGATGTTGCCTCAGCCTTTGCACCAGGGGTAGAAGGGCCTTATCCATTCCTGTTGTGGTCACTCTCCCCCATATGTTGGTTCTAACACCCTTCTAATCTTTATATGGCACCACTTCACAGAATCTCCTCTCTGAATGCCCAGCAGGCTGTTGCAGAAGCAGGGCAGCTGTCATGGCTCTCAGAGAAGAGACTCATGTCACAGAGCCTGGAATGTCTGCAGGGAACAGTTGCAAGGCTGGAAGATGAGAAGGTGGAGCTGAAGCAACAAAATTCTGAGCTCAGGAGGACTCTTGAGGAGGTAAAATGGGCTTTTGCTGCCTCTGCAAAGCCTCACAGTCCTCTGGACCACGACACCATTCCCCAGACAGCACTTTGGAGTCCTCTGCTTGTCTCCTTCCCTCTCCCTCTCCCCACTCTGTGCACACTTTGCATTTTCTCTCCTTTCTGGCATCTCAAGGCCTTCACAAATGCACCTTCACTGCAGTGCCACCCTCCTGGGCCCAGTGTCCCCAGACACACACCTGACTGTCTTCCATAGGCCACATTCAGTGCCCTTTTGTTCTCCGGTGCAATGAAGGGTCTGTGAGCAGAGACCTCCTGGCCTTGATGTCCACGGGTCCTTTTGGCCCATGTTTTGTGGCAGGTTTCTGTGAGCCTTTCTGCCATCCAATGTGCAGGTGGAACATGAAAGGAGGAGGCTGAAGAGATGTTTTCGGGGTCAGATGCTCCCAGGTGCCTGTGGATTGTCTCTCTCCCAGTCTGACCAGCTCAAGGTGTCCACTTCTAGACAGGTGAGAACAGACTCTTTGTTGGCTGGAGGCTCTGACCATACAGAGGAGTGATGGCAAATCCCAGTGGCAGTAGCCCTCCAGTAGAGATCCGATGGAAGTCAGGTATAAGATCATGGCCCTGAGCAGGCTGCAGACTAAAGTGAAATCCTTGTTTTTCTTCACAGGAGGAGTCTCATGCTCACTGCAGTCAGCGATTAGCGGAGTTACAGGAGCAGGTGAGGAGTAGGAAAACGCTTCTTAAAAGCTGTTGTGGCTGGACTGATGGGTGCAGCTTTGCATGATGCTCCAGCCTGAGGTTTGTTTGACTGTCAAGAAGTGAATGCCCCAGGCAGTGCCAGTCCTGCACCTGTTGGCAACAACCAAACTACATCCTTTACCTGGGTCTTGTCTCTGACTTGCCTAAAGGTCAGGCGGTGTGGGAGAGGGGCTGGGAGGAAATTCAGAACACTGGAAGTCACCTGAAAGTATCAGGATCATAGCATCATAACATCCTTAAGGCTGGAAAAGCCTTCTGAGATCATCTATCCAACTCTTAGCCCAGCACTGTCTGACCCAAACCTAAACCATGCCCCTAAGCGCCACAACTACATGTTTTTTCAACCCTTCCAGGGATGGTGATTCCACCATTCCCTGGTAGCCTGTTCCAGGATGTTCCCCCTTGTTGCCCATTCCCATTTTCCCTTGCCTCCATTAGCAGTGGGGCTTGCATTGTAGCAGAGGTCCAGACAGCCTTCAGGCCATCCTCACTCTCGTACTGCCCTGATGTGGGACCATGTCAGAGACCTCAGCACTCTGTGAGTGTTTGGTTTGTCAGTGTAAGAATGTTCCATCTGCTGAACCCCATTGCACCCTTTGGCTGCACGGCAAACCGAGCAGGAGGTGGGAGCAGCTTCAGCAGTGCTTTAAGGCCCCTGGGCTTTGTTCCCCACATTCTTCTCTGCTCATGCGTGGAATGCTCCAAAGTTTGGGAGAGGGAGAGTTGGCTCCCTTTCCGTGGGCTGGCTCTCACGGTGCTCAAGTAGAACAGTTCTCCAGCCCCTCGGGGAAGCAGCAGCCCTCCTGCTGAGCCACAGCCTGTGCAACTCGGGGCCCAGTGGCCCAAATGTCTCCTTCGGAAATCAGAGCTGGCTTAGTCAATCCTGTCAGAGCTGCATCTCTAAGAGACCTGGGATGGCTGAGGGTTGTGCATGGGAAGTGTTGGCCAGCAAGAAACTTGACTTGTTGATAAGCTGAGCCCTGTTCAGGGGACTCTGGGAGCCTGGTCCTTTCTCTTCCATGCGGTCCAAGTGTTTGTCAGGGCTGGAGTTGGAGGCTGTGTCTGCCCCGACAGCCGGTACTGTGGAGCTACAGATGGTCCTGACAGTGTGGGCTTGTCTGAGCTGGGCCTTGTGTCTCTTTCAGGTGTCCCTCCTGCAGTCACAGCTGGCACGAGACCGACAGCACAGGCAAAACTACATTGAGAGCTGTGCAAGGAACAACCAGGAGCTGTCAGACCTTCACCAGGAGCTGTCCTGCTCCTTAGCAGCTGTGCTCAGGGAGCCCAAAGCTGCTGTTCTGGAAGCAGAGACTCAGAAGCTGGATCAGTCTCTGAACCTTAACTTGACACTGCCATCCCTGGACTGTCATTCTCCTGAGAGACAGACTATGCATTCAACAGCCAGACCTGCCAGAAGCAACCAGAGGTAACAGCACCTCTGGTCTCCATTTGAATGGAAGGATTTCTGCTGATACAAGGAGCAAATGGATGTGAGAAATGGGATGAACTCCTTGGGGCAAGGCTGCTCTCTGCGTTTCCCCTCTGTTCCTCTCACATTCAGCTGGTGATGTCAAACCTCACCTTTTGTTGAGGATTAGGATCTATGAAGTGGGTTTTTTTTAAGCAGATGATTTCTGGGGACAAAATGTGACTCTGTGAGACTGAAGACATAGGAAAAGGAATGATGTGTGGAGAAGGAAACCCAAACACGAAATGAACAATCCCTGAACAGTAAGACTTCTGGGTGACATCTGTCCAAGGGCAGCTGCTGAAATAAAATAAAAGGATTTAAAGTGTGTGCTACAAAGAACTGAAGGGGCATAACAGCATTTGTTCTGTTGCCATTTGCAGTCATCCCCTAGAGGCAGACATTTATAACATTTTTTTTAATAAATTTTTTTTCAGATGAAAGTTAGACATTTTATTTTTGACAGGAGTCTATTCCGAGCTGTTGTGGGATTTCCCCTCTTGAGGGCAGAGCTGTTCCATGTGAGGAGAACTGGGAATTTGAGGTGCTACAGAAGGAAGGGGTGGAGAGACCAGGGCAGGGATTGAAAATGGAGGAGAGAACTGGGGGGGACGTTCATTTTCCCTGTACCCTTTCCTGTCTGGCTTCTCCCTTGCCCTTCTCCCTTCTCCCCCTCACCTTTGCTCCCCCTCACCTTTTTTCCCTGGCCCTGGCCCTTTTCCATTTCTCTTTCTCTGGCCCTGGCCCTTTCCCATTTCCCTTTCCCTGGCCCTTTCCCATTTCCCTTTCCCTGGGCCTTTCCCATTTCCCTTTCCCTGGCCCTTTCCCATTTCCCTTTCCCTGGCCCTTTCCCATTTCCCTTTCCCTGGCCCTCTCTGCTCCCCTCCAGAGCACGGGCACTCTGCGGGCCCGCTCTGCTCTCCGTGACAGCCGGCCCAGGACACAGCTCGGCTGCTCCCCAAAGGGCCTCAGTGCCCAAGGGCAGCGCTGGCACCACCGGAGGCCGTGGCCGGCACGGGGAGCGAGTCCCGGGCAGGGAGAGCCGCTCTGGGCTGGGGGCAGGCCCGGGGACACGGAACGTGGGCCCTGGGGCCTGAAAGTCGATGACTGACACTCTTGCCTGTGCTAAACCCAGCATGGCAATTAAATGCCCCAACGCCTTTGACATCCTGAATCTTTCAGTCACTCTTAGGGCTGGAGCTGGGTTTTTCCTTCCTTTCCCCCCTTCTGTTTGAGAATTCCCTTGAACCAGAAAAGGCCAGGAACCAAGGGCTGACTTTTCCTTTCTCACAAAGGGAGCACAGTGGCCAAAAGGCAGCGCAGCCTCAGCAGGCCCTGCGCGCACATCAGCTGGGGCTGCCGGCCGAGCATCACCTGCTCAGGTGGCCTCTGGTGACCTGCAGGTGTGTTCTTTGCTCCCTGAGACAGGTCTCGGGGCTCTGGGAACCTCTGGTGGAAGATGTGCCTACAGGACAGACGCTGCCCTGGGAGGGCGAGATGTGGGGCTGAGCCCTCACCCACAGAGGGGCCTGGAAAAGCAGGGGCAGCTCAGAAACCACTTGCCATGGAATGGGGGCCACAAATCATCCTTAGGGCACAGGTGAGTGCTCTCGAAGGTGAGAGCAAAACATACATGACAGCTTGCTGCCCCCAGCTCCATCCTGCAGTGCTGAAAAGGAGATCTGTGACTCTCCAGGACTCTTGGGTCTCCTGACTGAGCCTTGTCTCTGCAGGGACTCTGCAAACCTCGAGAAGGACAGGGGAAGGCTGCAGCAACGCCTTGCAGTACCAGAGCCAGGAGCCTCCCAGCCATGTCAGAGCAAAGCTGAGGAGCAGCTGAAGGAAGAGTCAGCCCTGGTGGAAAAGACGGAGCAGCAGCAGAGGGTGGAGACAGCACGGTGTGACCAGGAGCTCCTGTCAGTGCTCAGGCTTTCTCTGGGCAGGGGTGGGCAGTGTTGGGCTTGAGGAGGCTCAGCGTAAAGGAACAAAAGGTGCCCAAATGCTCCACATTTGGAGCCTGGGAGGGTGAAGGGAGCATGAGGGCAGGCCTGGCTACATCCTGACAGACAGCACAGCTGCCACCTTGTGCCCACTCCAGGAACCTTGAAAAACATCACTGCACACCTGACCACAGCAGGTGGGGACAGGCACAGGCTGACACAGGAGAGGTTCTGGCTGGGTTGAAGAACTGAGCCATGAAGGCAATGGTGCAGAAGAAAAGGTTGCTCTGAGAGCTTGGGCAGATTCCAGGCCTGGCACTTTGGAAGACAGAACTGGACAGAGCCTCGATCAGCCTGGTCAGATCCCACAGCTCCCCAGCTGCTTTGAGCTGAAGTTTGGGCTAGAGGCCTGCTGGGGTCCCTGCCAGCCTGAATCCTCCTGCCCTCCTTTGATTATGGCATTGCAATTCAGACCTGTCTCCTCCCCATAGGGATTGCAGGCTTTTTGATCCTTTCCCTGTGCAAGCCACAGGGTCATTGTGGGAACACTCCTGTGGACTTGCACAGTCTGACTTACCCAAACCAGGGCTTTGGGAAGTCTTGGTGTACCAAAAGGAGAGTAGGACCTGGAAGACAGGAAGCTGTTGAGGAGCTGAGAGCACCTGAGCTGTTTGAAAACGTTGCTTGATTTCTGGAAGCTTGTTTTACTTTCCCAATGACAAACTTTTCAATGGCATTGATGAGAAAGAGTGATGCAGCTCTAGTCAGGGATTTGCAGCCTCCACCAGGTGGAAAGAGAAACCAGTTAAAATTATTCACACAGCAGTATCTGGGACATGATGTGCTGACTTGATTTTGAAAATGAGACTGTCTTTCTATGAAAACCTTGTCTTTCCCCTTCTCCCTGAGTGCAGGAGACTCTTTAGGGACAACACTCCTTGTTGCAGAAAGAGTGGTTCTGATCTTTGTATCTGCAAGTGGCTCTGGCAGCATTTCCTGAATGGCAGAGTTATGAAGTGTCCATGAAGATGTCTTTGACTCTTTGATGTGTTGTTTCATTTGTTTCACCTCATCAGAGATATATTTTTCAAAAGATGAAGGATTTTGGATTAGTTCTTCCCCTCTAAGGGGGTGTTCTGTTGTCAGGTTGGGGGTTAAGACTGGACAAGGTATGGTATAATGAGCTGGATACATCCATCAGCTCCACCCTGGGGGCAGGCATTTGAAACCTTTGGGATGTGTATCAGCCTGGCATCCTGATCCCTGTGCTTGGCACAACCATCTGGTTGTGGAAGGCCATGATTGGGCAGGGAAGGCAGATTCCCCTCTCAGGCACCCAAGGTACACCAATGGCACTTGTGGCCCTCTGTTGCCTCCTTCCTCAGACAGTGCCAAGAGGTGCCTGCAGAGGCTCAGGCAGGGTCCCTGCCACCCTGCACCGTCACAGGTGGCACTGAGTGGCCAAAGCAGGCAAGAAGGAAGAGAAAGGCTGGGTAGGCCCCTCTAGCCAGGAAAGTGCTGCCAGTCTTGAATGGCACAGGGTTATTCTCCAAAGCAGAAGGCAATGAAAAGGCCGTGCCCTCCAGCGTCCCCTGGAGGTTCCTGCATCTTGTAGAAGGATGGCAGAATGTGTGCCAAGCCCCTGTTGGCACTTCTGCTCTCAGCCTTTGTTTGTCCAGCTGAAAGGAACCTGGGTTCTGGCAAACCTTGGGGAACTGCCCAGAGATCCCCTGGCTGTCACTTGCTGCTGTTCCTGCCTGGACATACAAGCTGGGGGAAGCAAATGTCTGTGTCTTGTTGACAAACCCTGTCCCTTGGAGTCTTGTTATCTGAAGAAAAATTGTCGTCCTGCGTAATGTCTTTACTTCAAGACTTTGTTATATTTCTCTTCACATTCCCATCTCAAACAAGAGAGGGCATTAAGGAAGTACTTGACCTTTTTTCTATGGATAAAGGTGCAGTGGGTACTTGCTGGGGTGTGACTGCAGTGGGAACAGGCAGTTGAGTTTTTCAGTCAAATCTCATCAGCCAGAGCAGTTTTGCCCAGGTGGCTGAAGCCCTAAGAGGTTATGGAATGTGATACCATGTAGGAATGAGTTGCGTGCTCTCTCTTTCAGGCTGACTGTGTGTCTGGAAGAGAAGGACCAGAGGATCAGAGCCCTGGAAGAAAAAGACCTTGCCCAGCAGAACGAGGTTCTGCTCTTCACCAAACTGAGCAGGTCCTTTCAGACCGCACAGGAGAAGTGCAGGAGCTCAAGAACCAGGTGACTGATGCACTGGTCTCTTCTCCAGGGACACACAATACCACCTGCAGCTCAAAAGCCCCCACTGATTTCTGTCCCTAAAGGACACCTTGCTCTGAGAAGGCGGGAGCCCATCAGTCCTTGAATCTGGACACACACATGTTGTATGGGGAGTGTGAGACCATCCTCTTTGTTTCTGAGCAAGTCCTGCTGAAAAAGCAGAGGGACAAGGGCCTTGTCATGGACAACCTGTTCCACCTTTGGAAGGAGATAAGGCAGGCCAGCCAGCAGGTCCAGGAGGCACTGGGAAAAAGCAGGAAGAGACGAGGCAGGTCAGCTTGAGTAGGCAGGGAGCAGAGTGAAGGGCACTTAGAAGGGCATAAAATGGAGACCCTGGGACTGAGGAGGCAAGGACTAGTGCAGGCACTGAAAGCACAGAGCCAGGTGAGCTCCAGAGCACAGCCCCAGCAAGGAAGGGTGGCAATGCAGGCAGAGCTGGGTAGAAGAGGCAAAAGAAGTGGCTGAAGGAATGGCATTTTGGGAGTGAAAGCAGAAAAAGCTGAGCCTGAGAGCAGGTCTCAGGAACTTAGTCTGCATTTGTGTTTCCAGTCCACCAAGGCCCATTGTCACTCCTTTCCCTTTGTGGAGTTTATTGTTCTCCATTGCAATCCTTGGCTTTGTGCCTCCTGTTTCTGGTGTGTTTTGTGCTGGAAGGAATTTCTCCTTCGTTCCTGGCCGTGCTGCCCTCCCTGCTGCCTCAGGAGCAACCCTGTCCCTGACACTGTGCATCCGTGTTCCAGATCCAGGCCCTGCAGGAAGCAGTGCTGGAGAAGGAGGCTGCCCAGGCAACTCGACAGGAGCAGCTGCTGCAGGCCCTGGAGGAGTCTCGAGCTGGTGAGAGGAGCTTGAGGGACTCTCTGCACACGCTGGAGTCCAAATCCATCTTCAGATTTCCAAATATCTGTATCAGGAAACAAGGGTGAGAAGACCAAGACTGGTAACAGTAGAAATGTGTTCAGCCTTGGCCATCTGAGAGCAGACAGTGGGGAGGGCAGAGAGAAAGCAAAAGTGCTGATGCAGATACCAACGGGTGCCTGAGAGGGGAAAACTAGTCCTGCTTGGAGGGCCAGACTGACAGGCTGACGTGGCCATTGCTGTGCCAAGGGAGGACAGTGGGGCTCCAGGGGATGGCACCACAGCAACTCTACACAGGAGGGGCCAAAACCACTCGCTCTTGCCCTAAACCCAGGAAAGCAAATGTTGGGCTCCTTTGTGCTTCCCTTCCTCCCCAAAGGAGAGCACATCCTCACGGCACTGCCCAGATCAGGCTTGGTCTGGCTGTAGTTCTGGCAGCTCCTCCCCAGAGCACCTCTCGGGAACAGCTCCGGGAGGTCGGGGAAGGGCAGAGAGGCAGCCGGGACTGGCTGAGGGAGCTGGGAAAGACTCCGGCGGCTCCCTCGGACCCACCCCGGCCCTCAGAGACCGGCCAATCACAGCGGAGCCCGCCTTCTGCTCAGCCAATGGGAGATCGTGCTGTGCTGTCAATCACAGAATGGATTGGGTTGGAAAAGACCTCCCAGACCATCAAGTCCAACCCTTGGGCCAACTCCAGTCCCTTTACCAGATCATGGCACTCAGTGCCACGGCCAAGCTCA
>JAWWLZ010000053.1:1327897-1340629 GCA_035041345.1 Poliocrania exsul | reverse complement strand
GGATACAGCTCGGACATCCCGGATACACCCCCGGCACCCCGGGATACAGCTCGGACATCCCGGATACACCCCCGGCACCCCGGGATACAGCTCGGACATCCCGGATACACCCCCGGCATCCCGGGATACACCTCGGACATCGCAAGATATCCCGGGATGCACCCCCGGCATCCCGAGATACAGCTCCGACATCCCGGGATACACCTCGGACATCCCGGGATACCCCATGGACATGCCGGGATACCCTTCAGACACCTGGGATACCCCACGGACATCCCAGGATACCGCAAGGACATCCTGGTATACTCTACAGACATCCCAGGATACCCCATGGTCATCCCAGGATATCCCAGAGACATCCCAGGATACTGCACAGACATCCCGGGACACCCCATGGCCATCCCGGGACACCCCAGAGCCTGAGGAAGGAGGGCTGTTCCCAGCCCTGCTGTGTGTGCAGAGCTCAGTGGGGGTACGAGGGACGCAGCTCTTCAGTGCATTGCTCTGCTTTGCCCCCAGGCTGTCCCTGCCCCGGGGTAGCTGAGCACTCACTCCTCCTTTCTCCCTGGAGGGGCAGGAGGTGCTGGTACCCTCTGGATGTGGCTCCCCAGGGTTTGGGATGTGCCCTGGACTGGCCCTGCCCTGCCCTGGGGGGCTCCAGCAGCAGCCGAGGGGATAAAGGGGAGGGGGGAACTCCCACTGCCCCTTATCCCTGAATCCCAGAAGGGTTTGGGTTGGAAGGGGAGCCTGAAGGTGCTCCAAGCCCCATCCATTCCAGCCCTGGACACTCGCAGGGATGGGGCAGCCACAGCTCCTCTGCCCAACCTTTGCCAGGGCCTCACACCCTCACAGGGAAGGATTTCTTCCCAATGTGTGAGCTGAACCTACTCTGGGGCACTTTGGACAGTGCTGCTTTCAGCTGTGACCTGACACAGATCACCCCCAGCTCCCACAGCAGCACAGAGAGCTGGTATTTGTTGGGCAAAATGTAGAAACATGACCTGTGTGGCTTTTTGGTTTTTGATTTTCCTCTGAAAACCAGGATTTCACAGGACAGATAAGCTCACTGTCAGGGACCACTTTCTGCTTAGAGAAACCAAGATTTCTCCCCCAAGCCCTTGGCATTTGTGCTCTGCTGTCAGACTGACAGGTTGAGAGTGGACACAGGATAAGGCAGTGCCAGAGATGAAAAAATTCATCTTCAGATCCAAGAAACACAGTTATTTTATGTTGTAGTGCCTGTTTACTGCTCTACACCCTAACTCAGCTAAAATCTAACCTCTTCTGCCAGTCCAGCAGGAAGTTTCAGAGCTTGGCTACAACTCATTTTACCACGGATTGATTCAGCTTCCAGTCCCAGCATGGTAAGATTTGGGCAATAGCTCAGCAGGGCACAGCTGCCATCAGGCACCCAAACAAGCAGGGCTTTGTTTCAACTTTTTCAACTGTTTTAACAAGCATTGCCATCCTGCCATGAACAAACCACCCCAGCCAGGGCTGGTACTGACATTAGCAACACCAAAATAGTCAAAAACTACCACAGCAGTGCAACTGAGTGGTACATTTATCACACACTGCATTGTGGTTTCATTTTTACCTTTTTTAAAAAACTTCAGATGTGTGTGGTACCATCACAGCTGTACTAACATAAAGCTGCCCAAAGCAGAGTGAAATTTTGGGTTTACACAACTTACTGGGATGCTTTTAAGTGGGGCCATCCAAAGCTTGGAGGAAGCAACTCCAAACCCACATCCCTGCTGCAGAAAAAGGCAATTGTGTTATTGCACGTGTTTACCTGGCACAGAAAACCAGCCCTGGGATTTGCTGCCACTGACAAAATGTGTTAACCCAGCCTGTGGGGACACCTGGGAAAGGGACAACCCCAGGGGAAGGCCTGCAGGAAGGGAAGGATGTCACTCTCAGGGAAGGATGACCTGTTTAGGGACCATTGGACCAAACTGGACATGACCAGGTCCCTGAGACCTGATGGGATGTCCCTGTGAGCACCAAAGGAGATGGAATGTGACTGCAAAGCCCATCTCAGGCAGCTGGGAAAGGTCAGGGCCAGCAGGAGAGGCTCCTGCTGACAGGAGGAATGGGAATGGCACTTCTCCCTCCAAGGAGGATCAGGGACACTACAAACCCTGGTTGGTCCCACTGGTGCTTTTTTTCCCCTCCTTTGTGACACTCTCACTCCTAACCCCCTGCAGTGTCACTCCTCATTTCTGTTCCCCCTGCAGCAGGAAAATGGAGCTTTCCCCCCCTCCTTTGTGACACTCTGTCACTCCTAACCCCTTGCAGTGTCACTCCTCATTTTTGTCCCCCCTCCAGCAGTGCCCCAGGGCAGTGTTACAGCTGTGGCTCCTGCAGAACCTTCCTCCATCCCTGCCCCTCACTGCTCCTCAGGGCAGCACCCACCAGCACTAAAAATCCAGGAATTGTGCCCAAAATCCAATAAATTTCCAGTGCAAACATCAGTGGAAGAGGTCCCAGGAGAGAAACATTCCCAAAGAACTGTGCTAGGAGGGAAACTGTCCCAGCTCCAGATGTTCCCTCACACCCCAGAAATAATGACCAGACCACCAGCTCTTTAAGGAGTTTTATAAAAGTATTTGACTTACTGAGATACTGTTACAGTTACCTGAGTATTTGGAATTACAACCCAAGGAAATATTGACAATGGATTTCAGTACAGTATTTTACAATCCAGTGCTGCTGATCCCAGTTTCTACAGGAGTTCACTAGAGCACATATACACAGACAGTAATTCTTGGGGAAAAATAAAAGACACCACAAAAAGGGGGCTGGAGATACCAAGAGAACAGTGAAAATTACAAATCCAGTGCATGTAATAAAATGCAAAAAAACCCCTCAAAATTAAAAAAAAAATAAACAAGCATTTTTTGTTTTGTTTTACTTTTTTCAGAATAAAAATAAAAAAGCTTTTTTTTTTATTAAACACAAGCAACTGGATTTAAAAAACCCCAAACTTGCACACTAGGTCAGATGAAGACATGATGTATTTACTGTGAATTCATAAGTACATGAACAGTTCCTGAGCTACCCAGAACAATAAGGCTTTGTTAATTCTCAGCATTTCATTTTCTCACATCACTCTCATGAAGAAAAATCCTAAATAAGAGTTCTTTTAACACTTGATAATTAGGATCACATGACAGTTGCACATGAATGGACACTGGTGACATGCTATGAGTTTATGCAGCTCAGGTTGCTAAATCAGGTGAAGCAATGGGAGACAAATGCATTAATCTCTGCTGAAAATCCCTCCTGTGAGTCCAATCCACACCAACCTGTTACTGGGACTGGCTGCTCTGGGCTCATCCCTTATTGCTTCACCAGAACCCAACAAAGAACTGAAAAGTGCACCAGTGGCTTATTATTCCTTTTCTTTTTTTCCTACAGAACATGCTGTAAGAAATTTAACAGATTTGTTAATATTCACAAGTCAGATACCTGAGGAATCTGAACTTGTGCCCTCAGAAATATTGCCAATTTACCACTGTAAAGTTGCTTTGAACTTTCTATATTTTTGCCAAATCTAAATGTTTTATTTATGTTTTATTTTCCCCCTCTCAATGAATTATTTGCACTATTTTTAAATCATATCTGGTGCTTGGGATATCCAGCCCCCTTTCTCCCATCCTGGTACAGCAGAAAAGACACATAAACATGCCATTTAAATTAAAAGAAACAATGGAATAAGTGGAATCCTGAACATCAAAAATATATACAAGCAGGTAGGTTTTTCCTGAACTAAACATTTCAACCATAAAAATATTCAACAGCCACACCCTATAGAACTAGGGCTAAGGCTATTTCAATTATAGCTATTCTTTATTTTAAAAATATAGGGCTGACAGCCTTTTGGGTGATATTTATACATGAACAACAGTTCTAGGTTCCCTACATGAATCATAAAGCAATATGCAGAACATAGACTATTTTTCATAGCTTAATCTTGCATTACTCTTGCTTAATTTAACCTCTCTTGTAAATATGTTAGATAACTACATTTTCATTGTAAGAATTAATATAAACAGAATATATATATAAGGCTTTTTTTCTCCTCACGAGCTGTTTATGTAATATACCCAAATGTTGCTGAAGTTGGTGATTTTCCTCCCAGTCAGACCACACAGGTGAGTTCTCCCCATCAGGAAGCTTTAAACAAGGGGCATTTTTGTGTCATCAGGAACTTCAAGCATGCCTGACAAGAGCTGTTCACTCCAGTCCCACCCTCCTGCCTTCCCAGGGCATTCATCCCTTGACCTGAAGCTGCTGAAACCTGCAGAGTCTTGGTTCTTCTCAGGCCTGAATCGTTTTTTCCCCTCTTGCAGTTTAGATGGATGGGACAGCAGGAAAAAAGATTCTTTTCCAAACTGGAAGTTCAGTCTTACACTTTCCCACTGTCCTGTTTCAGCTCTGTTATCTAGAAAAGTCTTCAAAGCAGCCCCTGCCATGCTGCTGAGCTGCAGGTCTGCTTTAATATGTGCTACATTTTATTTCAAGTGTCACCTCTCCCACTGTGGCCACAGCTCCTCTCTGGGTCTGCCTTAGGGCAGGGAAGGGCTGACCAGGCCCAAAAAGTGCACTCAGTCTAAAGGAGCAGGAAAATGCAAAATGTTCTTGTAAACCAGAAAAGAATTGAACATGAACAGATTCTAAAAGGAAGTAAAAGATGCTGTTAATCCAAGAGGAACTCACTACAAAAGTTACTAGGTGTAAGAAGCTTAGGGTGAATTAGCTTAGAAACCTCTCCAAAACTTTGGCTTCCAACTTCCTAGAGCTATTTACTGATGCTCCAGCGTTTCAGAAACCTGCAATCCATGTCTGACCTTCCTACTGCTCTTGGCCTTGGCCAGTCTCACACATCAGTCCATCTGCAGAAGTGATGAGCAGGATCCTGTTCTGCATCCAGTTGTTCTGCACCTCTTCCCGAGAGCCCAAGGAACTCTTCGGAGCAAACTGACTGCAACATGGAGGAGAAACACTGAGGAGATGTCCATGGACACTCTGCCCAACATCAGCCTGCACACAGGGGCCTCCAGGCAATCAGTGCAATCCCAGCTGGGCTTCTTTGCAAAACAAGTGAAGTACCACAGTGTTAATTACTATTGATTCCCAAGGTAAGGTGTGTTACACAGCAAGAGCTCAGATCCTTCGGAGGGCACAGCATTCCAGCAGCTCGGGGCAGGTGTCTGTGCTGACAGGAGCAGGACTGGGAGAAGCCAAAGCCAGGCTATGCCCTGGATTTGTGCCACAGTTTGATATCCCCTGAACAGCAGCTGGAGCCCAGCTGGCACGTGAGCAGACTCCAGGTGGGGAACAACAGTCTGGCCACACTTGAGTTAGAAAAAGGGGCTTAAGGGAGGGAGCTGCTCACGGCACAGAGGGGGGTCCAGGCTGGCTCCGACACTGCTGTGGAGAGGCTCAGGATGCTGCTGCAGCATTGCAGCTACCAAGGAACTTCCCAGTGCACCAGTAGCAAAAATTGCTACTAAAAAGGAAAGACAAAACTATTGTTAAAAATCTGTCAGTCATTAAGGACACATTCTAATTAATGAATGGTAAAACAAAGCAGAGCCCAAAGCTGTATTAAACCTCTACTTCGCTCATTAGTCACTTGTAGCCGTATCTGATTGCTCATTTGATTTCTGAAAGTGCTCAGTAGAAATCCAGAGTTAATGTGGATAACCTCAGGATAACATCCATTTATTTACACATTAGTATTGTTAAATAAATCCAAGTCAAGTCTACTTTACAATGAACTGTGCAACAAGCAGAAGAAGTGAAGAACATACATCGTGTTGAGTTCACATTCTTCGAGGTGCAAATTTCAGCTACTCCTGCCCAAATCCTTCTGTTTCTTCAATTGCAAACAGCAGCTTTTCCTTCAACTGCTCATAATTCTTATATGGGGGAAGGTCTAAGCGATTGAAACTGGAAATAAAGAAAGAGCTTAAGTGTTGAAAAAGAATTCAACAGTCACAAAAAATCCATTATGAATATGGGCCATTTTTGCTGTGCTGATGGACACTGGGATTTATACCCTGTGGGAAGCTGAACACTGACATCAATTTCTGTATTTCTGAGAGCAGAGTGCTTGAACAGTGATAGTGCTCACTAACTTCTCCTACCTGGTTAACCAGAGTCATCATTCAGATTTGAAGTTTTAAGTTTGTGTGGTGGTTTTACCACCACTGAACACCTGAGGACATGAGGAGTGACCTTTTCTCTAGGGGAGACTGTGAATGTGGCCCTTCCCTAACAAGATGGAGTGCAGTAATAACAAAGGATACTCCTCACCTCTTCAGACACTACTGTTAATTACTTTAATGTCTAGCAACACACAAATCCATGGAATTTGCACTGCAATCTACTCCATGTGACAAGAGGCTTTTACAACTTCAGCTGTTTATTGGTGTAATTTGTGTTTGCTTTTACAGAGCCCCAACCACTTCAGCATATGACCCATTTTCTAAAATTTCCAAGTAGATTGTGGTCAGCAAAACACAAAGTAATATTCTGATTTTTTTTTATGTACTCACCAGGTATGACTTCTAGGTAACCAGTTTTCCTTTCCAACTTTTTCAATACAAAATTTCTGGGGTCCATTGCTCCCTGTAACAAATTCCAATAGACAAGGCATAGGTCTGGCTACCTTTGTGCTACTGTATAGTACAATTCAAGCAGGCAAGGCTTAAACAAAGACAAGATCATCATAACCTGCACAAAGAAGTGTCTGACTGTACAGCTCTGCCTGGATCACAACTATGCATGTGGTAAAATGCATCAATTTAAGTGATTCTGAAGCTCAATACAAAGGTGTGAACATTCCTTCCATCTCTTTTTCCATCACAACTCAAGTATGGGCAGGGCTTGCAAAACACCATTCAAGATAATCATTTAAAGTGCCCACAAACATATAATTTTGTTCTTTTTTAAGTACCTACTGCATTAGAGGGGTTATTAATACATACCCATGAGGTCAGCAAACCCTCCCACTGGCAACCTGCACGTTCCAGTCACAAACTGCAGGAGTCTCATCCTCTTCTCATTATCTATTTCTTTCACAAACTGCAAAACAGGAGTTGAAATAAACATTTAGGGACAGACTCGATACTCAGATTTTCACAGCACAATCCCCCACAGGTGAACAAGTGCCATGGTTGCTACAAACAGCTGGATGAGCAGAACAGTTTGTATTTGCACTCTCCAGGTGTGGGCAGTGCTGTGCCCTGAGCCTTGTGCTGCTCTGCCCACAGAGCCAAGTGTGCCAACCTGCCAGAACCACACGATCTGCCTGCTGGTCCTGGTGTAGTGCCTGTAGATGGTGTGTCTCTGCCAGTCATTCAGGTCGATTTCTTGCATCCCACAAAGCAGCACCTTCAGGGGAAAAAGGGAAATAAATACCTGAGTGTAAGTTATCACTTCCCTTTTGTGACCTCCCACATGGCAAAGCAGCAACCAACTGCACCCACACTGAGCAGCACTGCAGTGACAGCACATTTGCTTTTAATCTTAAACTTTATCTGAAACTTCTACAAAAAAAATTGACTTCATGAAGTATATTTAGAGAGGCTACAAAGTAAAGAACACCTCTGTTGTGAGTAATTGCTTGCAATTTCAGGATGCTTCCCTGTGAGGGTGGGCAGGCCCTGGCACAGGTTGGGCAGAGAAGCTGTGGCTGCCCCATTCCTGGGAGTGTCCAAGGCCAGGTTGGATGGGGCTTGGAGCAGCCTGGGCTGGTGGGAGGTGTCCCTGCCCATGGCAGGGGGATGGCACTGGCTGAGCTTTAAGGTCCCTCCAAACCAAAACCACTCTGTGATTCCATGCATTCAAGCCAGAAGAGTTTATCTTTGCCCAGCCATAAAATTCTCCACTAGGGACAGGATGTTTTGATGTTTTTGCCTTTTAAATGTTCCAGAAAGTGTAACTTTGAGAGATCAAAGGCACCTAGAACCAGGTCTAATCCATATGCAAGCATTCACTGCATATCTGGCTTTATCTCCCATTCTGTCATGTTTCTCATTCTTTGACTCAGGATCACAAAATTTCTGCTGTAAGAAATTTCTACTGACAGAATCTTGGCCTTTAGAAACACCTTAAGTAGGCTGCAAAGAGGCAAGTTCAGGAAAACACACTCATCTAACACTACTCCATGAAGTTTCCTCCACAGAACAGAGTTGTCAGCTTTGGTGAGCTCTGCTCTTCAGACATCCTGACTGGATTTGAGGTGTTTGATGTGTAATGACCTGGATGCACAACAGCCAAACAATCCTTTACCTCCAGTTCCTTTGCATCAAAATACTGCAGATACTGTTGTGGCAGAATTTCATTGAAGCCTTCAAAGAAAGCCTGGGTCTGCTCCTCCACTCCTCTGGAAAGCCTCCACTCTGCTACCAGCCTGGAAGAGAACACACAGAAAGGGAATTTAAGTGGCCACTGCTAACCCAAGTCCACATCTCTGCCTGCTTTGAGATGAAATGTAAGCTGAGTTAAAAAAATACTGGAAACCTGGAGAGATCTGGGGATTGAGCACTGTATCATTTTATTAGTAAGCTTTACTCTATGCAAATGACTTCATCTGCTCTTTCAGTAAAACCTTAAGTGTCCAACTGTAGAGGGATTTCTTACAGAAGATGGCCATGTGAGCGACCCAGACTGTGTGGACTCTGTGAGACTGAAGCAGCTCCCAGCAAAGAATAAACAAAGGCACAGCTGCTGCTGAGTGGTAGAGAAGAAATCACTCCCCAGGAGTTCCCACAGCAACTCCCCAGACTTTCACACAAAAACTCTCGAAAGTTTCTCACAGGACTCTTGAGATGCACCTGGGAACCGTTAGGGTGTTTTATAAAAACACTGGACTTGTGAGAAATGGAATAGAACCAGTAAGAAATGTTGCTTTATTGTGTGACAATTACTAGAGCCAATTAGCACGTAGCTTTGACCCTCTAAACTTCTTGCAGTGTATCCGTAACTGGCATTCTACCTAAAACCATAATGGTTCATTGTGTGATGTCCTTTGATCCTCCCCATTATTATCTGCATTATCCAACTGTTCTGCCTCAGAAGCATTTTAGACCCAAAGAGGAGGCAGCATCTCCCCACTGATCACCTTCAGGACAGCAAAGCAGACTTGAGGTATGAGAAGAAAGTTCAAAACGCAGAGCTCATTTTGTCTGATACCCTGCTCAGAAACCTCAGTCATGATGCATGACAAGATGCAAACCAAGTCCAGCTGTGCTGGTGAGGACAAGCAGGACTGACAGCTTGCCAAGGAATAACTGTGTGCATTTGGAAAGGTCCAGATTTGTTCTGTTAAGCATGGAACTTGCTCTGTGGCAGAAACTCTACCCTCCATCAATAAAAGGGTGAAAAGCAGGAGACCCAAAGAACCTGAACCCAGGGAGGAGGAGATGTTATACTAAATTCAAGCCTAACCTGTCAGGAGCACTGGAGTCCAAAGGAGAGGTGGCTATTTCTCATTTCTGTCCTAGAAACTTGGGGGACTTAAAGCAGGACTAAAGGAAATGAGTGGCACTGGAATCCAAGCTCTCCTTGGGTTCCTACAAAGAGAATGATTTTCTGCCCAATGCCAGTGCATTTCCTCTGCAAACACCACCTTTGTGTGAATCACTGAAGTGTCACAGAGTCCTCATGTGATGAGAACAGAACCCACTCCCTTCTCCCTCCCTCCTGCCTGTGGAAAAAGCCTTCACAGAACACATAGTAACAAACAGGAAAACTCTCCTGTGATTCAGTTCAGTTTGGGCCCACAATGTGTGAGGACTTTTTTTTTGTAAGCACATCCTCCAAGTCTGTGTGTTGAGGTTCACACCTTAAATCAGAGCCCCTGGACTGCTGCACACTGAGGAAGGAGGGGAATATCTGGGGACAGAGCAGGTCCCTGTTCACAGTTTTATTCCTTAATCTCTCTCAGGCTCCTTCTCTCAATTTATTGCTTTAAAACAATCTGGTACTGCAAATATAATCCTTCATTTATAAGAATGCAAGTTATGACATCATTCACAACACTGTCCTGTTACCACCAGACTAAGATCAGTTCAGATAACACTAGATATCTTCAGAAAATAAAAATCATCACAAAAGCATCCAAAGATGGTTCTTAAAAAAACCCCAAAACAAACTAAGACACTGGTTGGGTAGAATATTATCAGGCTCTGAGGCAATATAATTATAGTAATTAACATATGCAATGCTTTAATGAAATACCTGACATTCCTGTTCCTTACCAGGATGTTCTGCTAAACTTAAACATCTCTAGGAAAAAGAAGACTTTCATTTAACCCAAATCTTTGGGAAAAGTGGATTTTATAAACTTATTTCTATCACCATTCCTCTTACAAATACGAGATCCCAACAAATGCCACTTGTTGCCAACATCAGCAATTACTCAGAGACACAATTTTGGCAATGCTTCAAATGACACAGATGGTCTTTTGTTGCTGGAACTTCAGAAAGATGACAGGGTATTTTAAAGTCTTCACTTATTCTTACCTGATGTAGTCTTCTTTGTTTTCCTCTGTGACCAGAATGTTGCTGCCATTTGGCTTCAAATCATGGCTTTTGATTTCCCCTAGTATTTCTTTATCAACAGAGAAAAACATTTCCAAGCCACACTCTTCAATATCATTCTCTCTGTAAGGAAAAAAATATCATTTTAAATACCTGTGTTGAGCCCTTGTATGCAACAGAGGAGATGAGCATGAAGAGCCTAAAGATAAAAGCTTTGGAGCATGTGATAATTATGGCTTTGCAAGAAGTCCTGACTCCTTTGGCCAATGATTGTGCTCCTGATTGGAACCTTTTGATCAGTACAACCCTTAAATTCAGCAACCACAAGGCTGACAAGATGCCTCCTGATCTGGGGAATGTCCATGGAATACAGAAGCCTTTCAGGCAGGGGCATTTCTGCAGATTCCAGGCTGTGAGTGCCTCTTCTCTCAGGCAGTGCAAGGCTGTGTAGAGGCAGCTGCCACTGACAGGCACCAGCAGGTAAGAAGCCACTTCTCATGTTAATGAATCATCTTCAACTCCAGCCTATTCATGGCACTGTTTGGGAAGCAGATACTAAAATAGCCCAAACTCCTAAATTAATGAAGTACAAATAGTGTTAAAAGGAATTTGCCAAAGAAATTCAACACATAAAGAATCTGCAGCCAAGAAATGCTCCTCAAATAAACTCTGTTCCCTGGAGGTGTTACCAGCCAGAAGAGTGGCAGGGACAACACTGTCACTGATATGCTCAGATGTGTTTTTGCCAAGTGAAGAATTGCCTGTGTATGCAGAGGGTTTGGATGACCATTTTTCTCTGACATAAAGTGCAAATTCAAGATATTTTACTGGACTGTCACACAGAAATGTCAGTCTTGAAAACGTGGCTGTGGTTTGTTGAGCCCTGTGATGCAAATGAGTGTCTGAACTTCAATTTTCCAAAAAGCAGGGAACACCACAGGAAACCTCAGGGGAGGAGGGAAAGCTCCAGATGGATGGATGGATGATGGCATGAGATCATCCCTTCCTCTGAGAATAAGAGACACCTGCTCTGGCTCACTCTGAGCACAGAGGTTGGACAGATGATTCTAAAGCTCCCCTTCCAAACTCTGATTCTGTGAATCTTCAAAATAGTGGGAATGAGAAAAAAAAACAAGTGCCAAGGAATTCAAAGCTACTGAAAGCTTCCTGCAGAGTTATAAAATTTGCCTTTCTGGTGAGGAACAAAATGATGTCCACCCTGACAGGCAGGATTCTCTTCCCCTATAACTGCAGTCCCTTCCTCAGGGGCTCCTCCAGCAGGGTCAGCCACACTGAACTTTGGTTCTGTCCTCAGGGCTCCCTGTGTGCCCCTCTCAGAGCTCTGAAGGCTTTTCTCCAATTTCAAAGATCCTTAAGAGTTTTTTCAAAGGGGCAAAGCCTTTCCTGGACTCCAGCCCAGAAGATTTTATCACTACAGAAACTGCTTTGCACTTTAGCAGCACATCCATGAGTGCAGAACATACCACTCTGAAAACCAAATCAAAATTCCTATCTCAACTCTTAAACATCTCCTAAAGCTGCTTTCTCCCCTCCTCATCATTCAAGATAATTCTTCCAATATTCATCACTACAGGAGAGGAAAATTCTGGCTGTTATATTTAGTTTTGTGTTTCAAAAACCAATCTCACCTCACACCTTTTATGAATTTCTCAAAGCATGTTTAAAACTATTCTGCCTTTGTATCTGGGTTTTTTCTTAAGTAAAATGTTTTGTCTCTAGTCACAGGAAAGACTCATTTTTCTGCTAAATTGTTTTCAGAAGCAAAAAAGAAAAATTAACTGAATTTGTCTGTCTTTCCTGCCTAATTTATTTTTCATTTGTTGGGAAAGGAGAATCAACACGTGCCACTGAACAAATGGTGCCCATCAACCCTGGACTATCACCCTGGCATCCTCCTCTTACAAAATCAGCATGGAATTACAGTGCCTTGGACCTAAGGGGTTTTAAAAATTATTCCTTAAAATGTATTCATAATACATAATTCCAAAATAATTACAATCTAGAAACTCTATCCTTTTTACTTGCTGCTCTC
This sequence comes from Poliocrania exsul, assembly GCA_035041345.1. NCBI lineage: Eukaryota > Metazoa > Chordata > Aves > Passeriformes > Thamnophilidae > Poliocrania > Poliocrania exsul. The sequence goes on along the minus strand of JAWWLZ010000053.1, from coordinate 1,328,016 downwards.
TGGAGAGGAATCTGCAAAGGAGTGGAGAAGGAAGACTCCAGAAGAGCATGGCCAGGTGGCTGACCATGCAGACAGGGAAGGCTGCAAGGAGGAATGCTCTGGGATCATTAAACTTGGAG
>JAWWLZ010000053.1:1246947-1268574 GCA_035041345.1 Poliocrania exsul | reverse complement strand
CTGTCCCTGGTCCCCACAGAGCAGAGCTCAGTGCCTGCCCCTCCTCTGCCCCTCCCGAGGAAGTTGGACCTGCAATGTGTTCTCCCCTCAGTCTCCTCCAGCTGAACACACCAAGTGCCCTCAGTGCCCTCAAATGCTGCCCCTCCAGGCCCTTCCCCATCTCTGTGTCCCTCCTTTGGACACTCTCGAATAGCTTCATATCCTTCTTACATTGTGGTGGTGAAAACTGCCCCAGTATTGCCGGTGAGGCCACCCCAGTGCAGAGCAAAGCCTGGCTGGTGATGCTTCACCTGATGCCCCCCATCGATGTGTTCCAGCAGGACAACACCTGCCACCCCCACAGGGATTCCTCCACAGGGTGCAGGAGGGGTGAGAACTTGTAGAGCCCACTGGGATCTCCGAAGGGGAGATGCCCCGTGTCACTCTGTCCCCAGGAGCGCCCAGGCCTTGGTGCATTTGTCCCCTGCTGTCCCCAGACAGCATCCAAGCTGCCGCCAAGTGCCACCACGCCCGCTGCTCAAAGCTGTTTGCATAATGCATGTGCGGCCCGACTGCCACATCAGTCTCTCCGTTTGTCCCACTCTTGAGTCACCAATATCGCAGCTGCCTAATTAGAACATGAAAGGATCTCACACAGCCTCCCTGGCAGAACGAGGGGTAGTATTTGGCTTCAGCTTTGCCGTGTGGGGAAGGAACGAACACACACACACACACACAGAGACACACACAGACACAGACACAGACACACACACACACACAGACACACAGACACACAGACACAGACACACACACACAGACACACACACACACAGAGACACACACAGACACAGACACAGACACAGACACAGACACACAGACACACACACACACAGACACACACACACACACACACAGAGACACACACAGACACACACACAGACACACACACAGACACACACACAGACACAGACACACACACACACACACAGTCTTTGGGGGTCTCAAGCAACCCATCTGCATCCCACGCATTGCAAGCTGAGAGCTTAGCTCCATCCCTGGGATGGTAAATCAAGGATTTAGATAAAACCGTACAAGGTCATTCTGACAATTCCCAGGCCTCTTTGATTTTCTTCTTTCTTGTTCTCATGGTACCTCACTACAGGGATTTCCAGTTACATAATGGGAGGAGGGACTGGAGGCTTCTATCTGGGCATGTGCTGGCCACATATGCCTCGATAGATGTCACAGACTGAGTGTATAAAAGCAGACAGTTCCTGCTCCAAGGTGGAAGTGTGCTGACACTGAAGACAAAGTTGCCTCCCATGGGGACCCCCAGAAAGTGTGTTGAGCCTACCGAAGCCCAGGCATGCAGCAGCTGGTCATACTGGGGATCTGGAGCACCTTGGGGTTGGTATGTACAGTAACTGTTAACAGGAGTGAGAGGGAGTTGTCTTGGGCTTTGTTTCTTTCCTTTTCTCAGTGTTTTCTTTTGTTTGCTATTTCTCTGAAATAAACGTTCTCTGCTTGAATTTTCAATGGTGTCTATTTTCAGCCTGGAAGCCCTCTGAACTCTCCCTGGAACACCTGAACCAGGTACAGGACCTTGCACTTGGCCTTCTACCAACTGCTATGACTTTTCTGATGGTCTCTGGGCCCATGGCAATGACTCCAGTTCATTGAAACTTCGAGCTTCTCTTGCTGCCCTGATGCCTTAGGACTTTATATATTTGTATATGAGTATATATTTTATATATTTGTATATATTTGTGGATTTTTATATAGGTGTAAAAGTTTCTTACATTTGAATTAATAGCTAACAGTTTCTACCTCTACGTTACATTCTTGAGTTTCTGTCTCAAGGGTGAGACAGCTGCCAGAACATCATGTCTGGGACCCTGTACAAGCACAGAATAACAAAGACATATTATAGTCAAAACAAGATAGAAGACTCAGGGACATTGGAGAAGCTCCAATAAGGGAAAGTGGCATGAAGGTGATGATGATGGATGAACTGAGGGGTCATGAGACCTCCAACTTAATTCCAAGGAGGCGTGCCAAGGGGAAGATCTGAAGGAGGTTCTGGGGGTTGCATCAAAATGGCACGAGGGTGGACGATTCCTGGATTGGATGGAATCTTTAGTTATGATAATTAAGTAGTGTTATAAATTTGTATAACTGCTGTACTGCAGCACACCCCTACATCTATATACTATCTGAATCTGCACACACTGTGTGTCTCTATATACTTTGTACATATGGAAGCTTTCAGTGGGGGTGCTGGCTGGTGTGCCTATATGCACCTTGTACTTGAAAATATTAAAGAACTGCTCTTTACTTTCCCTATATTAATGTTGTCTTGAAAAGCTTTTTCCTTCGACTTTAGGCAACAGCCTCACGCCTTCTCAAGTCCCTCATGCTTCCCTTGATACCATCTCATCATCCTTGTAGTGGGTTTACACAGCCATGTTTGGGTAGCAGGAGTGTCCCCTGTGAGAAGACACCAAAAGCTGCCCCCATGTTGGGGGTGGTTCCCCAGGTGGCTCCAAGATGGACCCAAGGCTAAGTCAGCCAGTAAAGTAAACAAAAAATAAACGGCGGAGGAACTGGACTTCACACAAATCTATGAGACTCAAAGCGAAGACATTTTATTATAGATAGCACACAGTTTATATAGGGTTAGAATTACACCTTATTGGCTAAAAAGTGTCTCAGACCACCACGCTAGAAACTCTAATTGGCTAAAACCTATCTCTCACAAGTCCCATGTTTATATTATTTATCCTGGCTGTTTTTGTGCACCTGCAGAGTCCTGTGGATTCCTACTATGTGAAATCTTGGGGAGTAACCTCCTCCCTACCAGCCAGCAGCAGCTGAGCTCCTTGCTGCTTCTGGCTGATAGCTAAGTCTTCACAGGGCTTTCTATAGATCTGAATTGCTCACTTTTGATTTTACTGTAACAACAAGCCAGTGTCTGCAAGAATGGATTTAAAAAGGGGTAAAAGTTGCTGTGCAACTGGGAAGGACAGGGAAGATGTGAAAGCGACAGCCCTGCAGGCACCAAGGCCAGAGAAGATGGAGGGCAGGAGGTACTCAGGTAGTGGAGCAGATCATAGTGAAGTAAGATTTTGCCCTGTAGCCCCTGGAGGTCAGTGGAGGAGCAGACACTCACCTGCAGCCCCATGTGAAGGACCTCACACCACAGCAGGTGGGGATGCCTCGAAAGAAGCCTGTGAGGATCCCACACTGGAACAGGTTCCTGGCAGGGGCTGTGCTCTGTGGAGAGGAGTCCATGCAGGAGCAGGACTTCTGACAGTACCTGTCACCAGTGGGTGACACTGGAGCAGTGTGTTCCTGAAGGACTGCAACCCATGGAAAGGGAGCCACAGTGGAGCAGTCCTTAAAAAACTGCAGCCTGTGGGAAGGACCCACATGGGAGAAGTTAGTGCAGGACTATCCCCCATGGAAGCAGCCTCATGCTAGTGCAGAGGAACAGTGTGAGGAGGAAGGAGCAGTGCTGTTAGGAGCTGACACCAATCCACATTCCCCATGTCCTGCACTGCTCAGGAGGAGGAGGTACAAGGGTCAGGAGTGAAGGGAGGGGTGGGGGGGGAGGTGTTTTCAGGTTTGATCTTATTTCTCATTTTCTCTACCCTGTATTAATTTCCCCAAGTTGAGTCTGTTTTGACTATGACAGTAATTGGTGAGTGATCTTCCTGATCAAAGGGATTTCCATTTACTCCCCCTGTCAAAGAGGGAGAGTGATGGAGCAGATGGTGGGCACCTAACTAACCAAGATCCAACTACCATAGTTTTCTAAACTCTTTCATCACCATCTCTATCTTCCACACACCCCCAGTTGCCCATGACTTCTCCATGTCCCCTGACTCCACTGTCAGTGAAGGGTCTACCAGCATTGCAACATTTATCATTGTACTTAATTTCTCCTGCTCTCAAGACAAGCCAGTGGTACAGGCTACTCCATGACATCCAGTGGCCTGGACCCTAATCTGCTTCCAAAGCTCTCCTACCAGGGTTGGATAGTCTGAAATTGCTTGTGATAGGTCTGTAGCAAGTCCATGGTGAGTCCACAACAGGTCCATGGTGGGTTTCTGATGGGCCCATGGTGATCCCTTGGCCCAGCTGCCAGTGCCCCTCTGTGGGGACATCCTCACTTTCTGTCTATGTGGTCCTTCAATGTTCCCAGCACCTTTTGTGCCTGCTTCAGGACCTCCTCCTCATCCACGTTGGGGAAGGCCTCACTGGGGGTCATGGGGAAAGGGTGGTAATTCGGGTACTGTGTGGCCTTGCCATCCATGCCCTGGTTACACAACCACTGCATGTCCAGTACCAAGCCACTCAGCTCTTGGTCTTTCACCTCCAGCCATTGGGCAAGGCCCATCAGCCCCCCCTGGCACTCAAAGGCTTCACCATGGCAAAGTGCAGCAGCCACCAGTGCCTTCTCCAGGGCCTGGTGCACTTTGAAGAGGACCCAGTTGGGGCAGCGGTGCCCGATATCATTGCGGGCTGCCTGCAGGTCACTTGTGGCCTGACAAAGCCACCGCAGGGCCTCGTGGCTTGAAGGAGTCAGGGCCGTGGGCTCCTCAGTGCTTAGCCTGGAGCCATGAACTTCCTGTCCCCAGTGGTGCGGGGCAGTGCTCACAGGTTTGTACTGGGCACAGAGCTCCTGCAACACCTTTGGCCTCCCAGCACCACGCGGTGGCCTCAAGGCTGCCGGGCTGGGATCCACATCGCCACACACCTTCGACAGCTTCCCCTCTGCCACAGCCTCCTCTTGCAGCCTCTTCTCCAGCTCTGGTGCAGCACCTACCAGTGCCACATGGTTCTCCTCCAGAACAAAGGCCACATCCTGCGGCTCACGGCAGACCAGCATTTCACGCAGCACAGACAAGGCACGTGGCTCCAGCTGTCCACCCATTATGTTATTGATCTCCTGTGTTAGCGTCTCTAGGACCCTCAGCTGGTGGCGGTCCAGCACCATCTCTGCATGCCGGATGTAGAGGAGCCGCTGAGCACCCCCTGACAGGCCCACATGGATGACCTGTGACTGGGAACTGCCCTCCAACTTTGCCCCATTGTAGAGCAGCACAGTGCAGATGTCCTCACAGCACTGCACTTTCAGCTGCTCCACTGCAAAGCCACCATCCCCCTCCACTCCCATCACAGCCTTGTGGCTCTGCCACTGGAGCAGGGACTCCAGCCCCAGCCGAAACCACGGTGATACCAGGAGGGTCTGCAGACGCCTCTGTCCAGGGCAGTGAGAGCCATAGTGACATGGCCGCAGACTGCTCTCCTCCAGCTGCTGCTCTGTCACCTCTGAGAGTGCCCGTGGCCGCAGGTGTGGCGGTAGCATTTTCAGCAGCCACTTGGCATTACATCCTGTCACTGGCAGGTCAGCCATGAACACAAAGGTCTTCTTCAGGGCCCAGGTGGTCTCTGAGGGCACACAGTCATTGAAGCACAGCCTGTGGGATGGCTCTAGGCAGTCAGCAGTGCTCAGCAGGTACAGTTCAGCCACAGCAGAACAATCAGGGGACTCTGGTGCTTCCTGCAGCCGCTGGAAGAAGTGCCGTGTGGCCAGGAGAACCGTCTTCTTCTGGGCACTAGTGAGGGTCCCAGTGACATGACTCTCCTGGTAGATTTGGGCCAGAACATGGCTGTAGTGAGTCAGTGTGGGGAGCATGACCACACCAAGGTGTTGAAGGAGGTCTCCAAAGCCAGCCACATCTGGGTTAAGCCTGAGGAGATAAGGGTAAAAGTCAGCCTCGTTGGGGAGTGCTGTCACCACTTGGCAGGGCCTGGCCATGTCCCCTGACCTGGCCAGCACCACAGGCAGCTCAGCGAGGTGCTCTGCATCCACCTCCTTTAAATGGGTCTGCAAGAAGCTGTACATACTCTGGAGCACTTTGGTCCGTGTGATCACCTGCAGTTCCTCCCGGCAGACTGCCCTGCACACATGCTCCAGGTTGGCCACCACCAGGGCAGTGGGTATCTCTACAAGGACTCCCATGGCCTTCAGGAACTCCTCCTCGACTTCAAGAGATTTTGGCAGAATGGTGGCTGATGTCCACAGCAGCTCAGCCACATTCTGGCAGTAGCAAATGCTGCCTTTCAGGGCCACAGGCTTAACGTTGGTTGCAAAAGGGGGGTGGAGGGACATCAAGTCTCTGGGGATATCCAGTGGAGGCAGGAAGTGGATTGAAGCAATTTGCCTCAGGAAACCTTCTGACTGAGGTTTTTTCAACAGGGTTACAAGCTGCTCGAGCATCTCCTGCTGTTGGGCCAGCAGGTCTGCAGTGGAGCAGGTAGTCTGTGCAGCTTTACACTCTATCTCCTGGGCCAGTGCCACAAAGTCCTCTACAGAGAGGCTGGTGTGAACACCTGCCTCAAGCAGGAAATTCTCATTTTCCCAAGTCATTCCTAGCTCCTTAAAGAAAGATGTAGGCACAAAGCGGTTTTGGAGATGCAGAATGCGGAAAGAGGGAGTGTCGATGTAAAAGTAGGAGGCCAAGCGCAGTGTACCATGGGCATCAGGTATAAAGGCCACATTCTGAAAAGCTGCCACAACATCATTCCTGGTCTGACAATCAAAGAAGCGCCACAGGACAAAGAGCAAGCGTACAGCTTCTGTGAGTTCTTGCTGTGTGAGCTGGGATAGCCGGGGTAGCACCACGGTCATGAAGAGCTTTGCGTCATCTGTGACCTCCCATTTCAAATCCTCGGCCAGACTCCTGTGGATCGGGTTTGATGTGAGCAGCACCATGTCTTTGTCCAGGTCGTACAGGGCTTGGGCGCCCAGGGGCACGTTCTGATACATTCTGCAGAGCAGGAACACCTTGCTGTAGGGAGCCACTGCTACATAGCCCCCAACAAATTTCTGAAAGAGAGGCAGGAGCTGGAGCTTCTTCAGTGCACGTGAATCCAGCTGTCCCCGCACAAAGCTCAGCAGGGTAACCACATCCTGCTCCTTTAGGTTCTCCCAGCAGAGACCAGCTCTGGTGTCTGCCAGGTGGGTGACTACAGCCCTGGGCTCTGTGACCTGCAGTGCCCTTGGCTTCAGGTAGTGGTGGGAAAAATCAATGGGCAGCAGGGACCGCAGGAGTACAGGGATGCCCAGTTTGTGCAGCACTTTTTGCACTTCTGAGGAACACTCAAAAAGAACTCTGGAGAGGAAGGATAGTGGCACTAGGTGCTTCGAGTCTGTCTTATTCTTCTGAATGGGCAGCACTGCCATATCCTCGTCCATGAATGACTTCATCTTTGCCTGCAGTTCTGCTGAGGTTTTTCCATCTGGGGAGAGAACACTGTCAAAGAAGGTCCACAATTCTCTGAGCCACTTTTTTCCCTCTGTGGTCCACTCCAGCTGATCCAGTGCCTCCTGGATGAGTGGTGTGGCCTCTGGGAGGTCCAGCTCCTTCACAAAGCAAGGTGGGATGCATGCAGGAATACACTTTTGGGCAAAGCGGTGGCTGTGGTGGGGAAAAAGGTGGGCAAATCTGTTCTTGAAGACTGGATGATGAGTGCTGAGAGTATTCAGGTAACCATCTTGTGTGGCCAGCAAGGGCAGGCCTTCAAGTTCTTCCTTGTCCACACCCTTGGAAATACCTTGGGAGCACCTGCTCAATCCTGCAAAGTATTTAATCAGGATGGAGCAGCTCTCTGGGGTCTCCAGGGATGTCTCAGCCAACTTGCAAGGCACAGGCAGAGCCAAGGCCTGGAGAAAGTGCCGGAGGGAGGCTGGGCTCAAGGCAACAGCGTTCACCTGGGCTTCAACGAACTGCTTATGAATCTGACGCAAGTGGGTGAATGCTGGAACCAATTTCATGTTCAGGTGCTGAAGCACCTTCTGAACATCTGGGTCAGGTGTCACATGCAGAAAGTATGGCTCTGTTAGCAAATCCTTTCCACCTGGAGATGCCCAGGTAATTGTCACCATACTGCCAGGTGACTTCTCATGGTATACAGGTACCAGTGGCAGGCGTGCATGACTGAGGTGCTTATAGACCTCCCTCACCATATCCTGAAAGATAGGGAGCACCCTTGCCACAATGGGAAAAAAATGGAGGAAGTGGGAGTCCAAGTGCTTTTGGCAGAGATCCAGGGACTTGTACTGGAGCTCTTCTGGCCCTAGGGCTTTCCACTGCCTGGTGAGAAAGTCACAGTACAGTGGAGCCAACAAGCGCCGGAGCAAGAAGCCATTCCAGGCTGCCTCTCTGCCGCCTTTGTCCCAGCGAAGACAGCGCCTGGCTGCATCCACAGAGAAGTTGGCATTGATGTGCACAGGCAGCCCAGTGTTCAACGGCAGTGGGAGGGTGCAGAAAGCTTTGCCTGTGACTGTGTTCAGTGGCTTCAGGCAGGCAGCCACAGCCCCACAGGGCAGAAACTCAAGCACCGGAGACTCCTCAACCCCCTCCTGCACCCCAATTTGGGAGATCACCCTCCACACAGTTCTGGTCTTGGCCTTGCTGGTTTTGATTTTCATGATATAGGAGATGGGGGTGGGGCTGTTCCCATCCATGGCTTGGCTTAATCTTGCTTGAAAACCCCGTCTCAGCTCTGCATCACCATCTGTGAGTTCTGTGGTCACCCGTAGCCTCTCCACCAACTGTTTCCCACCTGGGGGGATCTCAGAGAAGACCACAGTGTGGACGTGCCGGAGGAAGAGCATCAATTCCTCACCTTTCTCAGACAGTGTTTCCTCTATGTCCACAAGGTCTTGGTCTCGCACGACCATGTCAGACACTCTGGAGTTGGAAGCCTCAGCTGCAGTGCGGAGTGGAAGCCGGAAAAGGACACCCTGGTTCAGATTGAAGAGCGAGGGTAGGAAGGTGTCATAAATGTCTGGAAAATTCTTCTTGAATTCACAGTTGACAGCAAACATCCCACCAGGCTTCTCAGTTGTGGCTATGGGCACATAGCACAGATGGGGGTCAAAGACACACAGGGCACTGTCTCCAGTCAGGAAGGCTGGGCAGTCAGTAAAGTGGAAGACAGTGTTGAAGCCAAGGCCATATTTGCCTGTGACACCCTGCCGGTCTCGCTTGCCACCTACCCCCAGACACTGAATACCTTCAATGTCCTGCTGCTGGAAGGGCCTGTCATTGTAAATGCAGAGGGCAGGGCCCTGCAGGACATTCCATTTCTCACTGAAAGTAGCCTTCACTGGGTGTTGCCGGCGGTCCCACACAAAGTGCACAAGCCCCGCACCAGCATCATCTGCATTCTGGAGCACCTCTTTCACCGTATCAGGAGCAGATGGGTATTCGTTTAAGATGTTCTTCAGCCGTGTAGGCAAGTCTTCATGGGCACCAAATGGCTGTGCCCAGGGGCCCAGGTCATCAGTGATGAGTTGACTTCTCTCCAGCGCTCGGTGGCGTGTGGTAGGCACCCCACAGTGTAGGGCTGCAGCTCGGGACAGCTGTCTATGGCACAGCAGGACATCTCTGTCCAATTGCATCCATGGTGTATCATTGAAGTGAAGCTTGTCCCGCGGACGCAAAATGCCCTCCTCATCAGGCAGAAAGAGTCGCTGGGTCTGGTAGGCATCTGGCTCATTGCCTTCCTCCATCAAGCCACAAGATACCAGCCGCAAAGCCAGAGCCAGGTCCGGGGCAGGCAGTGGCTTTCCAGCATATGTCTCTGCTAGGGTGCTGAGCACTTGGGCATAATCATCCCAAGTGAAGGTGTGGCGCAGCCCCACACACTTCCAGAGTTGGTCATAGGGCTTGTATTGCTTTTGGAGCTGATGAAGGTATGGGACAGCCTCAAACGACAGTGTCTCAGCCACACATGTGACTGACACAAAATGGGAGCCTACCAAGATGAAGGGCTCCCCTTGGGCCACTGCAGAAGCCACCTCGGTCCAGCTGGAGTGATCTTTCTGGAGCAGCATGTTCAGGTGCTTGTAGCAACAATTGGTGTTGTACTGCAGGTTCTCCAAAGGGAGAGCGTTGGAGCTACGGCTCAGTGCCTGCAGCTGCTTAAGCACTGTAGCTGATGGTATCTGCCAGTCCAGCCCCAAGAAGGATGCAACCTCCTTGGGGAGACTGAAGTTCTCCCCCAGAACTTTAGCATCCAAGATAGGGTGGATGAGTCCCACTAGTGGGGCATGGAGGTGATGGTAGAGCTGAGCAGCTGGCAGCAGCACAGGATCACCAGTGGGCAATGTACCAGGGAGGAAAGGCACAGTCTGGAAAGCAGCCTGCAGGTTGTTGTTCACTCTCTCCTTCACTGCACCCTGAAGGAGCTCAAGGATGCAGACAGCCCTCTGACAGCCCCGAGCACGATTCTTAGTCCAGACAAGCTGCACAGTCTTTGCCCGCTCCAGCAGCTCTGGCAGGGCCACTGTGTTCTTCATCATGCCCAGCATCTCCAGTCGACGTAGTCTCTCTGGGGAAAGGAAGGCGTCCCCAGTGGGGAAGCACTTGTCCTCAGGGTCATATAAAGGGGCAGCACGGCCTCTGGGATGCACCAAGCGATTGATGAGCTGCAGGTGGCCATGAGGGGTGGTAGGAATGCATGGCACTGTCTGCAGCACTTTGTCCACATCATAATGGGACATATCCAGTGCATGGAGAAGCAGTGGGTTCCGGTCAATAGCAGGGAGCTTTTCCAAGTTGGGAAGCACAATATCACAGTAAAAGCGGGGCCAGTCATAGGTGTTGGTATCCACTGCCTTCCCAAGGCCCTTCTGCACCAGGTCTGGCAAGGCCACAGCTAAACGGGGATGGGGCACAGTGATGGCAAAGACACGCTTTGCCACAGCACCCAGCTTGGGGTGTCTGTCCACAGACGGGTGCAGGAAGCAGGCATCCTGCAGTGAGCACCATGAGAAGCCATCAGAAAAGAGCCTGGGGCCATTTCTGGCTGACACAGCCTCATAGAAACCAGTCACAGCCTCCGTAAAGGGGTAACGGGCAGTGTTAATGTCTGGCCAGAAGAGATGATACTCATAGTTCTTCAACTCCCCTGCCTCATGCATGGCACGGAGGTGATCTAGTGCCTGGAGCCATGCAATTGGCACAGCATTGCGGAGCAGGGCCCGGTTCCACTTACCCTGCTCTGCTGTGTCCCACAGCCCCTTGCGGTTTGAGAGGATACTGAAGGCCCCATGCACATGGATTGGCAGCCCTGACATGACTGGCATGGGAAGGTGGCAGAAGACTTGCCCCTTCTCAGCATTCAGACATGGCATCCACTTTCCATCTTCAGTAAGGGCAAGGGGAAGGGCCACACCAGCCATGGGTGGTGGAGGATGGAGCCCTGCCAGTGTGTTGTGGTGAAACAGTTCCAGCAACTCCCCATCACCCTGACACACCAAAACCAGGTAGTGCCATATGGTTTTGGATTCCTCCTTGCAAGCTGAGAGCTGCTCGATGGCTGCCCAGCTTGCAGGGTCCCCAGGGGCCCCCAGGTCTCGGATCTCCTTTCGCCGCAATGTGACCAAAGGCACGGTATCCTCTGCAGAGGTGGCCATGTCTGGCAGCATCTCCAAGGACAGCTCCCTCACCTTCTTCAGGAAGAGTAGCAGAAGCCAGTTAGAGTCAAAGAAACCAGTGGCAAGGCACTGGATGCGCTCTCTACTAAAGGCCTCTGAGCAAATCTGCGATGTCACAGCTTCCTCTTCAGTGCGAAAAGGCAGGCGGAAAAGGCTCCCTGCAAAGGGTCCTGGCTTGGGCAGGCAGCACCCAAAGACACCATGGTAGGGCTGGAACTGCTCAGCAAAGATACGGAGGATGCGTGGTCGGCTGGAGAAGTCCAGGCGGATGCCAGGGCAGCCAGCCCTGGAGATGTGCTTACCCAGATGGGTGCCATTTGGATCAAAGATGAGCAGTGTCTCCCCACTTAGCACTGCTGGCACATCTGTGACACGGTAGACAGAGTTGAAGCCCAGCCCAAAGCGCCCAATCCGGCCTGCTTGCCTCTCCTTTGTAGCAGCCCCAATCTGTGTGATGTTATGGAGGTCATCCTCTGTGAAAAGGGCATTGTTGTAGGCCCAGAGGGCTGGGCCATGGCAGGCAACCATGCCTGGGTCTAGCAGCCCAGATGTGGCCTCTCTGTGGCACCGAAGGTCCAGAAGGAAGTGGCACACAGTAGCTCCAGCATCCTCTGCATTCTGAACCATCTCTTTGAAGAGGTCGTTCTCCTCGCCATATTCCCGGAGGATGTTGCGGAGGCGTAAGGTGATGGGCTCCGAGGGGCCACAGACTGTGAATGGCTCTGGCCCCAGAATCCGCGTACTGAGCAGCTCTGCACCAAAGAATATTGCTGTGCTGGATGGCACTGCCTCATGCACCACCTCCTGAACATCTTCCTCATCCTCCAGCTCCATGTCCAGGTACACAGTAGAGGCAGCTGGGCAAAGAGTAAAGCCTGAGCCCTCCGGAATCCTCACAGGAACTGGCACAGTGCCCTCACCATGGTGCCCCTGGCTCTTCAGCCACTCCAGGATAGCTACAACCACCTGCATCTCTGCAGCAGTGCCCACTCTGGAGCTACGCTCAGTTATGTCCTGCCCCAGGCAGCGCAAGGCTGACACTGCCCTGTCCTCACTCACCCCCACTGCCACCCCCCAAGCCCTGAAAAGGCAGCTGTAGGACAAGAAGTCAGGGGGCACTCGAGGCACCAGCCCCTCCAGCTCCAGCTGCTCAGGATAGCCCAGCACAGCATCACGTGGCAGGACAAATCCAGACCCAGTCCACACCACAGCATCATCCACGGGGGCCCTAAAGACCTTCAGGTTTTCTTGCATATGCCAGTAGATGGGCCGGAGAGCAGGACCCACCTCATCCACATCCCCATGCCCTGCGAGCTTTCTCAGCTGCTCCCACACCTTCTCTGGTGGTGGGGTCTGGCTCAGCCCCAGCTCTTTCTCTGCCTCCGGCACAAAGACACCAGTCAGGGGCATGGCAAGCCCTACCAGGGACTGGTACTGGGTGGATCGCAGCTCCCTGGGGGACAAGAAGGGCTGTCCAGGCATTCCAGTGCATTTGGAGCAAGGCACCCATGGCAGGACCTGGAGCTGCTGGAGCTCTGCAGCGCTGAAGCCAGCCAGTGCCTTGGGGTGGTTGCAGACCTTGATTAGTGCCTCAGCCATGTCCAGAGCCACTGTGCCACCCTGACTCACTTTTGCTGCAGCCACAAGGATATCTGAAGGCTGCAGGCACCCCTCACCATGCCGCAAGCCCAGGGCCCTCAAGGCACCGAGGACAGACGGACTGCGGAAGGCAACAGGAGGAAAGTGCTCAGGTCCCAGCAGCGCCTGCAAAGTGCTGTCACAGGGGTCGTAGAGGTCTCGTGGGCGTGCGGGGCCATTGGGGGTCTCAAGGAAGGCCAGCTCACTGCAGGCTTGCTGGAGCAGGGGGCTCTGTGCAAAGGCAACATCTCCACGCTGCAGTACCCAGAGCATCACAGCCTGTGTCTCAGCTGCCCGCCCCACATAGGTGCCTTGGGCCACGGCTTTGATGACCTTCAGCATCACATCGACTGCACTGATGAGGGGCCTCTGGAGCCTTCCAAGGAGCCGCTGGTCAGCTTCATCTCGGCACTGCAACATGGCCTCTGGCAGCACCACATCTCTAGGCAGCTTCAGCTCTGGCTCCACTGCTGGAGTGGCATTGGCTGGTACCAGCTCCATGGGCTGCGGGGTGGCCAAGCAGGGGAATGGCATAAAGAGGGGAAGAGCTGCCAGGGTAGCCTTATGCTGCTCTGTCAGGGTTGGGACATCTGCTAGGTAGAGCCGGAGGGTGTCCACATCTGCTTCAGGCAGCAAGGCCATGCGAGAGGCCACTGCTGCAGCCCCTTGCCTGCCCAGGGCACACAGGGCATTGAGGGGGGATGGAGGCAGGACATAGCGGGACAGAGAGAGGTGCCACATGCCTGGTGGCACCACTGGACAACCTAGGACTTCCAGTACAGAGGCCACAGCAAGTGGCAGGTGCTGGTCCTCCCATGACTGGAAGATGAGATTGGACTTGGGTATAAGCAGAGCCAAACGGATACTGGGGGCATCCAGTGGGGACAGAGATATGAGAGGAAGCCCCTCCAGAGGGCTCAGGTCATCCACGTGGTGGGCCAGGAATTGCCACAGGGCTGGGAACCAGGAGGCTGGAGGCTGGGGGGGTCCTTGGGCTGGGCACCAGATCACTGGGGTAGAAGACTGGGATGTCCAGGTAAGGGGCAGAGCCAAGCGCAGAGTCTGTGCAGTCACAGCCGGGTCCAGCAGAACCAAGTTGGGGAAAAGACCTGTGGGCAAGAGGCAGAGGCTGGACTAGAAGCACATGGGACCTGGAACCTGGCAGGGGGACCCAAGAAGTGGGGGAAAAAGCCTGAGATCTGCAGGGGATGGGTAGCCTCCCATACCGGGGATGGGAGAACCTGTGCTCTGGAGAGAAAGTGGATACCCTGAATAACAGCACAGTAAAACCCCAGACTGGTGGGGATAGAGGAGATCTGAAAGGGAAAGAGGTGTTAGGGGGACCAGTATTGCAGGTCACAGAGGTCCTCAGATGAGGAACACAGGGAGACCTACAATCCAAGGGAGCACAGAGTGGACAGGGGAATGTGGGAAGAACAGCCAAGACAGTGGAGTCCCCAGAGAGACAGGGAGGTACAGGGAGATACTGGGGCTGCAGAGGAGCTCCAGGGTGTATGAGGGTGCCTGGGGGTGTTGCTGTTTAGATGGCAACCACAGGACCAGGGACCCTCCCCCATCTCTTACCCGCCTTGGCAATGCCTCTCAGGAGGCTGTCCAAGCCCAGCTCCAGGTCTGAAGGCAGGAATGACCCTGCCAGGCCAGGCAGGAGCTCCCTGTGGAGACAAAGAGGGGTGCTGGGGGACTAGAGGGGTAATGGGGGGCAGGTGGCTTCCTGGACACCTGCTTCAGCTCCCACTTGGTGACACCAGGTTAGAGGAGGGCAGTGAGGATCCCAAATGTCCAGGTTTGGCTCCTGCCCCCCTTTCCAGCTCAAGAGCATGAGCTGCACCTCTAGGCAACCGGCTCTTCTGTCCACTCCACAGGGAATGGGGCTGCCAGGGGCTGCGGGCTCACCTAGGGCAGTCAGGTGTGTCCACGTAGACAATGGCTGATGATGTTCCAAAGGCCACGAAGGTCCCATCGGCGCGAGGCAGAAGGGGGAGACCCTGCAGCTCAGCATGGCACCCATCCCCAGCCACGTAACGCAGCAGGGAGAGGCGGTCAGCAGCCGGGAGGTCGATGGCTCCGTGGCATCGCAGCACCTCCCGCACGTGTCCAGCTGTGGCCTCCTGCACACCCTTCGGCATCCCCAAAGCCAGTGCTCTCCGTACGTGGGCTGGGACCTCAGCCACTGGCTCCCCAGCTGCCACCAGCAAGGCCTGGACCGCCCTCCGTGCAGCCACATCCCCCATGGTCTCTGGCAGCAGCACAGCCTCAGATGCCCGCAGACGCCCTGCTGCCCTCTCTGCAGCTGGCACCAGGATAGAAACAGCTGCAAGCTCCTGGCAGACACGGGTCACCAGGCTGCGGATCCGGCCAGAGCTTGGCATGTGCTTGGGGTCTGGCCAGATGCTGTAGACATCTGTGCCAGGCAGATCCATGGCCACAGTGGCCAAGTAGCTGTAGACCCGGGGCAGGAGGTCAAGCAGCAAGTGGGCATTCCAGCAGGCATCTTCCTCACCTTTCTCACCCTCCTCGGGCCAGCGGAGGTGGCGGCGGTCATCAGAGAGGGCAAAGGGAGCACTGGCATGGACAGGCAGCCCCGTGGCCATCTCATCGGTGGCTGGCAGGGGCAGGAAGCAGCAGAGCCGCCCTTGGCAGGGCCCACGGAGGGAGTATGCCAGGCTCAGCTCAGGGCAGCACCCTAGCCCTGTGCCCAATGTCATGACCAGCCCCTCCGTGGCCCTGCCTGTGGCCACCAGCCACTCACTTCCATCGTCCACCCCATCCCCATGCAGGGCCACCAGGCACCACACCAGACTCAGCCCCTCATCTCCCAATGGCACTGGGACAGGGAGAGGCTGAGGGGATGCCACAAGGGTTCCTATGAGTGTCTGGACCCCATCAGGGGCCACACAGTGCAGAGTCACACGGCGGACATGGCGGAGGAAGAGGAGGGCAAGAGGGGCCTCAGTGAGGAAGGTCTGGATGAGGCTGCGGATGCGCTCAGGATTGGAGACCCCTGCAGCAATTTCTGAGGGTTGCTGGCGAAGGGGGAAGCGAAAGAGGGTGCCCTGGCCAGAAGCACGGTGCTGTCCCACAGCTTCTAGCCCAGCCCAGAAGGGCTCAAAAAGGCCAGGCAAGTCCTGTGCTGCAGAGATGTCCCAGCGCTGGCCAGCGCCTGGCAGCACCTCACATCTGGGGTCCAGCACTCCCAGGTATGGGGGACTCAACACACCTGGAAGGTCTGGAGACATGGGAACTATTAGATCTCCACAGGGATGATGTGGACACCATTGTCTCCCCAGATCATACCAACCCATCAGTGCCCCAAATCCCCAACTCAAGTTCATCTCCACAGTGCTTCCCATGATCCAAACACTAATCCCAATTCCTCAGTCCTCCCTCAGTTTGTTCCTGTAGCTCTACCCTCCACTGTCACATAGCCTTCCCTCAGTCTCCTGGTGCTTCAGGTTTTCTCACTTCACACAGCCCTCCATTTTACACACCCTACTGCCCCCCAGTTCTCTGCAGCTGCTGTAGTTCAGAGCCTCCAGTAAAACCCATGTCCCCAGTCTAATCCCAGTTAAGGCTCCCAGTATCACTCACCAGTGAGGTGGTAGACAGAAGTGAAGCCCAAGCCGAAGCGCCCCACAGTGTGGGGATCCTTCTGCTTGTGCGACACCCCTGGTTGCTGAATCCCTGTCCAGTCCCGGGGTGACATCACAGCATCATTGTAGGCCAGGAGAGCTGGGCCTGGTGATCAGGACCATGGGTTAGGGACATGCAGGGGGTACTGTGACCCACACTCAGTGTTCCCATAATCTCAGTCCCACAGAACTCTTCTCAGTCCCACCAAGTCTTCCCAGTACCCTCAGTGCCCTCAGAACATCTCCAAACTTCTCATCAGTTACAGTTCCCCCAGTCCTTCTTCAATTCTTCACCATATCACCCAGTCCCTCCCAGCACTAGCCAGTACCACTCCAGTGCTTTGTCAGATCTGTCCCAGTGCCCATAGCGCCTCTCACCTTGGGTGCCCTCCAGTCCGCCTCCAGTGATGTCAAATTCCCGCTCATCAGACACGAGCACGACCTCGTTAGCGCCAGCATCATCTGCGTTCTGAACCAGCTCCTGGAATTAGGGATCAGTGCCTGGTCACCTGGGCCTTGCCAAGCCCACGAGAAAAGCACCAGCCCTCTCTCCCAGCTGGGCACTCTCATGGGGCTGGTGCTGGGGAAGGACCAACCCTCCAGTGCTTGGGTCAATCTGCCTAGCTGGGCAGATGGGTGGGTTCCCTGAGGGTCTCACCTTGAGGATCTGCCCCCCATCCGGGTACTTCTGCAGGATGCTGTGCAGGTAATCAAGGAAGACAGGTGCCCGCTGGCAGAAAATCTCCCTGTAAGGCAGAGAAAGGGGGAAAAGTGTGGAGGAGGGTGTGTAACCAGGATGCCATGTCTGCCTTGGATTCCCTGCATGTCCCCTTCCTTGGAGTGCATCAAGGATCCCATCTCCTCTCAGGACCCACTGAAGCAACCACCTCCAAGACTACCCCTACACTTTCCCATGGCCCCCATCTCTTCCTGGGACGCTCCAGTGTCCTGGGTTTGACTGGAATAGAGTTAATTTTCTTCTCAGAAACTGGTCCAGTGCAGTATTTGGGATTTTGCAGGAGAACAATGTTGGTAATACACTGATGCTGGAATTGGTGTTCAATCATGCTTATTCCAAGTCAAGGACTTTCCAGTGTCTCATGCTCTGCCAGTGAGTGGGGAATGGCCAGGAGAGCCAACCTAAACTGGCCAGAGGGATATTCTGTACCACAGAACCTTCTGCCCAGTGTAGAAACAGGGCCATGGCAGGGGAGTGGCCAGGACCTGCTGGTCACTGCTGGAGGATGACTGGGCATGGATCAGAGGGGTGGTGAGCAACTGTTGGGCATCACTGGTCTCTCTTGGGTTTAGCCTCTCTCTCTCTCCTTTTCATTACTATTAGCAGTAGCAGTGTCTTGGGTTGAGCTGGCAAAATGCCAACTGCCCAAAGACAGAGTTAGCCTCCGGCTGAGAAAAAGGAGAAAGGGAAAAAAAAACCTCTAAAACCAGGTTTATGCTTAAACTAGGTACATGTATTAATACAGAAAAGAGAAAATTAAGAGAAAATTACAATATAACACACACTTACACAAGTTATATATATATATATATATATATATAAAACAAGAAAGAACTTCCCACTTCCCAGTAAACAAAAATTCTACTATTTTAACTATAAATCATTTTAGAGAAGTCAATTCCCCCAAGACAGACTTAAGCAGAGAGAAAAGCTAAAAACAAACATCTTACTTCCCTAAGACAACATGATGGTGAGCCGGTGCTCTGGGCTTGGGCCTCCCCATCCCTCCTGGGATGGCAGTGTGTCTTGTTGGGACCACAGCTGTGAAGCAACTGCCCAAGCCACTCCCACATACTGGATTTTACCCCTTTTGAGATGATGTAGTATGGTATGGAATACAATATTATTGGCTAGAAGAAGTCAGCTCTTAGCTAGCTCAGCCCAGCTCAAGTCACCTGACAATTTTCAGGCCTAGTCTGAACTTTAAAGCCTAAATTTAGGCCCCCCTAGCTAAACCCATGACAAGCAGTAATATTAATATATTTAGTTTTATTTCAATCATTAAACCCCCCCATAGGCTTTACCTTTTTTCCTTTTGATTCTCTCCCTCATCCCCACTGGGAGCAGTGAGTGGCTGTGTGGGACTGAGCTGCAGGCAGGGGTTAAACTGCCCATCCCCTTGGACTCATCCTGGGGGTTTGGGCAAC
This sequence comes from Poliocrania exsul, assembly GCA_035041345.1. Lineage (NCBI taxonomy): Eukaryota > Metazoa > Chordata > Aves > Passeriformes > Thamnophilidae > Poliocrania > Poliocrania exsul. The sequence continues at coordinate 1,249,626 of JAWWLZ010000053.1, read as the reverse complement.
TGCAGGGCGTTGGGGAAGGGAAGGCAAGGTAAGGGCAAAGGAAAAGGAATAGGGAAAGAGAAAGGAAAAACCATGTTGGATGATTTCTTTCATAAATTGGCTCTTGGAGGAGAAGAGGCTAAAGGTGTCATTCTTGGTAGTACCCACTGGATGGCTCCAGAAGTACAGAGGGAATGGCAATGCTGAGCACACCCAGAATATTAGATTCAGCTCCAGTCATTCTCTCTTATCACAACCCAGTGCTACAGAACACAACAAAATGATAACCTTAGCCCAGGCCCAGTGAGGATACACGTTCCCACAGGAACACATACACCAAGAAAGGTTTTAGAAAATGCACCTGTAAGAACATACACAGAAGTCCAAGATCAAACCAAACAACACTGTGACCCACAACTATTAGACTACTACAGTAAAAGCTTTTAAGAACTTTGTTTTAACACACTCTGTTCAGATCAGTTGTTATCTCAACCCTTTGTGCTCCAAGTTGGGCACCAAGAAGACTGTCATGGTTTTTAATCCCAGCCAGGAACTCAGTCTCAAGCAGCTGCTCACTGCTCCCAGTGGGATGAGGAGGAAAATCAGGAAAAGCTAAAACTCATGGGTTAACATAAGAACAGTTTAATAACTGAAATAAACCCAAATATATTGATGTTACTGCAACTACTAATAGTAATGAAAGGGAGGGAGAGAGAAACAAAACCCAAGAGAAAGCAGTAATGCCCACCAGTCACTCACCACCGCTCTGATCCATGCCCAGTCACCCCCCAGCAGTGACCACAGTCTCCCAGCCACCCTCCCCGCCCTGTTTCTACGCTGGGCAGAAGGTTCTGTGGTACAGAATATCCCTCTGGCCAGTTCGGGGCAGCTCTCCTGGCCATGCTCCTCGCTGGCTGGCAGAGCACGGGACACTGGAAAAGTCCTTGACTTGGAATACGCATGATTGAACACCAATTCCAGCATCAGCGTGTTACCAACCTTGTGCTCCCCTCAAATCCCAAACGCAGCGCTGGACCAGCTTCTGGGAAGAAAGTTACCTGAATGCCAGCCAAAACCAAGACATCCAGCAACCCGGCAACTCCTCCCTGCAAGCCCCGACCCCTGCAGTCCCCACCTGCCTCAGTCACCCTTCACCTCTCCCTACCGCTCCCCGAGCCCGCGGTCTCACCAACCGCCCCCCGCCACCCCCGGAACGCTCCAGCCAATCCTCGTGTCCCCACAAAGCCCCAGTGCCACCCCAGTGGCCACCCCACTCACGACTTTGGCTGCCGGAGGGCCATGGTGGAGCCGCACGGGTGATCCCTGCCCGGTGCCCGGTGCCCGGTGCCCGGTGCCGGACTCGCAGGGTCCCGCTCCCCCCCCCCGCTCCGGGCGCTGGCCCCGCCTGCCGCCCGAACAGTTTCGATTCCCCGCTGCACAGGCAGACGGGGAAATGCTCTTTATTAACTCCCAAAATAGCGGCGGGGAGGAGTAGAGATACGGAGATGATGGAGGGAGGTGGGAGGGTGGAGACGGAGACATGGCTGTGGGGGTATAGTGTGGGAATACATGGGGATAGGGCTGCCCAGTGTCATCAGGCCATAGCCATGGGGATGCGACTATGGGGCCACTGGGGGATAGATGTATGGCCATAGTGTGGTGGGGCATTTGGGTATGATTATGGAATGAGGACCATGGCAATGGGATGGGGTGGGGGCATGAGGATATGGCTATAGGGATGGGGCTACTGGGGTATGGCAACGAGTCAGGGATACGTGGAAATATGTCTGCAGGACAGAGTACCATGGGGTAATGGCTGTGTGGCATGAAGAGCGTGGCATTGGAGTGGGGAGAAGATGGAGACATGGAAATGTGGAGCACGGGGTAATGGGTACATAGCAATGGGGTGAGTGGGACACTTTAGGACATATCTGGGAATGGGATTGCTGTGGAGTGAGGGGATGTGTGAGCATGGCTGTGAGTTGAAGTGCTGTGGTAGGATTGGTGAGAGAGAAGGGTTAGCAGGTCTCTTCCAACTCCCTATGGCCCTGGTCAAAAGGAGATTCTGGATGATCAGGAGCCCACCTGACTTCTTCAAAAAGGTCATATCTTACAGGAATGTCCCTCCCTCATGGTAGATCCCATGTGGCATGTCCCCATGGACAGGCAGATGATGACATCCCCCCAGTCACAAGAACTGTGTGGGGATGGAGGGAATGGGAGGATCTGAGGCCCTGGAGGGCACTGAGAAAGGTGTCTCCAGGGATATTGGTACTGGGGAACAAAAGACATGGGCTCTCCCTGTCCTGCAGAGCCACTGAACCTGGGGCAATCATAGACAGAGGGCCCTGGTGAGTTATGGGGCCAGCAAGAATCCATGTTGTGGACTCAGCTGGGCACAGAACTGGATCTGTGGCCATCCACAGGGGTTTCTAGGGTGAGAGAGGACCAGGACATATGTCCAGGTGAGGAATGAGAGACAATACATATGTTAAGGGTGGGGAGGGATCAAAACATACCTGAGGGCCACTTATGGGAGCCAAACATGCATCCAGAAAGATGTACGAATAGGCTGCACGATGGTGGAGAGCAACTATCTCAGATCAGGATCTCACAGACCCTCTTCTTCCTTCCTTCCTTCCTTCCTTCCTTCCTTCCTTCCTTCCTTCCTTCCTTCCTTCCTTCCTTCCTTCCTTCCTT
>JAWWLZ010000053.1:1227588-1240196 GCA_035041345.1 Poliocrania exsul | reverse complement strand
CCCTGCACCGACCCCTCCCTCTGCACTGACCCCTCCACTGACCTCTCCTGCCACACAATGACCACCCCAGCCGTGCAGTGACCACTCCTGCACAGTGACCATCGTACTGAGCTCTCCAATTGTGCACTGACCACTCCTGTTGCCCCACTGCACAGTGACTGCTCTTGTGGCACAGGGACCACTCCCATGGCACAGGCCTCCATTGCTCACATTCGTTTATTATTTTAAAACACTGACAGAACACATCACACCATCATCTATATATATAAATTTACTTTTGCAACACTATAAATTTATATATATAGGGTCTTTAAAACTCTGTACGCTCAGGACACACAGTTCTGGAATAGCAGCACTGGCTACAACAAAAGAATTTTCATTATGAAAACACAGAAAGGAGGTGCCGATATCAAAAAACACAGAAGAAAAGAAATTAAGGAAGAGTGCAAAATGAATGAAAGTGCAAAAGGCTTTTGTTATCATAATCACACTCTCTTTCCACAATATGCTCCCCCCTTTCACCTCTGGGGACTAGGACGGCTCAGGCCCCAGAAGGAAGGGCTGGGCTGGAGGAAAGGAGCCAGGCTGCAGCCCTCCTGTCTTTCCCTCTGCAAACCAAGACGCTCTGTGCTGGAGGCTGAGGAGTGAGGAACAGGAGTGGCCAAGTCACATCCCTCTCCCAGCTCCCTCCTCTTCTCCAATGCCCTCATTGCATTCATGGCCCCAGATATGCCTCTGCAGGCAGCAGCTGCCCTAAGCCCTCAACCCTCCTGAGCAATTTGGAGTTGTTTGTTTTTTTTTTCTAAAAGTGCTTGTGATCACCATGGAAATCAGCAGAGGAAGACAGGGGTGGGCAGTTGTGCTCTGGCAGGGCAGGCACAAAGCTTTCTGAGCTTCAGGCTGGCTGCTCTAATGGCAACTACCCCAATACTGCCCACGCAGAGGGAGAAGCACTTTCCCAAGAGGCTCCAACTACTCCCATGCACGCAGAGTCAGCCACAGATAAGCCCCCACAGAAGATACCCCATGTCCAAGGCTGGAGCACATTGTGGGACCTCTCTCATGGCTGCAGCTAAGCCCTGCCAACACCAGCTGCAGGGGCAGGAATGGCAGAAACATAGGCCAGTAAAAAAACCCATTTGACTTCAAAAATTCTTCATTGACCTAGAAATTTTGGCTGCAGTCACATCTCTCAGAAAGGCCCCAGAAGAAGAACCTGCAGGCCAGCCCCAGCCCCACTTTCCTCTCTGGCTTCTTAGTGACCCAGTAGTGAACATCCCTATGAGGAATCTTGTCAGGCAACAGGGGAAGGATAAAATACTTTGGTGGTTCTGCCTTGGTCACAGCTGTCCTTGATGGTTCCTGATGGGGGACTCCAACTCAGTGCTCTGTGAGAATGAAGGACTTGCCATGATCAGGGGTGCAGCAGAGTTTCCTGCTTCTGGCTTGTCTGCTGGACCAGGGAAAACTACTCATGGAGGACACATTGCCCAAGACCCTGGGACAGGCATCTGCTGCCTCCACAGCCACAGAGAACACCACCCTAAAACAGCAACACACCAAAAGCAGGGGAATGGCATCATGGTACTCCCACAAACACCCATCCACATGCACACACATGATGGTTTGGGTTTGGTTTTAAAGTATACAAGAAGGTTATATAACAGTAAATAGCCCTTGACCACCTAAAACCCTGTAACTCGCTTACCCAGATGAATCTGGCAGCTCTGTACCCCAGCAGCAGAGTGAACCCGAGAGGCTGATAAGTAATGCTCGATTCTGCAGGTGTGACACAGACCCTCACATCTCCCATTACCCTTCCAGGGGGCTGGTGTTCCTGACAGCTGCTCCTTGTGCAGAGCTCAGACCCAGGGGGCACCTGGGTTCCAGCTACGCAGCCAGATCCCCCAGCTGAGGGGCAGCACCTTGGCAGTCCTGTTCAGTTTGTGTCTGCTCTCCGAAAGGGAGGTGAGGAGAGCCCAGGTCAGGTGGTGCCATGGCTGGCACAATGTGGAGATGCAGCTCTGCCTGTTTTGCTGGTGTCTAGGTAGAGCACAAGGCTGGCTTGATTGCACCCAACAGCAGAGCAAGGGCTGGTGATGCTGGTTGTACCCACCCTTGTGGGCCAGCCAGGGCTTGGCTTGTGGCTCTTCTTCCTCTTCAGCAAGACTTTCTGAGCTCCCCATCACCTCTGCACTCCTGGGCAGCCCTGTGAGACACAAGGCTCTCCATCCTTTACACTAGTTTCAGATCTGATGCCTGGGTAGCACGACCTCTCCCAGCATCCTGGGACAGTGCTTTGTCCCTTTCCCAACACGAGGAAGAACTTCACACATGGAAATGGAGAAGATAAGAATGGGATGCTTTAGTAAGACATTTCCTTGTAGACTCAATAGCCATGTCCAATGCCAGGGAGCCCTATCGTTATCGATCACAGCTGGAGAGGCCTCACCATCATTCTCAGTCTCACGGCTGAAGGTTCCAGTGCTCCTCCTCTTCTTTCCCAGCACTCAGTGGCCCAGAATGAGACTGTCCATCAACTGAAGAGACCAACTTCAGAACCATTAATTGCAGACCAAGTATGTTTTGGGCAGTGACTCTGGAACTCAGGGGGACACAAAGCTGTTCCTTCCCACTCTCTCCACAGCTTTCCCCACTGCAGTGCTTGAAGAGATGGAAGGACATAAAAAAGGAAAATGGGGGAAAGCTGCCTAAATCAAACCCAAGCACTGACAAAACAAAGACACAGACCAGTTGCGAGTCTTGTATGATGAGCAAGTGGCAGATGTTTCAAGAGCAGGTCAAATGTGACCCCAAAGATTAAATAACAAAGAGTCAAAATGCTACATTTCCATGGGAAGCCTTGAACAGGTTGACCCAGGTGTGACAGTGGCTCTCAAGGCAGTGCTGTTCCAGGACATGTTGCTGGTACACCTGCTCACATCTCTTCATCCCTGTCTTTGAGCACTGGGAAAGGGGGAGAAATTATTTTGCTACTGATATGTCATTCTTTGTAATGGGAAGAGAAGTGGACACAGTACTGGGATCACATTGGTGCAGACTACGGAGAGCTTTTGGGCAGGTGACCATCCTCCAGCACTGCACTGCCACCCCCCTGCTCCAACAGCTCCCACAGAATGATGGACCAAGGAGAGCAGCGTAGGTGCTGCCAGGAGGCACAGGGACTCTCCAAGGACTCCCAGCCATGTTGGCTTTCCTGGCTTTGCAGACCTTGCTCTCTTGGTCTCCCCTCCATTACAAGGGACATTGTTACATGAGCATTCCCAAAGTGCCTGTGCTGTTGTTGAAAAGGTGCTACATTCCAAAAAGAACAGAAACAAACCAGTTAAGTGCTGGGTTTCTTTTAGCTCTGCAGGTACGGGATCCAAGGACAGGAGAGGATCCGGCTCTTCAAACAGCAAACCCCCGCGGGGTGCCTTGTGAGAGCAATCAATGGGGGAGAAGGCAGCTTGGCAGGACCGAGTCAGCCAACTCAGGAACACCTTCAGAGGTGACTGTGGATCTCCCTGTGGAGCAATGGATGCATCTCCTCCTTCACAGCTGTCTCCACTCTAGAGCGCCTTGCTCCTAACACATGGATCAAAGAGGGCCCAGCTCTCCTTTGCAGAGGATTCTTAATTGCTGTGAGAGGAACAAGTTATCCAAGCACCCTTTCTCCCACAGAAGTTCTGGACAAAACAGTCTGAAGCGCAAGAAGAAATGGGAGTCTGTTCTGCACCCAGCCAGCCCTGGCCCCACAGGGCTGTGGGGCTGCTGCATTACAGGAGAGAGGAACAAAGCACAAGTGCTGGTCATGGGCAGGGCAGCAGCCAGGACACCTGATTCCTGAAGAGGCAAGAGGTGGCCGCTGGTTTCCTGTGCAGCGAAGGGGCAAAGCAAAGTCATCTGGCCTTAAAAAGGGGAAGTCAAAAGAATTCAGAAAAATGCAAAATGAGAAGCTCCTTGGAATGGTGTCAGCACAAGCCCCACCAGAGGATCATAGTGAGGGAAAAATGCAAATCTCTCTCAGCTGCTGAGCAAAGGCAAGAACAGCCTTTCAACGGGTGCTAGCACAGACGCAGGCAGTCAGTCCCTTCCCATGTCTGGGTGAGTGGACAGTCCCCATCTGTTACAGCCTCCACAGTGCTCCCCCATCCCTCAACACCCCCCTGAACCGGTGCAGTCGCAGCAGGACATGGGGGCAGCTGTGGCTAGTCTCACGTCCACCCTCCATCCCTGCAGCCACCCCTAAGGCCTGGAGTCAGCCTGTCCCCAGTGCTGCAAGAGAAGGGCAGTGTAGAGGGAAGAAGATGGGAGAGGGAGTGGTGAAAGAGTGGAGATGTGGCAGCCGAAACTACATGAGCAGGACATGACAAGCTGTGGTTGGTTGTGGGAATCTCTGTCCTGACCAGACAGTTTGGCAGCACCAGTGCTGAGGGAGGGTCCCGATTGGGCCAAGAAAAGTCACTTTAAGGTGTCATCAGCGTTTTTGAACATGAGTATGGCATTGTAGATCTTGAGTGCTGGGCCCAGCTTGACACTCATAATCTTGACGATGTCAGCCTGCGTCAGCAAGAGGAACGCCTCGCCATCGATCATCTGGGGAAGACAGCATGAACAAAGGCACTCACCAAAAACCCAGGCTGGCATTCCTAGGGACAGCCAGTACCAGCACAACTTGGCAATCTGCACAGTCCCACTAACAGGTGATCCCAGGGCGCTGAGCAAGGGCCACCAACAGCACTGCCACACTGCCCCAGATAAACCACAGCTGGGAGCTTTTGTGCCCAGGAACAGGGCAGAGGGGGAAAGGCCCTTCCAGGGGCCATCCCATGAGCTCACACTGCAGCCCAGCTGGGACTCTGCACTGGAGCCCAAAGGGAGAGCCAGCAGGCACACACTCATCCATTCCCTGCCCCAGGTCCTGGCACACTTAGGGGCTGCCCCCAGCTCAGCTCTGCCTGCCTGAGCACCCTTAAAGCACAGGGGCCATTTACAAACAGGCTGGGAAAACGACTCTACCCAGTGTGGCCAGGATCAGCTGCTCTGGATGTCATAGCCACTCCCTATACATCTGTCCATAGAGGGGTCCAAAAATGACAACTCTGGTTGACAGCCACTCAACCACTGTACTGGTGAGAGGGTGCAGATGTGGGGAGGATGCAAGGGTGAGGAGGAAGCAGCTTCACTCAGGAGGTGATGGTGCTATTAACGCTGCAGCACCATCTTCCTTCCACCCCCATCCTAATCTCAGTGGGGCCTTTCCCCCCCCCTATGCCAGAAGAAGAGGGCAACACAGCTCCTTGGGCATCACTACCTTTCTGGCCCAGTATCTGCACAGCCAGACAGCTGCATACTTGATTACAGTAGGGCTGAGGGGTGGGATCACTGCCCCATGCCCTCAGCATCCAGGAGCAATCCACTCCAGGAAAGCCACTGGCCAATTCCTCCTAGTCCTGTTGGCAAACAGCTGTCCTTGGCTGCTTGCTCTCATCCTCCAGCCCTTCTTACCTCATCCTTGAAGAGCTTGGCTTGGTCCTCACAACCCGTCAGAGTCTGAACAAAGCTAAACACCTTGGAATAAATAGAGAAAAATGTCAAAACAGAGCAATAGCTCTGGCTGGAGACTCCCCTGAGCCCACACCCTCACTGCCACAGAGGCATTTTGTGCCCTGCAAGGTGCCATGTGGCTGCTGGGGCAAAGGCTGCAATTGCTTCACCCTCCTATGCCCAGGCACAGACACTGGCTTCCCCCAGCCAAAGAGCAGCAAAAGCTTCATCAGCTTCATCTCCAACCAGCACCTCCAGCACAGCGAGAGGATTCCAGCTGAGGGTCTGGGGCAGTAGAGGGGCACACAGGGAAAATGAGGGAATTGTTAAGGTTGGCAAAGTCCTCTGGGATCACCAAGTCTAGCCATTAACCCAGCACTGCCAATGCCACCACTAACCCATGTCCCCAGGTGCCCCATCCACACTGCTTTTGGACACTTTCAGGAATGGTGACTCCACCTCTGTGCTGGGCAGCCTGTTCCAGTGTATGAGATCAGGCAGGGTTGGCTGACGGGGGTGGTGCCAGAGCTTGTTCAGCTGCTCAGGCCTTAAGAGGGGCCAACACAGATGCCCAAGTGAATGAAAGGGACAATGAAGAATCTGAGGTAAAGATTTCTCTTCCAGACAAAACAGGCACTGCTTATCTGCAGAGTCTGGGCTTTAATTTTTGAACTTGGCAAAGGTGAAACTTCTGAAAACTGTTACACACTAAATGAAGAGACTGCTGTTTGTCTTCACCTGTCTGCCCTGGGCCTGGGGGAGTATCATATTCAAGCCAAGTGAGAACCTGGTTGTTCTGCATGGGCTTCCCAGGAGCTGCCCTCAGGACTTGTGCCACCCACCAGCGTGTTCAGGGAGCCACTGAAGCCCCTGCATGCCTAATGCATCTGCCATGGTGCTGCACAGCCAGGCAGGTTCTCCCAGCCATGCAAACGGGTCAGAGGCCAGCATGAAGTGTTCCAAACCATCTCACCTCATCAGTGGTCCACTTGGCCACCGTGGTTGCTGTGATGCCAGCCACCCCTGGCAGCAGCTTGCAGTGCTGCTGCCAGCACAGGGACAGGGAGCGGTCGGGGTGAGCAGACAGGGCAGACATGAAGAGAGACTGGTGCATGTTGTCTGAAGAAATAGCTGGGGATAAAAATGCAAGATGTAATATGAGGTAGAGGGACGAGAACATCCCATTGTATCCAACAAGCCTTGGGGAGAGCCTTGCTCAGGGGAGGGCCAAGGGCTGGCAGCAGATGATCTGATAGATCCATGTATCATGAGCTACAGGTTGTCCCTTGATTTACTAGGATATCAGTGCATCCAAGTGTTCAGTTTAGTGGGATTTGGGATAGAAGTTTAGAGACAAGCTTGGCTTTGCCTTGTTCTCACCACCTTCAATCATTCACTTTCCATATTGAACTAGGTTTCAGTGTCAAATTTAACACCATATATTATATTCCCATATAATCCAGTTCATTTCACACTCTTAACAAATGTTTTTGATCACTCTCTGGTCCAAGGAGTCAAGGATGGCTCCCAAGAAAAGCTCATTCTTTACCCCCAGTGCTGGGATAGATGAGCCATGGTAAAATGAAGACTGACTGGGATAAATGTCAGGCATATGCTTCTCTCACACATCATAACTAAACACCAAGCAAACTGTTCAGCATCAGTTTCCGTGCGGCAGCAACAATTTGGCATTTTACAACTGCACTGAAATTTTGGGGCACAGCATCCTATTATCTCTGCCTGAAGAGGATAAAGCACCACAGAAAATACACTGCCATAGAGAGAATCCTAATTCCCTGCCCTAAAGCACTCAAAGATGCACAGACATAACCCAAGAGCTGTGCTAAGGGGGCTAGCAGAGCTCTGGTATAAGGCAGGGATGTTCCTTGTCAATGATTAACTCTGGCAGTCGAGCACAAGCCCCTCACTGTGATGGAGCCACCAGCAGCCACCAGCCTTGCCTGCAATGACATTGTGGCAGAGGATGGCACTTACTTTGGAAGTCTTCCTGCTGGATCTTCCGGTACTTTGGAGGTCGCCCTCTAAAGAGACAGGAAGACTGATGTCCAGCTGGGCTGGGACTGGCCCAAGGGCCCTCCTCCACACCGCACATAGCAATGCTTCAGCAGTGGGAGCAGGGATTACCACTTGGACCCTCACCCAAAGAGCTGACAGCTAAAGACAGAAAATGTGGGAAGAAAAACCAAGAGAAGTGCCCAACAGAGCTGAAAGGACCAAGGCCAGCTGCCAGTGACTGTGCTGCCCTGAGGCCAAGGAGCCTCTCTGGCCTGGCCATCCCTCCCAGGGTAGGCAGTGGTGGCTCAGGGGCCCTGCATGGGGCTCACCGGGTGTTCCCCTACCTCCCGTGGTGCCGAGATTTCTTTCGTTGAGGGAAGCCCATCAGGTTCCTCTTGCGAGTAGAGGCCTCAGTGTCGGACAAGTCAGCCTTCAGCCTGCCCTGGTTCTTCTCTGCCAGTGGGCACCCTGAGAGGCAGTAATGGGCCGTGAATCTCCCCGTCACATGTCCTGACCCATCGCAGCCGGGTGTGGGGCACTTCCTAGAGAACAGAGGGGAGACAAGCATTGGACCCAGCTTGGAGCAGCACAGGGGGACGAGCCAGCAGGGCTGCACTTCTGCCCCCAAATGTGGGCTGCCATAGCCCTGGTCATGGAAAGCAGAGTAAAGATGTGCTGATCAAATTCCTGGGGATAGGGAACTGGATGCCTGGGCAAAGTACACCCAGTCCCTTCATGTATAAGCCCTTGTTCATCTGCCATCCCAGAAACCCTGTGCAAGTCACCACAGTGGTGAACAAGCAGGTTATTGGGGTTCACATCTTTCTTTCCTTGACTCCACAAGCATCCAGACCAGATTCAGAATGAGCAGGAAGCAAGTGTTATGAGCATGACCAGTAGAGAAACCTCTGGGAGGCAGACCTGCCTTCCGCATCCTCATGGATACTTCACCATACTGGCTCCTCCTGATGCCAGCCTAGCACTGGGGTTGGCACTAGACTGAGCCTGTTTTCCCCTGGAAAAGGTCTCGCAAGTGACTGTCTGAGCTGGGAAAATGCACTGTTCCTTCTCAGGACTTCTGAGCTCAGCCTCACAGTGAAAGGCATCCATGAGGGATGGGAGGAACAGTGTACTCACAGCAGTGTCAATGAACAGCATCTTACAGACACTGTCTTCTCCATAGCCTATAGGTCCCCACAGGTAGAGGGGCACACAGAGCACCCCTGGGGGCTCTAGGTGCCACAGGACAGGAACAGGAGAGGCTCACAAGGGTTACACCAGCTGTGAGCTCTGTGCTGCCTTGCAGCCCTGCCTGGGGAGAGTAGGGGACAGAGACAGGCATGGGGTAAGTGCAGGGAAGGGCTGGATGCTGGTGAGGGTGGCAGAGGAAGAGCTGGCATGGACTGGCCAGAAAGCTGTGACTCTCTGAGCTGTGCTGGGGAGCTCACCTGTGGTGAAAGCTGTACTTGGAGCTCTTGGTGTGAGGGATGCTCTTGCAGCCCAGGGTTGGGCAGCCCGTATGGGCAGAGGAAGTTGGTTCTTTTGCCCCTAGACCAGGAGGAGAAACAGGAGAGACACTGTCATGGCTGCAAACCCAGGCAGAGACAAGGCCTTGGGTTCACTGCCTAAAATAAACAGGGTGGACTTTTCCAACTGACAAATCCATGGAAAGGTCCTTCCTCCCTGCCCACCTATGGCCAGCACTAGCTGTCCCATTTCTGTGCAGACAGCAACACTGGGGGTCTGGTATGTTTGTGCCCTGCAAGGTGGGACTGGTGCAGGCACAGGACTTACTGAAAGGAGGCTGCAGTGGGTGTCCAGTTTTTGAGCACCAGCCTATGGGGTGGATGTCTGGATGATCTGCATCAATCCAGAAATCATAGATGTGGCTCCAGCCATCAAAATGGATCTGGGAAAACAAGCAGAGAGGTCACCTTTCAAAACTAAGGACATGTTCCTGAGGATCTCTGGAGCTCTCCAAGTTGACAGCAAGCAGTAGGGTAAAGCTGAACCACAGCACAAGGCTCTCTTCCACTCCTGGAGCCAAGCACTGGGACCTGCCAACCTCTGCATAGTGGACTTCCACAGACCTCCACTCCCAGTGAGCTGGGAAGGGCAGGAGCAAGTCAACACAGTGCCTGGACACAGGTTGAGCACTGATCCTCCAGCACCCACCTTTATCCTGTGATCTTCCACATCCTCCACACTGGCCACTCGGATGAAGGAAGGACTCCTCCTGTCCACTGCCTCCAGCTTCATGTTGACCAGGAAGCCATGGGGTGGGCGCTGGAAGAACCCAGATCAGGGGGGAGCAGGGCCATTCTTTAGGCTCCTACACCCCTCGGCTGATTTCCCAGCAGTGTGTGTTCCTCAGTCCCAGTTTCAAGCCCTGGCCTGGCTAGGGAAAAGTCATCCCAGATCACAGTGGCAATAGGAGAGAGTGGGAACAGGCCTCCTGAATCTTAGCTGTATTTTAACAAGATTGGAAAGCTGTGCTCCAGGGAAGATGGCTTCTAAGAGACACATTTTTGGGAACCATATTGCAACCACACTTGGCTGGATGCAGCTGCTGGTGGTGCAGTTTGAGACAAAAACTAATCAAGCAAACCTAAATTACTTCCCTTTACTCAGCTTCTGTCTAGCCAAAGGGATGGTCATACTTCTCTTTTTTCCCACAACTTGCCCTGACTTTCGAACCTTGAGTGTAGATCTGAAGCTCAGACCTGTGGCAGGAGCACACAGAACATCACTGGACTTCTCACAGAAGATCTAGCAATGGAGAAAACCCGAAATCCTGCTGAAGCGGGGTGGAGCAGATGATATGGCACTCACCACTTTAAAGGCCCAAGCTGGGACAGCAGATGCTCCAGTTTCCTTCAAGTACTTTTCCCAGGTGAAGTTGTCAGGTTCAGGATAATCTGGAAGGGGGAAGATGCAGAAGGTAAGACATGCCTGCAGGAAGACAGCAAGTACTCCAGAATATCCCACTGCCTTCAAGGGCCAACCAAGTCTGTGCCAGCAGACACAGAGGAACCTGAGAGACACGAATAAGTGCTACTATTTTCTCATGGACCATGAAACCCAGGACACAAGGAAGTAGAAAATATCTGTGTGTGCACAGCTGGGGTCCTTCTTGTGTCTCCAAGTGGAAATTTGGCCCAACACAACCACCATGCTGCACCTGAACATGTGTACAGGAGCCTTGGCAGGTACATGCTGCCTCCCTGCCTGTGGCCTTGCTGAAGGAAACTGCCTGGGCCTGCACATAAGCAAGGATCATGGGGTTTGTGCCCCCAGGAACCCCATGCCACCCTAAGAAGCCTGTCCCCAAAGGGATGCACTCCCAGGCCATTGACTCACCTTGAGGAGGTGTGAGGGGTTTGCCGTGCTCATGACACCATCCAACTGGGTGGATGTATGGACTGCTGGGGTCACACCTAGAAAACACATCCAAGCTCTTACACACCCAACTCATCACCATGGGCTGTGGGGGCTCAGGGCACGACACTTGGCAGCACCCTCAGACCTGCAGCACCAGCAAAAGCCCCTGCAGAAACGGAGGTTTTCTCCAGCACCCTTGTCCCTGAGTGACCCAGGGAACCCCCAGGGCCCAGCAAGGCAAGGGCTAGAGCAGGGGAGCTCAGCTCCGAGGGGCAGGACATGCACATGCCTCTGCCCAGAGAGCAGCAGCCCTTTGCTGCAAGCAGGGAGGCAGGACACACCCTCCAGCGCTTGGAGCAGTGAGACGGGGGCAGTTGGGTGGGCTCATGTGCCCATCCCAGCTCCCAGTAAGTCATAGCACCCTCAGGAGATGCTGCTTTGCAGGTCTGCCCTGGAACAGAGCAGGCAGCTGCCCAGCACCAGCCAGGGACAGAAACTGCAGCAGTCCCACAGCCCCTTGGGGTGAGAAGAGAAGGTCAGAGGACTCCAACCATAAAGGAAAGGAGCTGCTCTCAGGACCCTTGCTGTGCTAACAGGCCATTTTAACAGTCTTAATCAGCCTCAGCTGGGACATCTCCTCACCCTGGCCACAATCCCCTGCCTACAGATGCAGGAGTTCCTTTTTAAGATCATGACTTCAGTATCTGCAGTGCAGGTGACCCTGTCTCCCAAGCAGGCTTCAGGCTGAGCCCACAGCATGAGATCAGACCTGTCTTTGCCCCATGCCAGGTACAGAGCCATGGTGACATTCCAGCAGGTGACATGCAACAGGTAAAGGTTTGTCCTCCAGCACAGAAGGGTGCCTCTCTGCCTCCCTAGACCACAGGTGGCCTGTCTACAGCAGCATATTGGGATTGTCCCATGCCTTTCCAAGCACCCCATCACTCGTGCTGAAGCAGTGGCAGGGTGTCTCCCCACCAGTGGCACCTCAGGAGCCTCTGTGCACTTACCAGTAGTCATAAGTATCATCCCAGTTGTCAAAGTGCACCAAAAAGCGATTGTCCACCACGTCAGTCACTGTGGCAACACAGATCAGGGAAGGGTTCATTCGGTCCACAGCTTCAAGCTTCATGCCTACCTTGAATCCTGGAGAAGCCTCGTGCTGGCAGGAGAGAGGGGCAAGCTGCAGCACCAGCTCCTTCCTCACCACTTCCCCAGGCTGCTGCAAGGGGACACCGCCCCAAACCCTCGCAAAACCAGACCCTCTCTGGCTTCCAGGCAGGCCCTGGACCACTCAGGCTTCAAGCAGGGCAGTGTCCTACTATGTGTGCAAGGAAAGAGGCAGAGGGTAACTAACTCAACTTGGCCAAAGAAAGAGTGATCTGCAGACCCTCAGGATCTTCTATAAGCAGCAACCTCCAAGACAAAAACAGCCTCCAACTGACCCCATGGCTTGGGTTGAGCTGGCAAAATGCCAACTGCCCAACACAGAGAGAGAATCCACCCCCACCCACCAAGGGAAGAGGAGGGAGAAAAAAAAATGAAGAGGAGAAAAAAATTAAAAAAAACCCAAAACCTGAAATTGCAAGCTTCTTATATTTATACAAAAGAGAGACAATTAAAAACAGAATATGATATAACACATATATATACAAATGTGG
>JAWWLZ010000053.1:1208530-1227488 GCA_035041345.1 Poliocrania exsul | reverse complement strand
GCAATGGTGACAGCAGGTGTGCTCGGCACTGGCCATGAAGGGGACTGAGCCAGGCACCTCCTACACCTTCTTTTATACTTGATTTTGATGTCAAATGATATGAAATCTCTTTGGTTGCTTAAGTCAGGTGATGCTTGTCCCTCTAATCTATGTAGACTCTATGGGCCTGCTAAACTGAGGCCTAGCTGAAACTAAAGCCAAAACTACGACACACTAGTCACAAAACACATGTTTGGGGTCACAGTCCTTCAGTGTCAGCAGTGACCAATGCCCTAGGCATGGCAGGAGCACCTGGGCTGTGGCCCTTCTCCCCTCCTTGCCTTTATTTCTTGGACCTAAATCTGTATAAAATGCTGCATCACACCTACTGGTGGAATTGTTGCAGCAATGAACAGCAGGGCTTAGATACAATAAATAACTCAAGCAGATTCATCAGTAGGTTGA
Source organism: Poliocrania exsul (assembly GCA_035041345.1). NCBI lineage: Eukaryota > Metazoa > Chordata > Aves > Passeriformes > Thamnophilidae > Poliocrania > Poliocrania exsul. Next base: position 1,227,044 of record JAWWLZ010000053.1, on the reverse strand, counting down.
GTTTCCTCTGTAGCTGACACAGAAATGATCAGCATTTTGCACTCTACTAAATTCCCACTTTCCTTAACCAAGCTTCCATGTGAAAAAAATAAGCAGACAGAAACAATGAAGACACAAAACAGAGAAAAAAGAATTATACTTATGAAACATTAACTGATTTTTTTTAGCAAGATAATTATTGAGAGTAGCGGTTACTTCTCCTTACCAGAACTTCTGTAACAGATTTAACTGTCCCTGAGATTGACCAGGATGAAACAGTCAATCAAACCAGCACCAGTTTGTCGCACACCAAACTAGTGTCCAAGCTACAGATCCTGAGCAGCAAAGTGTGCCCCAGCCAGCAGTACCTGCTGCTGGCCCTCTGCACTGTGGGCTTCAGAAGTGTGGGGTGAACAGAGCAAAGCTCAGTGCTGGTGGAGGCATTTTGCTCAGCTGGAGGGGAAAACTCACACCTGAACCTGTAGGCTCTGGCACGAAAGAGATGCTGCTACTCACAGTGTTTCGGACCAAGAAGAGGTGCTTAGGAGCTGCCTGAGCCTTTGTTAACTTCAAGTAGTTTGTCCAGCTGAATTCTTCTTCCTTATAACCTACAATCCCTCAGGAAGAGAAATGAGAGCAGTGGGTTCACAGCCAGGGGGTGGTGAGGGGGAGCCTGGCCATCCCTGACCCGCCGTCACCCTGCCAGGCATGTCCTGCGGTGGGCTGACAGGACCCACCACAGCCCTGGAATGCCCAAAGCCCATGGGCTTAGGCCCCATGGACAGTTTTGAAGGGGTGTTGTGAAACGTGAGCAGTGGAAATCCAGAGTGCAGCTCCTGCACAGAGAGAATCAGTTTCGCCTGCTGACTCCAGCCTGGCAATGGGACATCCAACAGGGATTTGACTCAAAATGTGAGCAAGAAGAGATAGGTCTGTCCCTTTCAGGTGCCTGAAAGGGACAGATTGTCCTGCGGAACCCCCGTGAGTATCCCTCCAAGGCTGGTATCCCAGCAGCATCCCTTCTGGTCCCAGTTGAGCCACCCTGTTGCCACCTCAAGCTCTACATTTGACCCTACTGTTCATCCCCCTCCTTCACCAGGACCCAGAAACCAAGATAAGCTAACTCCTTACCTTTGGGAGGCTGGAGTTTGTGCCCTGTCTCCTCAAACCAACCAGCAGGGTGGATGTCTGGGGAGTCAGCATTCAGCCAGAAATCATGGCACTCAGAGTAGCCATCAAAGTGGAGGCGCATTCGGTAACCACACACCTACCAGCAGAGAGAGCAGGAAAGGGAAAGAACCATGGAAACCTCCTGCTCTCCCTAGCTGAGCCTCACATGATCCACCCCTCCTGCACACCACTTCAGCTTCTATTGCTTTGGGAAGTCAAGAGTCAATCACAGGCCAGTGCCCAAAGCAGGAGGCGCAAGCCAGTCCCAAAGGGTGTCCAGCATGGAATAATGCCAAGGTCATGGGTTCAATCCCCTGTGTGGGCCATTGACTTAAGAGTTGGACTCGATGATCCTTGTGGTCCCTTCCAACTCAGAGTAGTCTGTGATTCTGTGATTAACAAATAGGACTGATAAACTTACTAAAGTCAATGCTAGGCCACCACAAGGCAGCCCCAAGAAGGGATATTCACACTGGTGCATGAAATGTCATAGTGGGGGCACCTTGTTGGATCCAGCAAGTGCAAAAATTCCCTTTTCTGCACCTGGGGAAGCTGCTGGTGCAGGGATTCTGGCTAAATGCCATGCTGGCTGCCTGGGAAACACTGCAAGGTGAGGCTGGTTTGACTGCTACACAGCTGAGTGGAGAGCCCACACACACACAAGGAAGAGCGATGGGATGCCTCCACACCCTCCACCTCAAGGGCTCAGACCTGTCCTAGGGACACCAGCTCAAAGATAAGAAGCAGCTGCCATCATCACAACCCCTCCCCTCAAGACCTGCTGTGTCATGGTGATTGAGAGACCAGCTAGGTCAGGGCACAACAGCAGCTCCACAGCACTGTGTCCTTTCCCTGTGAGCTGGCAGTCCCTATGACCTGTTTGTTTGTCCAATGTGCTGGAGCACCAGCTCATCTCCTGCAGCAATAGGCAGGCAAAGAAACCAACCTCATCTCCTCCACAGGCCAGCTGGCAGCACCTTCCCTGCCCCAGAGTCCAAGGAACCCAGGAATATGTGAGGCACCTTACCTCAGCCACAGTCAGGATGAAGTACATGGATGGGTGCTGTGGGTCAATCCCCTCCAGCTTCATCCCCACTTTAAATCCATTCTTGTGCTGGGAAGCTACTTGGTACTGGAAACAAAAATTAAACTACAATGTAAAAACCAACACAGGGAGCTGAGTCTAGAACTAAACTGAGGAGCAACCACCAGGCAACGGGAGCTGCTGGGACCAGGAGACTACGGGCCACAGGTTATGTTGTGATCCAAATTGTAATTCTTTTTCCATTGAAAAACACATGGTTCCATCTCCTTGTGGGTTTGCATTTCTTGCTATTGGCAGGGCAGAGGACGCAGCGGGGGTAATGGGCCACCCTGGAAGCTGGACACCTGGGAACAGGGGTGCAGCCCAGCAATGTGGCCTCAGGAGAGCCCACACCTGGCTCCCAGGAAGGGCTGGAAAGGCTACACCACCCTGCCAGACTCACAGGGTTGTCCTAGGCAAAGGTGAGGTGCTTGAGATAGGGAACAGCACCCTGCTGGGGAGGGAGAGTCCAGGCACATCAAAACTGGAGGCTGACCAGTCACCTCCAGGTGACAATGGGAGCTTGATATTGCTCAGTCCCGCAAAATAGGGAAGCAAGGAAGAGAGGAGAAGGAGGAGGGGTGGGGGGAAAAAAAGGGAAAGAAAAGAGAAGATGAAAGAGGAAAAAAGACAGCAAAATCCCAACTCACATCCTGGAAGAGATCTAAAGGGGCAGCGACAGCTTTCTGCTCCTCCAAGTAGGACGCCCAAGACCAGCCTTCTTTCTTCTCCTCACTGGCACCTAAGCGCAGCACAAACGCACACAAACGCTGCTGAGAGGCCACTCCAGCCCCAGCCCTGCTGCCCTGGGGGCAGCACTGAGGGCAGGCGGGTCCCACTGGGGCCATCCCGCTCTCACACACAGTCCTGCATCCCTGCAAAGCTCAGCACTGTCCTATCAGAGCCTCTTCTCCAGTAACCTTGGCCAGTGTGCGAGGAGTCCCCATGACCTAAATATCCTCTGTCACTGTACCATGTACTAGTAAGGCAGCTGGTCTAGTGGAAGGTGTCCCTGCACATGGCAGGGAGGCTGGAATGAGATGAGCTTTAAGGTCCTTTCCAGCCCAAACCACTCCCTGATTCTATGATTCTAAGGAGCCTGAGGGACAAGCCATCCCATGTAAAGACACCTCTGCAACCAGGTCCTCCTCCAGCCAGTACATCTGATATGTCCACAGCACTGATGGATTTTTGGACAGCCAGCAGGATCCACGTAGAGGTCTGGGAATCATTCCCAGATGCAAAGGGCTCCCAGCCAGTCAAATCAGCAGCAGGCTCACTTCCCAGTTCTGCTGTCCTCTGCTCTGAGACAACCGCCTGGTCCCCCCGTTGGCACACCAGGGCCACCCTGATGCCCTAGAGATGCCTTTACTCCAAAACAAGACAGACTCGACAGGTAGGGAGGTGACCCTTCATGCCTTTGAGAAGGCCACAAAGGCCTTGCCTGAGGCACATGAGACATAACCCAAGTTTCTTCTCCAGCCTCCTTCTCTCCCTATTTTGTAGCACCTGAAGGGACTCCAGGAGTGCTGTGCCTATTCCAGCACCGAGGAATTCACAGCTACAGGTCGGTCACGGCAGACAACCTCATGTAGGACAGGTCAGAAATACAGGGAAAAAACAGACCTAACTCCTTCCTCCCTTGGGGAAGTGGAGATGGAAAATAAAAACACAGAGTAAATTAAAGCTGAGCTTTAGTGACCAAAGTGACTAACCCAAGTGTTTTATTGATACTTCAGAGTGATAAACACTTTTAGTATTCTTCAGGACATAGCAAAACTGCTAGGTATGGCTGGGAAATCTGTGAATACAAGCTCTGCACTTCCAGAGAACAGCAAACACACCAGGAGTCAGAGCGTACACTGCCAATGCTGCACTGAAGCATCCAGGTATGTATTTTCTTTGCTGATGTACTTCTAAAATAGGAGAATATAAAATGCTGAAATAACAAGGCTCAGCACTGCTTCTTTGTATGCAGCAGGGAAGTTTACATGCTCTGTGGATACCCATGACAGGCAGGTATGAGATTTTTAGTAGTGGTTTAACTCATTGTTACATCAGGGATTAATGACACCCAGCCCCTGCCACTGTGACTGCACATGGCTATGAAGAGGAGTATGAACCTAGAACATTTTCATTTTTAAATTATTTTGAGTATGACCTTTCATTACTCAAACACAAAAGGTTTCCCATAAATGTTTATTTTCATTATTTTCCCAAGTTCTCCTTTCCCCTTACCCCCATCACACTGCAGGCAAAAAAACAACCAAGCAAACACTGCCTCCCTTTAGCTTGTCTCCTTTCCCTTCATGTTGACAGCTCTGCTTTTGAGATCTCTGATACAGTCCAGGAAGAGATGCCCATGGGATGAGACAACCCCAAATCACGTGGCTTCAGTGGCACCAGACCTACAGAAGCAGCTCCCAAACTTGTGAGCTCCTGATGAGATGAGGGAAGCCCATCACAAGGGAGGGCAAAGCCACACATGGTGCAGAGTCCTCTTACTGCTCAGCATAGTGTCTCTGGGAGCAAACATGATATCCACGAGCCAGGAACAAATTCAGATCCCAAGGGGAGGGACAGAAAGCACTGTACAGCACAGGCCAGTGCCTAAAGCAGACATAGCTGTATCTGTACTGGTGCACCCTTCCCATGAAGAGAAAGAGAGGAAAGGAGAGAAATGGAAAGAGACAGAGAAAGCAGGATCAAGCAAGCAGAGGAGCTTATGAGCCTTCAGGCACATGTACCAGTGCATTGCACTGGGTGTTTGACTGTGCTGGAGCACCAAAATGGTCCAGCCCCACTATGGGACACCCCAGCCATGGTGGGAGCGCTGACCCCACCGCCCGCCTGGCCCTCCGTACCGTGCTGGCTCCCATTCCATGCCTCAGCCTCCAGATTGCTCGTGGCAGTGTCTCCCACAGAATTTTTCTGCTCTTCCTGCTTTTCCTCCTAAACATGAGAGCAGACAAAAGAGAAAACCAGGTCTGCACAGAGATTGAGGCTGTGTATTGTACCCTTACTGTGCCTCCATGACATCTGTGATTTAGCTTGGCCCATAAATGGGCTGCAAGGGAATTTGATGATAGGAAGGTGCAGGAGATTTTGGTACTCAGTGGTAGCAATCACACCTGGAGAGGACCTGCTACAGTCAGGGTTGACAAGCAGAGCTTCCTTGCCTTGTCAAAGTCTCTCCTTTTCTCCAGGGCACACATCATACAGACAGACACTCTCTTACTTCAACACTTGTTTTGGTGGCCCAGATTCAAGAGAGCAGCTGAGAATACTAAATACCTACAGCCCAGCCTGGATGTGTCTAGCACTGCCCAGTCCACGGCAGTCATGCCAAGCAGCCAGCCCAGTGTTAGAAGCCCCGATGCTCCACACATTCAAATCTCTTTGGCATTAAGAGCCAATGAGACCCCTCTGACCCACAGCTGACATAGCCCTGAAAAACACTGATGAGAACTGCACACATGCACAGGGCACACAGGGGTGGCCCATCACCCCCCTTGACATTGGCACATCTGCACACATGCCCTCCCTGCCCTCATCCTACCATTTGCTCAGATTCATATTCTTCCTCTGAAGGGCTCTGATAGTCCTTCCTCTTTCTTTTCTTCACAGGCTTGAGGATTTCACTGGCATTGGTGCTGCTGGCAGAGTTTTCCACAATGACGGACCTGCACGGAGGAAGGGAGGGTAAAGCACTGTGGCTTTGTGACACTGTGTGGTATGTGACACTGGCTGGGGTATTGGTAAGGTAGGGGCTGCTGGAGAATCACTTGTTCCCACATTTCTTACTCTTACTCACATGCTCCTAACCCTCCTGACTTAAGGTACATGCTCCTCAGTGCACAAGTTGGCAAGAGTTAGAACCAGGGACAGGCCACACTTGGGTGTCAAATCTGAACGTAGGGATGGATCAAAAGGGATCTAGCTTTGTAGCAATGCTCTAAACTGCACCAGAATCACACAGAGATGCTGGAAAATGAGTCCCAGGAGTCACACATCAGTCAGCAGAGTTGAGTGGCCGGGAATGCCCCAGTGACTCATGCCTTCCACTGCTTCTCAGCCTGGAAGCACCCACTGCAGCAACCTCCTGCAGCAGCCCTGCTCCAGCAGATACATGTTTGAGGCCACAAACTGGCCAGGAGAAAATCTGGCTCCCATGCTTCCTGCATGCTTTCCCTGAGACAAGTCTGCATCCCCTCACTCTGCATCCAGAGCACTCTGCCTATAGCAATGAGGGGAACAAGAGGGATCCCCCAGAGGCAGATGTGCTCACATTCCTTGCTGGAGCACACAGACCAGGGGAGGGAGGACAGATGGATGGATACAGCTCTGCATGGTGCAGACTCCTCTTTCTTTACCTCTCTTTGAACTGCTGGTGACAGTGCTCACTGCAGAAGCCCCTGCCTTCCCGGGCCCCATCCCACACGTGTCTCCGGCCACAGGCATCGCAGTGGCACATGCTTTCTGCTGTGGGCAGCTTGCTCTGCTCTGGCACATCTGGGAGGAGAGAGGAGGAGCAGTAAGGCACAAGATGCAGCAAAGGAAGGAGAGCAGAAGCAGGAGACATTTGCCTCATTAGGGACCACAGCAGACAGCACGTGTTGGATAGTGGTACCCACTGTTCAAGTGTCACCATGGTGCCCTTACCATTAGCCACAGCAGGATTGTCTCTGCTGGTGGGTGCCACCTCTGATTCTCCATCTTTCTCTGTGTGATCCTCCTTTACAACTTCCACTGGAGGTATCTTATCAGCACTCACCACCTTCAGTGTCCCATACTCATTTATTCGGAACTATGTCATTGAACCAAAAAACAAGGAAGAAGAGTTAACAACAACAGAAATGTAACTTGAGAGCTAGTGGGTGCACCTGAGCTCTGAGAATGAAGTACATGGTTTAGTCATCAGTGTGTCCAACAAGAGAACAGTTCTTCCAAGGTCAGAGATGAGCACAGCACCCCAGTTCCTTGTGAAGAGGACTGCGCCGGCAGCCTGTGCTGGACACACCACGGGCACTCAGGTGACCAGCTGGCAGAATGGCTGGAGGATGGCTGGAGCTGGCAGGTGGATGGCTGGAGGATGTGGTGCCCTGAAGCTGAGCAGCAGCTGAGAAATTGTGCAAGCTATGTCATGCACTGAGGGGTACCCCTAAAGGCAGCCTCTGCCTGCTGAGCGCTGCCTCAAAGGTGAATGCAGGAGCTGGGTGAGTGCCAACTCCGTGGTACAGATTGGAAAGGAAAGATGCCCTGCACACCACATAGCACATCTGTGCCTCTCTGTGCAGGGCAGACCTGCTCCAGCCCTCCAGGCGCCATGTGTGAGCTCTGCTAAGCTCCCAGGAGGGGAGTGGCATAGGGATGGGGCACAAGAAGGGCCAGAAGAGCCAAAGGATCCTCCATCAGGCGTGCAGGGTTACCAGCTGTCAGGTACCTGTGCAGGTACTGTGCAGGTATGTCACATCCTGGTGGTCCCTGCCTAGCACAGGCTGGGGGACTTACAAGGTCAGGGAGCTGAGGGGAGTGGCAGACTGGGCAAACACTGTGGCCCAGGGCTGAACTTACCCGCAGGTTACTCCCAGGCAAAGTAGCCACCCCATCCTTCCACTCCAGCACACGGACTGTGCTGCAGGTCTGCACCCCGCCGATCTGGGGAATGACAGTAGCTGTGATAGGCTCATTCCCTGCTCCCCTCTCCAGCCTTTCAGCCCCTTTGCTTCTCTGTGGTTCCCGGGGGAATCGCTGGATTTCTAAGGTGCTCGTGGGAAGGTTGATGGTAGTGGCATTTGCTTGAGAAGGGGAGAAAGAAGACAAACAACCAAGAGGCATACACAGAACACTTCATTGATGCAAAAAAGGCTCAAAGGCAGCACAAAATCACAGAGGACATGGTCTCCCAGCTGAGGGCTGTGCTGTGGCCACAAGCAGACAGAGTGACTCAAAAATCTGCAGCCAGCAATGGCTTGTGCTGGGGGGTAGCACCAACACTATCCACATTCAAAGGTTTCTACTTCAGCCTGATATCAGCCTCTTTCTGTGACCAAAATGCCCTGATGTAGCAGGAGTGTCCTGGTGAGCTCCTGGACTGCAACTTCAGTTTAGAACTTCCAGTTTAGTTACATTTCAAAGGAACACGCTTGTGCAGATCAGGGTCTCTCTGCAGTGAGAACTGAGTCACCAGGAGCAGGAAAAATTGGGAGAACACCCCTGATCTCATCTAACACACATCCATGCTTTGCTCACACATCTCCTTAAAGACACTGGTCAGCTGGGCTGAAAATTGTGCCAGTTTCCAAGATGGGTAAGAAGGATGACCCTGGAAATTACAGGCCTGTCAGTCTCACTACAGCTCCTGACAAAATTATAGAGAAAGTTATTCTCAGAGTTACTGAAAAACACTTGGGAGGCAGCAGTTGTCGGTCACAGCCATAGTTTCACAAGCTGACCAAGGAAAGCCAATAGATCTGGGGTTTTTAGGATTTTAACAAAGCTTTTGATACTGTCTCTCACAGTATCCTTATGGACAAAGTGTCCAGCACAGACCTCAACTAGTCCATCATATGCTGGGTGAGCAATTGGCTGATGGGTTGGGCTCAAAAACTTACAGGCTGGTGGCTGTCACCAGTGGGGTTCCCCCAGGGCACTGGTTTAGGGACAGTGCTCTTCAATGTTTTTATAAATTATGTGTATGTAGGCATCAAATGTAAATTAAGTAAGTTTATTAATGACACAAAGTTAGGAGGAGCTGTGAATTTGCTCAAGGGTTGAGAGGCCTAAGAGAGAGAACTGGATGGACCAGAGAGCTGGGCAATCACAGATTTGTATGAAATCTAACAAGACTAAGAGCTGGATTCTGCACCTGGGATGGGATAATCCTGGTTATGTGTAGGAACTGGGCAACAAGCCCAGCAGGAGCCAGCAGTGCCCTGGCAGCCCCAGGGGACAGCCTTGTCCTGGGGCATCAGGGCCAGCATCACTGGCTGGGTGAGGGGGGTCTGTTCTGCTCTACTCTGGGGCGGCCTCACCTCGAGTCCTGGGGACAGTTTGGACACCTCAGTACACAAAGGACATCAGAGGGCTGGAGTGTGTCCAGAGGAGGGGGACCAGGATAGGGAAACGGTTTGAGGGCAGGACTTTGGAGGAGCAGCTGAGGCCACACTAAGAAAAGATTCCTCACCCAGAGCAGTCCCTGGAACAGGCTCCCCAGGGAAGCAGTCATGGTACTAAGCCTGCCAGAGCTCAGGGAGTGTCAGTCTCCATGGTTGTCAGTGGACAACAGTCTTTGTCCTATGGTTTAGTTCTAGGTGGTTCTGCCAGGACCAGGAAGTTGGACTTGATCTTCATGTGTCCGTTCCAGCTTGAGATATTCTGTGATTCTATGATAATGCAGCAGCCCAGGAGCCCACAGCTCCACAGAGCAGGGACCCAGCACACCGTGCTGCCCTGGCACAGGACTCCAGAAGCTTTGGTTTAAAACTCAAGAAGTTTTGATTGACCACAAACCATTCAAGTGATGTGGAATAGCCACAGAAAACCTCTAAAATGGCAACAGCAGCATGGCTTTGCCTCCCACGATTTGGGAGTAGCACAGATACACAAGGAGTGTGAGGTGTAAGTGTGGGGGGAGAAGGCTGGGGAGGCACCAATTAGAGAGGACTGTTCCACATACCTGGTATGATGAAGGCAGTGGTTGGCAGGTGGGTGCTCTGCACAGTGCTCTCGGTGGTGACCACGTGGACACTGACCTCCCCAGCAGCATTGCCCTTTGTGCTCCTCACCACCTCCATCTCCATCCTGCTGTCCATCACCTTGCCCAGGCACAGAGTCGGGCACTGCAAGACAACAGGAGAGGAATCAAGTACAAACACAAGAAAGGAATGAGAAAGTGACTTTCTGCCATCTCCCAGCAGAAACCCCTACAAGATGTATGAAAGGTCCATTTAACCCAACAGAGAACAACATGAAGATCACAGCTGGCATCAACATGACCCAGTAAAGCCCCTATTGTGAGATTCCCAGCTCAGAGCCTGCAAATGCCAAGGGTTTTTTCTTACCTGGCACCACCATAAGATGGTATGAGCACAGCAGGTCCACCACAAGATGCTCCTGGCTCCTCCAGGGGTCTATACTACTCCAATGCAGACTTTGTCTGAGGGCTGGCAAATCCTACCCTGGAGCAGGTGGAAGTCCATGAAGTTCCTCTTCCAGTTCTCACATTGGAGTGTCACCTTTGATCTTCTAATGGGCTGCAAGACAGAATATCACAAGTGACATGGTGGGGGTGGTGAGTGGGGGAGTCTTGATGTCTGTCTGCTGCATGCAGTTTCTCACAGGACTGGTGATGTTCAACCTGTTTAGCCATGAATTTCAAGGAATAGGCAAAGTGTTAAGGCCCTGAGGGCACTCCTGAGCCTTAATGGCGGTGATCAGCCTCTCCTGGGCCCTCCACCCACGGGCTGAGGGGCTCCACCTTGCAGCAGGTATGGCAGCAGTGGGACTGGCCTCCCTGCTGGAATTCTGGCTTGATCTCAGACCTTGCCAGAGCTCCGAGGGATGTGGCTGCCACAGTGCCCCTCCAACTGCCTTCCTTGGTGCCCTGTCTTTGGGGAGCAGCTGGTCCCTGCTGTGTACCAGCAGGCAGGATGGTGCCTGTGCCAGGATGCCCCCAGATGAGGGCTTGCCTGTAAACCCAGGGGTTGCCTCCTGGTGCCCAGGGTACCTTGGCAAGGGAGGGCTCTCATGGCTGCCCTAGTGAACAATGCAATGGACACACAGGGCCAGGCAAAACCCCAGCAGCAGCCCAGCTCAGAGGGTCAGGAGCCCTCCAAGAGGCCTGAGTGAGACAGAGAAGCCCATCCAGCCCAAAGCCTTGCCCTACAGTTGGACTCAGTAATCTTAGAGGTCTTCTCCAACCTTAATGACTCCATCATTCTGTCATAAACTGTCCTTCCTGTTCCTCTTATCTGCCCCTCAGCAGTGGTGTCCATGCTTTCCCCGGCACCTCTGGCCAGAGCAGCCTCTTTCTTGCTGATGGAAACCTTTCCCTAACTCCTTGACCCAACTCCCGCCCTTTGAGCACACGTGGAGCACAATTTTGCAAACAACTCCCCCAGCATGTGCCCTGTTCCAAGCCAGTGGGAAGCACAGACTCTGAGGTCCTAGATACCACAAAACTTTATGCTTACAGCCATCTCAAGCCATGTTACTCTCCTTTTAAGATCCACATGGGAAGACAGGCCCAAAGTTGTTCCAAGGCCACATGTGAGCAGCAAGAACATTGTTGGTGTGAACTTGTAAGCACACTGTTCCCACAGCTGAAACCCAGCAGCTCCCAAGGCTTTCCTACCTTTCATCAAGGGCTTCCATAATGTTAGGCAACAATTTACCACCAACACTGCTCACACCAACCATAGCACACACTGTTAAACTTCCAGATCAGGAGTTCTGAGACAATCACCACAGAAACAATCCCAAACCCATGGACCACAGTCCCACAGGGCACTGGATCTTTGCTGGTGGGACAGGTGTGGGCATGACACAGCACCTGGGCTACAGAGCTCCATCCCCACTTGGAGCAATGTGAATCAGGTTTGGAGGAAGGTATTGTTTGCAGCTCACAGTTTTTAAAACCTGGTATAAAAATCTGTGGAAGTCCAACCTGCTGCAAAGTATCCCAGGTCTGGAGCACTACATATGAAAAAAGGGAGGAAAGAACAAGTATCTGTAGAGGGGCTCAGCCACACCTATCATCTGCCCTAGCATCAGTACCACAGCAGGAGAAAGGCACTGGCACACATCTCTTTGGATAATCCTGTTCCCTGAGAGCAGAAAAGGTGTCATGGAGAGGATGCCCACGGCTGAGACAACTCTGGTGGCTTCAGCCCCTGGAGACAGAGCACAGGCAGGTACCACTGCCCCAGAGATCACTTCAGGGGATCTCATGCAAGCCCTGGAATGATCTATATTATCATAGGGTAATTCAGGAACCTCAGGAGGTCTCTCTGGTTTAAGCTTCTGCTCCTGGCAGGGTCAGCTATGGGATCAGACCAGACAGTTCAGGCCTTTATCCAGCCCAGTCTTGAAAACCTACCAGGATAGAATCCTGCAAATTAGCACAACAATTAGCAACCCAAATAACACATTCCCTTGGATATTTGGAGAAGGTTCTTCCCCCAGAGGGTGGTTGGGCACTGACCAGGGTCCTCAGGGCAGTGGTCACGGCCCCAGGGTTTCTGGAGCTCAGGGAGTGTTTGGACAACACTTTCAGGGACAGGGTGGGATTGTTGAGATGTCCTGTGAAGGGCCAGGAGTTGGACTGAATGGTCCTTGTGCTCAGAATATTCTACGATTCTTTCCACTGGCTGCTCTAGATAATGAACAAAAGCTTTATTTATTTGTTTGTTTGTTTGTTTTATTTAGCTAGGATCTTTAAAAGCTTCTGGTCTACACATGCCCCAGTGACATCTGGCAAAACTCTGTTCACCCAGACAAGACCAGAATCAAGGAAAAACTTTGAAGCCTTCAAAAGTCCCACCAGCCAGCTTTTAAAAGAGCAACTGTGGAGCTGCAGCTATTTTGGTGTTATCAGTGAGCCCCCAAGTTCTCCATTTTATCTTGTATTGGGTGTAACTCCAAATGTATTACAGAGCATGCAGGTGAGCCCCACTCCCCAGCCAGTCAGCCATTCCTTCCACAAGGACCCTGCACACCCACCCCTAGCTCCTGCCTTCTGCTGAGGGACAGCCAAGGACCTTCGGCTCCCACTCTGGAGAAGCCAGAAAGGAGAAAAGCCACTCCAGGAAACCCTGGCCACACACACACACTGACCTGTGGTCCCTCTAGAGAGCACCACAACGTGAAGGTGGAATTTTTCAAGACAACTGTCATCCAAAAGTGCTCTGCTCTCTCCTGCTTTGCCTTGGTGAAGCCATACTTGCAATCCTGTGCTCCATGTATGAGTATGGCCATGCATATGGCACCTGTCTTGTGGTCAGACCCTGTGAGCCTATTCCATCCAGTTCTGACTGCAGGATTAGATGTTTCTGGAACAGTGGTCTCAGTTAGAGACAAACCTTCAGGTTTGGGAAACCAAGCACTGGCACAGAGAACGGAGTCCCTGCAGGGCCCCTCATCTCACAGGGAAGTGCATGGGCATGGAGCACAGGCTGACCTTCCTGAGCTCCTGAGAGGGGCTGCAGACACAAGTCTGTGCACACACACTCACATGTGCAAAGGAAAATGGCCACAAACCACACATTTTAGGGCAACTAGGTAGGATCACTGGCTCTAATGGTCACAGATCTTTGGCTCATAAAACAAGGAATGTTGGGTGTTGGCATAGCTGCACTCTGGACCAGCAACCCAAGGGCTTGCTAAGCATTTCTACAGCTGCTCTGCACACAAGCAACACATGTACACACAAGCCTCTAGCTCTGCCACTGTCTCTAGTCCACCCTCTCCCAAAACCATGGCAAAGCCAGGGAATGACCTGCTGCTTGGAGAGGAGGGATACACTGCATGCAACAGGTCACAGAGGAGCATGAAGAAAAGCAGCTCCCAGCACAGAGCTGCTGCACAGCCCTGTCAGTGCTTTATAAAGAACAGTCTATTCAAAAGAGTTGTTTCTTTTAATCACAAAATTGGCTCTAAATAATAATCATTAAAACAATACTAATATGTGTATTGGCTTTGTGGTTTCTTAGACTTTTAAATATTCCTGAAATCTGTACTGTACATGCTGGGGGGCCACCCAGCTGGAAGGCAGCTGGCAGGAAAGGCCATGGGGATCCTGGGGTACCCAGAATGCCCATGAGCTGGCAATGGGCTCCTGCAGCAAAGGAGAAGTGTCCTGGGCTGCACTGGGAACAGTGTCACACCCAGGGGAGGGAGGGGACCCTTCCCCTCTGCTCTGCACAACTGAGGCCACCCCTGGAGCACTGGGCCCAGAGCTGGACTGCCCAGTACAAGACACTGGGACAGACTGGAGAGAGTCCAGCACAGGGCCATGAAGGTGATGGAGGGACTGGAGCACCTCTGCCATGAGGAAAGACTGACAGAGCTGGGACTGTCCAGCCTGGAGCAGAGCAGGCTCAGGGGATCTCATCCATGTGGATAAATACCTGGAGGGAGGGTGCAGAGGACAGGGCCAGGCTCTGCTCAGCAGTGCCCAGGGACAGTCCCAGGGGCCATGGGCACAAACTGACACACAGGAGGGGCCCTCTGAGCATCAGGACACACTTTTCCACTGTGAGGGTTGCCAAGCACTGGTGCAGGTGCTCAGGGAGGTGGTGGAGTCTCCATCCATGGCGAGACTCAAAAGCCACCTGGACACATCTTGAGCAGTTGCCTCTGGGTGGCCCTGACGGGGCAGGGACTGGGCAAAGTGACCTCTAGAGGTGCCTCCAACTTCACCCAACCTGTGATTCTGTGAATTATTTTTTTCAATAATCTTCTCAGCCATAGCAAAGAACTTCCCCATTTTTATCACCAGCTGAGGTGTGGATTATTAATTATCTCCAGTGGCAAAATTGAGCCTTTAAGAAAGAGCACCAGCTGGGATCATGCTCAAAGTGCAAGTGGTACAGCCAGAGCACTGCAGAGACCTGCTAGGCTGGGAACTTCTCCCTTGGATCTTCCCCTGTCTTCTGGCATTGCCAGGGCAGGTGTTTAGGAGACCAAGAGCACTGCAGGAAGTCTTTGCTTTATATGCACACAGGAACACTCAGGAACACCCCTGGCACAGGCAGATGGCCCACTGGAGAAAGACAATCCTACATACACCTCTTCCCTTCCAAATCTGACTGCTGCTTCAAAGCCAGGAGGCAATGCTTCCTCTGGAACAAACCAGGGACCAAAAGTCCTGCTCCTGTTCTGCTGCAACAAGGTGAGGTTTGGAATGGGCCGTGGAATTTATCAGTATCAAAACCAGATGAAATGTCCTTCTGCGCAGTAAGAGCCCATTCATGTTGCACATTTCAAAGTAGGAAATAGATTCTGTGCAAATGGAGATCAGAGGGAGAAGGGCAATAAAGCAGCAAGCTGCCTTCAGCTGTAGGTTCAGACATCGCTGACAAAGCAGAGCCACTCGGGCTGGGTTTTCACCTGCTGTCCCAGGAGTGTCACTGCCACCAGGATTAGCTTTTGGGCCTGTGAATCCACGTAGAGCCACAGGTGGGGAGAATGAGCAGTTATAGTGACCTGTGTCTCCCCAAAGGGCTCAGGTCGACACCCTCGAAGCTCAACACTGAGGCCAGAAGGCAGCCTGAAGCCTGGGCAGCTACAGCTGGACACAGACCCCCAGCCCAGTCACCTCTGAGAGGCACAACAGGGCCACCCACACCCACCTTCCACTTCCCCCTGATAGCACCAGCCCTGCTGCTGCATCTAGCGCTGCACAGTTAGAGAGATTCTTCCACAAGTTACACTTAAAAGGAGGCAGAAACATCCGAACAGGATGGATATCTGATCCTGAAATATTTCTAAATGCCTGGTCTTTTATCTTATTTTGTAACTAGAAATGAAATAAATCCACAACCCATCCTAGACCATGAGGAGCACCCTCTCCCTAGCCCAGGCTATGCACTGCCAGGCTGGACCAAAGCCCTCCATGATGCAGGGCCCTGTCCAGCCTGCAGTGGTGGCACCTCCAGGCTCCTGGGCAGCACCTGCTCACATGGTGTTTGAGAAAGCCCTGAAGGAACATGGTCAAGCACCCAGCCTGGAAGGGGCTTCCAACCTCCGTGTGTGCCAGAGGGGATCCCTTGGGAAAGCCAGGGCAGCACAGTGCGGTTCCCGGTCTCTGTGGCCAGGGCTGGGCAGCGCTCGCAGCTGGCAGCGCAGGCGGGGTGCGGGCACGCGGCAGGACCCGAGCCTGGCCCGGGAGATAAGCACGGGAGTGTCCGCCGAGATACGCGGGGGCGGCGGCCCTGGCCAAACACACCGAGTCGCACACGGTGCTACGGTCCAGCTCCGGCCCCTCCGCACCGCTCCATCCCCGCTCCGGCCCCACCGCCGCGGGCACGGGGGATGCCGGAGCGTCCCTCCCCGCCGGCCCCGGCCCCGCTAGCCCGGCTGGGGCCTCGCCCGTGCGGGAAGCGGGTGCGGCGATGCCGGGAGGGGATCGGCGAGCCCGAGCCGGCCGTGCCCGGCCGCGCTCCTTACCTGCCCCCGGCCGGACGCTGCTCCGAGTCCCGGCGGCGCTGCCCGGCCCGGCCCCGGGTGCGGGGGGCGCGGAGCGGGAGGGGCGCGGGGCCGGTCCGAGTGTGCGCGGGGAGCGCGGGGAGGGGGCGGCTCAGCCCGCGCCGTCGCCGTGGAAACGCGAGGGGCCGCATCCGCAGAGCCGCGCTCGGCCCCGCCGCAGCTTTTCGGGGGGATGCGGGAAAAGGGGGGAGTCGTCATGGCAACGCTGGGCGCCCCCCGACCGCCCGGGCATCCCCAGCCGCGGCCCCAGGGTCCGGCGGGACGGGGGCCTGAGGGAGACAAGATGCTGCTTCTCTAAGTCAGGGGTGTTAAGAATAGACTGGAGCCCTTCACCTACAGAAACAGGTTGGGTTAGCTGGGCGTGTTCACCGGGAGAAGGGAAGGCCCCGTGAAACCTTAGAGCGCCTTCCAGTGTCTAAAGGGGCTCCAACAGAGCTGGAGAAGGACTTTGGACAAGGGTCTGGAGGGACAGGACAAGGGTAATGGCTTCCCACTGACAGCAGGCAGGGTTAGATGGCGTATTGGGAATTCTCTGTGAAGGTGGCGAGGCTCTGGCACAGGTTGCCCAGAGGAGCTGTGGCTGCCCCATCCCTGGGCCAGGTTGGACAGGGCTTGGAGCAACCTGGCATAGTGGAAGGTGTCCCTTCCCATGGCAGGTAGATGGAATGAGATGGTCTTTAAGGTCCTTTCCCACACAAACCCTTCTAAGAGTCTGTGATTAACTAAACCCCTCAGACAGCAATTGGACATCACTGATGGGAATGTGCTTCCTCAGCAGCCAAGAAACCCCTGACACCACATCAGTTTCCCCAGGTGCTGGCTGGCAATACTGTGGGGGATCCCTCCCCTCCCCAGCACTCCAACCACAGGCCCAAGGAGTGACGGGAGAACATTAACAAGACATCCCCAAGATATCCAGGAAGCAAAAGAATCCCTTGAACTAGTTCTTTAGTGGAAATGCAGGATAGGCACAATGCAGGGTAGTGTTTCCAAAGGGCTCTGGTCAAAACTGAGGGCAGCTTACCCTGCTCACCCTTTGGTATTCTATGGCCACAAAAGGCATGTGCCTTCAGACACTTACACAATGTCTGTCCTTTCTACTTGAAGAAAGTGTGAGTGGAAGGAACCAAGGCTGGAAGCACAAAGGGCAAAGATTTACATAAAGCTGCTGAGAACAGCCCTCAGTGCATGTTGGATGGACTGAGGAGAGGCTCTTGCTGACCTCCAGCTCCGGCTGTTCCAAACCCAGGGCACAGAGAGTTTCTTTCTGCTCACTTAGGAGATTGCTGGAACAAACTCTTGTGTTTCAGTTTATCTGCCAGTTCTTTGTAACCTGGAGTTCTGTACTCCAAAATTTTTAATACATTAAAAATATTAGGTCACAGACTCTGATGAAGGAATAGACTCCTGCAGATCAGGAAGGAACAGATATTTCCTTTGCTGCTACTGCCTTCTTCCCCATTTTCAAATAAATCTTCATTGGCACAGTGTAGAAAAAGGTCTTCCCATATTAGCCCTTTTATACTGCAGTGGGAAGGTCAAATAGGTTTGAATCAAGAAGAAAGTGAAGGTCTCTTGAAAAGCAACCCAGCATTTCCTTTCTCCCATTGGTTCCCTTTTCCTGGCTATGATTGCTGTAAAGAAATCATGAATTCATAATGATAAATTTCTGGGAAACAGCTACATTTGGCAAAAAAAAAAAGAGGAGACAGCCTTGGCTTCCCAGCACAAGCCCTCTGGCTGATGTGCCACCAGACCTCTTCCTGCTCCTGTGCCTCAACTTCCATTTCCATGACCTCTGTTGTAAAATATCTGAATTTACATGAATAAACTGTAGGGCAGGGGGAGGCTGGAGAGCTTCCCTGGGGAAGGGGATTGGCAGGTTCAGGCTCAGGAAAACTGGAACAGGAGCCAGCAGTGCCTTAGCAGCCCCAAGGGCCAGCATCACTGGCTGGGTGAGGGGGGTCTGTCCTGCTCTCCTCTGGGGCGGCCTCATCTCGAGTCCTGGGGACAGTTTGGACACCTCAGTACACAAAGGACATCAGAGGGCTGGAGTGTGTCCAGAGGAGGGGG
>JAWWLZ010000053.1:1196166-1208430 GCA_035041345.1 Poliocrania exsul | reverse complement strand
GAAGCACTCATGGTACCAAGCCTGTCAGAATTCAAGGATTGCCTGGACAATGTTATTAGTCCTATGGTTTAGTTCTGCCAAGACCAGGACTTGGTAGACTTGGTCCATAAGAGTCCCTTCCAGCTTGAGATATTCTATTTGTGATTCTACAAATTGTATTTAATTTATTCTGATATGGATTATTAAACTCTGCTATGCCATTAATCCCACTAGACCCAATGTGTGCAGACTGCAGCAGGGCTGTGCTGCTCCAGGGTTTGTTTGGTCAGGATTCATGCCCATGCATCCAGATGTGCTAGTGCCTGTCACTCCTGTCCTTAGCCACAGTCGTGTCCCAAGATCCTTTCACCCAGAAGCTTGATAAAGACCTCATAAAACATGAAGCAACAGAAAGTTGGTGCCATCTGCAGCTTTTATTCCAGTGGGCAGGTCACTGCAGTCCTGTACTTGTTTCATGCTTTCCAGAAAGCTGGGCTGTCACACATACACAGGTGACACCTGAATTGTGGCAAGAGGTGGATTACACTTTCAGTTACAGAGCAACTTGTTTTAATTGTCAGCAAATAGGTCTAGATGGGGGAAGTGGAGAGGCTCTCTCAGAAGTTTTGTTTGGCCAGTTACTGTCAACACTTTGTGCTTGTACCAGAGTTGAGCAGAACAGGGGATACTGTTGGACCCCACCATTTCCCCCCAGATTAATTCTACAGCATCACTGTGGCAGCACTGTGATCATGACCTGCTTTATTATTTTCCTCTCATGTTGATGCTGAGCAGAACCAGGACCACAAATGCTGTGCAGGGAAAGCATTTGGCACTGTACCCAATTCTAGGGGAGGTATTGCTTTCACCCAGCAACTTGCCTGGGTGCAGCTGTGCACTGGTCACACCAAGCAGCTGAGTTGTGATCTAGTTACCACCTGCTCACTTAACAGCACTAATGTCTTATTCCCATGTACAGGATAATCCTGTTCCAGGAGCTGCATATATCAGTAAAAGAATTAAAGTAATTACCCTCACAACTCCATCCACCTGACAGCACAGGTTGCATCTTTCAGTTACCTCCAACCCTGGTGTCACTTGCAGATCTTTCCCTCCACTACTTTCAGTAGTTTGGGCTGAAACCACTGTACTCAGTTCTTACCCAAAGGTAAAACATCAGAGCAAGGCTTACGCTTTTGCTTTTAAAATGAGTAAAAAGAATATTTTAGATACTCTAAATTTGACAACCCTGCTGAAGTCACTTTATGTGAATAAGAGGAAGAGGATATTGCCCTTGAGTCAGAGAATCACCCAGAATCATGCCCAAAATCGGTGTATGAGAACAAGCTATTGTAAAGTACATCCTAAGTCATGCATGAGCTATAGACACCTTCCTTCTTCAGTGGTACGGATCATTCCGAGTGCTGTGATCCACTCCTTGTACAGGAACACACCAATGTGCATCCAACTTAGCCCTGGTAGTGACAGATGTTGCTTAAAAGGGTGGAAGTTCATGAGCCACTTCAGAGCAGCTTGTTTGCTGCTTTTTAATTGGATTATGGAACAGCTAAAACTTCCCCTCAGACATCTACACACACATTTAGCAAAACAATGTGTGAAGAAGCCATGAGAGTTAAGAGCCTGCATTTTGCCTTTCTGCTGAACCACAAAGCTGGGGAAAGGGCTGATCAGTGTAACAGAGACTGTTATGATCCCAAGGACACAGTTAAATTTCCTGAATTGCTGCCACCACACACAGCATATTTGTTGGTTTTGCTTCTCACCTTTCAAAGTACTATGTTCCTGTTTACTTCAAACAGCCCTTACAAAATGCCAAGGACACAGCAAAGAGCTGCTGATGGTGTTGTAGGAACTCTGCCTTTAACCACAACTCATCATCATGGCTTGGGCTTGGTGAACGAAGATTTTTGGGAGGGGCTCTACCCATGTGGGTGTGTCCTTCAAATCTGCACAGGGGATTTCTCAGGTGAGGCACAGCGTGCACAGAACTGCTCCATCCTTTATTCCTAAGGTTCATCTGCCACAGCTTGGTGAGCTTGGATGGTGACAGTGAAGTCCTCGGGATTAGAACCTACAGCCCCGGTATTGCCAGGAGGTCTCCCATCCAAGTACTAACCAGGCCCAACAACTGAACAATGCACATTTAACTATCATAGCATTTGCACCGCCTTTCAAGGACATTCCAAACAGCAGCTCAGCTTAATTGTTGGGATTTCCTGAGCCCAGTTCCTACTTTCCCAACTTTAGCTGTTTGATGGTTTGAAATTGCTCTGTGGATGTTACAGTGCCAACCTGAACTAGACTTCCTAGGAATTGGAAATAGTTCAAGTTGTTCCATGTGTGAATAAATCGTCCAAGAATCATGTTTTAAATGCTCCTCCCCATTGCTCATCCAAGGGCAGTTACAATCGGGTTTGGGACAGAATAATCTCCCAATTGTACCTGGACTCTAAACCCACAAAATTTAGAAGTACAAATATTATAGTAGGAAAATGGAGTGTCACCTACTCTGGCCACTCAGCTCTACTCCAAGCATGATATTGCAAGGTGAGAGACTTTAGTGTTCATCAGACAAAGTTGTGCTCTTCCTTACAGCAAGAAATCACTCTGTTCCTGATTGCTCTTCATGAAGAGTGAATCAAATACAGGGCGTGGATGGTCCATCCCTGGAAGCGTCCAAGGTCAGGTTGGATGGGGTTGGAAAATGAACCTGATCCAGCAGAAGGTGTCCCTGCCCATGGCAGGGGGTGAAACGAGAGGATCTTTTGGGACCCTCCAACCCAAACCAGCCTGTGATTATAAGATTTAAGGAAGGAACTTGCAAAATCCAAAATAAGAAGGGATGCTTTTTCAAATACTGGAAAAGGGAAGGACTAGGCTGCCAATACAGCCCCAGTTTCTAAGTTTCACTTTGATTTCTCCTTCACAATTTGCTACAGGACACTAGAATTTTGTCAACCCTGTACCCCACATTTGATAAGAAGGCATCTTCTGCTTTTGTCTTTTTAATGACAAACTTACATTGAAGGAAAAAAAAATCAGGTAGCTCAATACTGAAAGCACATCCCAAAAAATCTGGCTGTAGGAACAGGTCAAGAACAGATACAAGCATCACCAGATGGTTTTGTCCTTGACTCTTGCTAGTACTGCAGACAAAGCAAAAGGCAGCCAGCACCCAAGTCTCTTACTCTTCTATGAAATTTATCCAAATCCTGCTTTTATAATGCCCAGAAGAGATGTCAGGAATAATCACACATGCTCACAAGTGTTCCACTCCTCTTGTGCTGACAGAGCTGGAATACTCAGGGTGTTTGTGTTTTGCTGGCTAGCTCCTTACAGCATTTAGACAAGCCCTGCACTTAACTGTGCTGGCTCAGGATATGGCAGTACCGACATCCTACTGGCTCGCCAGAGGAAACACATCCAGGACACAAGTCATGCCAGGGAATCCCTGATTCATTTGCATAGTTAAGGGACCCTTTCTCTTTTGCACAGCAGCCATGGGACACAGGGAACGTGGCTCCAGTAACAGAAGAAATATTGATAAGGATTTTCAGGCAATCCAGTCCCCCCCTGTAATTAATGCATAAAGAGGACTTCAAACAGGACCACTGTCACAGCAACTTCATTTCAGAAAGCTGAGTGTAGTTGCTAAGAACCATCATTCTGCTGTGCTGACCAATGCTGAGGTGCCAGTGGCCACTCCAAGGCCAAGACATCCTCAGGCCTGCACTAGGGGTCAAGTTTTACAAACAAGGGATGCAAAAAAGTAATTGTCAACATATTGTTACCACACTGAGAGACACTGGAAATATGCACATGGACCTGTTGAGCTCTGGTCTCAATCCTTCTTTCGAGGAGTGTGAATGAATCTCACTAGAGGACCAGCTTTCCATGAAGTTCTTTTAGAGAGGAGCAGTTCTCTGTCAAGTCTGACTTGCTCCATGATCCAAGGTAGCTTAATACTTGTGTCAAGTTTAAGGAAGGTAAACATTTCCTCAAGTGTAGCTCAAGTCTTATGTCTGCATTAAACTTGTTCTCTCAGTATGAATTCTGTAGGAAGCTCCCAGTACTGCCCTCCTGTTTGAAATCCAAAGCAGGAGGTACCATCAAGACTGCAAAACCTTTTCTAGTCATTAGGCTAAAATGCATTGTCTTCACCTAAAGTACCTTCAATTTAAAGAGAATTCTTCATTACAAATGAACCTGAGTCATGTGGGTAACACTGCAGTACCAAGTACTCAGAAGCAGCACGGATTTAGCCATTATTTGTCAGACTCCATGGCTGTATTACAATCCTGGGAAAGTTTAGCCTGGCAGCTCAAGTCCAGTTGCTTTTTCCACGCTTGGGATAAGAGCAGCACGAAGCCTGAGCCATGTAAAAGTAACAGTAACCTGATCTTATGGCAATGCCAGGCATGGGTGCAGTTCAGGCTCTTGGAACATGACTGCACTCCTCTGTTTTGGCACTAGTACAGATACTCACCTGCAATGAAGTCCAGCTTTCTAGAGATGATTGGAAAAGGGCAAGAAACTGAATTTCAAGATAATTGTTTACACCATCAAGCAATTCCAAGACAGAAAAGACGGCATCAAGTCACATTTCACATGTGCCCCATGCCTGACTCTTCGTCTGGACAGATATGTGAGCTGGGAGCAGAGTGCAGCTGTCACACCCAGCCATACCTGCACAAAGTACCAGGTGAGAAACAGGGATAGAAGGAGCTTGTGCTCTCAAGAACAAGGCCAAGGGCATTTTAAGAGCTACCAAGTCTCTCACTAAACAAGTTTCTCCACAAAGCCAGGGTCATTTGTGATTTCCCCGGCACAAGGAGGCAGAGCAAGAATCCCATTACACTGCAATGAACACAAAAGTTTGAATCACCAATTTAATTTTATACAAGTCAAACTACACGTTGTATAAAGAGTACAAGGCAGTTCTAACGTTTGCTACTGCATGTTACAAAAATCAATTTAGCTATAAAGGGAAATTTTGGGGATGAATCCTATTCCACAATTTAAGTGAATTGGCAACTGTGGTTTAGCAAAGCCTTTGTTAAAACTAGAACTCTAGCTCCAGGAGATTACATTTCCAATGAAGTTCAGACCTACATACAAGAGGATTATAGTTCTAGTCTGAAGCAAAATGTTAACTAAAGTGAGTCAAAGGGGAGGGAAGACAGATTTCTTTACTTGGGTTTCATATCCAAGAGATTTAGAGGCTGACAAACCATACAACATACTAGTGACCTGGACCACAGCCAAGAGACACCTTCGTGTCTGACAACGACACGATATTCAAGCAAAAAATGGCAGAAAGCTTTAATTCTTTCAAGTCTGAAACAAAGGGGTTTTCAGCAATACTGTAGGATACAGGTTCCAGAGTACCTTTACCTTTAACACAGTCACAGTATGGGGGGAATGTTCTTTTGGCAAGTTAAGGTACAACATAAATCCTCCAACTTGAGTTTATTGCTGATCTAAAATCCTTCCAGTACTGTTACTGGTTTATATAATTTGCGACCTGCTTCCAAAATAACAATAAACCAGAGAATTGTGTGGCCTGCCAAGCAAGGGAATCCCACCTTTGGCAGCAACCTGAAACCTGTGAAGCTCATGACAGCCATAGTTCTAACGTAATGAAAAAACATATGAAAAAAGGATACTTTCAAAAGAGCCCAGATTTTAGCCTGTTTATATTCAGTTTATTTTTAATAAAAAAACACTTTGCATTTAAGAGTAATTAAGTTACTCCTGCAGAAATGCTATAAAATCAAACTTGCACCTGAATTTCTACAAAAGGGAGACTTTCCCTGCTTTGTACCACCATCCCATCTCATACTGTCAATTTGGGATACAAATTAAACCTTTATGCCTCATGACTTAATTCTTAGGCCATTCAGTCCTGCAAGAGAAAAAACCAACTTCTGAAGTACTAACACTAATGGCCTGACAGGTAGGAAAATGTTCCGTAATAGTGCGCAAGGTGAGAGTTCTAGTCCTAATCCCTTGAACTAGATCTTGATCGCGAGCGAGACTTTGAATGAGACCTGGAGTGGGACCTGGATGCAGCTCTTTTGGGTGGTGACTCAGAACGAGCCTTAGCAGATGGCTGCTGCTGTGGAGAATTGGAACGAGACCTGCTCCTTGACCTGGACTTAGACTTAGCATCTCCTTTACCATTTTCTTTGGGAGATCGAGACCTGGACCTGGATCTGGATCGAGACTTCTCAGACTTCTCCTTGGATCTGCTGTGAGAGCGTGAACCCCTGTCAGACTTGGGTTTTGATTTGCTCTTTGATCTGGACTTCCTGCTTTTGGATCTGGAACGTGAGCGGTCTTTGCTTCGTGACCTGGATTTAGATCTTTTAAAGAGAAACAAGAGTTCATTCTGTGCGACCTGAAGTGTACTTAAAAGTGCCTGTAAAGATCTGTCAGTGAGCAGCAGGCCTGGTACTGACAGTGCTAACACTGTGGCACTTACCGTGAACGGCTTTTGGAGATGCTACGGGACCTGCTGCGGCTGCTCCGACTTCTCCGACTTCTGCTTCTAGACCGTCTCCTGGATCGTGACCTACAAACATTTAAAATTTAACTTACCCCTTCTTCCTTGCCTGGTGTGCCCCACATCATCTGTAAGAGTCCTAGTGTGGTTTGGGATGCAGGGGACCTCAAAGAACATCTGGTTCCAACCCCCAGCCATGGGCAGGGACCCATTCCACTAAGACCATGTTAAGCTACAAGCTTAACACTCCCAGGGATGGGGCAGACACAGCTTCTCTGGGCAACCTGTGCCAGTGCCTCACCACTCTCAAAGGAAAGAATCTCTTCCTAAATGCATCTACTGCATTATGCTACCTAGTAGAGTAACAGAGAAAAGCTGCTACAGAACTTCTCAAGAGCAAGGATGGCCACACCAATACACACTATTAACCCACCCAGATTCAATGTACCATCATTGAATCACATCTGAGGTTTCACATGTGACAAAACTGCTCAAACCTGGCTTTGCTGTATTGCATAAAATAATTCCTTCTACACTTTCAGGCCCCACCCTATTCCTAAACTGTCAGCTAAAGGTTAACTACTGCAGGTATGGTACTTAACCCCATTCTGAGGGGCTTGATCCAACATGTCCTGAGAGTTACCTTGACCTGCTGCCAGAGTAGGACCGTCTATGGCTTGAGCGTGGCTTGTCTTCAACCAGCCTGATCTTCCTGCCATTTATCTCTGTGCCATCCAGTTTATCCAGCGCACGCTTCATGTCCGAATAGGACCGGAACTCGATCACTCCTTCATTCGTACGCTCTTTGTGAGCATCTGCATAGGTCACCTCCCCAGCCTGCCTCATGAAATCCTTCGGAGAGCAAAGAACAGTCACAGAACACACTACAGGCTGGGGCTCTGCTACCAGCACTCAATGCATGCAAACATCCATGCACAAACACTTTTTAATTACTGCTACTAATTCAGTATCAACACTGCTATTAAAGAAAGCTACTGCACCCTGCTTGTCACAACAAGGTGCACGATAGAACATCAATACGTACTTTCAAATCCTGCCAACTACAGCGACTGGAAAGGTTTTCAACAATCAGTCTGAACTCTGTACGAACGGGTGGTCCGTATTTATCTCGTCCTGATTGTCTGCGACTGCTATATCCGCTACTCCCACCTTGATTGTACAAAGAAACAAAGTTAGATGGTCTCCTAGCATGAAGAAAGCTCAATCTTCTGAAAAAGTTAGTTTAACAGTCATATTTACTGGAGTAGGACTTTATTTCTCTAAGCCTCCAATAAACTTTGCAATTTTGCCATAATCTATATTAATGGCAAATCAAACAGACTAAAATCCTACAAGTCTGTGCTCCTAAGATCTGTTAGAGAGTGACTGCTCCTTATTAGATTCACCTTGCTAAGTTTTATTTTACAGAACATTGTAAAATATAAAACTTAACCAATTACATGCATTTCTACATTTTACAAAAACGTTACTAGTTACACTAAGTACTTACATCACAGTATGAGGTTTTTGGTGGTGGTTTGGCCACAAAACACGCAAGGTAACAGTCACCTAGTTCAGTTTAACCAGTTTTGTCTAACCCTTGGAATCCTCACCATCACCCTGCGTCTAATGGCAAAAGGCTGCTGTCGTCATGGCTTCCGGTAAGGTCAGCCAAAGGGTCATAGGGCAAGGGTCACACAATGTATGGAAAAGCCATGGCCAGGAAAGGCAGTCATCTTAGCCTCAGTGGACACAGCCTCAGCCCCACTGGTCACTTTTAAATTGAAACATCAAGGACTTGTTAAAAAGTTTGAATTGAACATGCAACAATTTTAAAACAACATACATTTGATTCTTTTTAAAAAGACAGAAACCCACCCCCCCAACACCACGCTTCCAGAGACCACCGAAAAATCAACCGTAGTACTATTACAGTACTAGGTTGGTTAAACTCTATAGAGCTCACTCAAGAAGCTACACGAGTGAGCTGAGCGTTAAAATATTCACAATATCCCCCCCTTAGCATAACAAATTCCTGCTCCAAAACCTCCCCCCACGCCTCCCATATACCCAACTGAAACATTCACATGAAAGTTCACAGCTGAGCGATTCTCCCCCAATTACGCAACGATATTTATACGTTAACATTACTGATGCAACATCGCTGTCACATCTAAACGCTCCCAAGAAAACTGGAGCCTGCAAATCAACAGAGCAAACCCTTTCTAGAAGCCCCCTATTCCGCAGCCACAAGTGCTACGGGATACCAGAGCGCACCGCCGGTGGCGGCGAAAACGCTGCAGTCCCTTCGGTGCGCCGGGTACCCCCCGCTAGCGACCCCCCCAGCCCCGGGACCCGGCCCCAGCCGAGCCCCCCCGGCCCTGCCCTGCCCTGCCCGCCGCCGCCGCCCCTCGCCCCGCGGGGAGGGACGGGCCCGGACTCACTGCGGCTGCTGTAGCTGTAGCCGTCCCTGTCACGGCGGGGGCCGCGGGCGTGTTCCACGATCACCCGCTCCCCGCACAGATCCTTCCCGTTCAGCTCGTACACGGCATCGTCGGCGTCGCGGGAGTCCTCGAACTCCACGAAGCCGTAGCTGGGGGCAGAAGGGCCCGCTGAGGCGGCGGCGGGGACAGAGCGCGGCGGTCCCGGGCCGGTGCCGCGGCCCCCCCGCTCCCTCCGCGCCGCCATCTTGCGCCGGCGCCACGCGGCACGGCCGCGACATGGACGGGCTCGGCCCGCGGCCCGCGGCGGGTTCCAACGGACGCACGGACGGCGCTCACCCGTTTTTGAGGTCAACCTCGAGCAGGCGGCCGTAGCCGCTGAAGAAGCGCTGGATGTCCTTCTCCCGGACGTGGTAGCTCAGGCGGCCGATGTAGACGCGCGGCATATTCGCGGCGGGTTGGGAGGGGGAGGAGAGGAGAGAGAGGAGCGGAGAAGAAAGAGGAGGGGGAGACGAAGAAAGAGAGAGGGAGGGAGGAAAGAAGGGAGGGAAGGAGAGGGAGGGGAAAAGAGAGAGAGACAGGGGGAGAGAGAGGCCAGGAGCGAGCGAGCGCTGGCGGCGCAAAGGGCGGAGGCGCAGCGGGCCCGCTCCGCACTGCCGGGCCTGGCGCACCACAATGGCGCCCGCCGCTCGCCGCCGCTTTTATGGAGGGGGCGGGCCCGCGTGACGTCACCGCGTGCGCGCGCTCACGGCGTGGCGCTGCAGGCGGGGGCACGCGGAGGCGGGGGGGGCTTTGCGCATGCGCGGCCTCGGCCGCAGGAGAGAGTGATGGGTTTCTATCGAAGTCTTAAAATGTAAAAAAATCCACTTGTTTAAGTCATTCGTGTCTCCTTTGAGATAATTAGAGGTTGTAGTGTCTGATCCCACAGCTTGGCTTCCCACTACAGCTGGATTCTGTTATTTGCCATTCCTGTTCCCCCCAAAGGGTAACAATTCCATGGCTCAGATTTAAAACCCTTCGATATGGACGTTCAGCTGGAACTGTCTGTGCTGGCACCTACGGAGCCGCATGTCAGACTCACTGGGAACAACCCAGTCAGACAGTTCTTGCTAAAACGTCCAGTGCCTGCTGAAAACTCTGTGTAAAGCCTGGACTGAAGCTCAAGAGTAAGGAAAACTCAGCCTGTTCTTGAGGGCTTCCCTGCATGTGGGTGTTCTTCAGGATCAGAGCCTTAAGGAAGTGCCTTTTTCTAAAGATCTGCCCTTCAGTGCTTTCCTCACAGCCCAGCAAAGCTGCTCTTTCGTAGATGATGATGCTCATTTCAGCATCTCTATCTCTCAGTGTAAGGAATTCCTCTCCCTATTCCAACAGGGAAAAATAAATTCTTCATGGCAAAATTGCTGTCCGTGCAGTCTCTGAGCTGTCAGCCCTCAGCTGGTGTTTACTCTCTGCCTTTCCTGGGGAGAACATCCCTGGAAATGGATGAAAACCTGCCTGTTCAGCTCAGGGCCATGTGCAGTGGGAGTGAGCACAGGGCCTCTCTGGTGGAACAGCCCAAAGCTCTTGGCATGTGGCAACAGAGTGAGATTTGCTGGGGTCACATGAAAAGAGACAGAGGATTCACAGTAGAATATTACCTCTTTCTTTTTTGTTTTTCTGTTTCTGTCCCTGAGGAGGAATAAAGGATCTTCAAGGTGCCTCC
The DNA here is from genome assembly GCA_035041345.1 of Poliocrania exsul. NCBI lineage: Eukaryota > Metazoa > Chordata > Aves > Passeriformes > Thamnophilidae > Poliocrania > Poliocrania exsul. Next base: position 1,197,782 of record JAWWLZ010000053.1, on the reverse strand, counting down.
TCACTGGGTGCCATATCCCCCTCCAGTGCTCACTCAAGCCATTTGCAAATCTCTTCTTCTCACACCCCTGCCCTTTTTTCACTGTTCCCCAGTAATCAGTGATGTGTTTTCCACATTGTTCCTTCTTTCTCTATCCTTCTTCCACCTTGGGGGACTTTGTGGCTGGGTTAGGATCAGCCTGGGGCCCAGAAGGAGAATGACAAAACTTCCCCCTATTCCAAGGCTGTTCAGGGACTTCTCTGACCAACTTTGGCAGTAACTAAAATGGCCCCAGGCCTGTGCTGTCTTATTCCTTCTCTTATGGTCTGTTGGAAACCCTGGAAAGGCAGGAACTGGCTGTAAAACAGCGACACAGTGATCAGAGGTGAATCTCACCTCTCACACAGTCCAGGCAGGCTGGCAGAGGTTGCTCAAAGCAGATGCAGATCAGATCCAATTATCTTTTCCATCCTTCCAGATCAGTGGTCACAGGCTGTTTCCCTGGCCTTTCTCTGTTGGATCCTGTCACTTTTACACCCTTGACTTGACAGTCCTGTTCCTGACACACACAAGCACATGTGGAAGCAGGTTCAGCCTCTGAATCAATAGCTTTCCTCACACCCAATGGGACCTGTGTCCCTGACCCCTGGGACCCAGGATGAGCCCCTGGGACCCAGGATGAGCATCTGGGACCCAGGATGAGCCCCTGGGACCCAGGGTAAGCCCCTCCAGTGTGTTAATTTTATGGCTTGATTTGCCAAATCAACTGGAGCTGCAGAAATGGAACTCAAACTCTTTAGTTCAAACCTTTGTTCTTTTTTCCTGGGCATTTAAGAGAAAGAAATGACAAGCATCACAGTCTTTTCATACAAGTGCCTCAGTGGAAGGTGGGAGGAGTGTCAAAAGAGGAAATTGCAGTTCATGACTCTGCTGACATGACTCTGCCTGTCTGCATTAGTGGCTGGAATGGAACTTTTTCCCCCTGTTTCTTTTCAAAATGTGAGGGAATGTCCTCTTATGCCTTGTGGGTCCCCTCTAGGCATAGTGTTTGAAGTGTCCAATCCAGGACAGCAGCCAAGCATGGATGCCTGGGGGCTGTCCTGGCTCTCAGACTCTTCCTCTCTCTCCTGCAAATGGATTCATTCCCCCATGGTCCCTCCATCTGAGCAAGGGCCCCAACATGGGGCTGGGTGGGCATTTGCACAGCTAGAGCTCACACATACAGAGACAAATGGATATCCTTGGGCTGTGAAAGTGCTTTTTCTTCTCCCCAGTAGCACTGGATGTGGTTATGTGGACTGTTGCATCTCCTACCTGGTCACAGACTCTCTGGTCTAGGTGGAGGTCCTGCCTGCTCCTGAGGAAGATCACAAAAGGAATGCCATCTGTTCTGTGCCCAGAAAAGGCACCAATTACACTCTGAACCCAAAACACAGAATCATAGAGTCAACTGGGTTGGAAGAGACCTCTGAGATCATAAAGTGCAACCCTTGATCCAACCCCACTTTGATCACCAGATCATGGCACTCAGTGCCACATCCAGTCTCGTCTTAAAAACCTCCAGGGATGGAGAATCCACCCCCTCTCTTGGCAGCCCATTTCAGAGCCTGATTACTGTCTCTGGAAAGAATTTCTTT
>JAWWLZ010000053.1:1180123-1191832 GCA_035041345.1 Poliocrania exsul | reverse complement strand
TGAGACATCTGCCAGCTGCTTGTAGAATAATTCATCCCCTTCATCATCCTGGTTGGGTGGCCTGTAACAGACTCCCACCAGGATGTCAGCCTTGTTGGCCTTCCCCCTGATCCTCATCCACAGGCACTCAACCTGATCGTTGGTGACCTCAAGTCAAGAGACTCTCTAACATTTAGAGCCATCCCTCCACCTCTCCTACCTTGCCTGTCCTTTCTGTAGCCACTCATAGCAGCACTCCAGTCATGCCAGTCATCCCACCACATTTCTGTGATGGCAAGTCCATCAGAGCTTTCCTGCTGCACTGTGGATTCCAGCTCCTCTTGTTTGTTACCCCAACTGCACGCATTGGTGTACATGCACTTCAGCTGGGCTGCTGATTTCACCTTAACTCGGGCTCTCCACCCTTTGACTTATCTCTGGAGAGCCTGGTTTCAATTCTTTCCCCCTTCAAACCTGGTTTAAAGCCCTCCTGACCAGCCCCACCAACTGATGGGCTATAGTCCTTTTTCTCTTGCTAGATAGATGAAGCCTGTCTGATTTGAGGAGACTGGGTACCGTGCAGTTTGCCCCATGGTATAAACCCCCAAATTTCAGAGGTGGCACCAATCCTTTAGCCACCTATTGATAAATGGGCTTTCCTGCTCCTCTTGTCATTCATCTCCTCATTCATCCTGGCTAGCACAGGAACTGAGGCAAATACCACCTGTGCTCCTGTCCCATGAACTGATCAACCCAGTGCCTCGAAATCCTTTTTAATTACCCTGGTACTCCTTCCATTAATGTCGTCACTGCCAGCCTGGACTACCAATAGTGGATAATAATCTGAGGGCTGAATTAGGAAGTCTCTGACTAATATCCCTCACCCTGGCCCTGAGAAGGCAGCAAACCTTCCTGTGGGATGGATCTGGTTGCTACACAGGGCCCTCAGTTCCCCTCAAAAGGGAGTCACCAACTAAAACCACCCTTGTCTTTGCCCTTATGGCTGTAGTTGTAATCCAGCTGGTAGACGGGGGGCAACCAGGAGACACCCCAGACAGATCTCCCTCTGCACTGTCCTTGACTTTGTGGCTCCAAGGCCTCATATCTGTTCTTTAAGGGCACCTGGGGAGGTGATGGGGGTCGAGAGGGGCTTCTTTTACCTCTCCAATCAGGGACCTGTTTCCATTCCCCCCAGTCCACTTGGTTTGCTCCATCTGCCTGATGGCAGGAGGGGCAGGGCTTCACCAGCTCCTGCTGGGCTTCCTTAGGGGTTCAAAGGGTGTGACTCCACCAGGCAATTTCCCTCTCACTTTCCTCAGTGCTTCTTAGCCTTGGGGCCTGTATAGAAGTGCTGTTGTCTCAGCGTATCTTACGTGTTTTTCTAAAAATCAGTTGCTCTATGTACATGAAGGGTCTAGATCCAGCTGGCACCCTGCTGGGTTAATAACATTGTGCTGGCTGAGACTTGAGAGTTAATTTTCCTCCCAATAGCTTGTATGTGACTGTCTTTGGGATCTGTGCTAAAAACAGTCCTGATAACCCAGGGATGTTTTAGTTCCTGCTGAGCAATGCTGACACAGTCAGAGGCTTTTTTGGTCCTCACCCCACCAGTGAGGGGCCTGGGCAGGGCACAAGGAGTTGGGGGGACACAGCTAGGACAGCTGACCCCAGCTGAGCCCAGGGATATATTCCAGACCATAATGGAGCCATTATCACATGTAAAGCCTGGGAAGAGGGAAGAGGGGGATGTTTGGAGTGTTGATGTTTGTCTGCCCAAGTCACCATTACTGTGATGGAGCCTTGCTGTCCTGGGGATGCCTGAGCACCCTCCTGCCATGGGAAGAGAGGGATGGATACTTTGGTTTACTTTGCCTTTGTGTTCATCAGTCAAAACCACTCCTTTTTGGGGCACAAGTATGGGGATCAAAGAGTTCAAGATAATGACAGATTTGGGAGTGTGCCAAATGGAATTTATAGCTATTAGTGCTGTTTAGCTATTAATTGACAGCCTCTGTGCTCTCCATGAGTCTCAGCTCTGTTGATTGAAGTCTAGTGCTTGTTAGTGACAGCTTTTGGCTTTCCCTGCTCACTGTGGTGGTGATCACCTCACTGTGCTGTGCCTGGGAGCACTTTGGTAACAGCCAGGTGATGGGGCTGTACTGGTGGTGACCAGGGCCACATCCATGTGCTGTGTCTGTGCTGCTGCACTTGGCAGCCTAGGACTCCAGTGTGAGCTCCAGTTGACAGGACTGGGAGCTAGGGATGAGGCCGTGTGGGAACAGAACATCCTGAAGCATATGTGGCCATGGATAAGTCCAGCCCAGAGCAGGTGCATCTCAGACTGTCTGGCCATGGTCATATCCATTCCACAGCAGCTGTACCTGTGAAGGGATTGTGGCCCAAGGATAAGTCCATGCTGGAGAAGGTACATCTCAGAGTGTCTATGGCTGTGGGATAAATCCATGCTGCAGCTGGTACACCTTGAAGCACCGGTGGCAGTGCATGAGGTCCTGCTAGAGCACCTGTGGCCATGGGGAAGCACAAACAGAGCAGGTGTACTCCTGAAGGGACTGAAGGCAGGGCTAAGGCCATGTTGGAGCAGGGTCACTCCCAACGGGGCTGTGGCTGTGGATAAGACCCCGCTGGAGCACGTGTGTCTCTGAAGGCATTGTGGTCCCTGATGAGGCCACACTGGAGCAGGTGCACCTCACAGTGGCTGTAGCTGTGGATAGGTCTAAGCCAGAGCAGGTATATCTCTGGAGAGACTGTGGCTCATGGATAAGGCCCCACTTAGAGGAGGTACACACCTAAGGGACTGCAGTCTGTGAATAAATCCAAGGCAGAGCAGGGACAGGGGAGGAGGGAAGAGTTCACTGCAATGTTAAACCTGATGTTCCGGTCCAAAGGGACGAGGGGTAGAAGTTGTAATGGAAATATCTTTAAATTGTTGTAGCCCATTATTTGAGATGCATGTTATGGAATTACTGAAGCAGGAACCACCTGAACCTGCAGAGAAGCTGTACAAGAGGAAGTGCCAGTGCAGCAGTGACCCTACCTGAGCTGGCTTTGGTGCCCAGTAACTCCACACAACACAGCACCTTTTGTACCCTGAATTATCACCAGAACAGATGGAGCCCAAAGCCACGGACTCAATGAACTCAGTGGTCACTTTGTGAATATTTGTGGATATTTTACAGACATTTTACACAGTGGAGTAGGGGAATTTTATTTTACACATACACTAGGGGAGTGATATTTCTGTATTATATCAAAGGATGGGAAGGGGGCTGATGGTTAATGAGGTTGTGTGGATAGTGTGGGACCTGAGTGTGACATGAATGGTATGGAATATGCTGGTTTAGGTTGGGATGGAATTAATTTTCTTCACAGCAGCTGGTAAGTGTTTTGGATCTGTGCTGAAAACAGTCCTGATAACACAGGGATGTTTTAGTTCCTACTAAGCAAGGCCAACACAGTCAGGGCCTGTTCTGCTTCTTACCCCTCCAGTAAGTAACTTAAGGAGAGACACTGCTGAGCTGACTGACCCCAGGGATATTCCTGGCCAGATGGTCTGGAATAGTATGAAAAGAATAAACAGTATAAAAAGGAGAGGGAGGAAGGAAAGGGGAGACATTTGTGATGATGGTGTTTGTCTTCCCAAGTTACCATTACCATGATGGATCCTGGTTGTCCTGGGGATGGTTGAACACCTTCCTGCCCATGGGAAGCAGGGAATGAATTCCTTGTTTTGCTCTGCTTGCATGTTCAGCTTTTGCTTCTGGCCTAGTTACAGGGGCCGGGACCAGTTTTTCACTATGTTGGTATAACCAAAACTGTGTATTTTACACCCTGTATGTAATTTCTGATGGACTGTTGATAATGGATCCTTTGCAGCAGCTGCCCAGGGCCCACCTGACACCTCAGGCTACAAGTTGGGTGTTAAAGAACCCTGGGAGATAGGGGAATGTTTCTATCTTCACACCAGTGACTCAGCTGTGATAACTCCCCTCAGGGAGGCATCAGCACCTTCACATCCAGCCTGAGGGGGTCGTTTCTGCTGATGGGCTGGCACCATAGGCAGCTGCAACGACCTAGACCAACAGAGATTCCAAAAATATCCCATGACTCACAGAGTTAAATCACCCATTGTGGAATTCCTCACCCTGGGGGAGGTACTGGGCATTCCCATCTGAACCTGAGCAGATATAATCTTGGGGTTTTGGGACTTCTGGTACCACTTGTCAGATCCAGAAAGGGACCAGAACCTCAACAAGACTGCAACTGCCAGTCTTGACAAGACTGTGACCATCATCTTCATCAACAGGTTTCTTTTCCTTTTGCTTTGCACCCAGGGAGACCACATGGAGCTCAGCACAGGGTCCAATGAACATAATCTGGTTTTGTGCCAGGGTGCTGGGTTATACATCGGGGTTTGTGGGTTAAAACCAGTATTTCTCTGTATCATTGTATTTTTTGGTAAATTGTAACTATGACTTGTAATCTCTCTTTAGTTGGTTCATTTCTCCCACCAATTTACCTTTAAAACAGCACAACTTTCCCTTTTTCCACGGGAGAAACCCCATGAGTCTTCTCACTTTTAATTCTCTCCCCTGTTCCACTGCGGGGATTGAGTGGCTGCACAGGGCTAAGGTTAAACCCTGCCAGACATGTCACAGAATGCATGGGAAACCTTGGTCTGAGGTTAGACTGACTAAGAAGCTTCTGCTCTGGGATGTCTCCAAGCCTGAATCCCCAAATTCTGCTGCCTTATGAAAATATAAAAGATGAATGATTATTTTCATGTGCCTTCTATTCAGGTCTTCTGGATATCCAGTATGTGGAAGAGAAGGGCAAGAATTTCCATTTTATTTTTTTTCCCAGGATTCTCCTGATGAAAGTCACGGATCTGATCCTGTCCCTCCAGGCAGAGCCAGGATGGGGGATGTTCACATGGACTTCAGTCTGGCTGGCCACAGGGATGGTGGTGATCTTCCACACTGGGAAATTGTAAAGAAGTCATTTTCTTTCCATGACATTATCATTTTAAAAAGTTGTTGGTATTTAATTCCCTTGACTGCCACCCTTCTTTCTGCAGTTCCTGCTACATTATTTAGTGATTGTGTTGGCTGCCCAGCAGAGGGATGTAGAAACCAGCACAGGCACCAAACCTGCTCCCATTACACCCAGTTCTCCCTGCACATGCTGGAGTCGAGGGACCCTGGGGATGACCAGGAGCAGAGGAAGACAGGCAGGGAGGTGATGAAGGGGCTGAGAAGAAGCCATTCAAGCCACCCAGGAGCTGTCAGTGCCGTGTCCCAGTGCCCAGCCTTGCTCTAGGTACACCCAGGGCTGTGCCTTGCCCATCCCTCCATGCACAGTCAGCACATGGACATGATGCCAGCCTGGCATTGCCAGCACCAGGGTTTCTGGCTGGCAGCATCAGGTGAAGGAACACCCAGGAGTGCCCTGCTGCTCAGCCTTTCCTTGATTTATTTGCCTGGAGTGTTGTGAGCTAGATGTCCTTAGGAGCTGAGTAACCTACCACCTCTGTCACCAGCCAGCATGAGGCAGGGTGTGTGGTATCTCTTGGAAGCTCCTTTGACCTCACTGGTGGCAGGAATAGGTGGTGTGTGGTAACTCCTCTCTTATCTTCTCCTCTCCACCTTTTGCAGGCTGTTCTGCCGCTCAGCCAGCTGCCCAGGATGTGTATTTTCCTAATAAGACACTTTGGGGCCTTCAAATTAGGTCCAAATTTCCTTCCCTCCATCTGCTTCCCAGCCTCTGTCCATCTGCTCTTGGTTCATGTCAGGCCTGGCTGACGTTTCTCACAGTGGGTGGGTCTTGGGTGGTGCAGCACAAGGAGCCCCAGGGGTGCCCTGATAAGTGCTCACTGCCTGTCCCTGACATCTGCCAACCCCATGGCCAGGATAACCATCAGTGCCTGGTCACTGCTGCACAGGCAGGGTCTGCCAACACCCAGCGCTGCCTCTCCCCATTCCTGGGTGTGCCGCTCTCCCAGCCCTCCGATGCCAGCCACGGGGGTAGGGGAATCTCGGGATGGGGAGAGCCTGGTATAGGCACAGGTTGGCAGATGGGTGTGCAAAGGGACTCCACAAGCTCAAGTCTGGTCTGAGGATGGTGATTTGCTGAGTCCCTTTGCATGTCGTCCTGGGGTGCTTCTATCCCCTTCTCCAGCTACTGTTCCTGCCCTGGGGTTCAGCACTTTTAATTCTCAATAAAACCCAGAAATTCACTGGACTCCAGGAGCTGGATGAATGGAGGGACTTTGTGACACTGCAGCAGAAGTGTTGTGTCATTAAACTCATGTCCCAGAATATGTTCTTTGCCATTAAGGAAATTAATCATAGATTTATTGGGTTTTTTAGGAAAAACCCTTTTTAATTTCTGTGAATTCTCCCTATGAGTCCTTCTCTGTGCTGCCCATGGTATTTGGCCTCCTTGGCTCAGACTGAAACTTATTTAGCATTAAAAATGCCACTCCCAACAGTATTAATAACACCTAAACCCTTATGAGCTGGAAATCCAAAAAGCTGATCTCTCAGGGAGGAGATTGAAGGCTGATCTCCTCCCTGAAGCACCCTGCCAATGCTCCTGCCCAGCTGTGGGGAAGTGGCAGAGTTGGCAACAGAGGGAACTGGAATGAAAATATTTCTCGAAGGAAGTGGAGGATTAAGGCTTGGCAGCAGAATGGCTGACCTGCTAGTCCAGCTGTCCATGGAACCATAGAGTCATTTAGGTTGGAAAAGAGCTCTGAGATCATCAAACACCAGCCATTAATCCAATGCCAAGTCATGGAGGTGGTGGGATGTGGAGGTTGTGCCTGTGCCCTGGGCTCTTGAGGTGTCCTGTCCTGATTGGTGGAAGACAATTCTCAGAGTGCCAGCAAGGATTTCAGCTGGAGCACCACAATGAACCCAATCAGGAGAGTGGGAGCTGCTGTCAGAGGCTCTAGAGGAGCCCCAGCTCCAGCAGGTCTGGTGAGCAGTGCAAAAAGGGGAAAAACCATCAGGAGTTGCGAGGGTGGTGGATGAGGTCATGACACCCTCTGGGACAGTGCTGGGCTAACCATAGAGGCATCTGGCACCTAAGAGTGGGGCTGGGCTTGGTGATAGCTTGTAGGGAATGATCCTTCCCTGCCCAGGGAGGGGAAAAGTAATTCATTCACCCTGGTAGGACCTCAGAGCATTTCTCTCCAGTCAAGAAAGCAGCTAGCCAGCACTCAGCTGCTTATCCTGAGCTCCAAACATATAATGAATGATGTAAGGTTTTAATGCACATTGCAAGGATAAACATTATCAAATAATTTATTCTTCATCTTTATACATGAGCAGAGATAGAGATTTATTCTTGACAGTGAGCTTTGAATTAGGATCTGTCGAATTTATTTTTCTCCACCACAGCTTTATGTGATCAGACTTCAGAATTAACCTGGTAAATCCAGTAGATCATCTCAGGGCTGTGCCATGTGTGTCTGAGAGAGATTTAACAGCACACAGAACTGAATGGAAGAACCACGCTGGTACAGGTGACAGCTGGCACACCTGAGCTGTCTTTTGGGTTGAGTTTACCTGGGATGGAAGGTGCTACTAAAATGAGAACAGTTTTGTACGTTTTAAATGACACAGAGCAGGAGATCAGCCTGTTTGTGGACTTTCCAAGAAAGGGCAACCTCTGTAAGAATAGTTTCTTAATTTGCTTCTCTCCTGGTTTTACTGAGTTGATTGTTTTTTAATTTCCTTCTATTTTGAAGGCATTACAGATGCTCATATAAATAAAAGGTTTGCAGTTTGCATTCATGGTTTAGTTTTACTATTTTCCCACAACTTGATGACAAGCTTGTTTATGAAAATGGTTTAGTTTTCACTGAGTACAAACATAGGTAAAAGATTGTTTGGGTGTCATTTATTAAGCTAAATAATGATTTTTTTTAATTAACAGTAAAACCTAAAATGCATCCATAGGAAATAAAACAACATGGCTGTAGCATTTGCCAAGTGGTATGAAGACATTGGAGTTGGCTGCATTCCTGGCACCTGGCACTTGCCTAGTTCAGCAGTGCAGAGGATTGCCAGGCTCCTGGGGCCGCAGGCAGCACATCTGTGGGTTTCAGCTGAGGTGTGGTGTGGATCTAAGATTTTCCATGAGATGGCAGAGAGGATTTTGAAAGACTTTCTATCAGTATGGTGACCTCACCATCTCTTGTTTATGTGATGCTGTGGGTGATGTGCAGGGATTTCCCATTGCATCCAATCCTGCTACAACAAGGAGCTGTTAGAAGCTGGGCTGAGCCTGGAGCAAGACATCCCCCAGCCTCTCAGTGGGGGCATTGCCTTGGTGATGATCACCAGAGCCCCAGGGAATGCCTTATTACCAGGGGTAGACACAAGCTTTTTAAGGAGTTGGTGTCTGTATCAGGAAACTGCCCCATTGGCCACTTCTGAAAGCTGCTCCAGTGGCTTCCCCCTCTTCGTAGCAGTCCTTGGGAATGAAGTATTGAGATTTAGGTGAAACTTGGTCAGCTGAATCTGAGCCTTCAAGTCCTTACAGCAAATCTGACCTCCCAGGATGCACTTAAGCTTGCCCTAGACCAGGCCTTAATGAAGCCCTGGCTTACAGACCCTGTTCAAAACTCAGGGCAGGGGGTATACAGGAATGTGAGGAGAAGAGCAGAATGCACAGGGTGAGAAGTGATGACATTAAATCTGAAAACCCATTAAGCTACCTCTAGGGACAGTGGGGAAGAAAGGCTGGGTTTACACAATACAGGCACTGGAGTGGTGTGTCTGCAAGTCAGCTCCTGTGCCCAGACAGGGAGAGCTCTGGAAGGTGAGTCAGAAACTGGCCTGGATCCCATGTGCCATGTGTCCTCTCCGGGGTAAGAGATCCCTGAGGTGTGCACAGGGGTGAAGTTCAGCCCAGAGGTGACAGCTGACACACAGAACCCCTTGCTTGGCAATGTCTGCACATCTCTGGGTGTCAATCTGGAGACATCAGCACCTTTTATTAATGCTGGAGTGCCGGGAGGGGATGGGAAATAGATTGTTTGACCTGTTTCTCTCTGAGTGCAGCAGTTCAATGAAGCTCTTTGCTCAGGGATGAGCACCCACATGACACATCACAAACTGCCACCCCCGGGTCCTGGCAATGCCCAAGTGTGGTGCTGGGCTGTGGGCAGGGCCCAACCATCCCATGGACTCTCCACAGGGTGGCAGTGCCGAGGTAAGGAAGATTCCCAAGGTGACAGCCCTGGGGACAGATCAGGAGAGTGGGGAACTGGGGCGGGAGGTGCTCCTAGGGAAGGTGATGGCAAGTGTAGCACTGCTCCTAACCTTCAGAAATGTCCATACCAATCGCTGCTGTGATTACGCCAAGTAGAGAAAGCAGGAAGGATTAATTACAGGGTTGTTATTTGAGCTGTAGTAAGTTTTCCCTGTGTATCTGGCAGATCTGGGCTGACCACAATCCAGGCGATTTCCCTCCAGAGATGGTGACCCCACCACTGCCCTGGGTGGGCTGTTCCAATGCCTGACCACACCTTCCATGAAGAAATTATTCTTACTCTCCCATTTAAATCTCCCCTGACAGGAGTTAAGGCCATTTTCTCTCATCCTGTCGCTTGTTCCCTGGGAGCAGAGCCTGACCCCCACCTGGCTGCACCCTCCTGTCAGGGAGTTATAGAGAGCCAGAAGGTCCCCCTGAGCCTCCTTTTCTCTGGGCTGAGCCCCTCCAGCTCCATCAGCTGCTCCCCATTAGACTTGTGCTCCAGACCCTTCCCCAGCTCCGTTGGCTTTCTCTGGACATGCCCCAGCCCCTCAATGTCTTTCTTGTTGTGAAGAGCCCTAAACTAACACCACAATTCGAGGGACCTCAGCAGTGCCTTGCACAGGAGTGTGGTCACTGCCCTCGTCCTACTGACCACAGAGAGCTGGTACAAGCCAGGTGCCATTGGCCTTCTTGCACCCTCCCCAACCCTGCTGCAATGACTTTGTCATCTCCATGACACTGAGACTCTGCTGGGCTTTCTGCTTTGCTCAGCAGTTCAGGCACTGATGCTGTGAGTTGCTGGGAGCTTCCTACATCCAGGTGGTCCTCTGGTCCTCCTGTGCAGAAGGATGGGTGGACGTTTAGTGCTCCAGCAACTGCGTGTTGGGTTTCTCCGATTCATGCCAAGTTAGCACAAAATGATCAAAGCAGCCAGTCAGAACTCTTTTTTTTTTCCCTCCAGATCATTGGTGACAGAGATTTTGATCCCTTTGAAGGGAAGAGCTAATTAGCAACTCACTGAATTAAGTAGAAGGTGCAGTGTATGTACTGACTTTTTGCTGTTTTCGGGGCTGCCATGAAGATTGCTCATCCCAACGCAATAATCGTTTCCATAGTGACTGATTTACTTTGTAGGGGAGGAATTGAAGACACAAATAACAAAGACCAAATCTATAATGCAAAGAATCATATGCAAACAGAGTAAACCCTAGGCTTCAGTGTGGGCCCCCTCTGACACAATAAGGGATGATGTGAGGGGGATGCCATGAGCAGAGGAGGGTGAGAAGCACTTGGGTAGAGTGAGGGGCTGTGTGGCTTGGTGCAAGGGCCAGCCAGCATCTCTTCCAGGGAGTTCAGGTGTTTTTCCTGCAGGATATCGTGCTCAGCCACAGCCACAGGCCTCCTTAAAAGTGTGGTGGTTTTAAAGCTAGCCCAGAATGTGCAGAAACAACAGGGTTTGGAAGATAAATTGAATCTTCCCCTATCTGACTTCATCCAGGTGAGCTTTCCACTAGGCCTTTCACTTATTCTGGCTGCAAGTTCTGTGTTTACAGTAATCCCATACACAAGAGCAAATTACCTCCACCTTTCAGCACCCCCTCCCCGTTGACTCATGAATCATAAGCACTGCAGAGGAATGTGCCCAGAGCAGCCTGGCTGAAGCCCACAGCACCCAGCTCACAGCCCCTGGGCAGTGCTGCAGGCTCCATACAGCTCTTACATCCCAGTCTTATGGGGCCTGTTAATGACAAAGTGTGAAGAACAGGTTGGACAAGCAGCCACCAGGGCTGACCTGGCTGTATTTATCCTCTGTAAGTGCAGAGCAGGAGATACTTTGACCTCTAAGTTGTCCACACCTGTGTAACAACCTATTTTACAACCACTCTTCAGTAAGTCCTTGTTTTCTACACCTCATTTCTGTCTTTTTCTTTGTACAGAGAGCAGAGTAAATCTGACTTTGGGAGAGGATTTCCTTGTGCAACAGTCCAGCACAAGCCCAAGGTCCCAGCTCAGCAGGAGACTGGTTTGCTGCCATGCCTGGGTCCCAGCACCAGTGTGTCACTGGATGCTCCAATATGCCCCAGAGCACTGAGCCATCTGCTTTCAAGCATTAAACCAAGTTTATTTCAGTGTGGTAGTTTTGGCTTTAGTTTTAGCTGGGCCTCAGCTTAGCAGGCTCAGAGAGTCTACATAGATTTGAGGGGAGAAGCATCACCTGACTTAAGCAACCAAGGAGACATTTCATATCATTTCATGTCGAAATCAAGTATAAAAGAAGGTGTAGGAGGTGCCTGGCTCAGTCCCCTTCATGGCTGGGTGCCGAGCACACCTGCTGTCACCATTGCTGGGGGTGTTGGGCCTTGTCACCATTTCACAGCTGTTTGGTTTGGGAAATACCTTTTCTTAGCTTTGTTGTTGGTTTTCTCTCTTGCAGGGTATCCTTTG
>JAWWLZ010000053.1:1134007-1148044 GCA_035041345.1 Poliocrania exsul | reverse complement strand
TGTGTGTGTGTGTGTGTGTGTGTGTGTGTGTGTGTGTGTGTGTGTGTGTGTGTCTGTGTGTGTGTGTGTGTGTGTGTCTGTGTGTGTGTGTGTGTGTGTGTGTGTGTGTCTGTGTGTCTGTGTGTCTCTGTGTGTGTGTGTGTGTGTCTGTGTGTCTGTGTGTGTGTTTGCACCCCAAATCCCCTCTCACACATCCATGAATTCACTTCTTCCACACCAGGACTTGTCAATATCCATCAGGGACCATGGGCAGGGCCATTGAGCTGGGCCTGGGACCCAACGTGACTGTTCTTCTCCTTCCCTGGCCCTACTGTATCTGCAGCTGAGCTTCCTCAGCTCCATCACCTGGAGGACAGAGAGCCAGGAAATCCCATCCTGTGGGCAATCTCTCCATGGATATGGGAGGCCCTGTTGTTAAAGTCCCCAAGACTAGGACTGTTCCATGGTGTATGTTCCCTGAAGTCCCTTGGACTGGAAGTCAGGGTTGGGGTTGGGACAGGTGAATACACACCTGCCCACCGTTCCCACCTCCTTCTCTCCTCTCTGGAGGCTCATTTGGTGCTTAGCCTTGCAGAGATTTACCACTCTCTCTTCCAGTGTTATAGTCTGACCAGGCTAAATAAGACTTAATATCTCCCCAGCACTCAGGGGACATGCAGGCCAAGAGCCTCCAGCCCTCCAGAGTGTTCCTTCCACCTCTATTAGGTGCCAGTTAATGGTTAACCTCTGTGAGCTTTCCTCCTGGCAAACAGGGAGTCCTTCATCATTTTCTTTAACCTCTTGGTTAAAGAAAAACCAAGAGAGATGGTTGATATCTGGGGAACTTCTCTCTGTGCCAGGTGGAACTGGTGCCCACTTTGCAGATGTCCAGCAGAAGGTCAGCACCACCCGGCTCCAGCCATAGCCACTGGCACAGTGCAGGACAAGGGGCCAGAGGGGTCAGGTTCACTTAGATGACAGAACCATGGAATCACAGAATGGTTTGGGTTGGAAAGGACCTTAAAGATCATCTATATCCACCTCCCTGCTATGGTCAGGGACACCTTCCACTAGCCCAGGTTGCCCATCCCTAGCACTGTATCTCAAACCCAAGACTAATTTTACACTATTGTCCAATCAAACAGTATATCCATGCACTAATTACTTTATAAAGTCTTTCTTTTAGGAGCCATGTGAGTACCTTTCCCAAACCCCAGACTTCAACATTTAGCCTCTCAAGCTTTAGCAATCAACATGTAGAAGCTTGGTCTGATGGAGGTCAGATGTAGCTGAGGATGGGGTGTCCTGCAGTGACCTCAATGTTTGCCATCAGCAAAAGGGCTAAGGATTCCATTGGGCTGGAAGTCAGGATTCTGCCTGTCTCCTTCTCCATGAATTCACAAGACACTAAGCATGCAGACAACCATCACCTCCCTCATTGCAGAGGAAAAATGGGGGCACAGGTTTCTACTTGCTGCAGAGTTGTTGCACAGAAATTCAGATATTTGAAAGAGGGTCAGATTCTGCTGGTAACAGTGCCAAGTGAGAGAACATTTTGAGGTCTTGTGTTTCACTGGTGGCCATGGGTGGTAGGTGTCCCAGCCCATGGCAGAGGCTTTTAAAGGTGGTTTTTAAGGACCCTTCCTATCCAAACCGTTCTATGATTCTATGATTCTTGTCAAGCCCTCAGCATGTGGTAACTCTCAGACCACATGAGCAGAGGGGCTTGCATTGCCCTTTGGTGGCAGCACCATGGCACAGCACCACAGCAGAATATCATGTCCCTTTGGGCTTGACCAGACTGTTAAAATAGCACTTGATTCTCATTCTTTCTGTCACAATGGCAAAAACAAACAGGCAAAGAGGTTTTGTGCTTGGGTTGTTAAATTTTCATAGCAAGGCTGGTTGAGAGTTGTTTTCCAACTGAATTCAGTTCCTTTGCGCTGCTCCTGGGCTGCAGGGCCTTGGCTGCAAATGTGACAGTGGGGAGCTGCTCCTTTGCTGCTCAGAACCTTGTCATGGGAAAAGCTGACCTGGGAAAGCGTGTTATCACCACCTGATAAGAGACGATAGTGCTAATTTTGGTCCTAAAGTCTTTCCTTAATAGAAATGATCAGCTCATCTTTATCTGGGCAATTACAGCTCTAAAGAGCTCACATAAAGAACATGCACCTTTTGGAACTGCGAGAGAGGAGAGGTTTTTGTGGCTCATGGGAACTGACACTAACAGGGCTTTGTGAAGGAAATTCTCCCTTTGGAGATTAAATCAGCATCTCACTGTTAGAAATTGGACCCTTTTCTCCTATAGAATCTCAGAATCATAGACTGGTCTGAGTTGAAAGGAGCCTTACAGACCATCTCATTCTACCTCGCTCCGCCATGGACAAGGACACCTTCCACTAGACCAGGTTGCTCCAAGCCCCGTCCAGCCTGGCCTTGAACACTTCCAGGGGATGGAGCAGCCACAGCTTCTCTGGGCAACCTGTGCCAGGGCCCCTCCACCCTCACAGAGAAGATTGCTTCCCAATATCCCATATAACCCTGCCCTCTGGCAGTGGGAAGCCATTGCCCCTTGTCCTGTCACTCCAGGCCCTTCTCCAAAGTTCCTCTTCAGCTCTCTTCCAGCACTGGAAGAGGCTCTGAAGTCTCACAGGACAGGCTGTCCCGCGTCTGTCTGATGGGCAGGTGTCTTGTCACTCCCAGCTGTCTTTTGTCCTTGCAGAAGCAGGTGGCAGGACCTGGCTCTGCTCCAATGCCAGTGTGGGTTTGTGGGCAAGGTCTGACATTCTGAGTGGTGTTTTTAAGGATGCCTGCCAGGGGGTTTTGCCAGAAAATGTCCCTCCTGGGGTGTCAGGTCTAATTGCACACACTCATCCCAGCCTAGGTCTGATCAATGTATGCTTGTGCAGTGCAGCTCTGTGCAGGGTGACCTGCTGAGGTGTCACCATACATGTCCCACCACTTGTAGACACATTTTCCAGCAATAAGGAGAGTTTTCCAGCCTGCTCCATCCCTTGCAGCATGGCAAGACACAGTCCTTGCCTCAGCAAAGCTCACTGGTTGCTTTCCACAGCACCAGCCATTGACCTTTCTCTGCTGCCTAAATCCACTGGGGCTGGGCCTTTGGAGCTGGTGCACGGTACCAGCCATGGATCAGGCAAGTGAGGAGCCAGGTGGCACTGCAGGAGGGCATCAGCCTGCCTGGTCTGTTCTCCTGTGGGTGATCTGTCAGCCCAGAGGGTCACTGCACACCATCGGGTTGGCACAGCTGCCCACCGTGGGCACCTGGCCCTGGCACATGGGCAGGGCTGAAACTGGCACTTCTGTGGCAAAAAAACAGGGGGCAAAAATGTGTCTTGTGTGCAAAACATCAGAGCCAAGGGAACAGGATGAATTCCCCAGTTCTCCCACATGCCAGTCCAAGTTGTCTGTGCAAAGAGGAAATCACCGGCAGTTCTGTACTGGATGTGTTCATCTGAGCATCTCCAGTGCCAAGCTTGCAGTGCTGCCCACTCTTGATTGCCACTGACCATCATCTCTCTAATCCCAGTCCTGAAAAGAGGAAGAACCAGTCTCCTCCAGGACAGGGCAAGTGCACATGTTTAGGATGACAAAGCCCTAAGCTAGGACCCTTCTAGACTGAGTTACTTGCAGGGTACATCCCAAGGCAGGAGGTAGGGACTGACACCCCTCAAATGTTGGCTTTGCAGGGAAGTAGGTCCCCTCAGACCCAGCTGGCCACTGGCACTGGGGATGTCCAGCTGTCTCATTGTGAAAGACAAGAGGGTGTCCCCAAAAGCACTCAGCTGCCATCATCATTGGCTGGTGGTCTCTGTGCCCCCTTCAGTTGCAGCAGCAGCTCCCTGGGCTCCTCTCCCAGTTCCAGCACCTCAGAACAGCCACCAGCAAGGGCCTGACCCAGAGTCTCCTTCCCCCAGACTGACTAACTGGAGTGTCACTGAGCCCAAGATCTCTGTGGCCACCACAAGTCCTTCGCCCCAGACATCTGGGGCAGGACTAGGGATCAGGAGAGGTTCCTCCTGCATCTCTTCATCTTGCCCAGTGCACCCTGTGCTGTGGGCATGTGGGTCCTTGGCTGTTGCCAGCAGCGCTTGGAGTGGACCAGCCAGAAGTGTTGAACCCTCCATGACTCCAGTCCTTCTCAGCAGATCCTGCTCAGCTTTGGGCAAGCCCTGCACTGGCTGCAATGAATGAAACAAGACCACAGTGACAAGAGAGCTCCAGCCAGGGAGCAGAGCTGGCACAATGATGAGCCACTCCATAGGCCTCTTCCCTCCTCCTCACTTCTGGTCAAATCAACCAGCATCAGCTGAAGCTGGCAAAGAGCTGGGGGTCTCAGCAACACAATACCCTGAAAAGAGGCCCCCACCATCAAGCCTGGTCCTGTGCTGCTGAGAGAGGTTCCAGCTGGGTGCTGGACATCCCTGGCAGGCAATAGTTCTGCACAGATCTTTATTTTCCAAATATTATTCATGACCTTGTATTTGATGAGCAATAATAAGGCTGGGATCTCACTGTGTGCTGCTGCCAGGGTGCCTGGGCCAGGGAAATTGGCTATGGAGGCCACTGTTGGAAGTGCTTTCACAACATATGGGGGGTTGAGCCCTGGCAGGGATGCTGCTCTCTGTGCCCTTGGCTGTGTGATCAGGGGCAGCTCATGCCAGAGGCTGCAGTGGATGTTGCTTAGAGTCCAAGGAAGTAGGAATCTGGGACAAAACAGGGTTTGTTTCCCCAGCTGTGACTTCTCTCATCAGCTCAGCTGCGAGCTTGTGTTCCCACATCTCAGTGGGGTGGCATCCCCAGGACGATGCTCCTCTTGTCCCATGACATTTGTGGGCTGGAGGCCAAAGGTTCTGTGTCCTCTCTGGAGCCTCACTGGAGACCTGACCACTCCCTTCTTGTGCAGCTTGTGGAACTGGGCCCCACAGAGAGAGATACCGATGGCCAAGGCTGCATGGGAGGAAAGCTCAGCACAACCCTGGAGCACCAACCACATCCTTCAAGGGGCTGGTGTGGTCAGACTTAGGAAGAGGGTGAGCTGGAGCCTTTCCAGGGTTGACACACTGAGGGGCCACCTCCACTTTGGACTCAGGGATGCCCAAGATGAGGAAAATAGAGGGGAGGAGATGGCACAGTGATGTACCAACCCCACAGGTCAGGGACCCTATGGCTCAGGGACCCCAGGATGATGTAGAGCTCCCTGCTGCATCCTACCCATAGATCTCAGCAACCTGATGATCCTGGTGGGATGCTGGTGGACTGAGGCTGTGTGGAGGGCATGAGGTGCAGGCAGTCTCCCTTGCCCCATGGGAAGGAGCACAGAGCTGCTCCCCAGGTTTAGCAGCAGGGTGGCCCCAAGCCAGGGCTGGGCTATGGTCTGGTCCATGCACTGCCCTCCCACCCATGGGCAGAGCCAGCAGTGGGGCACAGCCAGCACTAGGGACACAGAGGGGAGTGGGGTACAACCAGCAGTGGGGCACAGCCCGCAGTGGGGTACAACCAAGAGCCTTGCACTGGGGATTTGACCACTAATCCTCTCTGGCTGTAATTTAGCAAAATTGGTTGGCTTTTCCTATTAACTTCTCCCAGGCTGCCAGGTGCTCCTTGGCCAGCACATCCAACAGTGAGGGACTGTCCTCCTCCACCTTCCTGAACATCTGAAGTGGGAAAGTGGGGTGAAGTGCACAGCACTGGAGAGGTGTCAGGTTAAGTGAGGTGATGCTGGAGCTCAGTTCATGGCAGGGGTTAGACCATTTGGGAGCAAGCCCTGTGTCCCAGGGTATGATGAATATGAGACACAAATCAGTTGGAGAGAACAGCATGGGGGCAGTTCTCCCAGGATTGAGAGGCAGCTGGAATTGCTAGGAGAGAAGGCATGGGGAGTGCTGCCAGGGACAGACAGGTCTGTGGGGTAGAGGAGCCATCCCTCACCTTTGAGGAGCCACCTATGTGGGGCCAGCCAGCCATCAGCACTCTCCCTGCCTGCTCTGCATGGAGCATGCAAGCTCCTGCTTCCAGCATGAGCAGGTTCCCACTCAGCAGTGCTAGTGAAAGCGGTGATCCAGCTAGGTTTTAATCCAGCAGCTGGCAGGCTTTCTGGTGTCCCTGATGCCCCTCCCACTGGTGGGTTGTCAGGGAAAGGCTGCCCTGTCCAAGGAGCTGCAGGTCTCCAGTTTCCATCAGACATGGACCAAAGGCTGATACTCCAGAGAGCTGGGACAAAGCTGTAGGAGTTCAGCAGCTGGAGGTTGCCTGGGACACAGTGGGGAGTGAGTTAGGTGCCCATCACTGCCTGCCCTGCAAGGCCCTTCCTGCCCCACTCATGACTAATAGTGTGATTGTGGCTCGTAGGAAAACACGGAAAGGCTGGAGCACACTCCAGCTATGCTTGAGGCACTGGGATCTGCTTCTATTCAGGGTGGTGTCTCTGGGTCAATTTCTGGCATGTTCTCTGGGATATTTGGTGGGAGATAAGGAACCATGTGAATCCTGCATCCAAACCCATGAGTACCATCACAACATCCAGACCTCAATATAGAGTACTTAGAAACAAATGTGGTTTTAGCAGAGGTTTTGCAAGATATTCAGCACTCCCCATGTGCTGATCCCAGACCAGAGTCCTTTTTCAATGTCCTTGGCAAATCCTTGCAGCACAGTCCTCACCACAATGTCACTCTGCCCAGGTGTAATATCCAGGGGGAAAGTTTTCCTGGATTCCCTTCATTCAGAAGACATCCCAGGCAGGCACCATCAGTAACCACGGGGTGTACTTAAAGATACTGGAGGGAGCATCTACTTGTTGTGACCCTCATTCCTTCAACTTCCCTGCCTCTCTCCATCAGCAGAGAAGGAAGGGTATTGTGCCTATCTTTTCCCCAGTATGGAACCCAGGTATGAAGCACAGACTGATGGAGACTCTTGGGAAAGAAGCACCATTCTTCCTCCATCCATCCCGAACCCTCCCAGTATGAAACATAGTCTCAAATGTGTCTTAGCCCACAAACATTTACTGTCATCATGTATGAAGCTGAAATAGGTCCAAGAAGTCTGCCAGCCCACCTGGGACTGGCAGCAGCAGAGTGGGTTCATCCAGGACAATGTCCACAGAGGTGTGTGGGAGCCACAAGCAGCAGCCTGAGAAGAATCTGCTTGTGCATATATGAGCACTCTGTAACCAGACACATGCAGCAAAACGTAGTAATTAGGCTGGTAATTAGAGTTCAGTGATGGATGGGATGCTCTCATACAGAGGAGGTCATTAACTTCCTTAGACCTGTGGCCAGCTGACCATCACTCCTCAGCTGGATGTCCCCCCACAGACACGTGCTTTCTCAGCCACCAGCCCTGGGCCCCGTGGGAGGCTGGGGGACAGTTCACCAGGCTTGGCTTTGCAAGTTGCAGTAGTTCTGCATGGCTTGGTGCCTTTTCCACCTAATCAGATCCTTAGATCATTCTTGACCCTCTCTTGGTCTTTTTTTCTGCCATTCCAGTCTAGGTTTCACATTTGCCTGTCATAGAGTCATCGAGGTTGGAAAATACCTCCAAGATTAAGTCCAACCATTAACCCAGTACTGCTGTGGTCACCACTAAATCGTGTCACATTCACACACCTTTTGAACACTTCCAGGGATGGCACTTTTGGTGCTGTGCCCAAAAGTGTTAGAAGCTGAGATTTTCACATGGTTCCATGCAATGGGACACTGGGGACTGTAACTGGTCATCTCAAATCCATAACAGATGGCTTCTTTCTTTTTTTCTTCAGGCATCTCCTTCATGCCTGTGATTCTTAACAGAAAAATCTATACAGTCTCAAGATGTTTGCACTGAGAAGAAGTAGCTTGGGCAGTGAGAAAGATTATGTGGGACAAAGTCAGGCTCTTGGGCAGAAATGCCCAGTGTTGGTGGTGCTGTCCCCCCAGGTCAGCAGTCCTGCTGCAATTAGCACTGCAGCCACTCTGGGGCTCCCCAAAGCAGAGGGATTTGGGACAGCCAGTGATAAGCAGCATTCTTCTCACCAGGGCAGCTGAGAGATGCAGGAGCCATGGGAGGGGATGAGATGCTTTCTTTGGGAGTGCTGCAACATGACCCTCATCCCTTCTGCCCCCGAGAGGTGATGTTGGCAGGATGGTCAGATTGGCAGAGTGGGTTAAAGGACCGAGAATCACCACATCCACTCAACCTCTTTGCACCTTGTTCTCCATCTTTCCCTGCTCTCTCTCTCTTTGGTGCCCTGGTGCTCTGCTGGCAGGAGCTTGGCTGCTCTCAGTGGGACAGGCTGGTGTCACTCATCCTCATGCACACCCTGCCACCTTCAAGCTGGCAGTTAATTATGCTGTCCGAGCTTTCCCTTTAATCAGAGCATGGCAGATCTGTGGCAGGGGCTCCCCTCAGGAGAGCTGTACTTTCCTGGCAGCCTCAGGATGGGAAGACACAGGATATCCCATTGCTCTGCCCATCACACAGTCTGGGGCAGAGCCTCAGCTGTGCTGTGTTCCCAAACAGGATAGGACTGATGGTCTCTAGGGTGAGGCAGCCCAGGAATACATCGAGCTGGTTGGTGCAGGAAACCCAGCTAAGGAAGAGGCAGATCCAGTGGCCTCAGGACATGCATTGAGGGCTGGAGCTGCTGCTGGAGCAGGACCTGCCCAGCCCTTCCTCCAGCCTCTCACACCCCCCAGCACAGCAGGAACCCCTTGCCAATATTGTCACTCTCTTTGCCAGTGGCAACTGCCCCCATTGCTGACTGGCTGGGGACCCCATCTCTGGGTCTGCTCTTGCCACTGGAGCACCAGTGCTCTTGGCACCTTGTTACAGCTTTGCTGGGTGGCATCAGGCACCCATGTCCCACCCTGGATCTCCAGTTCCCTGGCTAGAAAGGGGGCAAATGTTCCTTCCACCCAGTCTCCCAGGAGAGCTGCAATGCTTCCCACTGCAATCCTTCTATCCCTGCAAGGCAGCAGGTGGGATGTGTCCTAACTGTGGCACAGGTCATTAATCAATTTGATTAATTAAAAAATGCATTTTCTGCCCCTTTTATTCCTATTTTTCTACCATGTGCATAACTATCTGCAGTGTTGCAACTGTCTGAAAGCCAGCAGGCACTGACAGCATTTCAGGAATAGGTCCTTGGAAACCCTTGGAAAGCACAGGATGAAGACAGTGGGAAGCCTGCACATCTCTCAGGACTTCTGGGTTCCAGACATGCAGGAATAATAAGGGCTTGATCGTCAGATCTGGTGACAGTCTCTGATGACATCTCAGTCCAACGGACTTCTTTGAGCTTGGGATTACAATCAAACAGCCTGGAGGAAGATGGCACCAAGAGCTGGAAATGTTTTCTTTGGATGGAAACATTTGCCTGAGGTCACCACTGCATTCTCACCACCCAAAGTGTATGAAGAGCCAAAGTTGCCGAGAAGCTGGAGGTGAGGAGCTGTGCTTCCTCTCCTGCAGGGTGTCAAATTTCTGCAGCTCTCCTGAGCCCATGGGCACCCCCATGCCTCCCTCTGGGCCCATTTTTATGGTGGGGATGGAGCTGAGGAGCACACAGGCAGCGTCTCACTGATCCCAGCTGGCAGTCAGCTCCCCGAGCTGCACAAAGGGCCTTTTCATGCCCTGCATAAACAAGCGAGAGGCATGAAAGGTTGTTATCGCAGAGCATCAGCACCAGCAGCAGCTCAGGCGGGGATTCCCAAAATAACCTTCTCCCAAAAGTGCACAGACATGCACACCCCTTTTTCCATGCTGCTGGGCTTTATGGAATAAAGGCTTTGGGTGCCCCCACCTCCTTTGCAGAGCCTCAGCTCTGGCTCACAGGCAGCTCTGGACCCCTGTGCCGGGCAGGGCCTCCTGCCCCAGCACACACATGCACACTTTCACCTGGCGTTGGCAGTGAGGAAGAACACAGCCCCACATCAGCTTTTGCTGCATCCCTGTATCTTTCAATCTGATGAAGAATCCTGAGCAGTGATGGTTGATATCTGGAGATGGGCTTTTCCAACACCGGGATTGCAAGGACTGATTAACAGTTTGCTTTGGGCTTGAAAGGTGGACCTCCGAGAGTTTCAAGGTGCTCTTCCTTAGAGGAGGTTTCCTTTTCATAGCTGCACCCAGAAGCTCAATCCTGAGCTGCACACCCCTTATCTCTCTCCTTAAATGAAGAGCAGTTTCCATGTAGAAATAGATTCCAGAGGTGCTACTGGAGGATATGATGATCCTCTTAGCTTTCTATCCCATAAAGCCAAGCAAAGTCACTGCAGAGGTAAATTGCAAGGGGGAAACTTGCTGGAATAAAAGAGTGTGGAACCTCTCAAGAAGGTAGAATCCTAGAATCCCAGAATGGTTTGCGTTAGAAAGGACCTTAAAGACCATCCAGTCCCAGACCTCTGCCATAGGCAGGGACAACTTCCACTAGACCAAGTTGCTGCAAGCCTGGCCTTGAACATTCCAGGGATGGGGCAGCCACAGCTTCTCTGGGCAACCTGTGCCAGGGCCTCATCATGCTTGCAGGGAAGAATTTCTTTATAACATCCAACCTAAATCTCTGTTCTTTCAGTTTAAAACCATTTTGTCTCATCCTGTCACCATCTACCAGTGTAAAAAGCTTCTCTTCCCCATTTTTATAAGCCTAAACCACTGGAAGAGGCTCTGAGGCCTCCAGGCTGGATATCCCCAGCTCTGCCAGCCTCTCTCCAGGGCAGAGGGGCTCCAGCTCTTGGAGCATCTCCATGGGCTCCTCTGGATTCACTCCAACAGCTCCATGACCTTTCTGTGCTGGGAGTCCCAGAGCTGGAGGCAGCACTGCAGGTGGGGTTTCGCCTGAGCAGAGCAGAGGGCCATAATCCCCTCCCTCTCCCTGCTGCCCAGTCCTCTTTCGATGCAGCCCAGATGCAATTGGCTTTTTGGGCTGGCAAAAATCTGGCAAAAGCCTGATGCTCAAGCCTGTCTTAGCATTGAACCATGAAACAACTTCCACCCCTTGCAATTTCTGCTGATCCTCATTTATTTGTGTTTTCTTATGTTGTTTCAAGTTGATTCTGCTGGACGATGGGAATCTGGTCAGGATATCTTCCCTTGGGTTTCAAAAATGACCTGATTCCCCAGAGAAGGAGGGTTTTCCATAGAGCTTCGCAGGGCTTACAGATTTCTCTGTTCACATTGCTGTAGCATGAGGCTCAGAGGTTCCCTTGTGCACCACTGGGCACCAAAGGTCCCCAGTGTCTGATGGACAGGCAGAGGGCCAGTTCCACCCAGTCAAGTGATGGCTGCATTTGGGGTTTAAAACAACTCTGTTTTCTGGAAACATATCTGATATCACTGAAAGAAAAAAAAAAACCCTGAACAAATGACAGCTCCTTTAAATTATTTTTTAAATTTCAGTTATACTCTTGAAAACCTTGTAACATTTACACTTCTTCAATGTTTTCTGGGGGAAAAAAACAAGTCTTGCTGTCCCTTCCCCAGCACCCCATCTGCCATTGGTGGCCAAAGCAGGTATCTCCATTGCTGCCATGATGGCAGCAGGAATTTCATGCAGGAAAGGATGCAGGAAAGCCCATTTGTCTGTTATTGAATAGCTAAGAAAGGGTCCAGCACAGCTGGGGTGACCAACAGCTCACAGAGGATTATTTTGCCCCTGAAGCTCTTTCCCTCATCTCAGAGGGCCAAAGGCCATGCAGCCCAGTGTGGGCAATGATTGCACTTTCTGTGTCTTCATGATGGTTGGAGAGTTTCAGGCTTTATCTTGGTGTTAACGGGAGGGAAGACAGTTCAGGCTGGGCTGTTTGCGCCAGTGCAAGAAAAGGAGTGAAGGATTTGCTGGGGAAATTTGTTCTATATGCTCTTCTTCCAACTCCTTGGCTTCCTGAGGGGAATGCTCCCTGTGGTGGGCAGCGATACCAAGGATACCTGTGCTCAGAACTCTGCCACTGTGGTCACCCACCCACTTATTTGACCCAAATTCACTTAAAAGGGAATTTAACATTTACATTTCCTAGATTTGCCTTTGGAGAATGACAGAACCTCCTGAGCAGCCATCACTATTTTCTCTTTGAAGGCCTGAAAGATGAATGCAGACACTCACAGCAGCCTGCACACACCTACAGTTGTAATTATTTTTTTCAGTGATACAGTGCAGCTTTTCTCCTGCAAAAGTTCCCTACAAATTCAGCATAGCATGGCACACCAGTGATGTCCTGTGCAGCAAATTATGTCCTTTGCAGCACAGCCACCTCGGCAGCAGGTAAAGCACCTCTTGAGCATTTTCCCTTACAGATGTGCAGCAGTGAATGGCTGGAGGGGAAAGTCATGTCTGTATGAGGGATCTCAGCAGCCAGCTGAAAAATCATTTACTTGTAAATGAATGCCCTCCCTCAAGTTGGCTCCCATGTAGTGGGGTGGTTTTTTTTAACAAGAGGTTCCTGCTATTTACCCAACTTTCCAGCTGGGCTTCTCTGCAGCACAAAGCAGCAGGACCTGCCTGAGTTTGTACAGTGAGTCAACAGCTCAGCAGGGGATTAGAGCCCACAGTCCTGCTGGCATCGCTGCCTTGGCTCAAACCACTGGACCATGCAGCCTCATTTTGTTCCTGGTACTCTGCTGGTATGTGGTTTGTCAGGAAAAAAGCCTCAGCGTGGCTAATAAAGGAGGCGCTTTCTAAAGCAGTAAAACAAAGCCTGCCTCATTCCAGGACCTCGTCCCAAGCCATGGCGGTGAAGGGTCAGGCTCCCTTTGTGAGTGGGAACGGCAGGTTTCCTGAAGGCTGGGGGTGAGGAAGCTGAGCAACAGCGCCCAGAGGCAGCAGACACACCCACTGCTGCCAGACAGGTGACCCTGTGCTGACACACTGTGACAAGCCACCCCAGAACAACGTGGCTTGCAGGACAAGCAGAGACAGCCAGGTCGGAGCTTCCCGGCCAGGAAGAGTCCCCTGGCCTCTCTGGCTGATGGAGACCTGCCAGAGCTGCAACCTTCCAGCCTCAGAGGACCAGGACAGTCACCAAGGGCAGATGTGCCACCAGGTAACGGAGCAAAGCCAAGCCTTGGCAGGGCAGTCAAGGGAACAAATGTGCTGCTGGGAGCCCTGCATGGTGTGCAAGTGCAGAGGGCAGGACTTCTCATAGGCTCTGGGAATGAGGAAACCAGATTCATTCCCCCTGTCTGTGAGCACCAATCTGACTACCCAAAGCTTAGACCTAAGGCAGGGAGTGGCCACTGCATCCCTGTTGTGCATCCGGTGCATCCCCATGTACCCAGAGCATTCCTGCATCTAGTATATCCCTGCTGTACATCCAGTCCATCCCTCACCCTCTACTTCCTCACTGTGCATCCAGTGCATCCCTACACCCAGTGCATCCATGCTGTGCACATGGTGCATCCCTGAATCCAGTGCATCTACAGTGCATCCATTGTACCCCAGTGCATCCCCACACCCGGTGCATCCCCACACCTGGTGCATCCCCACACCCAGTACATCCCCACACCCAGTACATCCCCACACCCAGTGCATCCCTGCTGTGCATCCACTGTGCCCATGCATTCGTGCTGTGGGTGCACTCGTGTCTGGCAGAGCAACAGCCCTCGCGTTCCCTGACACCCCCAAAATGCACAAGTCCAATGAGTTGATGTTGTGGAGATCTCCAGGGCCTGGCTTATGGGTGTGCCCTCCAAACGGGCTGTGCACAGCAAGTGGGCTTCCCGGGATGCTCCTGGAAGGACCAGGAACCCCTGGGAGCTGCAGCCCCCGCCGCGTGTCCTGCGTCCGGGGCAGGGAGCGGCAGGAGGCGGCTCTGCGGGGAGGGGGGGTCTGGGGAGGACACTGACGGTGTCTGTGCGGGACCCTGCCCGTGGGCACGCAGGCCGTGCGTGAGAACAGCCTCGGCAGCCCCCGGTGCTTGGGGCAGGGACAGACCCCTGCGCAGGCCGCACCGCCCGCACCGCCCGCAGCCCCGGCGCGGCCCGGGGGCGGTTCCGGCGCGGCGGGGCCGGGGCGGGCCGGGCCGAGCCGTTCCCGCCCCCTCCGCAGCCGCACCGCGGCCC
>JAWWLZ010000053.1:1107382-1126100 GCA_035041345.1 Poliocrania exsul | reverse complement strand
GTGCCAGTGGCATCCTGAGTCTGTGGGCAGTGTGGAATTATGCTGGGACACACATTCAACTCCTGTGCTGTGCACTGGTGTGGGAGTGCTGAGGCCCCATGACACTGGCCCTGTAGTGCCTGTGGGTGGGGGGACCTGGGGTTGTGGGTACCACCAGTGCTGGAACCAAGCACAGAGTGGCTGCCCAGCCCTTCTCATGCACTGGGACAGCTGAGCAGTAAAACCACATGGCAGCTGGGAAAGCATCTCCCTAGTGGGCAGGAGTGTATGGGACCCAGAACCATGGGTGACATCCTGCCTGTGCTTCCCTTTGTGTGACAGATGCAGAGAGCAGGCATAGGGCCACGGATGCAGAGGTGGCTGTGACCCCCTTCTCTTCACGTTATCTCTCATGAGAATTGTTTAAGGGTGCGATTCTCCCTGCTGAAAGGGGATTTTGTTTCCTTGGAGGTGCTGAAGCTCCTGGCCTTATTGATTCAGGTTTTCTGCCTGGGAATACAGCGGGTCCTGTCCTTGTCTGGAAGGGCTGGCTGGAGTCCCTGCAGGAGCTGCCCAGCTGTAGGTCAGTCACTGGTGTTGCCATGCTGCATGGGGACTTGGTCCAAATGGAAAGTGGAGCAGCTTTTGTACCTCTTTGGGAAAGCAGCTGTGGGTCGGTGTTGCTTAGGGCAGGCTGTTGGCCAAACACAGCTGATGTTTGCTTGTGGACAGTGAAAGGATTTTGCTGAATACATGGGAGAGGTGGGAGTTTGCATAGGTCGATGATCCTGCCTGCTTTGCTTCTGCACTGGAGGAAGGCTGGGCCCTGCCTGTCCAAGTATGTTTGAATATTAACCCTTGGAAAAGAGGGAGGAATCGCTGCTGTGCCATGAGACCATGCTTCCTCCTCCATGTCACTGTAGTGCCTGCTGGGCAGATTCTTCTGCCCTGTTAGATGAGTTGTCATGTAAAAAGTGGCCCTAAAAATTCCATTGCAGGTTGGGGGCAGATTTTAGCTCCTGGTGTATCAGACCTGCTGATGACTCCATGGATGAGGAAGTGGAGCTGCCTCCCTTAGGTCCCACATCACTGACCTGCATCATCGCCCACAGCCAAAGCCCTGCTGACCAGATGTTTGTCCTCACTGTCTACTGCGCCCCCACTATGGGGGCTGCACCGTGAGCCAGAGGGATGGGTGACAATGGGGTGTCACAGATGGCCTGAAAGGAGAACACCTGGGTTACACTGAGGGATCTGTGTCACTCCTTGGAGGTGGGTTGGCTCTGCAGCACTGCTGTAGTAAATATTTGCATTTATCCCTGGACAAACAGAGCTGGCTGCGCTGCACGCGGCAGGGCTGCCTTCACATCAGGGCAAACAACATCTAACACAATCCTGAGCTTCCATTCCTTGGCACTTGAGCTAGGCAGGCATCCTCTTATGTGAGCTGTAGCTGTCCTTCTGAGCACTTGCCATCATCTTCTTTTTAACCAAATCTGATTTCTTCTTTGCAGGTTCTGAATTGTGCCCAAAGCAAGTGCTGAGAGCAGCCCCTGGACGCAGCGTGAGTTTATCCTGAAAACTTTTGTTCTCCTTTCCAGATCCCACATGAGACCAAATGGGTTTTGCAGCGTAGAAGGGGTTGCTCAGCTTGGAGAGGTACTGCAGGGAGGTTTGTCTGCCAGAAACCCCCAGCAGGACTAGAAATCTAGCCTGCTCTCATGAAAGCACCAAACTGCTGGGCTTGGGCGGCTTCTGGCTTTCTTTGTGGTGGGATTTTTTCCTGGTTTAGCTGGGACTTGGGCAACAGCCCCTTTGCCAACAGGAAGGTTCCTACTGGTGGAGTGGCTTTGGGATATCACGCTTAGGATTGGGTTTCTGAGCTCTGGGTTTCCATGCTGTCTTTTGTGTGGAGGATCTGAGGAAGGCAGTGTGTTTACACACCAGCTGTGGAGTTTTGCCAGCTGTGAATCCCAGCCCAGGGTTCAGGTCCCTGGGCTCATGGGACTGGACACAGCTGACCTGAGGTGCATCCCAGAGAGCCTGGCACTGCTGGGCAGCAGGGAACAAAGTACAGGGGGGTTCTGAGCTTCAGGATTAAATAGCTGTGATGCCTGAAAGAGTTAAGGGCTTATGGTCCGGGCCTTCTCAGAGGCCCCAAGGTCCCTCCAACTGAAAGGGCTGCTCTGCTCCAGGGCCCCACTGCACAGCGCAGTGACATCCATGTGAAACCAGATGTGAGGAGCTGCTTCTGTGCATCCTGCGGCCAGTGTGGGGCTGGTGGTGGCTGGGAGGACAAGGTTTCCTTCTGCTTTTGCTCTCTGACCTGAGAGGTGAGCGTGGCCAGATCAACACTGCAGTATGACCCTGGCCCGGGGCTGAGATGGCAGGATGGTTTTGTCATCTGAAAACGGGGGATGAGGAGCTCCATAGCTGCACTCTGCTGTCCTGGCTCTTTCCCAGGCAACAGGGCCATGTGGCAGTGGAACTGCCCACATGAGGCAGTGGGTGCAAGTTCTTCCTCCAGAGGGTGGTCAAGCACTGGAACAGGCTCCCAGGGCAGTGTTTGTGGCCCCAAGTCTGACAGAGCTGAAGGAGCATTTGGTCAGTGCTTTCAGGCACATGGTGGGATTGTTGGGGTTGTACTGTGCAGGGCCAGAAGCTGGACTCTGATCCTTCCCACTCAGGAGATTCTATGACTCTGTAAGGGCAGATGCAGGCAGGGGATCTGTTTCTCTTCTGAGGGCTGTGGTGGGCTCCTTGGGGCTAGAGATGTCTCTGGCTCTGAACAGGGCAGGTCCCCATGTTTTATAAGCAGTTCCTCACCATCTGGTGTCTCACCAGCTCTCTTCCTCCAGGCATTTTGTGGATCCAGTGAGATGCCAACCCCACCCATGTCCCAGAGTGCATGTCAGTTTGGAGAGGAAGGAGAGTGACTGGGTTTCCTCTCCTGTCTCTGTGTGCTGAAGAGTTTGGGTGCTAGCTGACCAGTTTTGGAATTGGTTGAGGTGGAGGTGCAGGCCCAGCTTCAATGGTGGATTGCACATGCTCCTGCATCTCTGTGTGCCTCAGTTTTCCTGCAAGATGGAGTCTGGGTGCTGTGGGCTCTGCACTAGGGCTCAGCATGAGGAATGCACTGGCCCTTGCACCCATGGGAGGGTGGGCACTACGCACAGCTGGCATGGGAGTGTTCGGCTCCCTGGCAGTGCCCTACAGGAAGCTCTGCCCTTGCTGCAGTTTCCCACCCTGGGTTGGCATGGGGAACAGGAGGACAGTGCCATCTCCACGGTGACCCCTGGTGCTCAGCCAGCGCCTCTATTTTGCTATTGGCCGAGGTGTCCCAGATGCAGCTGGGGACAGTTGCCCAGGTCTGTGTGTCTTTGGTTTTGTGATTTCCCCTTTCATCTCGTGAGCTGGCATTGAGGACTTGGGGCAGGTGTGGCCCTGCAGAGCTGCTCTGTGTCTGTGCACTCCAGGCAGGCCCACCCAGCCTGTGCTGGTCACCTGGAGCTGAGGGTCTCAGCTCCCTGGCAAGTCTGGGAAAGCAGATCCTTCCCAGCAGAGCTCAGGCCAGCTAGGCCAGCTGCTGCTGTGTGCCAAGGGAGGTGTCCCTCAGCTTTGGGAAAGATTGGTGACACTTGGATCACAGCACAGTGATTGTACTGGCAATGAGCTTCTCCTTTCTCTGTTTCTGCAGCTCCCTCACAGCTGATGCTGTATCCTACCTGCTGGGTGTCTGGAAGGGCTTGCTGCTGGGATTGGGTGGGCGGCAGTGAAGGGAGAGGGCTGATTCCTTGGGAGCTTGCTCAAAGGAGATGATGATCCATTATTTGGACTGTGGTCATTGTAGGTTCCTTCCAACTGAAGTACTCCATGCTCCTCGAAACTGGTGGCAAGGTGTGAGCATTATCTTGGAGAGCATGGCACTTTGCACTATCATTTTAGACGCAAGCAGGGCCCTCCTGGAGCTGCAGAGCAGAAGAAGATGACTGTGGCAGAGCCCTTGGCCCTTCTTTTGGAAGGAAAGAGATGATGGGAGAAGGCTGAGCCTATGCCTGAGCTGGGTTGGCTCTCAAGGGAGCTCTGTTGGCTCCCCTTGTTTCAGGTGACCTTCACCCTCTCAACCTCCACTCTTCCAACACACTGCTTCCCATGGTGTTCTTGCACAGAGAGCACCTGAGCGTCCCTGGCTGCCACATCCCAGCACAGGGTGGCTGAACTCGTGGTCTTTGCCTTGCTCTGAGTGTGGTAGCTGCCAGGGCAGCAGAGGACCTGCAGTAGGATGGGAGCAACTCTACTCACACCAGCAGAGGAAGAGCATTCCCTGGTGGTGGGTGATCTGTGTGGTCTGCAACACCCCTGCCTGCTCCTGGTGTGTATCCAAGTTGCCCTGCTGGTGCCCCACAGTGGCCAGTGGCAGCTGGGTGATCTGAGTTCACAAAGCTTTTGTTTCTGTCTCCCTTCTCTGCTGCACCAGAACATTCCAGGGCTCTGCTCCAGTGCTGTCCCTGTGTGAGAGTTGGAGTACGAGGGGAGGGATGTTTGCAGTGTTGGTGGTCCCAGTGTTTCCCTGAAAAGCCTGTTCCTTATCTGGGCTGACTGTTCCACTTGGCTGTCGTACCTCTTGAACAGCCCCTTCCTCATCCCAGAAAGCATGGGGGGCCAGCAGGGCAGGGCCAGCTCTTGGGCAAAACTACCCCATCCCCCAGGCAGTGGGGTTCTCTGGCAGTGTTGGGATGTGTCACTTCAGGTGGTTTAGCCCCAGAGCTCTGTTCATGGGTAGTTTCTAATGGCTGTGAAGTGCAGGTGGGCACAGAGCAGCTGCCAGGGTATCTCCCCAGCAGCCAGGGCAGGATTAGGTCCTTACAAAAAGAATTGGTCTATGACACTGCACAAATCTCCTTAGACCTGAGAAATGCTGTCAGTCTGGTTTATGGAGTAGTTGGGAAGATGAATCTGTTCTGTGCTCCCTGCCTTCCACCCCGGAGAGCAGTGGGACCCAGGCAGGACTGGCAATGCTGCGATCTCTGGTGCAGCTGGTGGCAGCTGGCAGTGCTGCCTGTGCCCCACCCTGCCTCTGGGTTGCTGGTGCACTTTCTTCTTGATTTGGGGCCTGTCCTGACTGCAAGACATGCCTTGGTCACTGAGCCTTGCTCTGCACCATCACAGCTGCTTTGCCTGGGGCTGAGCAAACAGGTTTGCAATATGTGGCAAAGTGTGCTCTGAAGGCTGGTGGGAGCTCCCTCACTCTTGGGAAAGGCTGACTGCTGGACAAACACCCTGCTTGCCTTGGCTGATTCTTTTAACTTCTTCTACATCACATCACTTAGGAGCTGGGTATCCCCCATGCTGCATCATGGTCAGCTGAGCTGGGGTGCCCACCCATATCTGACCTGTCTGCCCAGCTATTGGAGGCTCCTCTTTCCAGAGCTGTCCCACCTTTGACATACAGGGCTGTCTGCTTGGGCAACAGGTAATGGGGCTTTACTGGGGAGATGCAGCTTTGTTGCTCTTATGGCCATGAGCTTGCCCAAGTCCTCAACAGATCTCAGAGTGATGGATACCTCTGTTCCCATGTCAGGTACCACCTCTCTCCCTGCTTCTGGCCAAGGGTATGGAGGACTGGAATGGGCTTCCTTCTTTGCTAGACTGGTGATCCCACTGGGGCTGTGTGGAAAGGAAGAGCTGTCTGTTCTCAAATCCCTGCGGAGAAGGACTTGCCACCTGGGACTGGTGTTTCAACAGCTTTTTTGGCACAGCAGGACCCATGGATGTGAAGCTGTAGGCAGCATCTGAGCAGGCATGGTGTGGGCTGGGGAGATGCATGACTTGCTCCCAAGGGTGATGCATAGGCTGGACTGTGCTCAGGAGAGCACCTGGCCCTGGTGTGATTTGGGCCACCATCTTCCAACAGCTGGGTACTGGTGGTGACCCTCTCGGGGCTTCTTCCAGCCTATTTCCATCACAGCCCTTGCTGTTCTCTCCTTTTTTCTGTGGCTGATATTTTCCATTCTTGGCTCTCCTCCTTGTTGCTGAAGGGGTTGAACAGTGTTTGGGCTACTTCCTATCTTCAGCAGCTACAAGAACAGGTGCCAAGTACTGCTTGGTGGGAGCTCAACAGGTTCTACTCCCATCTTTGTAGCTGACCAGGGTGCAACTCTGGGATGTCAGGGCTACCTACCTGTCTGGTGCCTCCCTAGGGGAATATTTGATCTCCAGAGGTTGTGTGTTTGTCATGCCTCTGTGTGCAGCATCTCAGGCTGCTGAAAGTGTCCTCAGCATGGCCAGTGCTTGCTCTACTCTGGCATTGCTCAGGGACCTCTGGGCTGGTTCTTCATCTTCATGCTGCCCGGGATTCGGGGTTTGGCTTGTGTCCCTCCCCACCTGCACTGCAGGCAGGATACTTGGTGGGGTGATGGCAGGGGCTGATGGGGCATCAGAAGCAGCTCTGTACTGCAGTGAGGAGCTTTGGGAGCCTGTGAGGCCACTGGACTTGCTGTATGGAGAGTGAGATTGGGCCTTGCTGTCACTGGTATCACCTGGAAATGCTTGTCCAGCTCCCATGTGCATGTAGTCATTGAAGGCAGCTGGCACTGAGGCAGTGTTGTTACTCCACATGTGGCTGTTCCGTAGGTCCCACTTTCCTCCAGCCAAAAGGCCATTGGTTCTCAGTACACTCGGTGGTGGAGGCAGGCAGGGTGAGCAGGAGCACTGCTGCTTCCCAGGACACTGGCATGATGCTTCTTGTTCCTCACTGCAAGGTTGTGTTTAATGATGAATTTTGGATGGAGATTTTGGGATGGATGAATTTGGGAGGATGAGGGAAGGACAGGGCTGCCCTTATCCTGCTAAAAATTCAGCATGGCTTTTGTGCACAAGCCAACTTGGCTGCAAGTGAGAAGGTCAGTACCTGGGTTGCTGGACAGAGAGAGGCATCAGATGTGGCAGATGCTGTGGCCTTGCCAGGTGGTTTGTGTCCCACCCTTTTGCTGCCACCAGTAGCAGTCCCAGTGGCAGTCCCTGACTTGTTGCAGGGCACACAGTGCTGAGACATTTGTGTGCTGTCCTGTCCCAAGGGAGCTTGGGGATGGAGCACTCTCACCAGTGGCTCCTGGTGGCTGTGGCTGCAGCAGTGCTCTGGCTGGATGCCCTGGGCCTGGGGCATGCTTGGTAGAGTCGAGTGGATGT
Source organism: Poliocrania exsul (assembly GCA_035041345.1). NCBI lineage: Eukaryota > Metazoa > Chordata > Aves > Passeriformes > Thamnophilidae > Poliocrania > Poliocrania exsul. Next base: position 1,118,933 of record JAWWLZ010000053.1, on the reverse strand, counting down.
GGGTTCTTCTGGCATGGATTAGGGGCCCATGCTCCAGAGCTGTACTGGGCCCTATGGGATGATGCTGTCTGGGATGCCCATCTCAGTTCATTCACCTGGTGACCAAGATGGGCAGCACTATCTCTTGAAAAGTCCAGGCTTCTCTCCACCTCTAGAAGGGACCCATCATGGACCACCTTTAGGTTCCCGAGGAGTGACCAGCAACTGATGAGCAGAGGCACATGGTGATTTGCCAGTCCAGAAGTGGGAGCAGCGTGTTGCTGCTCTGCCAGGGCTACAGTCCTGCCTGTGTCCCCACATGGCCATCACTCATCCAGCACCTCTTCTAGGCAAGACCACACTGCCCTTTGCTTGCACACTCAGCCCTAGGCACGCCCCAGCAGCTGCCCACACTCTTCCTCCCAGCTGTGGGGTAAGTGTCCTCCCACTGTTTGGAAGCCACGTGGGAAGTGGTAAACCTGTCGGGATGGCTACAAAGGTGTAAGAGGCATCTTCTTCCCCTCATGCTGTGATGAAAGCACTGGAGCCTCATGCTCGTGGGACCTGTGGTGTCACTGCTCCATGCTCAGCAGCCCTGCTGCCAGGCTGGGCTGGGCAGGACAGAGGGCTTAGGCTGGGCTGGACCTGGCTGAGCCTGAAGCCACCACTGGCTTTGTGTCCCCCATCCTGGCTGAGGCTTTCCCAGTTTAGCTGGGAGGCCAGGAGCCATGCCACTCTCTGTCCAGGTTTTCTTGACCTGGTCCATGGTCCAGGTCCTCCAGGACAAAAACTGCTCTGTTAGGGGTCAACCCAGCTGTGGGGTCCCTGCTTCCAGCTCAGCTGTGGGGTCCCTGCTTCCAGCCCAGCTTTGGCTTCTTTGCTTCTAGCCCAGCTGTGGCAATGGGGGTCTCTGCTCCCAGCTTGGCTGTGGCAGTGGGATCCCTGCTCCAGTACTGGGCTGGGCACAGTACCCTGTAATCTGGGAGCAGAGCTTTGTGTTCAGGGTGCCTGGGTTGGGACCTTCCTATCGGAGCAGGAGGCTCTGCCTACCTTGGGGCTCTGCCCTTGGGTGCAGTGGGAAGGAGAGGCTTTGCTCACGTTTCTTTTCTTTTCTTTTTCCCTTTATTTATTTATTATTATGTTTTAAGCTTCTGCAGCAGCCCTTCCTTCTGTTGTCTTCTAATTGTCCAACTTCCCCGAATACTTGTCACTTGCCTGGTGGGAGAATTTGAGATACATCAAAGGTAGCTGGGCTTCTGCAGGCGATGAGCAAATATCCTTTGGGAGCTGGGGAAAGATTAAACAGCCGAGAAAAACAACTGCTCTGCTCAGGATTGTCCAGGAAGTAAAATGGAGGGGTTGGGGGAGAGTGAGGGAAAACCAGCAATACTTGCTTCCCAAAAAAAGTCTGCCTAGTGCCTGGAAGGAGGCTGGTGTACTGGGTCCCTCTGGGGGTGAGGCCTGGAGGGTGTTGCTTGGGGAACATGAGGCTGGAGCAGCTCTGCAATGGGAACTGAGGGTCTCCATTCCTCTCTCCCAGTTGACCCTGGGGTGAGTTTGTCCAGCTGTTTGTCAGAATTGTGCCTATGCATTGTGTAAATGACTCAGCTTTGAGGAGCAAGGCCAGGGATGAAAGGGACTGAAATGAAGCGTAAAACCTGGTGCCACACTTGGGCTGGAGTCCTCCCTGGGGTAAGCGTGGGCAGATGTGTAGGGAGGAGGGAACTGGCTTGCACCCACCTGGCTGCCTGTGGGCACTGGGGGCTGCTGCCAGGGCTGCTGGGGGCTGCCTGCACGTGAGTGGTGAATTAGACTTGAACTGTCAGTTCAAGAGTGGAAAAAAAGGAATTTTCAGCTTTGTCTTTGGGAGTAATACAAAGCAAATGGAATAAACACCGAGCAGTGGCATTGTTCGTAGTGTCAGGACTGGATCAAGGCAGTGCTTGGAGAGGTGTCAGCACCTCGGTCTCTGGCAGCAGCCAGTGCTGGCTGCGCGTTGTGGGCCTTGGCACAGCAGTCTGCCAGGCTCCCTGGTGGCTGCCCTGGCCCTGCTGGGGCCTGTGACCAGGCCCCTGAGCCTTATTGAACCTGCATGCAAAGAAGAATGGCTTTCTGGGGCTTTTTTATTTGTTTTAAAATTCCTATAGCAGGAGTTATTTTGTGGCATAAAATACCTTACAAAAACCAAAAAGAAATAACCCACCTAAGATATTCTCCTCCACTTCACTGGAAAACCTTTGGTTTTGATGGTGCTGGTGAGTGAGCTGACATGGCATGCTGTGCCCCAGCATCCAGTGCATCCATACACCAGGAGGTAGTGCCTCCCCTGCTGTTGGCATGGCCCTGAGAATGTGAGGGAAGCTGGGGACTTTTGGGGAGCAGCCTCTGGAGGCACATTTGCAGGTATCTCAGGCTCCTTTCATGCTCAGGGTCACTGCCAGGCGTGCCAAGATGCAAGAGGGCTGTTAGCAGAGTGGAAAGCTCATGGAGCTGCTCCCCTTTTTTAATGAGGCTGTGGGGCAATGTGCTGGTGGGTGCATTGATTTCTAGCAGCACTGGTGATTAGTAATATTTTTGGGTGCCAAGTCAAAGGGAGAGTTTGGTTTAATTCTTTAGCTCTGACCCGTGAGAGGTCAGGCCTCTGCTAGAGACACCAGTGCTGGGAATAGTTTAAGGAAGTCCCAGAAGGTCTGTTTTCCAGTTATGATTTTCCGTGGTTAATACAGCAATTTCCTGCTCCTCTTTCCAGCCAGGTAATCTGTCTTCCCTTGGAAAGGAGATGAGCAGCAGTATAAATTGCAGGCAGTGTCCAAAAAGCTGTTTGCAAGAGCAATTCTCTTTGTTGAGCTCCTGCCTGTTTCATTTATTTATCTGTTGCTCTTCTTCCTGTGAACTTGTAGCATTTTCTTCTCTGCAAAGGAATTTTGAGATGTTTGAAGGGATTTTCCCATGCCTGTTGGTCTCTGTCATTTAGTTGGCGATGCTAAGGCTTGTGATTTGCCCTTTGCAGCTCAGGGACTTGCAGGAGGGAGCCAGCTGTGAAGGATGATGCTGACCAGAGCCCAGGGAGGGCTCAGACTCATCAGTGTCCCTGAGAAAGCAGGTTATGGGGTGCTGGGGGAGAGCCCTTCTGCCCTTCCTTCCAGCATGAGGTTACAGCACTGATGGGTGAGGGAAGACCAACTGATGGCCTCTGCCTGGACTTGTGTAAAGGTGACATGGACAGTGAGATTGGGGCACACTTGGTGAGTTTGCTGATGGCACAGAGCTGTGGGTGCAGGCACAGGCTGCTGGGAGGGGCCGGGGCATCCAGAAAGGACTGGACAGGGCAACAGGTTCAACAAGGCCAAGGGCAAGGTCCTGCTCCTGGGATGGGGCAATCCCAAGCACAAACACAGGCTGGGAGGAGAGCTGTTTGAGAGCAGCTCTGAGGAGATGGACCTGGGGGGCTGATGGATGAAAGGCTGGACAGGACCCAGCCATTCTGCCCCTCTCTTCCACTCAGGTGAGTCCCCACCTGGAACAGTAGAACATGGAGCTGTTGGACTGAGTCCAGAGGAGGCTACAAAGATGTTCCAAGCACTGGAGCACTTCTGCAATGGAAACAGGCTGGAAGAGCTAGGGATGTCCAGCCTGGAGAAGAGAGGGTTCCAGGGAGACCTGAGAGCCCCTTCCAGTGCCTAAAGGGGCTCCAAGAGAGCTGGAGAGGTACTTTGGACAAGACCTGGAGTGACAGGACAATGGGGAATGGCTTCCCACTGCCAGAGGGCAAGATTGGATTGGATATTGGGAAGAAATTTTTGGCTGTGAGGGTGGTGACACCCTAGCACATGTTACCTAGAGAAGCTATGGCTGTCCCATCCCTGGAAGTGCTGAAGGCCAGGTTGGATGGGGCTTGGTGCACCCTGGTCTAGTGGGAGTGTCCCTGCCTGTGGCAGGGGGATGAAAATTAATGATTTTTAAGGTCCCTTCCAACCCCAACTGTTCAGTGATTCTATGCTCGTTGCCAGTCAGCTGGGCTGGCTGGTTGATGTGGGTTCAAATGGCATGAAGGCATTTCAATGTGTCCATTTCCTTTCCCTGTCTGGCATTTATCAGCTTCTGGAGGCAGTAGCTATACCTGGGGTGGGAGGTCTTTCTCATCTGAAAACGTTGCTACCTTTCCTGAAGGCCTTTGTTCTGAGGTGAGCCTGGGGGCTGAGCTGTGGGGGCAAATGGGGAGCACAGACAGACTGAGTGGAGCATGTCCCTGCTGGAGTCAGGTCCCAGGGCCTCAGTGGAAAGGGGGTAGCTGGTGGGTAGCAGGTGGTGGTTTCCTGGCTCACTTCTGCTTCCAGAGCTTCTGCAGCAGAGCTGGTGCTGCTGGCAGGGATGTGCAGGCAAGGTGGCTCCTCCGGGATGCTGGTCGCTAAGCAACCGGCAGAGGTGGAGTTTTCTGGGTACCATTCCCAGCGCATCCCTGCCTGCATCCCTTCCTGAACTGCTCCCTACCTGCTCCAGCATTGCTCACATCCTCCCAGGCAGCATGGTGGGAGCTCCTACTGCCTGCACCACACTCTCCTGGGGCAGAAGGGCAACCTAGGGTGTCTCTGGGCATTGCCAAACCTTCATTTGGGGTTTCTCTGCCCAAGTTCACCAACACCCTTCCAGGGAAGGTGTCTTGAAGCTCTGTTGACACTTTATTTGAAGCTTCTGTCTCAATGCTGGTTCTCTGCCTGGTTCTGGGAAGCAGGGCTAAAAGTGGGAGTCTCAAGGCTCCTGCACCCTGAGACTCCCTGCAGCCCTTTGGCTGGCTGGGGAGCTGAGGGCGTGCTGGCTGTGGAATGCTATGGGAGCCTGTTTCCCTTCTGAGGCAGTTGTGCTGATGGAGCCTGGGTGCTTTCAGTCTCCCTTAGGTGGTGGCTGTGTCAGGACAGGGATGTTCAGGCTCGTACAGGAGGGCTGGGTAGTGCAGAAGGGTTTGGGAAGGTGTCGGTGGCTCCACTGCTCAGGAGTCCCTGCTTGGGGCTGTCTGTCAGGGTGACTGCAGCCCTGATGCACCATTAGATCATAAATCTCTCACTCCTGGTGTGCTCCCAACTCTGCTGACAGTGCAAGCCGTACCTTTTGAAAGGTCGGTGTTTGCCTGGAGGAGGCCCAGTCCTGGCTTTACAGGGCTGCCTGGAGTGACAGAGGGGATACGCTGGGCAGCCTTTGGCTGTGCAAGCAGCCTCAGAGGACTTCCAGACCCGCCTGCATTCACCCCTGGAGCTGTATGATTTTGGGCACAGGGACTGCTGTTTGATCTGTCCTCAATGCACCTGTTGCTCCTGAGTGGCAGAGCTGCCACACTGCTGGTGAGATCCTGTGCTCTGGTCTGAATTTTGAGGTCCCTGTGAGCCTGCAGGGAGGTGTGGCTATACTGGCACAAAGGTGCTGTGTGGCAGTGTCCCCAGTCAGGGAGCAGACTGGTGAGCAGCAGAGGTGACTTTCATGGAGCCAAGGCTCTCCCTGGTAGCAGGGAGTGGTTTTCCACCACTGGTGACAGAGTGGCACACTTCTGCTTGTGCTACCAAGGGGCTGGCATGGGGAAGGAGCTCAGGTGTGAGGCAACTGGGCTGAAACTGGAGAGCTCTGGAATAGCATCATCCCCATGGCACCTCCAAAGGCTGGGGGACTGCAGAGTTGCTGCCCTGGCTAAGCTGGGCAGGTGCAGGCAAGGTGCTGGTGGGACTGAGGGCATCAATAGGGCTTGACTTTTGGAGGGGAATGCAGGTAAGACTGGAGTGGCCTGTGAGTGCCAGGGCAAGTGAGGGAGTCGCCAGAGCACTGAGGTAGGTGGTGTGCTGCTGTGAGGATGATGTTGTGGCACCTGGGCTCAGTGGTGGCACACGGTGTGGTGGTGCTGCTGGTCCCATCCCAAGTGCTCCAGGGAGCTGGTGGGAGCAGGGAGAGAAACCAGCGGATGGGGGGACTGGAGGCTGCAGTGTGCACTGGCTCTTCATCTCACTGTGCATGGTGTCTGGGCTGCCCTTCCATCTGGAGAGGCACCGGGTCTGTGCAGGGGCTGGATCAGGGCTCTTCTGGCCCACCAGCTGCAAAATCTTCATTTCCACATTAATGAGGTTGTGGAAGGTGTTTCTTGGCTTCCAAAGCATCACAGCAACTTATTCCTGAATTTATTTACTCAGCTGGGACGCGTGACTCAAAAGGGTAGGAGTGAAACGTTGTTTAAAATGGCCGCAAATTTCCCAGGGCTTGCTAAAGGACTGTATCCCACTGTGTGAGAGGGAGCAGGGAGGAGGATACTCCCCCTTCACATCCTGGCAAGCTTGGAGAAGAAGGAGGCGTCTCAGCCCTGTCCCCTTGCAATGCAGTAGAGGTCATGGTCCTCTTCCCTGGTTTTTCCTGGTGCCAAAAGGGCTGGGGCCACAGCACAGCAGCAGCAAGCTGGAAGGAGAGTTGTGTCTCTCAGGGCAGACGCTGCCCTGGCTGCTCTCAGTGCTGGCAGCTGAGCTGAATGGTGGTGAGTCGCCATCAATGCCTGACTCCAGGCTGACTCGGAGATAACTCCTTGTCAACTTGGTGGCTTCTTTTTCCCCCCAAACTTTCTTCTGATTCATTTTTGACACACAGCACGATGCTTCTGTAGCAGCAGGGATGCTGATCTTGACTTCCGGGGTGTAGTTTTGTGCAATAAGCTCAGGCTGCTTTTTAAACTCTGGAGCAGGGGATGGCACCATGGACAGCAGGTCTGTCCCCCACAGGCGATGCCAGGGAAGTGTGGAGCATTTGTGGAAGAGAGGCACTTGGCTGCCTGTCAGCTGTGCGTACAGAAGCCCAGCATCCTGCTCCGGGGTCAGATGTCTCTGCAATGCCTGGCTCAGGCATGATGGACGAGCAGATGTCTGGGCTGTTGGCAACTGCTGACATAATGTAAATACATAATTGCCCAAACACAGATTCAACATGTGTCAATTAATGCTGAGCTGACTGCAGCAGAGCAGCTTCGCCAGCCCCACGCAGGCGGGTGGGATAGCCCCACATTGTGGGCTCCTTCCATGCGGGGGATCCCAAAGTTTGTGGAGGTGTTACAGAGTATCACTACACTCATGTGAGTGTGTTCCCACAGGATCATCCCATGCTTGGTGCCTTTGCTTTCCCTTTTTTCCTGAGTTGACCTGATTCTTCATTGGGCAGCTCCAGCCTGGCTGAAGTGAGGGGCCCAGAACTGAACAGAGGACTCAGTGTGGAGCCAGCTCCTCCTGGTGCTATGCTGCCATGGGGTGGAACAGCTGTGGGGTTATTGGCAGGACAAGGTGGCACAGCCCACTCACAGGCTGGGGAGAAAGGTGTCAGGTGAAGAGGGAATGCTCACGCCATCCTTCATGTTCCTATTGTCATGTTCTTGAGCTCACATCATCCTGCTGGGCAGGAGAACATTGTGCTCTGTTAGCCTGACATCTCTTTTCCAACCACTCCTGGCAAAAGGGTGGGAGGTTACAGGCTTGGAGGAGATGGGCACAGGGTGAGTTGTGTGGCTGTGAGACTGCACATGTTTGCTGGGGGGACACGGGTGGATGTGGGGCGTGAGGCTCCTGGAGGGAGGATGTGAGGCTGCAGGGAGGATGGGATGAGGTGTCTGATGGTAACAGGGGAGCAATAAAGCTTCTCCCAGCACGCCAGTGCCCTGCTGCTCCTGCAGGCATTGAGTCCTGCCTGCAGGGTGCTCATGGGATGTGGTGCTCATGGAACTTGTGCTTCAGTCCTGCTAGTTGTGTGCATGTGTGTTTGCTGGGCAGAGGAGCCAGATGTGTAGGGATTGGAGGATCCCTTTGGTGTGAGGCAAAGGGAAACTGCTCTACTGTAAATGGAAAACATCAGAAGAAATTGGGATTGTCTGGAAAAAGACCTGGAGGCTGAAACATCCATCTGTGTGACTGACCTGAGGAACAAAGAGAAAGTAGTGGGACATAGAGAGGGGGCTTGAGACAAGTGTGTGGGGATGAAGAGTCTGAGAGAGTTTTGCACCAGGTGGTAAATCTCAATGCTCTGATCACAAAGCTGTGCTGTCCCAGATAACAAGGACCTGCAGGAGTGAGGCAGAAAGGAGAAGTGAACCCCAAGGTCCATCCAGCTACAGGCAGCAAGGGCAGATGCCCCAGACCCTCAGGGAACAGTCAAGACTCTGAAGGCAGGAGGGGGAACCAAATGCAACTGGTTTGGCCCCAGCAGCATTCAGCAGCTGCCTCTGCCCACTGGGTTCTTCACTTTCAGGCTGAGTAGAGAAGAGCTGTTGGAGCTGGGTCTGCAGGGACCTCCCTGGGCAGTTTTGCTGTGCTGCAGTGGCTCTGGAGGCCTGCTGCTGCTCTTGGGGGCCTCCATATTGCCACTGGGAAGGACCAAGGCTGGAACCTGATGGACTTGAGCAGGCACTTCCCCATCAGGGTGGAGGCAGGTCCTGTTGGTTGGATGCTGGCCTCAGAACGCTGCTGTCCTGGGCTGAGTGACCCACCATGGGTGTTACCTTCTCTGAGTAAAGCTGAGCTGCCACTGATAGTGGATCTCTGCAGGACTGGTCCTGTGGAGGGATCGTGGTGACCTGGGGACAGTGGGGAGCTGCAAAGCTTGAAATAGTGGGAAAGCAGAAGGAGCTTTACCCTGGCTGCTCAAGACAGGGACAACCACAGCCCAAAACTAGGGAGAAGGAGGTTTGGTGAGATCATGGAGAACACCTCTGTAATGGGACAAGGATAAAGCCCTGGAGCAGGTGACAGTGTGTGAGAAGAGTTGCAGAATCACAGAATGGTTTGGGTTGGAAGGGACCTTAGAGCTTGTCTTGGTTGGACATGGGCAGGGAATCCTTCCACTAGACCGAGTTGCTCCAGGCCCCATCCAGCCGGGCCTTGGACACTTCCAGGGATGGGGCAGCCACAGCTTCTCTGGACAACCAGTGCCAAGGCCTCACCACCCTCACAGGGAAGAATTCCTTCAACATCCAATCTAAATCTCTCCGGTTTTAGTTTGAAATGGTTCCCCTTGTCCTGTCAGTGTCTCTCCATGTAAAAGGTCTCACCTGTTTTTTGTAAGCCCCCTTCAGACACTGGAAGGGGCTCTCAGGTCTCCTAGGAGCCTTCTCTTCTCCAGGCTGAACATTCGCAGCTGTCTCAACCTGTCTCCATAACAGAGGTGATCCAGCCCTCAAAGCATCTCTGTGGCCCTGGGAGATTAGATACTTATCCCGCTCTCCTTTCCATCCTTTCCATCACAGACACCATTAAAGGCTTGTCGGGGTGGCATGGATGGAGCTGTTCCCTGTTTGAGTGGTTCAAATGACCTCTCAAAGCATCATCTCCCTCCCCAGTGGGGAGCTGCTGCAGCCCCCCGGGGCTCGCAGAGGCGGCATTGCAGGGGCAGGGTTGGGGCTGGAGGAGGTTGGCAGAGTTCCTCTGTAGGAGGCTGCGTGGCCCGGGGCTCCTGCCTCAGCCACATCCGGAGCCTCACCTGTGAGTCAGTGTTTGGCTGATGATTCACAGCGGCGCTTCGAGACAGCCACGGGCTGGTGCAGGACTGGGATTAATGTTCTGGAAGGAGGGCAGTGTGGAAGGAGGGAGACAAGATGTTTTCCCTCATCAGCATTGCCCAAGTCTGACTGCCAGATATGTCAGCCCTGAGGTAGAGAGATGTTGTCAGCCTGCAAAGGAAGCTCCAGCTGTCGGTGCCCTCCCTGGCAGCAGCTGGGCACAGGATTTGGTGGCTGCACCTGGCCATCACTGTCCTAACCTGAGCACCATCCCTACTTGGCTGGACCTCCTGGGAGCTCATGACATGCTGCTTCAGGCAGAGGCAGCCCCTGCCCTTACCTGACCCAAGCTGGCAGGAGGATGAGGTGACCTCCCTCCTCCCAGGGTGAGGCATCTCAGGAGCTGGGGCCTCCTGGTTGAGGAGATGTTTCTGTAATTCATGTTAAAGGTGAGGGTCACCTCGCCTTCTTTTCCAAGGGTGACCCCCTCACATCTGGCACAACTGTGAATCACAGAATCCCAAAATGGTTTGGGTTGGAAAGGATGTTAAAGACCATCCAGTCCCACCCCCCTGCCATGGGACACCTCCCACCAGCCCAGGTTGCTCCAAGCCCCCTCCAACCTGCCCTTGAACACTTCCAGGCATGGGGCAGCCACAGCTCCTCTGGACAACCAATGCCAGGTCATCATCACCCTCACGTGGGAGAATTTCATCCCAAGAGCCCATCTAACCCTGCCCTCTGTCAGTGGGAAGCCATTCCCTCTTGTCCTGTGACTCCAGACCCTTGTCCAAAGTCCCCCATTTCTACTGGAGCCCCTTTAGGCACTGGAAGGGGCTCTTGGCTCTCCCCAAAACCTCTTCTCCAGGCTAAAATCCATTCAGCTGTTCTGAACCAACTCAAGACAGCGGACAAGCACTGTTGTTATGCTTCAGAAATATTATTTGGGCATCTTTCCATGTCCTTTCTGGTCTTTGAAACCCTCACCTGGAGCCACGAATTGTGAGAGCTGCCCATGGTCATAATCCCCTGGGAGCCTTGGCCCCATCCTCAATGCTGTAGCTCACAGCAGAGTCAGAGGCTGATCCACATCCTCAGTGCGTGTCCAGGTTGGTGCTTTCCAGCCCTGCTTTCCTTCTGAAGGACTTTTGCAGACCATATGTCCTGCAGCAAGCTGAAACCTGATGGGGACAGGGGTGGGGGGGATTTGTTGGTTGCATTTTGCAAGTCACTGAGGAGTTTTCAGTTTGTCCCCAGTTTGGGTGTCCATAGTGTCTGGATACTTGGATGCCAAAGGCATCCCAGTTCTGTGGGGACACAATTATTATTGCTGTAAATTTGTACAGAAATGAGACTGGTGAAGTATTTTCCTAGCAGTGCAGAGCCAGAGCCAGGTTGGAAAGGTTGTTCAAGGCTGTGAACCTCTTGCCATCGATCTCCATCAAGGCTGCTTTGGGGCAACCTGAGGTGGGGGTCTGGCTGCCCATGCCATGGTCCTTCCAGCACCTGTAGCCCAGGCTCCTGATGCTATTCCTGGCTCCTGCTCAGCCATGTGACTTGTTCAAGCTCTTTTGACACCTTGTTTGTTCTTTTGCATATCTGTGAGATGCTTCAGAGGATGGAAATTTCCAAGTTCCAGTTTCCCTGCAGCAGCTGGGCCACACGTGTATTTTAGGACTCGGGTGTGGGAGTGGGCAATGCAGTGCTGGGCACTGTGGGCACCTCTGGGGACTGGGGTTATAGTGACTATGGAACTCAGACCAGCTGAAGTGAGGGTGCAGGGAGCATTGGGAGCACTGCATTGATGCATATAAAGCATACATTATATATACATCCTGAATAGAAATCAGGCAGGGAAAGCAGCCTGGGCAGGGCTTATTGCTGCTGAAAGACAACCAGGAACATCTGAAGGATATTAAGCAGGAGGGAATTGGAGTAAATCTGTTCCCCAGAACTGGTTGTCTGGTGTATGGGCACTTCTCATGTTGTGCCACAGTGAAGCCAGGACAGGGCTAGGGGAGAAGGGGTCCCAGCTCCTGGGGGATGCAACCTGGAAGGAACCCAATGGGA
>JAWWLZ010000053.1:1076509-1097967 GCA_035041345.1 Poliocrania exsul | reverse complement strand
GGGCAGGAGGGAGAGCATACACTGGGGATTACTAGGGCCAGGGAGAGGTGGTAGTGGCCAGGGTTCCAAAGCAGAGTGGCAGGAGAAGCCAGGACACTGTGGGAGCAGGGAGATGATCCCTAGGGGTTTGCCAGGTTCCTCTACCAGGACTCTGCCACCCTGGCACTGCTGCATTGGGCTCTCACTGACTTCAGCTGGTGGTCAGGGTCCTTTGCTCAGGCTCCTTGGTTGGAATTGGAGCTTAATATGCAAAAGTAGGTCTGGCTGGGCAAGATGGGATGAATTTCTAGCCTCCTACCCTTAAGAATAGCCTTCATTTCCTCAGGGATCAGTGCTTCCCACTGCAGGGAAAAAGTAGTTTGGAAGAAAGTTTAGAAACCTGTGAGAGTATGCAGTAGGTGGTGGCAGTCAAAAAATTAATGAGAGCACAGTTCACAGGTGTTACACAGAAGAGATAGTTTATTAAATCACTCCATGGAGAAAGGAAAATAGGTAAAGGTAAAAGCTAACTCTAACTTCAAATTACACAATATATATTCTTAAATCCCACCCATAGCCCAGTCTTATAGGTTGAATCACAGTGTCCATAAACCTCATTACAGCTTTTAATAGGATGACACTTTCTGGACAGATTTTCACTTTGCCATGAGAATTTTATCTCTTCAACATCCCATTCCCATGGGCAGCTCGACCCAAAACCTTCTTATCTCACTTTGTTTTTGGTAGCTTGTTGGTCTTTCTCACAGAACTAACGTAGTACCTGCTAGTAGGCCTCAGAATCTGCCTGCAGTTCCAAAACCTTTTTCTCAACTCAAAAGTCCTTCTTTATCTCTACAGAAATCTGGAATGAAAAACTCAGTGTGTTTTTGGCTCAGAGATGGTTATCATTTTAGAGATTTCACATTGATTAAAAAATTCACTCAGTGCATCGAAGCGGAAGCACTTAGGAGTGATCCACACGGGGATTGGAGCTGGGAGCATGGAACTGCTGGAATTTGCAGAGGAAAAACAGCAGCCCTGTTTCCTCTTTGGGAAAAACAAACCACTGGTGACCTTTGAAAGCTTGGCCTTTGGCCAAGCAGTGGGGTATGTCAGGAGGAGCTGAGCTCAGGGGATGGTGGTAGGCTGTCCTGCCTGTCGTGGCCAGGAGAGTGTGGGCCTGGGGCAGGGCCTTTTAGTGTGAACCAAGTCCCTCTGTGGTCAGCCCCAGTGGATTCACCAGGGATGTGGCATCCAGAGGGACCTGGGCAGGCAGGACAGGAGGAGTGAGCTCATGTGTACCTGATGCAGTGCAATCAGGCCAGGTGCAAGGTCCTGTATCTGGGTCGGGGCAGCACCAGCACAGGTTCTGAAAAAATGTTGCTGAGCACCCCAGCATGGAAAGTGCCTTCCCCTCCCTCTTCCTGGCCCTGGGTTTGTTTTTGCATCGTGCACAGGACAGGCAGCTGGGGCTGGAGGCAGGAATCCTGCCACGCCACAGGGTCTCACACCGGCCGTGGGAACCCAGCATGCTGCTGCTGCTAGGATGGCCAGAGGGGAACAAACCAGCCAGCCTGGATGCAATCTGTGGAGTTGTCTGTGTTTGCCATTTCCTGTGTCAGTGCAGCCTTTTCCCTGACTCACAGCCTGACTTTTCCTCCTACTTCTAAAAGACAGGAGTGAAGGTACCGATGGGCACAGGGCTGGGGGGAGCAGGGGGCCCGGGCAGCCTCACTGCCTGCTGTGACTGCAGGGATGAGGCATGAGCCCGTGTTCTGCCTTTGGTGGGATCCTGCCACCAGGCAGCAGATCCATGAGTGGACAGGGAGCTGGAACCTGGCAGTGGATCTGTGCATGGACAGGGAGCTGGGATCTGGCAGCGGATCCATGAGTGGACAGGGAGCTGGGATCTGGCAGCGGATCGATGTGTGAACAGGGAGCTGGGATCTGGCAGCGGATCCATGTGTGCAGGCAGCGGGGCAGAGATGGGCATGGCCCAAGCCTGTCCAATGCCTCCCCGTGCAGTCAGGGCATCCCAGCTGCTGGCTGCCCAGCCGGCATCCTCCATGCCCGTGTGCCCCCAGTGACACCTCCTGTCTCTCCCTCGGGTGGCGGTGGCAGAGCAGGGTGGCCAGCAGCCATGACAACGGAGACGGGCCCCGGGTCGGAGGTGAGGAATGCGCAGGAAGAGGCTCCGCAGCAGCAGCTGGAGGCGGCTGCCCACGGCCCCACCACGGCCCCCAACCCCGCCGGCCGGGACTGCGACGCCAGTGAGAAGCCCGGGGCACAATCCGATGCCCGAAATACAGAGCCAGTGAGTGGGTGACAGCGGGTGCCGCGAGAGGCAACAGGGGGAGGCGCAGCAGAGGAGAGGATGTGCCACCACTCACTGCTGCCCATCACTGTGGCCTTGCTGCAGTGAGGGGACTGCAGGAGCCCAGTGAGGTGGGCACATCTCCTGTGCCCAAGGAGAACATCCCGGAGGGGAGCCCCCTCAGCCAGGGTGGTGGGTGGCTCTGTCAGCTGCCTGCACAGCTGCCCACACAGCTCCTTGCAGGCAGGAAGGCAGAAGGAGCTGTGCGGCAGCTTGGAGTGCCAATGAGGCTGGGAATGGCAGTGCTGGTCGGGGCATGAGGAGGGAGCGGGTGGTCCCATGTGCCCCGCTGAGCTGCCCGGGGCAGGTCTAGGAGCAGCAGCTGCACCTGGTATTGGCTGCGGAGCTGCCGAGGAGCTGAGCTGTTGGGCAGGGAGGTTTTGGGGGCTGAACTGACCCCAGGTGTCCATTTTCCAGGGGCCTAGCTTGTGCTGGCAGTGTGGGAGAAGAACTAGGCTTGACTGGGGACTCCCAAGAGGTCATCAGCCTCCCCACCACCAGCTGCCCTCCTTTGCCTGCTATAGAGGGCTTTCCCCCCTCTCTGTCTCCATCCTGGCAATGGTGCCAGATAAGCCTCTGTGTCTCCTTTTCCAGGGCACAGACATGGAGGACAAGGACTACAGTGAGACGGATGGACTCTCTGACAAAACAACCCCCAGCAAGACCCAGAAGTCACCCCAGAAAACTACCAAGAAGGTGAAGAGTGCCCTGTGCAGGGTGACCCTGCTCGATGCCTCCGAGTATGAGTGCGAGGTGGAGGTGAGTCCTGACTTTGAGGGGCTGTGTTGACACCAAGGACAGGACACTCTCAGCCCAGGGACGGGCACCTGGCAGTGGCTGCAGTGAGGGACAGAGGGAACAGCCACCTGGCAGTGGCCACCTGGGCACTGGGAAGTACTTCAGGGCCACTTCAGCCACCATCAGCACGGGGACCTCTTCCTTCTAGGACAGGTGGGGGGCACCTGGGATTAACTCAGGAATTCAAGCTGGTGTTAGTGGAAGATTCTGTGGCCCTGCCACCAGGACAAGGCAGCAGGGAGCAGAGGGACTTCCTGGGAGCACCTGTTTCCATCTCCAGCACTCGCCACTGTCTCCTGCCTGCAGGCTGGGAAGGCAGTGCTGTTCCAACCTGCACCATGAGCCCAGAGGGAGGGAGCGACAATTTTAGGGACTTAAAAATGAAAAGCTGAAGTTACTCAGGAGCAGAAATCCAAGAGTCTTTGCCAGGGAGATCTTTGCCCTTGCTCTGGCAAGGAGGCACAAGGGTGTTTGCTGGCAGCAGCTTGGAGCTGGTGGCATGGGGAGGATCTGTATGCAGGTCCTGGCTGCTCCAGGTCTCAGCTGCATGGGATTGATGAATGTAGGGAGTGTGACTGCCTGGCAGGAGAGAGTACCCCGAGGAAGCTATTGGAAGGGTCTGGCCCTCTGCCCACGGGCAGCAGGACCTTTGATCTCTGTGTTCCAGGAGCCCTGGCTGTTGCTTTAGTGGTAAAATTGTTCACAAAGCTGTCGAAGGACGACTTTGCAGCCAGACTTCCCAAAGAGCACCCCAGGGAGCTCACAGGACACAGGGGAGGCTCATGAGCCCCAGCAGGGTCGTCCTTCCCTGGCTCTTTGCTGAGCAGTGGCCAACCAAACTGGGTTGCCAGGAGAATCCCAGGTCACAGGTGCTGGCAGAGCAGAGCAATGCCCCTCACCACATCTCCCAAGGATGGGTCAACTTTGAGACAGCTGCTGCTCTCTAAAAACGGCATCTGGGGCACAAGGGGGAGAGTTTGGGGTAGAAAGTCCAACGCTGCATTTCTTCTTTTTTTCTGGCAGACCCCATTGGAATAGTTGAGCCTTGTCCCTGTGTTTCAATTAAACCTTAATTTAGTAAAAATCAAACAAGTGAGTCAAGCTGTTCAATGTGACAACCCAGTATGTGCCATGGGTGAACCTCTGCCTTCAAACCCAGGTCAGAAGGAGAGAGGAGACCCAGGAAGGGTGATGGCAGCTTTTGGAAAAGCTTTGGAGGGCAGCAGGAGTCTGGGCTGTGCTACTTGGTGCCCTGGGCTGCCATCCTGGGAGCACTTGTTAGAGGTGCTCCAGTAAATGGTTGCCTTGGAGAGGGGAGATGGGAGATGGAAGCTGCCAGACTGTAAATAGGAGAGCTGCACACTTGAGAAGGGTTGTTTTTCCATGTCCGTGAGTGAGTCTGTAACCTGGCTACCACCATTAACAAAGGGAAATTCAGGGGAATTCCCTTCCCATCCCTGGAAGTGTTCAAGGTCAGGTAGGCTGGGGCTTGGAGCAACCCTAGTCTAGTGGAAGGTGTCCCTGCCCATGGCAGGGGGTAGAACTAGACAATCTTTAAGATCTCTTCCAACCCAAACCATTCTGGAATTCATTTATAACCAAGGGTGCCCTCTGTTGCTGCACATGGCCCAGGCTCTTCGTGGCTCTCATTTGTCATGCTCTGCTTGGGGATCCAGCCACTACTGCCACTAACAACCCATCCCTGCAGCCCTGGGACCACATGGGTGTCCCCAAAGCAGTGCAAAGCCCAGGTGATCTTAGAGCTGCAGGGATGGGGCATCTCACTGCCAGGGGAGAGCACCTTTTGGGAGTTACCTGCAGGGTCTCCCTTGAGCCATCAGCCTCTCCATGTCTCCAACAGAAACACGCCCGAGGCCAGGTCCTCTTTGACATGGTGTGCGAGCACCTCAACCTCCTGGAGAAGGACTACTTTGGCCTGACTTTCTGCGACTCAGACAGCCAGAAGGTGAGCACGGTAGGGTCCCTCTGCAGCTGCCTCCTCTGTGGTGGAGACCCCCCTGACGTGCTGTCTCCTTGTTACAGAACTGGTTGGACCCCTCCAAGGAGATCAAGAAGCAGATCCGCAGTAAGTGCCCAGGCAGAGACGATCCTTCCCATGCCTGGAGTGTCCCACGGTGCTTCAGGGTAGCTCTGTGTGGCTGTCCTGCAGTGTGTCCGCTCCTCACCTGCCCTAGAGGGGACCTTTGGCAGCTGGCTTTGGGACAGGGATGCTTGTGCTCATCCAGTTTAAGTGTTACCCACCTCTCCTCTTATTCGTGAGAGGCACTGGGGTGCACAGGACCCCATCTGTGCCATCAGAGAGCTGGCTGAGACCTGGTGCTTCTCTGTGCACCACCTGCCCTGAGCAGGGAGAACAGGGACAGAGGGAAAAAGTGGGGTCCTTGCTGGGACAGGTCCTGGGGTACCTTTGCCCATGATGTTGCATTACTGGAGTGGCAGAAGGGCTATGGTCCAAGGTGTGATGTTCTGGGACACAGGAGGCTTTTACTGTGATACTGATGCTGTGACAATGATCAGAAGCCAATGGCTCCTGAAGTTGTGATGCTTTTCTCTTCCCAGCGGTTTGGGAGGGATTAACCAAGTCATTCTGGTGTCCTGAGGGCTGTGCTCCTGGCAGCTTCTGGAGCCCCCTGTCCCTGTCCTTTGCTGGCCAAGGGCATACACAGATGCTCCTGTACCCTGTGTGCAACCTCATGGGTCCTGTCCTGCCTGCTCTCTTCCCTCCCTAGGTGGGCCCTGGAACTTTGCCTTCACTGTGAAGTTCTACCCTCCAGACCCTGCCCAGCTCACAGAGGACATCACAAGGTGGGGACCACACACCTTCCTGGGGAGCCCCAGCCTGCTTTGGGGAGCACATGCCTCCTTCTCAAGGAGCTCCAGCCTGCTCCAGGAAGCCCATGCCTCCTTCCCTGGAGCCCCAGCCTGCTCAGGGGAGCACACACCTCCTTCCTGGGGATCCTCAGCCTGATCTGGGGGGCACAAGACTCCTTTTCAGGGAGCCCCAGCCTGATCAGGGGGCACAGACTCTCGCCTCATTCTCACTCTCTACCCCCTCCTGCAGATATTACCTGTGCCTGCAGCTCCGTGCAGATATCATCACAGGGCGCCTACCCTGCTCCTTCGTCACCCACGCCCTGCTGGGCTCCTACGCAGTCCAGGCTGAGCTGGGTGACCATGACACCGAGGAGCACGTGGGCAACTATGTCAGCGAGCTCCGCTTTGCCCCCAACCAGACCCGGGAGCTGGAGGAGCGCATCATGGAGCTGCACAAGACTTACCGGTGAGCCCCAAGAGGGGACAGCACTGGAGAGCTGGCCCTCGTCTGGTGGAGCGCCCAGCCATGTGTCCCCCTCTCTGTCTTCCTGCAGGGGAATGACCCCCGGGGAAGCAGAGATCCACTTTCTGGAGAATGCCAAGAAGCTCTCCATGTATGGAGTAGACCTGCACCACGCCAAGGTATGGGGCCATGGGGCTGCCAGCGCCATCCCACCCTGCTCCTGCACACCCCTCCTGCCCAGCCCTTCCTCCAACAGTGAAGGCTCAGCGATGACATGCTCCTGGCATGGCTCTGGGTGGCTCTGAGCGTCCCCATGTTGGACCAGAGGAGCTCTAGAAGTCCACCATCTTGGGGTTCAGGGCCCTCATAGTACCCAGCAGGAGGGAGCGTGGCACTGCTGGTCAGGCTGGTTCTTGCCATGGTACTGAACTGTCCCCTCCTGTCCCCTTCACTCCTCCAGGACTCAGAGGGAATTGACATCATGCTGGGCGTCTGCGCCAATGGCCTCCTCATCTACAGGGACCGGCTGCGCATCAACCGCTTCGCCTGGCCCAAGATCCTCAAAATTTCTTACAAGAGGAGCAACTTCTACATCAAGATCCGCCCGGGTGAGGTGGGTGCCAGGTGCCTGTGCAGCCCTGGGGTGCAGCAGGGTGCCTGTCCTGCAGGACTGGGGCTGATTGTGGAGATGTTCTCACCTGGATCCAGCCTCTGTCCCAAGGGTCTCACATGAATGACCACACTGGCCAAGAGAGCACATCTCCTGTGGCATGGATTTTTTTGTCCATGCTTTCATGACTTCAACAGCTGAGGGACCCCAGGATCCCATCCCTACCTGACAGACACTGTGATCCTGCTGGTGTAAGGAGTTTGCCCAGGAAGGGGGGTTGAGGGCCATTTTTTATGTATCTTCCCAGAAAAAACATTCATTTTCAGACTTTCATTTTCACTGTTTCATGTGCACTGGTGGGAGAATGCATTTCTACCCACATGTTCCAGTAGGCTGGAAGGACAGCACATCTAAAAGGGAGAGTGATACCCTCACACCAAAACAGCTGTAAAAGCTTTTTGTTTCTTGGAGGAGTTTATCTTGCACTGAAAAGCCATTTACAGCTGAGGGAAGTGCTTAGGCCACAGGTGTGATCCCATCGCTCTGCTGGGTGGCACGGATCTGCCCAGCACATCTTTGAAGAAGACTTTTGAGGTTTTTTTGTATGGTCATGGCTTCTGCCAGGGGAGCCTGAGGGCTTTGGCAAGGTCCTATCCCATCAAATCCCCTAGGGCAGGATCTGCCTGTAATGGCCTGTATCTGTCTCCCCAAGTATGAACAGTTTGAGAGCACCATTGGCTTCAAGCTGCCCAACCACCGCTCAGCCAAGCGGCTCTGGAAGGTCTGCATAGAGCATCACACCTTCTTCAGGTGAGGACACCTTCTCAGACTTTCTCCAGGCCTCCCTTCTGGGAGGCAGACACACTTCTGCTTCTGCTGCAGTTGGGTATGTGTTGGGGACAGTTCTGGGGGCCAGCTGGGGCTTGCTAATGCCCCTCCACCACTCTGACCCCTAGGCTGGTGTCCCCGGAGCCACCCCCCAAGGGCTTCCTGGTGATGGGCTCCAAGTTTCGGTATAGCGGGCGGACACAGGCGCAGACACGACAGGCCAGTGCCCTCATCGACCGCCCAGCTCCGTTTTTCGAGCGCTCCTCCAGCAAACGGTACACCATGTCTCGCAGCCTTGATGGAGGTATGCCCCAAATTGGGGAGGGGGAGGGAGATTGGTCTGCTGGCGGGAGCAATGGGGTGCTGCTCGGCTTGGTTCTGCTTTGCCTCGTTGTGCTGAGCAGGGTCACAGCAGCATCAGGCTTCCTTCTGGGGGTTGTCCTCACTCACTTCCCCATGGTAGAGGGTCTGTCCCCACCCCATGCAGTAGCTCACACTGTTTGAGCAGGGGGATGTGGCAGGGCTTGGGGACATGTGGCCCCTGGCTCCCTGTGCCTTGGGATGTCTGGGACCATCCATCCCTGCTGCAGGGTGTTCTGGGCTCCTTGATTGCCAGGTCTGAGCTGGCAGAGTGGGGGCAGGGGATGAGGGATGGGGTAGGAGTGGGTGTGGTGGGGCTGTGGTGACCTGGGCTGTCTCCCATGGGCAGAGTTCTCGCGTCCAGCCTCTGTCAGCGAGAACCATGACGCTGGGGCGGAGGGTGAGAAGCAGAATGAGGATGGTGAGTTTGACAGCAGGAGACGGTCTGAGACAGAGGACGAGGAGGTGACCACCCCGACAAAAATCAAGGAGCTGAAGGTACAGCTGAGGTGGGCAGAGGAGGGTGGGAGTGGAGGGGTAGGCAGGCAGGGGACTGGGCACAGGCAGAAGGGCTGGGCTGCAGGCAGGAAGGGTCACCTCAGGGCTCAGCTCTGTCAGCTGAGCTCCAGGCTGGTGGGACTCTTGGGATGTGGCTCTTGGCCCCACCAGTGGAAATGAGGCAGTCACAGGGCTTTGGTTAAACTGATTTCCCAGACCCTTCCAGGTGATGTCAAGACTCATCCACATACAGATCTGGGCCTGGACCAGTCCAGTTCTGAAACAGGGATGGGGATGGGGACAGGCCAAGAACATCGATGCCTACTCATGTCTGCCACTGCCCCTGCACAGCCCACCCACTCCCTGCCCTGTTCCTTGGGCTGTCCCAGCCCATTTCAGCCCCACTTCAAGGGGAGGGGGTGTCCCTATCAGCCGATCAACTTAATTGCAATGTTTGTGACAAATTCCTTGGTAACCTGCTGGTTACTTTTAACCCTCTCTTTGCTGCCAGCCGGAGCACGAAACAACCCCCAGGCACAAGCAGGAGGTATTCTCTCTCTGGAGTATCTTAATCCTCATTGGTGCATCATATTGTCCATCCTCCCCAAAACAACTCTGTGCGTCACCCTATTTACTGGAATACAAGATGCACCGGGCAGGGGGTTGGGTCATGGAGGAGCCCTGTGAACAGACAGCTGGGGATCAGCCCAGCACATGTGGCATCTTCTATCCCATTAAGTAAGGTGGTCCTGATCATACCTGTGAGCAAGAGCCCTCCCAAGGGCAAGAAAGCCCTTGGCCCACTGGGGTGACCTGGCTTCTGTTCGTGTTACTGACCCTGCCGTATCCTTGCCTTGTGTCTCTTGTGGAGCTGGTCCCATTGCTCCCACTGCCACCCTGACCCACGCTCTGCTCTTGCCTAACCCAAACTGCCTCATCACCCTCCAGGTCAGCAGCTCCACACTCCTGCAGCCCCCCACTCCCCATGAGAGCTGGGCTGGGGCTCCCCGCAGCACTGCAGCTGCAATCCCACCCACATGGGGTAAAAGGGCTCTGAGCTGCCTGGGGGGCCAGCACTGGGACCCACCTGGTGTCTGCCCGCCCTGAGAGCAGGCTGAGCAGAGAACAGGGAGGGTTTGCCCTCCCTTCACAAAGTGCCATGCCCATGGTGGCCCCATCAGGAATGAGTCATCCTGGCCTAAAATCCACCACTGCTCCCTGGGAGTTTCTCCTCCAGTTACAGTGGGATGTGGATCCTCACTGGAGCTGTCAATGGGAGCAAGCATGGCTATGTGATGGTGTTGGCCACGCTGGCACCACACAGCCTCACGATCCTGCTTGGCAGCACAGGGCAGACCCTGCCAGCACAGTGGGCACCAGTCCCAGCTCCCCCTGCCCACTTCATTGCTTCCCCCTTGCATGTGCATGTGCTGCACCCTGGCCCGGCACACCCTAAGCCTAGAGGTGGGCACACCTGAGCTCTCCATGGCTCACACATGTGGGTCCAGGACAGAAGTTGTGCTGAGCCTTCAGGATCTGGAGAATTTGGTGGGGTGTTTCCTGAGACTCTCATGAGTCTCTGGTCTGTTGCTGAGGAGGTACTAGGGAGGTATTTAGGTGCCTCCTTTCAAACCTCAGAAGAGGTTTAAGTTGGGGTTGGAAGCAGAAGCCAGAGTTCCTGCTTGGAACTGGTTTGCCCACCTCTGTGGCAGGACAAGGGGGCCACCTCGGCACTTGGTCCCTCATTAAGTCCTGCTCTAACACCTGAACTCCACCTTGCACTTGAGCACTCTGAGTTGTCTTCTCTCCACAGCAGATCAGACCCACCCCACCCCAGGCTGGTCCATGGGGTTCCAGGCTTGGATCCATGCTGGACATTCCTGCCCAAGCCTTGACCTCCAGCTCTTTGGCAGAGCCCACTTTGGAGCAGCTCTGTTGGAAATGGTGGTTACCTGCCCTGCTGGGACAGAGCCTGGGGCTCCCTTTGTGCCTGGCACCAGAGAGGAGCAGAGGAGAGCTGGTGTTTCCAACACAGCTCCATTCCTTGGTGATCCCAAGGGAGAGCCCACTCTCCCCTCCCAGAGGCTTAGTTTGTCCTCAGACAGGAGGACCTGGAGTCCTGGTTATGCTGCCAGGACATGCCATGCCCTTCCCCTGCCTTATGTTTTCAGCTCTGTGCTGCCTTTCTGCTGTTCCCTACAGTTAAAGAGCTGCTTCTCCTCCTAGTGAGACTTGCAGACCAAGGGTCTCCAACACGCTCCGCATTTGGCTACTGAGACCCTAAATTCCAGCCCAGTGTGAAGCAAACCCTCCCAGTGCCCCTGCTTATCCCTTTGGCCTTGGCTGCTGCTTTAATCACTACTCCCTTCCTCTCTCCTTGCCAAGTTTTTAGACAAGCCAGAAGATGTTTTGCTGAAGCATCAGGCCAGCATCAATGAGCTGAAGCGGACCCTGAAGGAGCCCAATAGCAAACTGATTCACAGAGACCGGGACAGGAGGCTGCCGTCCTCACCAGCCTCTTCCTCACCCAAGCATGAGGACGAGACACCTAAGGGAACCCCTGAAAAGGCCACTGAGGTTCGTTCTCCTGCTTCTCTTACAGAGGGGATCAAGATCTGGTGGGGAGGTGTCCCTCAGATCTGGGGCTCTGCTCCTGTGCTGCCCCAAGGGAGCATGGTGGAAGTGATGTGCTGGGGACACGGGGTGCAGGGAGTGGGGTGACTCAGATTTGTGTTTTTAACTGCTGGTGGGAATCCCCCTGTGTGCCTGGATACTGCAGGGGTCTGAACAGCCCTTCCTCTGGAGGTGTTTCGGGAGTACCAGAGAGCTGAGCTGTAGCTCTGTTGGCCCATGAGGTGGTGTTTTCATCACCCCTCACACCAGCAGCTTCCAGGGCAGTGCCGGTGCAGCTTTTGCCCGAGAGTGGCCCCAGCAGAGCAGGACCAGGCACCTGCACAAAGGTGCCCTGTGGTGCTCTCAGCAGCAGGACCTGGGTGATGCAAAGAGGTGGAGGGTGAGTGGTGCCATGCTGGCATTCCACATGCACATCTTCCCCTTTGGATATTCTGTCTGCTGGCTTTGCATGGGGATCATGGGGGTGAAAGGAACGTGCTGGAATTGGGGTGCCACTGCAGCATGAGGGGCGTGGATGTGGCACAGTTGGGTGTTCTGTGGCCTGGGGTCCTGGTGGCCTTGGTACAGGCGGCGTGTGACAAGTGTCCCCACTGCCAGCATGGATGTCCTCTCCCTGGCAGGAACCCTTCCTACTTGCTCTTCTCTCTGTGGGGCAATGGAGCCAGCTCTATGCCCACAGCAGTGGTATGGTTCTGGGCAGGGTGTGTGCCACACATAGGGGCTGCTCTGCCCTGGCTGCCTGCCCCAGGGACAGCCTTGCCATGGGGCTGGGCTGTGGGGAGGGCATGGGACGCTCTGGGGGGCTGGACTGGGGTCTCTCTGCAGGGGATTTGGGACATGCCCTTGTGCGTGCTAGTGCTCAGCACTGACCAGAGACCCAGGGCTGCAGTGGGCTTGTGGCCCCTCATCAAAGTGCTTGGCTGGGAAGAGAAAGAGGGATTTCACCCCATATGGCTTTGACCATCAAATATATCAAGTGCAGAGATGTGAATGGAGTATTTAAAGCTAGCACAGCTGTGACTTCTGTCCATCTATCTGTCCATCATTCCTTTGTTCCATGCATCTGCCCATCCATCCACACACCTACCCACCCTTTGTTCCTTCATTCCTTCTCAAATTCTCTCTTTCTCTCTCTCTCTCTTTCTTTGTCTCTGTCTCTCTCTCTCTCTCCCTGTGGGTGCTGGGGTTTCCGTGCTGGCACAGACGATGGAAGAGGACACCCTAGACGATTTTGCATCAGAGCATGGAGCTTCCCTAAGCATGGAGTCTTTCACACAGAAAAGCCTTGTCTCCTCTCCTGAGGTTGTCACTATCCTCTTCTCCCCCCACCCCTTGCTCTCACAGTCTGCCCCCATCACTGTAGGGGTCCCCAGCATGCTGAGGGGGTTTGTGCCCTCTAAGCAGAGTTGAAGCTGTTTGCTGCCACCCAGGGTGTGACCCCTCTCTGGTGACAGGCAGGACCCCTCACAGGACAAGGCTGTTGGTGAAACCTGCTCCCCTGACTGTTCCTGCTGAGCTGTGAGATGGGGCCCTGGAGAAACCTCCCACTGCAGCCCTGCTGGGTGTGGGGCCATGCTGGAGCCCAGTGCCGAGGGTCCCATTGCATAGGTGACCCAATGGCATGGGTGCTCTGTTGGTGGCTGCTCCAGGTTCAGGCAGGCAGCCTCAAGCTGTCCTTAACAATCCCTTGTGCTTTCCTTCCACTTTGGCTGTAGTTAGAGTTCCTTGGGCCCAGACACCCTGAAAGAGGGGATCTCTGGAGGCATCAGCTGTATAGGACTCATGCATGTGCACAGCGGAGTCATGCTGCCATTGATGTCCTCATGTAGTGTCTGTGGGTGAGGAACATGGGCTCTTGGTGCTGCTTGTGTGCAGATTTATCTCAGATGAGGGGATATTTTCTTGGACAGCCAAGAGTGGTACCTTCAGTGAGCAAAAGCAAGTGGTGCTTGAGCCTTGGCTCTGGTACATTGCCCCCAGGGGCTGGCCCAGCAGTGCTGGGGAACACATCCTTCCTGAGCGTCCCAGGGCAGGGTAGAGGCAGTGTGGGGCAGGCACAAGGCTGAGCCCACTCTTGCTCCCTGTCATCTCCCATTGTCTGTGCAGAAGTTGCCAGCATGGGCAGGAGTCTGAACCTGGGCTGACTAGAGCAGTCCCCAGGAGACAAGATGAGTGTGCGGGAGGGTTTGGGCACAGCCTTGGTCTTCATTAAGGTTACAGCACCTTCAGTGAAGCTTGGGCTCTGGGGCAGTGCCTCCTGGTCATTACTGGCACCCTCTGTGTGCCAGCATTTCAGAGCTTGAGGACAGAAACAGCAGAAGTGAGGGGCACACATGTCCCTGGATTCAGAGCCTTGCCCTCTGCTCCTTGGAGACCCTGAGGGTGCCAGGTCTGCACCTGCAGGTGCCAGGGTGGCTTCACTGGTGATTTCTCTCCAGGTGTCAGTGGCTGAGACTCAGCAGTTATGTGGGAACTTGTCCTCTCCTGATCTGTAGTCTCCATGACAAATTCATAGCCCCAAGAGGGGCACGGGGACAGCACATCTGCAGAGTTTGAAGCATTCATGACAGCCAGAAAGTCCTTCAGTGCCCGTGGGATTCAGGCCTACTGAGGTTGGGTGGTCTGTCACCCCCAGCAATACATGTATTTATTGACTCTTCCCTCCATCCCTCTGTCCCCACTGCTGCATGAGGACTGGAATGCTGGGATGGAAGGGGCCAGGAGCCTCTCTAGCTTTGGATGGTAAAGCAGCCCAGTATCTTGTCTCAGCATCTCAGATTCCCCCATTCTTGCCACAAGGCTTGTGCTTTCCTTTTGGGTGAGCTGAGACTTCCTCAGAGCAAAGGACAGCAGAGACATTGAAGGATTTGGAGGGAGAAGCCTGCATGCCCTGGGCTCTCCCTCATTGGCAGGGGCAAAGGCTGTTTCTGCTCCCTGATAACACCTCTTTCCACTCTATCAGCTTGTTCTTCTGTGATGTGTGAGCCACAGTGGGAATGGCTTTCCCAAATGCTCCTGTTCCTAGAGCAGATGAGTTGCAGGGAGAGAGGGCAGGGAAGTGTGAAAGTAAATTATTCCCTTGGAAGTCAGGACTCATCTATGGACAGACACTTCCCATCACCATCACTTGTGACCCTCATCTCTGCCTTGGCACACACTCCGTCCTGCCAGCCCACTGACCTCCAAAGCTCCACAAGTTCTCTGCTTTCCTGGAGGACATGCCCAAGTATCCAGATATTTGCTCCCAACATCTCCAGGAGTCCTCAGGCTCTGGCGACACAAGGGCTGCCACAAGCTCTGGAAGTGGTGCTGTGGCTGGAGCTGGCTTTGAGCCCTCCAGAGCAGTGTTCAGTCAGCTGCTCCCTCATGCCACAGAGTAGCTGACTGTTCCCTTGGATTGGGCTGTGCTCATCCCAGGAATCTGAGGAGAAGGAAGCTGGTTTGGAAAGAAATCTGAAGCTTTGGGGTTTTCCTTACTGGTAAAGAGGTGGTGTCATGGATGAACACACTGTTCTAGTTTTCAGCAGAGCTTTGATCTACAACATCTATCTCAGGCCTTAACCCAGAGAAGGAGCCCAAAGAAATTCATCTTCTTTGCCCAGGGACGGTCCTGGTTTGCAGCTGGAGAATAGGGATGAGAGGGCTTTGCTGAAGAAATCAGTACGTGTGCCTGCAACCTGTCCATCCTTATCCTGGCTGAGAGAAGGTTCAGCAATGGGACCACAAGGCAGCAGAAGCAGAGAAGCTGCTGCACCCTAATGCCGAGAAAAGGCAGAATGAACACTGCTAAGAGAAAAGTTTCATCTGTTAGCAGAAAGGTATTTCTGCACAGGGGAAGTGAAGCAGTTAATACTGCTGAAGGCTCACGTCCAATTTTTGGTAGGAGTTTGGGGGAGTTTATACAGTGTTGGTATGGGGGTGACAACATTTAACATGCATATTCATAACAGGTGGAGTTTAGGCGGAGTTAGAGGTGGAATTTTGCTAGAATCTTCTTTGGGGGGACATATCTAGGGGTCATTCCAGTCTTCAGCCTCTCCTGGTGGTCTTACTTATCTTCCTTGTTCTGAACTTTTCAACTTTCTTTGTTCACTTGACTCATGATGCTTGACATTGGGGAGTTCTTCTGATTCATGTTCTCCTAAGTGAACATCTTACCAATCTATCACTATAAGCATGTTTAAAGTACATTCTTGACATTGATCTTTAGGATAGAACAAGCTATCTGGTATTTACATGGTGCTGGTGGTACTTGGTAGGGCAAGGCACAGTTCTTGACATGGAATGTACACTCTGCAGCATCTCAGTTAACTCTTTAAAGTCAAATGCCTATTTCAACCCTCAGGAAAGTGAGCAGTCTCATGGCTGAGACACCCATAAGCATCATGGCTGAATGGAAAGACATGCTGAGGGAGACTAACCTGGGCATCCTAGCAGCCCAGCAAGCTGCCCAATTAGGGATGGTGCTGCTGTTGCAGGTCAGATCTGACTGTGAACATCCAAGGTGCAGCCTGGTGCTCCTGGCAGGCACCAACAGGCTCTGTTGTGATTCCCACCTAATAAGAAGAAACAAAAAGTGAGTTGGAGGCTGGTGTGGAGGTTGAGACCTGGAGAGCAGATGGTGCTTGAGAGCACACCAATATCTGAGACGCTCATGCTAGCAATGCTGTTGGAGCTGTGGGGGACAATTCTCCTGCAGGCCTGGCTGCTCAGCAGGGCTGCCTGGCCATGGCAGGGTGCAGGGGCCATGGCAGAGTCCCTGGCAAGGATCCATCTGCCACCAGTGGAGGAGAGTGGCCTTCCTGCCCTGGGAGGGGCATAGCTGGCAGTGCACAGCGACAAGCCCATGCCTGTCCTGGCACTGCGAGGAGCCAAGCACCTCCCTGCCCTCAGAGGGCTGGGTGTTCTCTTGGGGACCCTCGGGCTGTACCCCAGCACAGCCCCCTGTGTGCTTCCCTGCAGGCACTCGGGGATTTTCAGGGGCTGCCAGGCTCTTGGCAGAGCCCAGGACAGTGGAGCAGGCAGGGGAGCTGTTGCAGGATGCTGTGGGGCAAGGCCTGGGGCTCTGTGCCAAGGGAGCTCTGCTTTCTTTGGCTCCTGGTAAAGAAGGCAGGAGCTGCGAATGGCATTTTGCTGCCAGAGACTTTCACCTATTTCCTTATGGAAGCCTAGTAACGGGTTTTCCTCCTTTCTTTTCTGATGTTACCTTCTCTTACCTTCCCTCTGGCTCTGCTCCCCTCTGCCTCCATGTTTCCCTCACACAGTATCAGTCACAAAGTTTCCATATTGGGTGCAACTGCCCTAAACATTCTATCTGACCTGCCCTGCATGGAGCATGGCTCATGTTTCCATGGATTATTTTTCCTGATTTGAGCAGGGAGTGGGCAGCCATCCCTGGGACTGGAGTGCATCCTCGTGCCCCCAGGGGCCATCCTTGCCCCTGCTGCAGGCTCTAACAAGGCAGGCTGTGCCTTGGGCAGTGCCAGCCCCATGGTGAGTCCCCAGCATTGCCCCCTTGTGTGCTTACAGGGGCAGCTGCAGAGGCCACTGGGCTGCCTCATGGTGCACACATTCCACTGCCACTATCTTCTTGTGGTTTATTTTCTACCTGCTGTTCCAGAAATGGCTGGATTTTAGCAGTGTTTCGTTCTTGCCACTCCTGAAGCCTTTAGCTGACCTCCAGCAGTGGTGACCTGGCATCCTCCTGCCAGCAGCACAGATACATAGTATGGTGTGTCACATATCTGCTGGGTCCATGCTGCAGCGTGCTCCACAGCCTTTCCTTGGTCCTTGCTGCAGCCTCCACACCTGTCTTGGCTGCCAAGCCTTTTACATTTGACAGGTAATCTTTTACAGGTTACATTTGCTGAACCGCTTGGGTTTCAGCATCACTGAAAAACTCTGCTCAGTAACACCTTCTGAGATGTCCCCAATGGGCTGGAAAGGAGGGATGGACTTTGGGGGGAATCTGAGCTGCGGCATCTGGTAGGAAGGGGAAAAGGCCTTTCTGATGGCTACAGGTGGTTTCTTTCCTTGCTTTTCATGCCCTTGGCAGTCTGACATTTTCTTAGGGCATGTAGATGAAGCTGAGAGTGAAGCTACCCAAAACACAGACCCTTGCTTCCCATGAAATCTCACCCCTGGGAATTGCTAGAGCCAGCTGAAAACAGAGAGGTCCCAGCTAGGGGCAGCCAGCTGTGTTCCCCTGCCTCCAGAGAGATGCCCTGATGACGGTTAATGTGTCTGCTGGGAGCATCACTCTCACTCTGCACTGCCAGCAACACTGCAAGTATTACACATGTGTCTCTGAGTTGCTGCCCAGAGCACAGCATTGTCCCTGGAGAGGACAGTGGCTCATTCCCTATATCAGCATCAGCCCCTTATTTTCAGTCCCCCTCTCCATCAGCAAGTTATGAGGATCTTTGTACAGACCCTGCCTCAACTCTGTTATTGAGAATACTACTACTACTAATAATAATAATAATTAGAATTATAATAACAATGATGTAGCCAGCGCTGTGTGAGGCAGACCAGCTGTGCTACTTGTGTCAGCAGCAGTTGGGGATGGTGTGTCTGATGCATTTAACTCTTCTTGCTCCAATTGCAATGCAGGGCTCGGAGCATTGGGTATTTATAGAGAGAGAAGCCCCTAGGCTGGAAGCAGTAGCTCTGAGGAAAACTCTGGGAGTCAAGAAGGAAGAAGCACATGCAGGTACCTCAGTGGTGAACAAGAGTGTGAGCCTGTCGAAGGTGGAGGTGGCAGTAGGTAAAGCCAAGGAAATGGC
Source organism: Poliocrania exsul (assembly GCA_035041345.1). Taxonomy (NCBI): domain Eukaryota; kingdom Metazoa; phylum Chordata; class Aves; order Passeriformes; family Thamnophilidae; genus Poliocrania; species Poliocrania exsul. The sequence continues at coordinate 1,079,803 of JAWWLZ010000053.1, read as the reverse complement.
AGGCCAGGAAGAGCCCTCAGCTGCAGCCCAGGATATACGGAAGAGAGCCAAAATGATCGCCAGTCCCGAGGATTTTGAGTCTGTCTGGGAGGATGAGATCTATGAGAAGGAAAGCAGAGGGGAGCCCAGCCTGCAGGCAGCACACTTCCTTGCTGAGAACATGGAGAAGGAGCCCCAGGGCAAAGGAGCAGCCAGTGGTGAGCCAGAGCTGCTCAAGGCCTGTCAACAGCCTGAAGAGAGGCAAAAGGCCAAGATTTTGGGGGCAGAGCCTCCCGAGGGAGAGGGCGAGGTGCTCTCCAAGGAGCACGCTTCTGCAGCCTCAAGGAAACAGGAGGCCAAAGTGCCAGGCACAGCCACAGAGCTCCTGAAAATCAAAGTGAAGGCTGGAGGTGACAGCTCAGAGACTTCAGCGACCCAGAGGATTATCTACTTGGGAGATCCAGAGGGAGAAGAGAAGGACAGTAAGACACAACTTGTCTTGGACACTGGTGGGTGGCTTGGCTTGGAGGAGGGACCAGAAGCCAGAGTGAACATGTCCAGGGAGGGATCTGGGCATGCAACACCTACAGCAGCAGAGTTCCAACCCCTTTCTTCAGCAAGTCACCAACATAGGGCAGTGTCTGGAAAGCCTACTGGAGCACTGGAGCAGCCTGAGGTGGGCTGTGTCAGGACTAGCCTGGTGGGATGTACCCTCTCAGGATGGGAAGAAGAGCTGTCCCTGCAGCCAGAGAAAGCATCTGCTGCGGTGCCCACCTGTGCAGCGCCCACGGGAAGTGAAGCCCTGCCATGTTCTGAAGAGGTGGGACCAGAGGAGATGGAACTGCAGAGCCCAGTGGGAGGCCTAAAGCCCCTGGCAGGGGATGGCCATGGGGTTGAGGAGCACCGAGGGAGCCCAGCACAGTGCCCTGACACCTGCACAGCTGTGGATGAGCTCTTGGGAAGGGTTGGAGCAGATGGTGACAAGGAGGAAAGTGCTAGAGTGGTTCTTCAGATGGAAGAGATAGAGACCAAGTCACCTCCATCAGCTGTGCCTTGGCAGGGCCACAGTCACACTGAGGGGTTGGAGGGAGATAAACCGAGTGCTCCTGCCTCTCCATTCTTTCCCCAGCAATCCAGCCCTGTCCTTGTGGAGCCTGTGCCAGGCACCGAGCCTGAAGGCACAGAGCTGTCCCAGAACACCAGCCCTGCAAGAGGGGTGGGCATGCCCAAGGGTGTGAGCCCCTCTGTGGAGGTGGTACTACCCAGGGAAACTGATCCTGAATCTGCAGAAGAAGCCCAAGCTATGGGAATTTCCTCATGGAAACCGCACCAAGTGACCAGTCCTGTTGCAGCAGAACCACCCCAGAACACACATATTGCAACAGAGTTGATCCAGGTTAGAGACACAGCCACGAGAGAGGTGGCCCAGGACATGGACCCTGCTACAGCACAAAGCAAAGTCTCTGCCACCAAAAAGTCACTGCAGGAAGAGAAACCCATGATAAAAGAGTTCTTCCAGGACTTGGGGCCCACATCAGGAAAGCTAACTGGAGATGAAGACTGTGGGATAGAACAACTGTCCCATGACAAAAGCCCTCATGTGGAAGAACTGCCCCCCAAAGCAGAAGAACCAGAAGAGCAGACGGAGGGCATCATGAGAGACCTGCTCCAAAAGGCTTCCATGTCTGGGGAGCTGCTCCACATTGCTGATCCCAAAGCACAAGAGCCACAGTGGGACTCAGAGTTTAATGTGGGACAAGATCTGCAGGGCAGGGGTCCAACAGTAGTAGAAACCACCAGGGACAGTGACCTGGCTCCGGAGCAGCCACCGCAGAATGAGTCTTCTCTTAAAGAAGCTGCTGACGTCCCACACTTCCAGTCCCCTGTAGCAGGATTGTGCAAAGGAAGTGAGACTTTCCGGCTCTCTGCCTTGGTGGATGAGGGCAGGGGAGAGCTGGAAGTGAGTGGTGGGACACATAAAACAGAGCCTGAGTCGTTGGTGTGTGTGGCTGGGCAGGCAGGAGCTGTGTCCCAGGAGGATAGAGATGTCACTGCGGCCCCAGGAAGCTGTGAGGACAGCAAGAGCTACAGGAAAACCTCTGTGGCCTCCAAGATAAAGATGTTTGAGCAAAGTGAAGTGGAGCGAAGGGAGGCTGAGGATGGACAAGCTCATGTGCCTGAAGCTGGGACATCAGCAAAAGCAAAAGGGAAGACAGGTCTGGCACAGGACATGCCTTCGAGCACCCGCCTCACCTCACTGCCAGTGGTGGGACCTGTATCCAGTGAGGGCCCCTTAGCCCTTGGGCGAGAGGCTGGATCAGGAGATACCTCCCAGCCTCACTCCCTCAAGGAAGATGTCTCTCTTGATCTGGAGCATGAAGAAGACAATGCTGACCTGGCCTCCTCTGATTCTGGCTGCGAGCTCACCCTGGCTGAGGCCGTGGTAACTCCGGTGAACTGTCCAGATGGGACGTTCATGCGCATGTTGTGTGGCTCTCTGACCATGTCCAGTGGCTCCTCACACATCCATTGACTGACAGCAGGCGCTTTGCATCCCTGTCCTTTCTGTCTGTGTGTGTGGTCAGGCTTACTGGCTGCATGCAGACCCGCTGCCCAGTTGGTTCATCAGCTTTTGTTTTGCGACCCCCCCAACATTTTGGCTCCCTGGAGAGTGCTGCTCTCTAAACCCGAGAGCAGGCACCCAAGCTTCATGTGCAGGAGCCGGAAAGGGCAACGGTGGGTGGCTGAAGGAGCTGCAACCTTCACAAACACGCACCCCTCGGCAGCGGCGTGCCCACGCTTCAAGCTTCACCCTTGCATTTCCTACGTTGATATCCCTTCTTGCTTAGCTCACCGGCCTCCCCACCCTTTCCTGTCTTCAGCAAGCTGGTGGCTGGGTGATGAAATAGCTTTCCTTGTTCTTGTGGGCGCTAGATCAGCTCCTGCAGAGTTCATTTCCTTACAACTAACCCTTTTCTCTAATCCAGAGCAAATCTCAGGAACCAAGTGGGGAAGAAAAGGATTTATCTGACCCATCAGTAAAATCCAGCCTGAAAGAAGAAAATTTAAAGACTGCCGTGCCAGTGGTCTCCCAGGTCTCAGTGCTGCTTTACTAAGTGCTTCTCCCCACAGTATGAGCATTCCCCTTGTGTAGCTGAGGGCTGTGCTGCCAGCTCTGCTCCCATTGTTCTGTATGTGTTGGTACAGACACACACACATACACGTGTCCGCGTTTTCCTCATGGGGCTCTTGGACACCCTGTCTCTCATACCTCTCAACCTCCCAGCAGTGCTCAGGGAAGGGTGTGCCAGCACA
>JAWWLZ010000053.1:1048596-1072993 GCA_035041345.1 Poliocrania exsul | reverse complement strand
GCCCCACCAGGGATGTCTGCACAGGGTGACCTGCCATGTTTGCCCCCATGCTGTGTCTGAGCCAACATGCCCATCTGCTCTTTTTTCAGGATCACAGCACCAAGGCTGGAAAAGGGGCCACTCCCACCACAGATCTTCGCTCCCTTTCACCGGTGAGGGGCGAATATGGTGCCTTTAGCCAGGCCAAGACTTGGGGGAGAGGTGGGGAAAGGAAGGCAGCCTTGTGGGGCTAGGAGTGTGTGAGATTGGTCCTACAGGACCCCTCCCATGTTCCCAGCACTGGCAGCCTTGGCTAATATGTTGATACTTGGAAAAGCAGAAGGATGTTCAAAAGGATGGGCAGCAAGATGGCAGGGAATTTGGCCTGTGGCCTTTTCCCTATGCCAGATACACAGCTTGAGTCTGAGAAGGATAATACCCAAAAAGTACCCCAGTCCCTGCTGCAGTGGGCTGAGATACTTTTAGCCCTGGATATCCTGCGCGGCTACCCAAGGGCAGCCACAAAGTCTTCTGACTCCCAGTGGAAGTGATGGCCACCAACACCCTGCACAGTGGCTGGCCTTTGGAAAGGGAGTTCCTACTCTATCACCTTGTTTCAGTGGAGTCCAGGCTGGCCAAACACTGTATGCTGCGCCAGTTTCATCCCTCTGTGCTGCAGGGAGAACCATAGCCAGCACTTGGGCTAGGTCACCAGCACAGCATTCCCAGCCTTCCCAACCTTCCCATCCCTCGCCACATACAGCAGGATAAACAGAGCTAGAGGCAGCCTGATAGCTCTGCACTGGGGTGGCCCTGAGGGTGAGTGGGGAAGAGCAAAAAATGGCCATGGGACCCTCTCTCCACTGCAGAGGCCCTTTTCAGGAGCTCTGAGCCTGGCGTACCTGTGGAAACCTCTCCCTATTCCCCCACAACACCTTGGTCCAGTTGGAATCACAATGCAGTGCCTTTTACCCTTGCCACTCTCGCCTTCCATGCTTGGCTGAGTAGGTACATCCCAATGGGAAGGTTCCAGCTCTTCAGAAGCCAGCACTGGGGGCTCCCCTGTGACAGGCCCCTGATCCCACTGCTCTGTGTTCCACAGATCTCCGGTGGCTCTGCTGGGAAGGAGGTGCTCACTAGCATATTCAGTGCCACTGCGGAAACCCTCTCCACTTCCACCACCACCCACGTTACCAAGGTGAGAGCAGCTCCAGAGGGGGCAGCCACAGGAGCCTGAAAGTCACTGGAATTAGAGGATGGGTGAACTTATATTGTGAGTGGTACAGCAGAAAGTGCCCCTCTTCTCCTTACAAGCCAAAAAGTGTGTACTGTCCCATGGGAGTGGTGAGCCTGCACAGTGCTCTGCTCAGAGTGCCCCATGCCCAGCTCACCCCATGTGCTGCCTGTCCCATCCAGCCAGGTGTGACCACAGGGGACAGCAGGCAAGGACAACTGGGTGTCAGGTATGCAGACAGCACAGTGTGGACCAGGGGGAGTGGTGGTGGGAAATGAAGGAGACAAGGCTGCAGCAGAGGATCTCGCCCATGGCCTTTTCATCCCTATATTAAGTACACACTCTTCTCCCAGGTAATAATCATAGAATCATAGACTATGCTGAGTGGGAAGGGCCCACAAGGATCACTGAAGTCCAACTTTTGGCCCTGCACAGGACACCCCAATAATTCCACCATGTGCCTGAGAGCATTGTCCCAATGCTTCTTGAACTCAGGCTTGGGGCTGTGCCCACTGCCCTGAGGAGCCTGTTCAGTGCCTCTGGGTGAAAAACTTTCCTAATATCCAACCCAGACCTCCCTGACATAGCCCAAGCTGTTCCCTCAGGTCCTGTCACTGGTCACAGAGAGAAGAGATCGGTATCTGCCCCTCCACTGCTCCTTGTGAGGATGTTGAAAACCTCAATGAGGTCTGACCTCAGTCTCCTCCAGGCTGAACAAACCAAGTGCCCTCAGCTGCTCCTCACATGCTTCCCCTCAAGGCCCTTCACCATCCTGGTGGCCCTCCTTTGGACACTCTCTAATGGCTTAATGTCTTCTTTATATTGTGGTGCCCTAAATGCCCCAGTATTGCAGGTGAGGCCACCCCAGTGCAGAGCAGAGTGAGACAATCCCCTCCCTTAGCTGGCTGGCAATGCTTTGCCTGATGCCCCACAAGGCACAGTTGGCCCTCCTAGCTGCCAGGGCATTGCTGACTGATATTCAACAAGTGACAGGACAAGAGGAAATGGCCTCAAGTTATGCCAGGGGTGGTTTAGATTGTGTATTACGGCAAACTTCTTCACTGAAAGGTGGTCAGGCACTGTACAGGCTGCCCAGGGCAGTCACCATCCCTAGAGGAATTTAAAAGATGTGTAGCTGTGGCACTTGGGAACATGGGTTAGTGATGACCTTGGCAGTGCTGGGGTGATGGTTGGACTTGATGATCTCCGAGGGCTTTGCCACCCTAAATGATTCTATGATTCTATAAATGACAGCAGAATCTCAGTGAGGGACCTGAGCAGAAGGAGGGGTGCTTGGTACCTGCCACCCAACCCTTTTCCTTCCCCTCACTTGTGGCCAGCTCTGTCTCACTAGTTGGTGCCATGCACTGAATCAAGGATAGTGGGAGATCTGTTGAATTATGGGATCAGTTCCCAAGGTGATGCTGGTGGTGTGCCCCTCACATGGGCAGAGCTACACCTGCTGATGGGACAGCTGTGGTGAGTGCTTTCTTTCTCCTTGTGCAGACTGTGAAAGGGGGGTTTTCTGAGACCCGGATAGAGAAGCGCATCATTATCACGGGAGATGAAGATGTGGACCAGGACCAGGTAGGAGCAGGATGTCCTGGCTTTGCCCAGCTCTGGCTGTCCCCAGATGCAGCACTGCATAGTTCTACTTCTGGCTTGTACCTGTTCACTCCTTCTCTCCAAAAACTGACCCCTGAGGCCCCAGACTTGTCCATCAGGGTAGGTCCCCAAGGGTGCAGTGACACCCAGCCCAGCTCCCACAGTGAAGGTGCAGTCAAGGTCAGATCCCAGGGCAGAGCCCAGTGAGGGCATCACATTTTTATTGTCTTAAAACACATTTCCAGGTGCTCTTTCTTTGTTGAAATACTCCAAAGTGACCCAGCTCGGTCCTTTCTTCAAGCACAGTCTCACTTCAGGTGATGGTGCTTTGCCTCTGCCTCTGTGACAGAGGAGCAAAAAGTGACACACTTTTATGATGAAATGAGACTTACACAAATCTCTGGGGCCATGGGGTCATTTTCCTGTGGCCTAACCCTTTGGGATTTGTTGTCTAAGAAGAAAAATTACAAAGTAACTAAAGGGCTCTAAAATAATTTTTAGAATTACAATAATAAATTTGATAATTCTTGTAGATTTTTCTAGCATTTTGCTGCTGTTCTTTTGCCCAGGCTTCAGTAGGAAGCCTGTTCTGTAGTACATCTCTACCCAAAAATCAGCAAGAGGAAGGCAGTGCGTGAGTGATCCCAATGAGTGCTGGGCTCCAGCCTCTTCTGTCAGGCTTCTACGGGTACAGGTCTGAATCCCTGCATCCTTATCCTCCTGGAATCCCACTCAGCTCCCTGGGATCGCACTCAGCTCCAGCTGCTTTCTGGTTGCAGTCAGGGTACCCAATTGCAGGGGAGGGAGGATAAATGCTTTCACCTTTCTGTTTTCTAGGCACTGGCTTTAGCAATCAAAGAGGCAAAACTCCAGCACCCTGACATGCTGGTAACCAAAGCTGTGGTATACAGAGAAACAGAGCCCTCTCCAGAGGAAAGGGACAAGAAACCTCAGGTAAGTGAAGCTGCCAGGTATGATTTATATCTGTTGGGTAAGGAGGGGATGTAACTGCTCTTGTGTCTCTGGTCCCCACCAGCCACAGGTGTTGCTGCCCCTTGGTGGCAGCTCTTGGCATGGTAGCTCCGGGCATGGCCACCTGGTTGTGGTTAGAAAGCTGGTGCCATTCCACCAAAAGTCACCTTGCTGTCCTGCTCAGCACAGGGCTCACAGTCGTCTCCATGTAAAGAGGAAAGGACCTTCTTGTCCTTTGGGGTGGGGAGGGAAAGAGGGGACAGCTGCTTTTTTGGATGGGCTGAGAAAGCTGGCTACAGATCCTACAAAGCAATCCAAAGTATTAGACAAGCATTTCCAAAAAAAGAGGTTTTAGTCCCATTCAGATCCCCACACACGGGTGTAGGCAGCAGCCCCCAAGGTTTGCCCCAAAGCTGTCACAACCCCAGACACTTTTCTTGGGCTTGGGGAGTCCTGCCCAACTCTAAACCCTCCACTCTGACCCCATTACCCTCCATCAGCTCCTCAGGGGTGGCAGAGCCACTGGACCCCTGTGTGGGAGCAGCAGGGCTAGGGGAGCATAGTGGAGAGGAGAGAGAGCCTCGCTACCGAAAGCTCTCTGAGGGGCCCTGGCTGCAGTCAGGTTGCAGGTGCATTTGGAGAGGCTCGAAAATGGGATTTTCTGTTTCTTTATCGTATGAATATTTTGATTGGCAGCTTTTAAGCCTGGAAAAGTGAAGAGCTCTGATGCAGCTGGCAATGTCAGGAGAGGCTCCTGCAGCAGCCTAATCATATCCCACAGTGCAGACAAGCAAGTCCAGACCCTCCTGCATCCCATAGGAGCCGCCCAGTCTTAGTTGGATGGCTTAAAGGGAGGGAGCAGTGACTAGCCCTTATCTCCCCCATACATCAACACCAGTGCAGTGACTGAATTCCTGCTAATTACCAGAGCTCCTTCTAATTAAGTGCAAACTGTGGCCCCATGCATTTACAGTTACTGTCCGGTGTTCCCATACAAAGACAAGCCTTCATGGATTTGCACTCCATGGATTGGCACTCAGTGACTGGTCCTTTCCATCTGCCTCGTACAGGAATCTTGACCAACATGTTCCTGGAAGTCAGTATCTGTATTCCAACCTGGAGAACAGGGGAGAAGGAACCTTCATGCTGGATTTGTCAGCAAGACATAGACATCCTGGCTGCAATGTTCATGGCGAAGAGACAAAAATTTTTAAAAAAGGAATAGCAAATATATTTTATATATATATATACATACATACATATATATGTATATATATATAAACAGGAAACAAAATGCATCCTTGCACTGCTGCTATATACTGGAAATTAATAGCAAACAACACCACCAACAAACAAAGCCAACCCTCTGCAGATAAATTGAAGAATTTCCTGGATTGGTGATCAAATAAGATTTAAAAAGTCATAATAATAATAATATCAGTAACAATAAAATAAGCCACCGTCTTGCATGATACCTTAAAGGACACACAATCATGAGTTCATTTGTTGCACACTGAATGGAAAGGAAAAATGCTTTGCAACAAAGCAAGAAGTAAGCAAACTGAAGTAAAAAAACCACAAGCAGAAGCAAAACCATTCCCCACCTCTGGAAATAAGAGAGAAAAACATTGAATTTATGACCATAGAGTTATTTTCCAATTCACAAGTGTTGTTTTGCCCTTCTCATTCCATGCTGGTTTTTCTGCCTTTTTGGGGGGTTCTGTTAACTCTTCCCCTTCCCTTCCTTATCTTCTCTGTGCACTTGTCCAACCTCTTGTTCTCTGAAGGTATTTAGGAATGGATTTCATTTCAAACAAAGAAAATGATATGTATATGGTTTCTCATCTTTAAAGAGCAGCCTGTGGGGTTTCATATGGATGTGCATTTCAGTTATGTATATTATTAAATATAACAAAGGGGGAGGGAGGGAACAATGCTGAAACAATCCAACAGTGCTGGTAAAGACGATGCTGACAATTTTAAATTATTAACTCTTTAATTGACTGTGGTTGGTGTATTTTGAGACTCTTAGATTACATGTGGGACTCTGAGTCCTACAAGAAGAGAATGGAAAAGGTTTCAGCTGCTGCTGGTTGGGTGAGAAGGCAAGAGGGCAAGGGATGGGAATGTCCCAGCAGCTGATCTGCAGTGTATGGTGGTTAGATTTGGAGGGGGCAGCAGTGACATGGAGGGGCAAGGAAGGGGGTTAGGCTCCAGCTCCAACAGCTGTAGGCAGGATGGTCTCCTGGCCCAGAGCCGTGGGATCAGCAGGACTGTGCTCAGCACTCCCCCACAGCCCGCTGAGCCATGCCATTGATGGGGGTAGTTTTGTTTTGTTTCTGGATCTCAGTAATGAAGTTACTTGAGCTTTGTAGTAGTCAAAGGCTGTTTCTGCCTTGTCTGCTCTGCCACCTGAGGTGTGATTGCAAGGGCTGTCTGAGACACTTGGACTGAGGACAGCAATGGCAGGACCGTGGCAGTCCTCCCCTGTCCTGCCTAGGAATGGGCAGTGGAGGGACCATACCGTGTCCATCACTGTGGAGTATCTGCAGCATCCCAGGCTGGATGGGAGAGCCCAGGCCCTCTGCGTTAGCAGGCGTGTGTCAAAGGAGGTGTCAGTAGAGCTGCTCCCAGCTCAGCCCAGCTCAGCCTTCAGCCACAGGCTCCCTCCACGGCTGCCTTTGGAAGGGGATCATGGACCAGGCCCAGGCCCCCATACACTGTGAACAAGGCAGTTAGGGTAGACTCAGAACCAAAACCAGAAAGGAAAGGAAATAAATGGGTTTCCTTCTCATCTCTAGCTCCTACAGAAACAGAAGGGCCCGTGATTCTGCACCATTTTGCCTTTAGTCTCCCACCCCTCACACAGACTGTGCCCAGAAACAGGTGTGTTTTGCCAGGTCCTGCCACAGCTTGGAGGATGCCTTGGGCATATCCTGCTCACCACCTTCACTGTCCCAGGTGGGAGTTGCTCCCTGGCAGTTGCTCACCAGTATGTTCCTGTGAAGTCTCTTCTGGCAGAGAGGTTTTTCCTGCAAGCATGGAAGGCATGACCACAAGCAGGCAAGGACTGCTGGCTGCTGCCAGTGTGCCAGCTCCTGAGGGTCTCCCCAGCTTCCAGTAAAGCACCTTCAGCTACCTTTAGAGAGCAGACCCCTGACCTAAAAATAGTTACAGAGGCTACTTTTGTCTGTTGTTTTCCCAATGCACCCAAGCCAGCCGTGACCAGCAGTGGCACTGTCAAGAGCATGGGGGGTGGTGGAGGGCCACTGGTCTGCCCACTGTGCTGGTGTTCATCACCACACAGCATGTTTCACACACAGAGGAGCCCACCTGGCTTGGACACCTCCCTTGGACACCTCCACAACTCCCCCCAAGCCACTGTGACTCTCGAGCCCTGCTTTTGGCCTTGTGCACAGTCAGGAAAGTGAAGGTTCCTGGGGAAATGAGAGGCCTTACAAAGTTAGACTTCGTGTATGCTTGGACTGAAGTGAGTTCTGTTTGCAGGGAGCAAACCCAGCCCCTGGCTCCCACAGCATGTTTATGGGTGGCAGTGTCTAAAACTATTCTAAAAAGAAGGGAAAAAAAGGAAAGAAAAAAGCTTATTCTCTGGGTGAAGTGTGGCTTTCTGCTGCTCAGCTCCAGCCCACACATCGCCATGCTCCATTTTGGATAGCTGGTCACTGCTTGTTTTCTTCCAGGACCTTTCTGTTGAAAGAGGTGGGAGACATGAGTGCCTGTTTTTACCCAATCCCACAAATTCATTCTGAACGTGGCCTGCAATTGCATGAGTAATAATAACAGTAACAATAATAATATTTATTTTTATTTGAGAAGCACCTTACCAACCAACTGCAACGCTCTGTTGTTCCTTCACTAACTCTCCTTTTCTCTTCCCTTGTTCTCCCTCTCCCCCTTTGGTCATACTCCTTTTCAGTGCTCGGTGGTGTATGCGTGTGTGCTCACTGTTCTTGTATTCAATAAAAGTGAAATAAATGTGTTTGATGCTAAATCAGCTTGGGGCCTTGGTGAACTCTTTCCTACTCAGAAGATGGAGAAGGGGGAACTTTGCAGCTGGGGTCACTACATGTGGAAGCACAGGACTCTTTGTCTAGAGAGAAGATCATGGAAATCACAGAATCCTCAAATGGTTTAGGTTGGAAGGGATCTTAAAGCTCATCTTGTTCTAAACCCTGCCATAGGCAGGGACACCTTCCACTAGACCAGGCAGCTTCAAGCCCCATCCAACCTGATCTTGGACACTCCCAGGGATGGGGCAGCCACAGCTTCTCTGGGCAACCTGTGCCAAGGCCTCCCCACCCTCACAGGGAAGAATTTTTTCCCAATATCCCATCAAACCCTGCTCTCTGGCAGTGGGAAGCCATTCCCTCTTGTCCTGTCAGTCCAGGCCCTTTGTCTGAAGTCCCTCTCCAACTCTCTTGGAGCACCTTCAGGGTCTGGAAGGGGCTTTAAGGTCTCTGAGCCTTCTCTTCTCCAGCTGGACACCCCCAGCTCTCCCAGCCTGTCCCCAGAGCAGAGGGGCTCCAGCCCTTGGAGCATTTCTGTGGCCTCCTCTGGACTCGCTCCAGCAGCTCCACGTTCTTCCTGTGCTGAGGCCCCCCGAGCTGGAGGCAGCTCTGCGGCTGGGGTCTCATGAGAGCAGATGAAGATGCCACCAGGTCGGGGACTGAGCCGGGTGATGGACGACGGGGACAAGGGACCAAGCCGGGGATGAGCGGGGGGTCGGGAATGGCCGGGGGCAGGGACTGACGGAGGCACATGTGCCCTGCCAGCTGGACACGGCGGGGGGCGGAGCGCGGGCCGGGGTTTGGGGAGGGCGGCCCCGGCAGGGTGTGCGGGGCGGCCCGGGCAGGGTGGGCGGCCCCGGCAGGGTGTGCGGGGCGGCCCGGGCAGGGTGTGCGGCCCCGGTAGGGTTGCGGCTCCGGCAGGGTGTGCGGGGCGGCCCCGGTAGGGTTGCTGCTCCGGCAGGGTGTGCGGCCCCGGCAGGGTGTGCGGGGCGGCCCCGGTAGGGTTGCTGCTCCGGCAGGGTGTGCGGCGCGGCCCCGGTAGGGTTGCGGCCCCGGCAGGGTGTGCGGCCCCGGTAGGGTTGCTGCTCCGGCAGGGTGTGCGGCCGGGCCCGGGGCGGGTATTGCCGGGCGCTCCTCCCGTCCCGCCGCGCCGGAAGCGCCGCCGGATCTGCGCGCACGGCCGGGCGGTCGCGGCTCAATGGCGGCACCGCTGCAGGACCCCGAGCTGGCCCGGCAGCTTTTCTTCGAGGGCGCGGCCGTGGTCGTGCTGGACGTGCCCGAGGGCACCGAGTTCGGCATCGACTACAGCGCGTGGGCCGTGGGGCCGCGGTTCCGCGGCGTGAAGATGGTCCCGCCGGGGCTGCACTTCGTGCACTGCAGCGCGGGCGGCGGGCGGGACACGGGGCCGCGCTCCGGCCGCTTCCTGAGCCTGCGGCGCCGCGAGGTGCGGGTGCTGCGCTGGGACCCCGCGGGCGAGGCCGTGCGGCCGGAGCCCCCCGAGCACGGCGAAGCGCTCCGGGAGAGCCTGCGGGAGCTGGACCGCTTTCTGGGGCCGTACCCCTACGAGACGCTGAAGAGGTGGGTCTCGCTGACCTCCTTCATCAGCGAGGCGGCGGCGGAGCGGCTGCAACCCGAGAGCGGCCAGATCTGCGCCTTCGCGGAGGTGCTGCCGGAGGCGTCGGGGCGGCACACGCGGGACCGCGCCGGGCAGGGCCGGCCGCCGCTCGGGGCCGAGTGCCAGAGCTACGCCGAGGGGCTGGCGAGGCTGCCCCGCATGCGGCCCCGGGCCGGCACCCAGATCCGTTTCACCGAGCTGCCCAGGCAGCTGTACCCCGACGGGGCCACTCCCGAGGAGATCACTCGGCACAGCATGGACCTCAGCTACGCCCTGGAGCGGGTGATGGAGCAGCGCTACCCCGGCCGGCCGCTGGAGCTGCTCGGTGAGCACCACCGTGGGCAGTGATTTGGGGGGTATAAAGTCATGAAGGCTGAGGGAGTTGGGCCTGTTCTGCGTCCAGAACAGACGACTGAGAGAGGACTTCATTGTATATGAATATCTAAACGGGGTTGCTAAGAAGGTGGGGCGAAGCCCTTCTCGCTGATGCCTTAGCAATAACATGGGAGGCAACAGGCAGAAACTGAAGCCCAGGAAGTTCCAGCTGAATGTGAGGAAGAACTTCTTTCCTGTGACAGCACTCTGGAACAGATTTCCCAGAGAGGATGTAGCTTCTCCCTCACCAGAGGTATTCCAGACCCATCTGGACACAGTGCCTTCCAACCTGAACCGTTCTGTGATTGGGAAATGAGAGCTCTGGGATGAAACCTGTGCCTGTTCCCTGGTGCCCTGAGCCATCTTCAGTGCAGGACAGAAGTTAGTGTAGTTTTTAGCAGCAACATGGCCTGTGAAGTTGGCAGGAGGAGACTGCAACTTCTTCACAAGAGGCAGAGGGGCAGCACTGATCTCTGCTCTCTGTGACCAGTGACAGGACCTGAGGGAATGGCTGGAGCTGTGTCAGAAGAGGTTTAGGCTATATATTAGGAAAAAATTCTTCCCCCAGAAGGTGGTCAAGCACTGGAACCGGCTCCCTAGGGCAGTGCTTACAGCCCCAGAGCTCATGGAGCGCTTGGACAACACTCTTGGGCAAATGGTGGGATTGTTGGGGTGTCCTGTGCAGGGCCAGGAGTTTGACTCAGTGATCCTTGTGAGTCCCTTCCAGCTCAGGACATCCTGTGATTTTGTTCTGTGACTCTGTGGTGTAAGGATGTGGTGCTGGGGACTGTCACCCTGCCTCTGGCTACTGGATGCTGCCTTTGGAGCCTAGATTGCCTCAGGTGAAGTCAAAAGCAGCAGTCACAGGTCTGTCTTCAGACACCAGCCTGGCACTCTACCTGTTAAGTCAATTTATTAAGGACGGCTCTTATGGAGTCCTGGGAGTGCTGAGTGGGGCTGAGCACCCCCAGATCTTGTTCCTGTTGCATGGGGAGGAGGTGTGGGTCTCCCAGCCAGTGGTTCTCAGTGCAGTGACCGGTCCCTACCTGGCTGGCACAGTGGCCACTCAGATGTGTGTGCTCTGTGTGTGTGTTCTGTGCATGTGTTTGGTCTGTGTGCTGCCAGTGACTTGCCAAGGCAGTGTCCGGGCTGCGCCAATCCTGTGATGGGAAGACCAGACCCCCTCAGCTACTCCCCAGCCTTTAACACAACCTATGATACAAATACTGAATCTGTGGAGCTCCTTGAGAGGGGTTTTGTTTTGTGGCAGGATGGAGGGAGAAGCCTTCCCAGCTGAGGCTACTGAGCTACAAGCCTTTGTTTTTCCCTTCTGTGTTTTCTGTATTAATGTTACACAATTTATTCTTTTTCAACATTTGAATCAAAGACAACTGTAGGATATACAAACAGTGAATTACCTTAGGGAACAGTGGCAAAGTAGCTGATGCCAAGCATCAGTGATAGGGACCATGGATCTTAATTCAACAAAGCAAACACATCTGTGAACGTACTGGTCAGCTCTCCCAGCACTCCAGAGCAGTGGCATTTGCAGTCACATGTGGCTCTGGACACCCAGGCTCAGGAGGACTGAATGCTCACAAAATAACAGCAAGGTCTGGCTCATTGTTTGGGTTTGTAAAGTCCTGTAAAGTCCCTCTACAACAGTGATAATAACAGTTCCAGGTGATCTGCCCCATTCTGCTTGGCTTTGTCTCCTGTTGAAGAGCAGGGCATCAGCATATAGTCCGTGTTTAGAGTATCAGTTGCTGCTGGCAGGATGTATGTGCAAAAGCCAAACCAGCATTTGTGATTCATTTACAGAGCTTTGGGGAGGACAAATACCTTGGATTTCTTTTAGTCTTACCTGTGTTTTGTTTTGTGAATCCACACAGGTGAGCTGCAGTTTGCTTTCATTTGCTTCCTGATCGGGAACGTGTACGATGCCTTTGAACACTGGAAAAGGCTCCTGAACATCCTGTGCCGATCTGAAGTCGCCATAGGGAAGTACCAAGACCTTTACATCAATCTCATTTCTGTCCTGTATCACCAGCTCAATGAAATCCCAGCAGATTTTTTTGTGGACATTGTCTCCCAGGACAACTTTTTAACCAGCACCTTACAGGTGTGTTTGTGACTGTCTCCTGAGGAATACAAGTGGGAGGCAGGGCCTGCAGGGCATCAGAGCAAATCTGGGGAGAAGCTGCAAGAGGAATTAAGCTACTGTTGACCTGTGTGGGATATAGTGAGCCTGTCTAAGCACATGGGGATTTGCTTTTACTTTTTCCCTATGTTATTCATGGAGAAATGCTATTTGCTTCTCATCTCAGCATTTGGTCTGCTCAAGCCATGCCTGGAAGAGCTTAAGGCAGTATAAAATTGAGTTAGGTGGGGAAAGAAAATGTTGCAGATAGTGCTGGAAGTAACGTGCCATGGGTTTGGACTTCTGGCCTGGCACATGTAATGCAACTGGACTGCACTAGCAGTCTTTTCCTAGAAGTTTTTAAGACCTTTACCTACATGGAGCTGAACAGCTACAAGAAAGGCTGAGCAAGTGCAAAATTAGTCTGTCTGTGTATTTTTTTCTCAAATGCTATTCATTCTTTACAAAAAAAAAACAAAAACAAAAACCAACAAACCACAACCAAAACTTTGGCATAAAGGACTGATGATGCTGGTTTTTGGGCAGCTTGAATGATTTGCTTATGTCAGTATGCAGGCAGCAAAACTTGAGCACAGGGCACTGAGAGCATTTTAGAAGCTCTTCCATTCCTGTTAGCATAAGCAAAGCTAAAGATTTCCTGTAGTCAAGTTCTTATCCAGGGGGAATTTATGGTTATTCCAAAATGAAGCAAATGCTGCTTCTGCTGAGACAAGCAGGGGCAAATCTGTGATTCAGCACCAGTGAAACCAGTAGGGGTAGGTGTCCTATTTTTCTGAAGATTTCACATGAAGGAGATTAGAGCTTAATTAAATGTTTTCTTAAGGAGATTTTCTGCCTAAGAAGAAACCTCTTTTCCAAAGATATGTTTCCTTCCCTCTTGCATTCCAGAGAAAAGCTGTCCCTGTGGACAGCTCCCTGGAATGTGGAGAGAGAAAACAGATGTTGCAGGCAGGTGCAGCAGAGAGGACAGAGAGACAGTAAAACGTGGAGAAGAAACAGGAGACATCTCTCTCCTGGGCCCAGTGCTCCTTTGCTGCCTGGTGCTGGGGGTTTTTTGTAAGTTCCAGCATTCTTATCTTCAGAATAAACCTTTTTGGATTCTTTCCACTGCCTTGGCATTTTTGGAGGTACCTGTGTGTATCTTGCCACACACTCCCTCTGACTGTGACCACACTGTGACAGTGCAGTAAATTGACTGAACAAAGTTTAAAAAAAAAGCCAAACACAGACACACTGATGAAGCTCAGCAATGGAAACAATCCCTGCAGTAATTAGGGTGGTAGTGCCAGAGGTGCATGATGCTCAATGCCACCTTCTTTCCCAGGGAGCAGTTGAATTCCTCTCCTTTCAACTCCCAAGTTCTTGCTGTAGATATGGGGAGGGTTGAGGTGTTTGGTTTTAATTTGCTGGATAAAATGGTAATGGAAGCATTGCTTTAATCAAGTGGCTTTCAGTTTTTTGAATTTGGATTCTTGCAAGTCTCGCTTTTTAAAATTTATGTTTTATTTTTGTTGGTAGATTTTTTCCATCCCATTAGAGGACTGGAAAACCCAGCTCTGTTTGCAGTACACTCAGAGCAATGCTGTGCATAGTCAGCTTACAATAATACAAAGAATATGTCAACCAGCTCTTCTTTCCATCTGAGGGGAGTTTGGGAAGCACTGTTACTGCTGGTTGTCTTTCCTTTTTGGCTGCCTCAGTCTTGTCCATCCCTGGGTTCTATTAGTGCATGGTTTACTTCAGCAGCACAAGCTGTGCTGGCATAAGGGATCACCCTTAAGACTGGCAGGAGTCACCACATTCCCAGTGACAAAGTAAAACTTTGCCTTGGTAACTGAGCCCCTCCTCACTCAAAATTCTCTGTTTCTCTGCTTTTGTGGGATTTCCTTGAAATAAGTGCCAGGGAACCCTTGGGACTTGCCTTACCCAGTCACTTGACACACACCCATCAGAGTTAATGGGGTGTGGGCAGGTGCACACTGGTGTGTGGGGGAGTGTATTGTCTGTGTAGCTCCTGCTCAGCTCTGAATACACCAACTTCTTATTTCTGGAGATTGATCCAAGGCAAGGAGAGTACAGCACAACCACCACTGACTGTGCAGCCCTAGCAATGTTTAAAGAAAAAAAAATCTTGATTAAATAGCTAATTTAATGTGCAGTTCATTGAGGAGAAGTGGGGAATGTAATCTTCTAATCGTTTTTCTTTAACAGCAGCCTTGCTGTGTACACATTCCCTTAGAAAGAGGTAGTTTCACAGTAGAATAAACAAGGAAAAGAAATGATCATCCACAAGGCAACAAACTTTGCTGCTTATTGTCAGTGTTTTATTGCAGCTCTCAGTAGGTCTCTCCCAAATACAAGGCTGTGTTTTCCCCAGAGAAAATTTCTTCTTATAGAAATTTAATTGTGGATCACAAGTTCAGCAGAGGAGCAGAAGCAGGATGATGAGAACTGGGCTCTGGGGCTAAATGCCCTGCTAATCCCACACAGATACTTTCATTTGTCAGGTGCCAACAGAAGCTGTGAATCTGTGACACGTTAGTGCATTTGTGCTTGCATGATGGAAGGGAGAGGTTAGTTCAGATTTCAGTGCCCTGTGCTCAAGGGAATGGCTGTGCTGGGGATAACTGGACTTTTTCCAGAGAGCTCCCATTCCTTCAAGACCTTCAAGGTCTTTTTCTTGAGTTTTCTCTGTATCTAAGGTGTTGGTGATTCCATATTACAGAATGACTTTGAGAGATCTCTAGCCATAGAAATGATGGGTACAATTACCTGTTGGCCTTTGGGACACATCCTGGATAATTGGCTACTGATAATGCTTTTTTTTTTAAATTTCTTTTGCTCAGACATTTTCCTTAGCTCACACTTAAGCATATTTCATAATTCCATAGTACAAATTCAGTTACATGCATACTCCTGCTTCAAAGTTCTTATCCAAGTGCAGATATTTCTGATACTGACTCAGTGTGGTGAAGGCCTGGGCTGTGAAATCAGAGGTGTAGGCTTCAGTTAGGTAGCCCCAAAGCAGGAGTGGTTCCAGGTCCGTAGATCCCTTGCCAGTGGCCTAACCTGGAGATCTTCCTGGTGCTCCCAGAAGTGTTGATGACATCCTTGTAGGAAAGAGATGCCCAGCTGGTGCCAAAACTGAGCTCTTTGGGCCCTTTGTTCTTTTTTTCAGGTGCTCTTTTCCTCTGTGTGCAGTGCTGCTGTTGATGAGACTCTAAGGAAAAAGGCTGAGAAGTTCAAGGCTCACCTAACGAAGAAGTTTAAGTGGGACTTTGAGGCAGAGCCTGATGACTGTGCTCCTGTGGTGGTGGAGCTGCCTGAGGATGTGCAGGTGGACTGAGCCAAATGCTGCCTTGGAAGCAAACATCTTTAAAAATAACTCATTCCTTCTCTTCTCCAGCCTTGCTGGCTTCCTAAACTCAGTTTCTGAAGCTGATCCTCCTCCTGCTGTAGAACCCAGGAGGATGCTGAACTTTGCAAGGTCAGAGTTATTGGAGGAGTTTGAGAGGTGTCACGTGGCTGCTTTGGACACCTAAGTTTTTTTCTGCAGCTCTTCTGCAGCAGGTCCTCATAGAATATGAATTCAATACAAATTCATGGAATCATTAAGTTGGAAAAGACCTTTTAAGATTATCAAGTCCAGCCATAAATCCAACACTGCAAAGATCATCCTTCACTCAGCTGACTTCCAGATCCCTGGTCCCCTCTCCCCTCCTGGGCCATAGGTGACGCCCTGTCTGGAGAGCACCTGCAGTTTACACCTGAAGTGAGGGGTGTAAGCCCACTGGTCTTTGCAGATTTTGGCAGCCTAAACCCAGGCTGTGGACTGGAGTTCTTGTGCTCCTGTTACATGGTGTGACCACAATTGTTTCACTACTGTGTCAGATGCTCATACTGCTCACTGTGATTTATCTGTTGTGGAGAAGCACTCAAAGCCACAGCAGAATTCCTCCCATTTCATACCACTAGTACTGGGGTATCTTACTCCTCCCATTCTGTTAAAACATTTTGTATGTACTGCGGGCACTCTGTTTTGCCTGATGTAAAAGAAAGTGAACAGTTTGGTGACAAGAAATGGAATTATTGGCCTGTAGTCACCTAGGTCTTGAAGAACAGAGCCAGAAAGATTTAAAAGGACAGTTTTCCACATGAACTGGAGACTGTTTTGTTATAATGGGAAATCTTATGTACTTGCCCCAATGACAGTTTGTTCTTTGTCTCCAGTTCTCAGGGTGGGCTGTAAGAAGCTTGTGATGTTTCTGCAAACCTGCACAGAGGCTCAGTTGTACCACTCAGTTGTTCCTGAGCTGTCAGACTCAGACTCCCTCAGGACTTTGTGTGCATGTCAAACAGGTTGATGCTCTTTGTTAGTCTTTTATCCTTCAAAATAAATCTCAAAAGAGTCTTGTCTACAGAAAACATCTATATGAACGGGGTTTAGTTACTTCGTCAAAGCTTATAGCACAATGACACTGCCCTCGTCTCCTCACTGAGATGTCCAGTGTCCCTGCAGATGATCTGTGATATCCAAGGGTTCAAAAGGATACACAATGTGGCAGAAAGCTCGGTGTGTTCAGGGAAGAAGGTGTGTGATGATGTTTCCAGATCATCAGGAAATTCCCACAGGGATAGGCCACTGGAAGCCCTCATTGCCTTTCCCTCCTTCCCTCCCTCCTTTCCCTCCCTCTTGCAGGGGCTTTGCACTCCATTCCTGTGGTGTCCAGGTCTGTCTGAAATTAATTCTGGATTGACCAAAGGCCCTGTGGGGAGGTTTTCCACTTTGGTGTTTTGTTCTTACATCTTCCTTTCCATGCTTTCTTGTCCTTAACATCTTGAGATCTGTTGCCTGGCAGTGTGACTGTGCTCTCCCTGCCTCCTTGCTCTGTTTGGATCCACAGGCAGAGCTCTCTTTGTGGTTGTACAGATCATTGCTCCCAGCTTTGATTGACAAGGCTTCTTTTGTTTTGTTGGCTCTTTGCACCACCCCAGTCACTGGTTCTGGTGCTTGGGAGCAGAAGGCAGATCCCTGATGTCTGTAGGGAGGGGAGCAGAGAGCCTGGGGCCCTGCCTGCATGGAAGGGAGAGAGGAGCAGTGCCCTGTGACTGTACAGGGCTGGCCAGGCAGTGTCTCTGTACAGGCAATGCTCCACTGTTTGCTGGCAAACTTGATTTGAGTATGTCTTTGTTAAGTCTCAAAACCACTAACTGAAAATTAACAGTTTGTAATGGTCAAGTTCCCATGATGAACTACACCTTTAGCAACTGAGAAAAGAGAATACAATTGTGGGGTTTTTCTTTTTGTAAGATTGTAGTAGGACAGCCACAACATCTCTGGACAACCTGTGCCAGGGTCTCCCCACCCTCACAGGAAAGAATTTCTTCCCAATATCCCATCTAACCTTGCCCCCTGTCAGTTTAAAACCATTTTCCCGTGTCCCATCGCTGTCTGCCCATATAAAATGTCCCTGTTCCTCCTTAAGCCCCCTTCTATCTCTTAGTATCTCTCATTATTATTTCTTGCTAGACCACAAAACAGGTGGAGAAGAGCCAGGCCATGAGGACACTGTCCCTCTGTTGGACAGGATACAGAAGCAGCAAACTTTCAGCTACATGCAGGTTTGGGTGTTCAGAATCCAACTCCATTACATGACTCCATCACACACTTTGAGGGAGAAGGGAAATGGGCACATAGGAAGCAACTTGTTGGCTGTTTACAGGGGAGAGTTATAAATTTGGGAGGGAAAACAGGGCATTTATTCCTGTTGGAGCTGGCAGGAAGGAGGCCATAAAAGCCAAGTGGCAATATGTAATAGAAGAGGTATTTTCTTGCCCTTCTGTAGCCTTAGGCCAGCTCTAGTGATGATAACACTGCCTTCCTCCAGCTGCTGTTACCTGAAAGCAAAAGAGGAACTCTGGGTGTATGTAAATACATGTTGGTACAAACTAATGAGGTGTAATTTGTGATGTGTTCTCAGCTCTGGTTCAGCACTGATTTCGGGTCAGGACAAGCAGCTTTCCCTGTGTTGTGCAGAGCCACTGAAGCATGAGGTACATTGGCCTCCTGCTTCTGTGGAGAGTTGTCCAGCTGTCAGAGCTGTGCCAGCAAGGAATCAGCATCATTCCTGCCCTGTGACATGGGCCTTCACTGCAAATTGGATTGAAGCAAAGGCCCTGCTTAGCCCCAGATGAGGCCAATCCCTTGGGAACCAGCAGTGGCATGAGCTGGCCACTGGATACCCCACAGCAACACTGCACCCTGATTCCCTGTGCAAAGCCCAGAGTGAGTGTGTCCAATCCCCTAAACTGCTCTTCCATCTTTTTCACTGTCCCCACAGGCTCAGTGATACTGGGCAAACCAGAGTTTTCAGTCTCAGACAGTTTTTGCAGTATGGGATCTCTGTCTTGGCTCTGTGTCTGCTTCTTTCATCAACCCTGCAAATTCAGAAATGAGGAATGTGCTGTGGGAAGCTGCCTTCCTGTCCCAGTATTGCACTACTCCCTTTTTTTTGTTGGGAAGAGAAATGGCACATATTGCTCCAATAGCTCATGTGGCTTCATTTGTGAATTCTGCTGCCTCCTGCCCACTGCCAAAGCTGCAGCCAGACCACTTCTGTCTGTTTTCAGGTGGATTGGTGCCAGTAACTTCACCATGGCACTGGGGCACATCCACAGTGTGGTTCTGTGGCTCAGATTGCATTTGTGGCACATCCTGTGGCAGCAATGCCTGTAGGCCTCCAACAGCACCAATTGGTGTGGTGGTAGATGTCACCCAGAAATGTTCTTCTTGTGCTTTAAATGCAAACTGAAGGTGAAAGGGGGCAGGTGGGAAGGTATAGAAAGTGATCAGTAGCTTGTTAGTGCTGTAGTTTGAAATCTGAAGTGAGCCCTGAGTTTATTATTTTAACCAGCAACCCTTCATAGGAGCTTTCACTCTTACTGCTTAACGGTGAGTTGAATTTTTGGTTCTTTGCTCAGTGTTTTCTCATGGTAACCCTCCCTATCTCTCAGCATCATGGTTCAGCTCATGTCTTTTTCTCATTTTATTGGATTTTTCAGTTGTTTGTTACTATTGTGCTCTTATTTTCTAACCCAGAAATAGCATGGTAGATACCCATTTGTGCCTCCAACAATAACCAGGAGGGAGAGGTTTTTCAGGGTCTCTTAAACACCCATCACCTTTGTTTGGAGCAACATTTATTTCTGCTACTGCTTTGGCAGCTGGACATAGCCTGTACCAGCTGCTGCAGATGGAATGGCTGGCACCAAGCTCCTGGAATATGGAAAAAGATGGAGTGGAATGCCTTGATTCCTTTCTCCAAAAAAGGAATTCATCTTCCCCTGGTATTGCTGTTCATTGTCAAACAGCTACAACAGTGGCTGGTTCTGCAGCCCTGTTACTTAAAAGGGATGTACTGTAAGTGGTCATTCCTTCCCAGTGTGCTCAGCTATTCCACAGCCAGTTCTGCTCCCCTCCAAAAATGTGCACCTCTGACCTGCTGTGGGCTGGGCAGGCTGGGATTTGGGAGTGCCAGAGTCTGTCCCAAGTGATGTACAAAGCCCAGAGTGGGCTGGAGCAGGGATTGGGGGTTGGTCCATAGAGCATTGGCTGTGCTGGAGCCTGTAATTAATGCACAGGAGACATCGATTGTGCAGAGGCCTCATTAGGAAAGCACAAATGAGATGCAATGCAGCCTCAATGCAAATAAACTCCAAATGGGTTAATCAATAGGAGGAAAAATCCATATAGTAGGCTCTCAGATCCACTGCTTTGGGTGTGCTGGTCCAGCTCCTGCCTTCCTTTGGTGGGTCTGTATGGGTTCATGAGGAACAAGTTGCAGCAGAAATGTGTCCTGCAGATGCAGCCTGGCCAGAGAGGTGCCAGAGTGGCACCTTGTCCCCTTCCTGCAGAGCTGAGCTCAGGCTTCAGCAACACGTGGCCACTGCAGCTTGAGGGACTCCACAGATCTGAAATCAAAAGGCTGAGCTACAGCCCTTGCCAGGTCTCAGCTTTGGGCAGGCAAGATGCAGGAGGGACAAGGAGACAACAAGAGGGTTCCCTTCTCTCATGCCTCCACCTCCAGGGCCTCGGTGGCCTGGCTGCAGGTGGTAACTCCTGTGTCCTGCATGGGTCAAACAGATGCTTAACTGAAGTGCTGAGAAGTTGCCCGGACTTCAGGTCCCTGAAGCCAAAGCACTGCAATGTCTTTTCCCTCTGTGAGGGAGTTGCAGCTCAGTCACTCTCTCAGGTGACCTGGTAAGAGGAAGGTACCAGCAGTTAGGAGTACTCTTGCATTGCCCCTCTCCAATTTCCTTACTGTCTCTCTCTGTAAAAATTACATCTCACAGTCATTAAATAACTCAGGAAATAAGCTGGTGTTTGTAAAGGAGGAATGGTGAAGAGTGCAGGCATTGAGCAGGGAGTGGGGGGATGAGGGACAGGGGCCTGGAGCTCCTCAAATGCCCTGGGCTGGAGGTTGGGAGCCAGTGAATGCCAGGGGCATGTGTGGGGCTTCCCAGAATGGGGTGCAAGTTTCACTATTTTAAACCTTTTGCCCCCAAAGGCAGGTTTAGCCACATTTATTTAGGAAGAAGTTGATTTTTAAAAGCAAAAGCTGCTTCTCCTCCCCAGCTCTGATAGCTCGGCTTGCACTCCTAAGGGGGAGGGCAGCATAAAGGGAACTTCTGTGATTTTTATAAATGACAGTAAATGTAAACCTTAATATGGATGGCAAGCTTCAACCTTAAAGGTATTTATACATAAATAAATGCCTAAACAAACAAATAAATAAATAAAAGGAAGTTGTCATTGGTTTATGTTCAAAACTCCCCAGTATGTCCCCTGGCTGGGGAGCAGCTGGAAGTGTGAGGAAAAGCCCACAGTGTCCAGGAAGGCTTAACCCAGAGGTTGCTGTGCACTCACAGGAGGCTGCTGAGGTTTGGAAAAGAGGGACATCAAGAATGTTATTACTGAAAAAACTGTTCTTGGAAAAGACACGCCACTTCAACAGTGAAGAAGACATGGGTTTGTCCTTGTCATGAAGGCATTGGATGTTGCATGAAACAAGACCTGTTTATTTTGACTGGACGGAATTTAGGATTCTTCTTTGCACTGAAGCAAGCAAAGCAGAGGCCATGTCTATTGGGGAAGGACAGGAATTTCCTTGAGAATGTGACCTATTTCATCCTGTCGTGCTTTTTTCTCTTTTTTTTCCCCCTCTTTTTTTCCCTCTTTTTTCTCCTTTTTTTTCTCTTATTTTTAATGAAATTAACTTTGTTTAAACAAAGGCATGTAGTGACAGGCCAAGGGGTGATGGCCTTAAGCTGTCAGAGGGCAGGGTTAGATGGGATATTGGGAAAAAATTCTTGGCTATGAGGGTGGGGAGGCCCTGGCACAGGTTGCCCAGAGAAGCTCTGGCTGTCCCATTCTTGGAAACATTCAAGGCCAGGTTGGACAGGACTTGGAGCAACCTGGTCTAGTGGAAGGTGTCCCTGCCCATGGCAGGGGTATGAAACAAGATGATCTCTGTGGTCCCTTTCAACTCAAACCATTCTGGGATTCTGAACAGTGGGAGTTCCTGTTAATTGTTTTTCAGGTGTCAGGTGCCCCAAGACAATTCTGCAAGAGGAAGGTCAGCAGAGACATGAGTTACCTGTGGGACTCTGCCCTCACTGTGAAAGTTGCTCATCACTTCACTGGCCTGGTAAGAAGCTCATGACAATGTTCCAGGGCCAGTCCTGTTAATGGTGGGAGTTTTTACTGCTTCCCCAAAAATACCTTGACTTGTGTTCTGGGAGGAACAAACCACTTACTCTGCCTTCCTGGTGAGGTTCTTCGAGGAGCATCACTGGCAGGAGCACAGCCATCAAAACAAACTTTCCTGTTAACATTTGGTTGGATGGAACAAGCAGCTCCTGTGCAGAGCTGGGGTTTCAGAGCAGGAGAGGGACCTCTGGGTGGCTCCATCCTCACAGGTTTGGCATCAGATGTTGGAATTTCTGCATCTGTGCTACATCAACAGCTTTGTGTTCCTGATCCATCCGTGTGTTTTAGGTCCTCAGTGGCAGTGAGTACTCGTGCCTGGCTGCAGACAGTCCCACTGCGGTCAGTCCAAGGAATTTTTATAGCACGTGGTTATTCCTGGGAGTGCTGCCTCATCACTGAACAATGTGAGATCTCCCAAGGTGTACTGCACGCCCCAGCTGGAAGCTGATGCTCCCACGTGCTGAGGACCTGATTCCTCACGGTCTGAAAGGGACTGGCTGCTCCAGGACCCAGCATTGCCTGCTCTGTGGAGCAACGGAGCAGGCTTTGCATCATGTGGTTCTGCAACAACCTGCATTTCAGGGGTGATTGTTCCCTTCAAGCAGAGGTTGACTGTTCCCAGTAACAGGAAGTGAATTGTTCCTTACTAAGGTTTGATAATGGACTTTATATGGCCATATTAATATGTATTCACTCAGCACTGCCTAATCCTTCTCTGCTCAAGTTCTTATGCCCTCCAGGCTGATGTGAGCTGCTCAGACACATACAATGGCCCACCCTTGTGCTCAGGGGACCCTGATGGGATCCCCTGCTCTTCCCATGGGGATTGCTCTTCTCCAGGGAGACCAGAGCAGAGCAGTGACAGAGTGGAGTACAGTGACATGGGCTCCTGCCACAGGACTACCTGACCCTCTCTCTGAGAGCCACAAATATTGCTGAAGTGAATACCTGGCACCTGGAGGAGGCAGTGGAGAGTAATGAGCTGGCAAACCTTGGAGCAGCTGGGGAGAGGAGTCAGACAGGAGTGCTGGGTGGCCTCTTGGGCTCAATTCTTCCATTTGTGCGAAGCACAGCCTTTTTTCAGGGTATTTTTGTTTTGTTTGTCAAACAGCCACTTCAGGATTTAAAAAGCATCACTTGAGAATCTGCTGAGCTTCACAGACTTCTGAGAGACCTTCCATGTGCAGTCAGTGCAGCAGGGACTGGTTAAACACATCACCCAGCTGTGCTGAGTGGTCACTTGGGGCCTCTAATGGCTTTATTTCATTAGAATGAGCTCACTGGAGAGGGCTATGCATGTTCATCGTTGCTGAAACTTCACACTGCCCAAGTGTGTTCATTTAATGGACTTATTTTCTTAACAAGACCAGTAACCAGTGTGAACTAATGTTCCTTCTGGGACTCTCACTCATTTCATTCCTCAGCAGAATAGGGTAGGTCAGGAGCTCTCCTGCATTAGCAAGAAGATGTTCCACCTTCCTTATTATCCACCATTCTCTGCAAAGATTCTTCTAAACGCCCCCCAAAAAACATTACATTTGATTTACATTTTTGCTACCTCTTCCTTTGCTTCTTCAGTGACAAAACATTTATTGCTAGTTCAAAAGACCAGACAACTCCTTTGATTGTGCCAGAGATCCTAATCCAACTCTAATGAGAATTAACTCCCTCAGTATTGCCATGCTTCAGGACTGAAAGCAGACAGCAAGTTTTCTCTCATGCCAGCAGTAAACCAGGGTTTTTTCCATGTTTGTCTCATGGGACCACTCAGTAAAAGCATCTTTTAGTGGCTTTACCAGTGTCCCCAGGAGGGTCCCTCAGAGCTGACTGGCATGTCTGTGCAGCCTTGGGTGTGTGGAGCTTCACAAAGGTGAGCAGTGTGTGCATCATACAACTGAAGGTACTCAGCAGTTGGGTGGGTTTGGGCTCTGGTTCTTCCTCTGGTTCTTCCTAGTGCTCCTCAGAACCTTCTCCCTCCCCCCTTGTCACAGTTGGTGATGGGGGGACTCAAGGCTGTGTGGTTTCTGCTCTTGCAGGCAGGAGGAGAGGTTCTGGCAAGAGGCATCCCTAGGAAGGGGCTCTGCATCTGCAGGCAGCCCTAGGGCCTCCACCAGTGTGCTGAGTGGGCACTTTTGTAAAGCAGGTGTGAAGTGCTCCGTGGAGGATGGAGCAAGTGTGGCTGAGGCTGGATGTTGTGAGAATGTCTGGGAAATCAGAGCACTGCTGCAAGGCAATGAAGTGGGTTTGGTGTATGAACAGGGCTTGCTGCATCCAGCCTGGCTGCTGGGACAGGAACCTCACAGCCCTGACTGTGGTGCTCCTGGCAAAGGCCTGTGGCCATGAAGGGAAGCCATCAGGAGCTACACTTGTCCTGCAAATAGTGAGGGTGAGGGAAGCACCAAGGAACATGATCTCCAGTTCAACTGCTGCATGATGACTGCTGTTCACCCATACCATGCATCTGTGCCTGTGTTTCAAAGCTGTTTCTTTTCCTCCCTGATGGGGGGGAGGGGAAGGGGGAGCCTCTGTTTATTTTACTTAGGGCTTATGATGCTTATTTTGTTTATGCTTATTCTACTTACGCTCATTTTGTTTATGCCTATTTTACTTATGCTTATTTACCTAGGACTAATGATAATACTTATTTTCTTATTTTACT
>JAWWLZ010000053.1:1010234-1047008 GCA_035041345.1 Poliocrania exsul | reverse complement strand
TCTAATTGGACTTATCTTGTTCTTTTGACACGTTTTCTGATTTATCATGGGGTGTCCTGGCTGTTTTAATTGGCCTGAGCCTCTTGGTATCGCACCTTCAAGGACAGTGAGTGGGTTTTGCTACATGTCTAAGCAAATTCCATGATAAGTATAAAAGCATACGTAAAATAAGAAAATAAGTATTATCATTAGTCCTAGGTAAATAAGCATAAGTAAAATAGGCATAAACAAAATGAGTATAAGTAGAATAAGCATAAACAAAATAAGCATCATAAGCCCTAAGTAAAATAAACAGGGGCTCCCCCTTCCCCTCCCCCCCATCAGTACATGTATAGTAGTTAAGAACAGTTATCCTTCTTATATCCATTTTGTAATTAAAGTTCCTTTTTCTTAAATTTAATAAGGGGTGACGTGATTATTGTGGAGGAATCCTCTCCTCTGTTTTTTGGTAAACATTTTGGTTTTCCCTCAAACTAAGACACCACCCCTGCGGGAAGCAGAGCTCCAGCACTCGCGACACTTGGCACCAAGCAGCCATCGCGAGACACTGAATGCCTCCTTCCGGCTCCTTGCCTCAGTTTGATATCTGGGTTGACATCATATGGTATGGAATATCTCCTTGGTCACTGTGGGTCAGCTGGCCTACCTATATCCCCTCCCAGGATCTCGCCCCTGACTGAAGAAAAAACGTTCCTGCGCTGCCCTCAGCAGTTGACATAACAGAGTTGTTACCAACACTTCTCTCGCTGGCAATGCAGAGCACAGCACTGCAAGGGCTGCTATGGGAAAATAAATTCCGGCTCAGCCAGACCCACTACAGATGAGATATATAAGTATAAGCAAAGTGCCAGCGTGGTGTGGCTGGTCCTACACTGACACAGTATCAGCAGAAGTGGAGAGCACTCCGGTCTCTGAATCCCAAGGACCTGAGTTCGAGTCTCAGTCGGGACCATCCCCGGCAGTTCAAGCCTCCCTGCCATCCGATCCCGTCAGATCTCGGATGCTCAGCAGGGTCAGCCCCGGTCAGTACCGGGGGCTGTGACAGTCCTAAGGACTTCACTGTCACTGTCCAAACTTGCTTGGCTGTGGCAATTGGACCTTAGGACTTAAACTCTGGGGCCAGTTCTGCGCACGCTGAGCCTCACCTAAAACATCCACTGCACAGGCTGGAAGGGCTCAGCCACGTGTGGAGAGCCCTTCCCAAATCGGTTGGCCATTATATCAGTAGAAGAGATCTTTGCACTGGAGAACCAGTAGAGTCCGATCCAGGGATGGAGACTGTGCCTGGGATGAGGGATGAGGGCAGTGATTAGGTCTGGCTCATCAGAGATGTGCAGAAGGTGCAGAGATGCTGACGTGTGTGGAGCTGAGGACTGGAGGGCCATGGGCTGGGCTGAGAAGGTGTTGGAAGTATTCCACTCCCTCCCATCTTTGGAGCCCTGTGTAGCACCAGCACCCAAGAAAATACACAGTGGGAATCTCCAA
This sequence comes from Poliocrania exsul, assembly GCA_035041345.1. Lineage (NCBI taxonomy): Eukaryota > Metazoa > Chordata > Aves > Passeriformes > Thamnophilidae > Poliocrania > Poliocrania exsul. Next base: position 1,045,523 of record JAWWLZ010000053.1, on the reverse strand, counting down.
CTGTGCTGGTTGAACTTGTACAGATCTAGGGAGGAGAGCAGTGGTTTGCTCTGAAGGTTTTACCCTGTGTCTTTGAGAGATGGATCAGCAAAGGGTTTTAGGAGAGGGAATGTGAGTGCATGCTTGGGTTTAGCAGGAAGACACAAAGAATGCAGTTTTGGAGATGTTTTTTGGTGAGCAGTCCTGCAGGTAGGATGGATAGCTGACTGTCTGACTTGGAGGAAGCAAAGTTGTGTCTAGTATGAGGAGGGACAGCAAAATCTGAGCTGATGGTTGGGGAGATGGGATGGAGGAAGCCAATCTCTACCTCCATAGCTCTTCTTCCCTGTGATGTGCTGTGACAAGGCTTCAGGCAGTGAAGAGCTCAATCCTGTGGCTGCAAGTGGCCAGTGCCAGGGAAAGATCTGTGCAGCCCACAGCAGGGACAGACCCATGCGGGTGTCTGTGGGTGGTCCCAGTTCCACAGTGAAGGAAATGTGCTGGTGGGAAGATGACTTGAAGTGGCAGGATTTCCCTCAAATACAGCAGGGTGAGGGGGCTGTGAGACAGAGATGCAGAGACATCCCTCTTCCAGTCCTCATTGCTACTGAGCTGGAGGGTAACAGTGTAAGGAGTGACCTGCCCAAGAGGTACCTTGATATTGGCCTGAACTCCAGGGTATGCTGTGGGGGAGATGGATGGAAAGCAGGAACAGTCCATCTGTCCTGCAGACTGCTGGCTGTGCTGGTGCTGAGGGATGCAGGCTGCCCTGGGAGGCATCTCCTGGCAGTATACGAGGAGTTGGTGTGTCCCCAAGCCCTTCTGAGGGTCTCTCAACCTTTTGGTGGGCAGTGGAATCGCTGAGCACTGCTCTGCTTGTCAGGCCCCATGCAGCTGCCATGTGCTATGAAGATGTCAGGAAATAATCCTCCTTGTGTCATTCCAAGCAAGGAGAGCTCATGCAGAGAACAACAGGAAGAACTTTTCCTTGAGGTCATTTTTCCTGGTGTGGTTCTGCTTTCTTTCTGATCCTGTCTGGACAACATCTGTTTGATTTTCTGTTGTCTTGCAGCAGTGCCTGAAGCTGCTCATGGAGGAGCCCTGCATTCTCCTGTGATGCTGATGGAAGCCTAATACTTGAGTGTGGTGTGAGCTGGGTGCTGTCCTCAGCCCTGACCCCTTCCCTAAGGACAGCACGACTTGTGACCAGTGCTGTTTCTGTCAGCCCTGCAGCAACTGCCTTCACAGCACATTAATATCTTAGCCTGTCCCTGGCAGTGCAGCAGGAGGCAGTGACCAGCCCTGCAGGAGTAGGACTGGGGTCCTGCAGGGACGGATAAGGACTGCTCCTGTCACAGGCTGTGAGCTGACTTGAGGGTGGGGGGCCCCATTCTGTGGGTGGAGTTCACAGGTGTCCCTGGGAAGTGTTGTGGAGTATCCCAAGCACTAAAAGCTCTGTTTGTCTGGAGCTGGCAGTGAGTTATGCTTGCATTTCACTTGGGAAACTGGGTGACTTGATATCAGCTGGCACAGCGAGAGTATGGTATAGGCAGGAGCAGGCCAAAGGCTTCTTCAAACATCCTCCCAACTTCTGCTTCTCCCCCACCCATGTCCCAGCCAAGCTCCATCTGGCTGTTGGGTACCACCAGTACCCACTGCCTGCCCCTATGCTTCATGTCCTGCTCAGGACTTTGGGGGTGCAGATGGCTTGTAGCTCAGAGGCTGGTGGTGTAACCCTGATTCCTTGATGCCACACTGGTCCTGAGAGGAGTTCCTGGCTCTGGCTGAGCACTGTGCTGCCTGCCTGGCACAGTGAAAGGAGCAGTGAGTGTCTTCTACTCGTGTAGCAGCCCCAGGTGCAGAGGAGTTGAGGAGCCAGTATTTGCTGTGCTCCATAAGAAGAAATAAATAAAAAGGACTTTGCAATGGAGTGTAATCTCTTGGGGAAGAAATTGCAGCTCTGCTCCACCCACATGGTGCATGAGTGGCCTTTGTGCACTGACTCATTCCTCTTTTCCAGAGACCGTGGGCAGGGCTGTCACCAGCTGTGGGAGTGTCTCTGCTGTCCTGTCCACCATGGGCAGGGCCAGGGCTGTCTGTCCTCTTGTCCTTGCACTGGGCTGCTGGGACAGCTGATGGGGCTTACGAGGGACCTCAGATTTCAGCTCTGGGTGACTGTGATCCTCCAGGAGCTCTCATGACTACACCTGGTCAGGTAACTCACCTGGCCCTGCCAAGGCTTCCCTGTCCATCAGTGCTGTCAGTCTGTCTGCCTCCTCCTCAGCCCACAGGTCTTGTGATCCCAGGGGACCCAGTGTGTGTTAGTGTCCTTGCACCTGCTCTGCAGTGACAGGTGGGACTGTGGGGGGTGATGGGATGATATTTGTGGATAGTGGGAGTGTGCCTGTGTCTCAGGTACAACAGGAACTGCTGAATAGCTTCTCTGAAAAACCAGAGATGTGAAGGAGAGGTGGGACCTGGGAGAGCTTCCATCAAGCTGTTGGGAAGCACCTGATGACCTTGAAGCATCCTTCCACCAGCATCCAGTTTGCTTGTGAAGTGGCTTATCACAGCGTGTTGTAAAGACCAGAACTATGAAAGAGAAATGGGCAAATATATGCAACCTTTGGCAGAGAAAACCCCCAGTATGTGGCTGGCCAAGGGAGTGCAACGTCTGCCTTGTTCTCATGCTGTGGGCCCTGAGGGGGAGGGATCTTGGGTTTGGAGGTGGCAGCAGTGAGTCCTTGTCCCTCCCTGCTTGATGTGCTCAGGGTATCTGGAGGAACAGGAGGGCTGTTCTGGCAGGTGGCTTGTCCACTGGGGACTAAGCAGGTTTTTCTGGATGCCTCCGTCCCACACAAGGGTATTGTCTCTCCACTTTGTATATTCTCCTTCTTATTCATGCCAATATCCTTAACAACAGACACCTGTGTGGAGCATCTGCACCCTTGGTGCTGAGACTGACGACTGTCTCCGGGCTAAAGATCTTGTGCTCCAAGTGTGGCACTTGGCACTATGCCAGGGGTTTCAGGCGAGTGGGCAGACACACTGTGGCTCCTGCCATGGTCTCTCCTCACTCAGCACTGACACTATGAAGTTCCTCAGCCATGAACTCCTTTCTATCTGTGCCTCCATCCTTGTCACAAGTCAGGCAAGGAGGGAGCTCCAGAGCCCTGATGTGGCACCCTGACCACCTGGCAGGGTGGCAAGCATGGCCATGTGTGGTCAGGGGGACAGTGGGGTGCTCTAGTGGTGCTTTGCTCTCTGTATAGCGTATCTTGGTTCTGGTAGCCTCAAGCTGTGCCAGAGGATATTTAGATTGTATATTAGAGAAAATTTCTTTACAAATAGGGTGGTAAGGCATTGAACAGGCTGCCCAGGGCAGTGGTGGAGGCACCGCCTCGGGAAGTGTTCAGAAAAGGTGTGGATGTGGCACTTGTGGACATGATTCAGTGGTGGCATTGGCAGTGCTGAGTTAATGGTTGGGCTCAATCTTAGCAGCCTTTTCCAACCTAAATGGTTCTACGGTCCCTCACATGTGCCCTCAGGAACATGATCACAGCCAGGACAGGAAGGAGAAGGAGCAGAGCTCCCTTTGCAGCTCCTGCTGCTCGGCAGCACAGCCCTGGTATTTCACATGAGGCGGTACCGTGGGGTGTTCGACGTGGAGCAGAGGAGGAGTATTCAGAGCTCTGCCCACAGGAAATCTGTGTCTGTGCCTTGAGACTGGGGGCTCACAGTGGCCATCCATACCCAGTCCATGGTGCTGTGCAGGGTGCTGGCAGCATATACAAGATGACAGAGAGGAATGTTGCCTTGCTCATGGCAACACATTTTTCTGGCTACTACTGAATGGAATGCTGGGCTGCACAGAGCTGCCTCCTGATGAGGACACAGTGTACCAGAAAATCAGGCACATGGTTTGGTAATGACATGATGATGTGATTTGGGCTCATATGAGCAGTAACAAGAGACAGGAGCAGAATTCAAGGACCCAGGCATATTGTGAGAAAAAAATAAAGACAGATGTGGGAAGGAGATAGGGAAGACTACATCTAGGCTGCAATAGAATTATTGCCTCTGGGTCAGGGCTATGGATCAATCCATCCTGGGCAGAGGATGGGTGGTCAGAAGCTGGCCCTTTCCTTTACCATCTGTCTGATCTACCCTGCCCTTTTCAAAGCCCACCTAGACTACTGTGTCCAGCTCTGGGACCCCCAACACAGGTTGCCCAGAGAAACTACCCCTGGAAGTGTTCCAGGCCAGGTTGGACAGGGCTTGGTGCAATCTGGTCTCATGGAAGGTGTCCCTGCCCATGGCAGGGGGGCGGAGCAAGATGGGCTTTAAGGTCCCTTCCAACCCAAACCATTCTGGGATTCTGTGGTTCTGTGGTAGAGGGACCCTCCCTTTGGCTTCTCTGTCACACCTGTAGGGGGGTGATGGTGCTGTTTGTCCCTCCTGTCAGACTCTGCTGTCCGTTGGCAGGAGGGGTCGGCTCCCCAGGCCAGGCTGTTTTCATATTTGCTTTGAGTTTTGTTTTCTTAGTACAATAAAGAGTTTGGACAAGCAGCTCTGTGAGCAGGCTGCTGGTCCTGCTGGTTGGTGGGGGCTGTCAGCACAAGGAGCATCACTGGGGGATGCTTCGTGCAAATCCACAGTGTGCATAATTTACCCGGGCATTAATATTAATGACCAACCTAACCTAACCCCTTGTAAAACCAATCAGGAACACAACTGCTCCTGTGGCTGCCTGGAGGGCTCATTTCATCACTGGTTTTGCTGGGGTCCTCAGCTCCCATCTTGGTGCCAGGTGAGAGGATGGAAGGCAGCTCTGGACAGCCCTTTGCTGCTCCCCAGGGTCCTGCAGGAGCTTGTCCTACGGCTCTGCAGCTCAGCATAGCCACAGGACTCCTTACCTCACCTTTCCTTCCAGACATACAGTAGATTTTCACACAAGTGGCTTTGTGACTAAATTTCTTTTGATTCTTTTTTTCTCTGTCTTGGGCCCACCTTATTCAGATGTCTCTTTTCCACCCTGATGCTGTAAATTACTGTCTCATCACTGTTCAGACTGGCCTTGCTGGCATAGCATGGTGTACATGTCAGTGTTCTGGCACTAAGGGTAGGTTAGTGTCTCCTGAAAAGAACCTCCATTCCTATGTTCAGCTCCATTCCCATCTTCATGGATTGCTGCCCTGCATCTCTCCTAAAGGAGTTGATCCCATGGAAACGGAGCCCAAGTCTGACCCCAGAGCCAGTGGCTATGCCACCAAGGACACAATACTCTTTTGGAAATTATTATAGAATCCTGGAATCATTAAGGTTGGAAAAGATCTCTAAGATCAACAAGTCCAACCATTCCCCCAGATCTGCCATGTTCACCACTAAACCATGTCCCCAAATGACACATCCAGGGATGATGCTCTGGGCAGCCTGTTCCAAAGCCTGACCACTCTTTCTTGAGAGACATTTTCCCTAATATTTAATCTAAACATCCCATGGCACAACTTAATGCCATTTCCTCTTCTTCTGTTACTTGTTACCTGGGAGAAGAATGCAAACTCCTTTTTTTGCATCAAATTGAGACCAATTCTGGAGGCTAACACATCTGAGAACTTTGCTGAGGGCATCTCCAGGGACCCTGGTCCTTTGAACAGCCACAGCCTCATAGGCTGACTACCCCACCTGTGCCTGTTGAACAGCACTCCAGTGTTTTGGAAACATTCCCCCAGTTCTGGCTCTTTCATCCCCACTGACATGGTCTTCCAGCAGCCTGAGAGAAAATGTCACAAGTAGTGGCATCATCAAAGTTTAGAAAAGGTCGGAAGTGTGGAAGGAGTGACTGGGAGGGAGGGATTGAGGAAAGGATAATGCACCAGCTACTTTCCAGTCTGCCCTCACTTCAATGCCACTTCCACAATACTGACATTTACATACCTGCACATCAGGCAGGAAGGCACAGAGAGGGCCCTGCAGAGCCTGGGGCTGAGCTTTAGCAGGGCCTTGTGTGCAGAGCAATGTTTTGCCTCTGGATTAAAGGTGCAGCAGTTGTGTCCCCTTGGCACCCTTGCTCTGACCTTCTCTGTCCTTTCCTCTGCAGTCATCTTGGCCTTTTTTTCTAGTAAGTCTTGAATTGTTTAAACCTGAGTAAGCCTTCCAGTTTATAGGGTTGGAAAGCAGGACCAGGACCTACTTTCTTCTGTCATGCCCGCCCTTGAGCAATCTTTCCTCCCAGGAAATGGGAGACTGAATGGAGACCATCAACCCCTAATGCACCTTCCCTTTCTTCTGCTAATGCTTGGTTCCTACTGCATTGGCTAGAGCTCTGGCTCAGGCCAACCAAGTGGTACACTGTCGTTAAAGCTCTGAAGCAGCAAAGTGCTTAAGAATATCTTTGAGGTGCTTTCCAGAGCCTGGAGTGAAAGTTCATAGCTGCAGTGCAAGGCTGAGCCCCACCAGATGCTTGGAGGAATTCTCCTTCCTCAGCTCTATGCCAGCAGATGGGAAGGCCAGGACATCTCTCCCAGCCCTGGACAGCCAGGAACAAATTCCAGCCCCTTCCTTAGGCATCGTGTTGCTAACTGGGACAGGACACATCCCCAAAGAACCCTGGGGAAGGGAGTCAGAAGGTGTCTGTGTGTTGCAGACAGGTTTGTGTTTCCCTAGCAAAGCTGACCATGCACTTGGGTTTCTTCAATTATGTCCTGAAGTTTTGAACCAGGATAGGAAACATATTTGGAGTGGGCAACTTGGTTCCCTTGCAGAGAATTCGTACCTTTTATTGAGAAATTAAGGACTGTCATGCTCAGTAGATGTGTGGGATGTGCTCAGGTCCTGGTTCGCATTCCTGGTGGGGTTTGGAACTCCCTCGGTGTCTGAGGCACAGTACAAGGCTGGCATAGGACTGGAGGGGCTGTGGCTGCTGCCAGGGAGTGCCAGATGTGCTGCTTGACTCAGCAACCCCAACTCAGAGCTGTGGGTGCATGCTCAAACCCTCCTGCCCAGCCCTGCTGCCCTCCCTGCACTCCTCAGCTCCACACACATCCCTTGCTGTGGCAGGGCAGGACAGGGAGTGGGGGGTGGGCAGCAGGACCTTGAGCACCCGCTGTGCCAGAGAGGGAAGAGAGGCTGTGGAGTGCAGAAGCATTGGCTGTGCCTTGTGCCGCATTGCATTGCTCATACCTTCTCCTCCCTGCTGCTGCCCTCATTTGGCTGTTTTTGTAGATGAAAAGTGGCCTTTAAAATATAGGACAAGGTCACCCTTCCCTCCCCATGCAGCCAGCACAGCCCGTGTGCAGTGCCTGGTGTGTGTGGCAGCTCTGCAGAGGCAGTGCCTGCAGATGCCCACCAGGACAGGATGCCGTGGGATGCTGTGGGTGTCTCCAGGTGGGGCCTGCAGTAGCAAGGGGTCAAAGTGATGGAATCACAGAACCACAGGCTGATTTGGGTTGGAAGGGGCCTTAAAGATCATCCAGTTCTACCTCCTGCCATGGGCATGGACACCTTCCACTAGCCCAGGTTGCTCTAAGCCCTGTCCAGCCTGGCCTTGAACACTTCCAGGGATGGGGAAGCCATAGTTCCTCTGGGAAACATGTGCCAGGGCCTTACCACCTTCAGAGAGAGGAATTTCTTCCTAGTATCTAATCTAAATCTCTGCTCTTTTAGTTTAAAGCCATTCCCCCCTTGTCCTGCCACTATCTGCCCATGTAAAAAGTTGCTTTCCTTCTTTTTATAAGCCCCCCTTTAGGCATTGGAAGAGGTTCTAAGAGATGCCCACTTCTTCCAAGGTGTTCTCCAGGGCTGTGGTACTCAGGTGGGTGGGTTTGTAGTCACTCCTGACCCAGCACGAGCTGCTGCAGAGGGAACTTTATTTTCCCATGAGCAGGAAATGTACATCCTGTTCAGCACAGGGCTTGCCACTGGGCACTGCCAGGGCTGCTGTCAGCTTTATTCTTCACAGTCTGAGCTGACAAAGGGACCAACACATCAGCAGCCCAGCAAGGGTTTGTTTGAGTTTATGCAGTGTTGGGTGGACACAGTCAAATGTCCTTGGCAGGTGCCAGAGTGGGACTCAAGGGTGCTGTCTGGAAGGGGTCATGTAGGTCATGGTAGCCTGAGCCTATTTTATTGTACCTTTCTGCTCCTTGTTGCCACAAGAGACCATGGTCTGAGAAACTCAACCCTCTGTGATCTGACTGTACTGCCTGATCAAGCTAAGTGTGCAAATGCAGTTCTTTGGGAAGCCTGGAAGTCCTCTGCTCTCCTTCCAAGCATAAGGATATTGACTACAAAAGGCTTGTTATTTCAAGGAGAACCAGGGTTTTAGGGCAAAGCCTCACAGGAGCAAGGGCTGAACAGCAGTAGCTCTTTGTGATGAGAAGTTTCCTCATGCCTGTCCTTAATGGCTTTCCAGGTGGATGCCAGCACTCCCATAGTGCTTTTAGCTAATGGACAAAGATAATCCTGATGTCCTGGCCAGCACGGTGTCCGGACAGTGCCCAGGGCTGTTCAAGCTGCTGATGACTGTTCTGTCCCTTTGGCTGCTGTGTGCTGCCAGGATCTGCTCTCTGGCTGGAGCTCCTGGTGCCCCCAGGAGAGGACAAGCTGCTGCCCAAAGCCTGGGGACCATCCTGTTCTCAGGGATGCTTCAGCGTGCAGGTGGGACTGAACCAGAGGTGAAGGGACAGGAGGCCAAAGGCACCACTGCTCCACTGAGGGGCTGGCAAGGAGCCTTTTACCTGCAGCCCTTCTGTCACAATCTCTTGGCAAAGTGCTGCTGTTGCTGAAGACAGGAGGAGGAGGCAGGTGGTCAGTCCAAAATAACCAGATGGTGCTGAGCCTCTGAATGTAGGACAGGGGGGACCTGTGGCTCCCACTGGTCTTTGGCAGTGTCTGAAGGCCTCCTTTCAGATCTCTGAACAGAAGTGCAAGACCTGGGCTGATGCTTCAGTTCTTGCCCCACAGAGGAACCAGAGGACCACAAATGCCACACTGGTCTGCAGCCCCACCATCAAGTGCCACACTGGTGCTGCCCCAGGGGTGAGCTTGGCCCCTGGGAGCCAAGGAACTGTTCTATCACAGCAGCACAACCAATGATCTTTTTGCTCTCTGGGCTGAGATGGCTCTCTGATTTCTGAGGGATGGAGCTACTGGTGCAGCAGATCCTGGTGCAGTGCCCTCTCTTCCCAGAGCTCAGGGAAAAGGAGGTGGCCACCAGCAGCCTGTATGTGCTGATGGCACTGCACACCTGGGGATGATCCCCCCATGCACAGCCAGTCTGCTGTGCTGTAACAGAAGCACTGGCTCCACACACCCAGTGTGGGTATCCCTGTCATGGACCTGCGCCTCCAAGTGGAATCAGCTGAAGCCTTGGCTGATTGTTCTTCAGCAGGGACCTCCTTCTCTGCCTCTGACTGAGACTGGGAGATACTCCCAGTCTATCTGGGAGGTGATAGCACAGTCCTGGGGTTAGTGCCCTTGACTAAGATATGCCTATCTGCTTTGCCTCAAGCTGTTCTCAGGTCTTGCAACCCAGAGGCATTCACTATTGCCATCTTTCAAAGCCAAGAACTTTGGATTCAAGATCTATAACTCCTTTGGGATATTCTGTTTGCATCCTTCCACTTTTCCTCCAAGGAGATAAGCCCACAGAAAAATGTGCCATGAATAATTGCTGTTTGGTCCCTTGGCAGTGCACAAGGCTGGCTCCAATTCATTTGCATCCTGATGGGTGAAGCAGTGGCCACAGTTTGTCCCCCAGCTTGGGCTGTGATTCCATCTATGGAAGCAAAATGATTGCCTTAGCCCTTCCCCACCCTCCTGCTGACTGTCTTGATCAATGAGAATTTGAAAATACCAAGCTTGGCATCATATCTGAGCTCTGGGTAGTGTTTGTTATCCCACTGACTTACAATCACCTAAAGAGACAAGGTCTGAAATCCGATTTGGCTCCCAGATTTCAGACTGGTGGGTCTCAGATCTCAAATGTGAGGTGCCCAGGAAGGCTCCTCCCCACCAAACTAGGGGTCTGCCATGCATTAGTCAAAACCACAGTCCAGCCATTCAGACTGATATTTTGGGGCAGTGTCCAGAAGCATTCTGGATGTGCTGGGAGCAACCCTCAGGTGATTCTGGAGTGTTACATGTGGATAGTCTGGTGCTTGACCCAGGGCTGGTGTAAAACGGTTCTTACAGGTCCAGGCTGGGGTCCCACTGTCGCTGTGCTGGAGGCTCTGCTCAGGCAGTCCTGGGGGGCTGAACACACCTGTACTGCAGGTGCAGCTGTGTCAGAATTGACATGCACATGGGTACCCCAGATACCAAGCCACATCCAAGGTATAAAGGGAAAGTTTATTTCTTAAAGTTGAAAACACTAAAATACAGAGCTAATTCACACCAGGCAAAAAAGCACACAGAGCCTGTTCTCTGGGTGCCTTTTATGTCAACACCTTTCACATGTGCATGACATCAAAGTGCCATTTTGCTCTCCACTTTATTGTCTCTGTCCCCAGCTGCAACCTCAGGCATCTCTGTGTAAACTTTATCTCTTCTTGTAATATGGAGTCAGCCTCCCCAACAGGCAGGGAGAGAAACACACACAAAGCTATCCATGGGAAAGAATCTTCTCTCACACTGGGTTTCTCGTGGCAGCAAAGTTTCTGTGAGTGAAAACTAACTTTTTCTTCCTCAAGCAACTTCTCTGCAGAGTTTGCTCCTCACAAGCTGTTTGAGCTCTCAGGTGAGCACTGACAGAGCCTGTTACAGGATTATGCTGGGCTGTGTCCTTTCCAGTGCTCTTTGCTTTACCCACATCTTCTCATACCATCTGCCTGCAGACACCTCTTGAGCAGTAGGAAGAGCATTTTGCTGGATAACTAACCCAGACTCTCTTGGATCCAGCACAAAACCCAATAGTACTGGGGTTTAAAACCTCGAACACATATTTTGACCATGCTGACTCATTTACACAAAATATCCACAACTACACGATGATTTCTCTGCTGTCTCATGAGCACAGTTGCCATGTGGCTCACAAGAGCTGACAAGTCCAGTGAAAAAGACAGTGGAGATGAGCACCTGCTCCACCAGAGGGTATGGGAAGGAACTCTGCTGTGAAGTTCAGGAACCATCAGCCTTTATTAAACATCATTAAATGCGTCCCTACAGATTGACAACATGAAAATTTCATGTGGCTTTTAAGTAAGGCTTGGGCAGAGTTTTTTAACATTTGAGAAAAATGTGGAAGAAATCCATGCCAGGCTGGGCAACTGGGAAGGAGTTCACTGAAACTGTAGCAGGATGAGTTCAGGATGGGAGGTGACCTGTAGTGCCCCTCTGATGAGTCCATCAAAACCACTGTCTTAAACATGTACCTGATTTTGAGGCAGAAATTATAAGAAGTTGTTAGAGAAAATATACTGAAGCAAGTCCAGAGGCCACAGAGATGCTCCAAGGGCTGGACCCCCTCTGCTCTGGAGCCAGGCTGAGAGTGCTGGGGGTGTTCAGCCTGGGGAAGAGAAGGCTCCAGGAAGAGCCCCTTCAAGTGCCTAGAGGGGCTCCATGAGAGTTGGAGAGGGACTTTGGACAAGGGCCTGGAGTGACAGGACAGGGAGAATGGCTTCCCACTGCCAGAGGGCCTGGTTAGATGGGATATTGGGGAGAAATTTTTGGCTATGAGAATGGTGAGGCACCAGCACAGGTTGGTCAGAGAAGCTGTGGCTGCCTTATCCCTGGAAGTGTTCAAGGCCTGGTTGAACAGGGTTTGGAGCAATCTGGTTGAGTGGAGGGTGTCCCTGGCCATGGCAGCAGGTGGAACTGGGTGGTCTTTAGGGTCCCTTCCAACCCAAACCATTCCATATTTCAATGATTCTATGGTCTTTGAATCTCTGATGCAAGATGACCCTTTTGTTCCTGTACCTGTGAGGCTGGGAATGAATGTAAAGAGTCCAAAGGATATTTGCTGCCCAGGTCCCTCTACTGCTCACAGCAAGAGCTGGAAATAGGAACAAGCTCATGGCAGACATTGGCTGCAGCCTGCTGGAATTCAGTTCCTGTGGGCAACATTGAAAGAATCAGTCAGTCCCTCTGCATTGTGTGTCATTCAGTGAAAGGGGAAAGACCAAAACTTGCAGCAGAACAGAGTTTCTGTCCCACAGGCCAGCCATGGGCTGTATTCTGGCTTCTTGAAGTGGTTAAGGGATGAGAGGGATTTGTCCCAACTCCTCTCTTGGTTTTGCAGCTGGCACTGCCAGCCCTACCTGCTTTCTTGGAGAAAGAGCTGAAAGCTGCCATTCCTAAAAACCATTAGCCTTGTGCAACATATGTGAACACAGGGATGTCCTCACTATCCTTGGGTAGGAGGGGTTTGCATCCCGACAGTCCAGCCCACACTCAGGGCTGCAGAGCTGTATGGCACCAGACCACTGGCACAGGTGGGAACACAGTGAACCCAATCCAGTGGAGTCACAGAGCTGGATGGGCTTAACTTCAGCTTGGGAGGGGAGCAGATGGGCACAGGTAGGGAAACCTGGCACAGGCTGTGTCCATGACCACCTTGGTCCTGACAGCCTCAGTGAAGGGAGTTCTGCAGCTGCTCCCTCCTGATACCACTCCCTGCTTTCCAATGCCTCCCTAGTTTTGGGAGAGCATGCTAGTTTGGCATTCCCCATCAACATGCTTGTCCTAGCCCCCCTGTAGGTCCCTGTAGGACAATTCCCACACAACATGTGCTCCATGCTTCATGGCCTCGTTTCCTGTCAGAGCTGTGATACCCTGGGCTCTCTCTCAGGATTTGGTGAGGAGCAGGAAGAGGGGCAGGGGTATCTGGAAAAGAGAAGCTGTCTGGCCCCTTGTGGCCTCTGGCAGATGGCTGAAGTGGTTGGTACCCTCAGGCAGGGTGTCTATTTTCAGTCCTTCTCCAGACTCCAGCAAGGAGGAGGGAGCACACCTGGAACAGTGCCCATGCTGCCACACATCCCCACTGAGCTCCAGGGCTTCAGGAAATTTCCAGAGTGGGAGCCAACTCCAGTGTGAGTTTAGCCAAGTGACAGACCTGGAGGTTAAGCTACCATCCATCAATAATTAATGTAGCATTTATTTTATTGTGCCACTAATTGCAAAAGCTCAGCACCTGTGTGTCACTGCACCTCTGCAGGTGACATGGGGCTTCTCAGGCCAAGGAGTGAGAAATGGGGAGCAGAATGCCGGGATTTTCCTGCTCCCAAGGTGACACTGGGTGATGCTCCTTTGTAAGAGTGTAAGGGATTGTACAGAGGTTCCCCCCTTCAGACTGCCATGGAGGGACAGCAGGACTGCTCCGTAGTCCAGCTCTTCAGATGCCATGGGAAGGTCATTCCATGCTGCAGGGCACTGGCACTGCTGGAAGGCAGCCCGTGGTTATTTCTACAAGCACATTTATCCTCTGGACCCTTACTCACAGCTCATCTATGGCCCTGACACCAGTTTGAGTCTCCCACTTCTTTGAGTTTCTCCCCAGCTAGGGAGTGTGGGCCAGAATCCTGCGATGTGAAACAAATGCTCATGGGGGGGAACTGAGAGAGATTTAGCATTTCAGGTAGAAAAACAAGTTCTCCTTTAGGGCAGAGGAAACCAGGGATGAGACTCTCTGAGCACAGTGGGATCATCACAGAACCAAGAGAAATGGGGAAGAGCCTGGGAAGCAGAAAGAGGGTCTCTTGCAGCTGGGCCTTCCTTTCACTCCCTCTGGCTCCTGCCTCTGTCCTTGCCTCTGGAAAGCTCCTCAAAAAGGAAAATCATAATTATCCTGTTTTCCCAATGTCTTAGTTTGAGGGAAAACCAAAATGTTTACCAAAAAACAGAGGAGAGGCTTCCTCCACAATAATCACATTAAATTTATTAAATTTAAGAAAAAGGAACTTTAATTACAAAATGGATATAAGAAGGATAACTGTTCTTAACTACTAGATATAGACATAAATATGTAGATACAGATATAACTGTAAACAGACCAGCACCAAAAGTAAAAACATAAGAGAACATAAGAGAACAACCCCCAAAAGCTGTAGGTTCCTCCTGGAGCAGTTCTATTTATGGACAGTGTCAGTGTCACACCTGGGCTGGCTGCGAGGGGAATTCTCAGTCTTTTCCCAGCCAGGCAGAGACAAGGGGTGAACACTCACGTGGACACTCTCTCTCTCTCTCTCCTTGTCCTTTGTTCCAGAAGGAAAATCTGGTGGTGGAGGAATGGTGATAATTCCCAGGAATCTCCTTGCAGTCTAAGTCGGTCCCCAGGAAGAAACAAAAAGGTCTGCAGTGCCCTGAAGCAGCCATGACTCTCCTTTCTCTCTCTCTCTGAAGCTCAGGGTGCCCAGAGATGGAGGGGGAAAAGCAAAGAGCAGAGCCAGAAAAAAGAGCTCTCACCAGCAAGCCCTGGCTCTTTTTCTGCAGCTGCCCAAAGAAAAGCCCAAAAGTCAAGCCAGCACACAGGGAAAAAACCTCTCCCCACCCCCAGGTGTTGGGGTTCTGTTTTCTCACCTCCATCCCACCATTCAGCTGGAATCTGAAAGTCATCAGCATCTTTTGGCCTCAGTGCTGGCACTCCAAGCCCAAACCTTTGTGTTAGTAAGGTGAGAAAAATTCTCTGAGGGCTCCTCCCAACACCACCTTCCTGTGTTTGAACCTTTAACACCCAACCTGAGCTTTAAATAAAAAATAGATAAATAACTATTCCTGATGCAGCAGTGGTTTCCAGAAAAGGCAGCACATGACTAAATTTTGCCATGGGGTGGGACAGGAATATGTGGAGGGCAGGAAGCCATCTTGGAGCCTTCCATGATGATGGTGTGCAGGACTTATGTCTAACCAGCCCAGGCTGCAGCTTTGCCACCCAAACTGGGCACATAACTGTGTATGTCATGCTGAAGGCACACCCGCCTGTGCGCATAGAGGTGGCTCCTGGTGAGTCCAGAAACATGGTCAGTGCTGCTGCTGCTACAAGGGGGAACAGGGCTGGGTTGTTGCTTTGTATAAAACCACCAACTGGTTGCTGAGGCTCATGGGCTGGGGTGGGATGCAGGTGTTGGAGTGGGATGTGGCTCTGCACTCCCACCAGACTTTGCTCTATCCCTTGTCCTCAGGGATAACCTCAGCTTGTTTGCCCAATGGCTGTGGTCCTGGGAGGGCAAATTACTGTTTATTCCAGGGCTAAATCTGGACACTGCTGTGAACAGTCATTTGCCTGACCAAAGCCTTGTTCTGCCTTGTCTGACCCACCCTGCAGTGATCCCTCTGCAAAGCAGTTCCTCTCTGGCTGGCACTGGTGTGATGTGCGGAGCTACCTCAGGTGGTGGGTGGAGTCCCCCTGGGGTACCCTGGGGTCAGGCACAGAAGCTACAACTGAATCGAAGGCTGGCAAGGGTTCAATGGTAAGAGGGAAGCAGCGATGCTCCAAGCAGGGCACAGTCAAGGAGTGCTGAGGGCTGCAATCCTCCAGCTCTGCACCCCTTGATGTGGGCATCAGGTTCTATCCTGACCATGCTGGGTTGGCACCTCCTGTCCACACACCTTTCTGAGGGGTTGCGCCCCATAGCCCTCCTCCAGCTGCCAGGCAAGTGTCCATGTCCATCTGTAAGTTCCTTTCTCAAAATCCTGGCTGGAATATGCTTGATTCCACACATTTGGAAATCTTGGCCTTTGCCTGTTCCTGTGGCCACCTGCCTTGCCTCTATCCCCTGGAGTCACTCGTGCTCTGCCTCATGCTGGCTCCAGCACTGGTGAATTTTCATGTCAAAGGGGAGAGAGGGTTCAGCAACACCCCCTCCCCCCCCCCCAGATACACACATGGGGATAGGAGGGAGAGAGAGAGGGAATTGCAGTGCCTGTGGGCATTAGGTAGGTTCCTCAGCCAAGTGGGAGAGGAAAGGCATCACCCCATTCCTTCTGCTGCGGCTGTTTCTGGTCCTAGCCCCAGCACCACAGATGAATGGGGCTCCAATTCCCAGTGCTGTGGTGATGGGTGCAGGGTGCTCCTCAGGAAGCTGGTGTCCTGCTCCGTGGTCCCTGTCACACTGCCCTCCCCAACCCCAGGGACCAGCTCCCAGTATCTGAGGCCATTTGAACCTCCTCAGAAGTGTAGCTGGGATGTGGGGGGGGGGTTGGGGGAGAGAGTTATTTAGAACCTCCCCTGCTTCACCTGTCACCTGTCTGCTCAATCATAACAGTCCCAGACATGATCCTTTCCTCCCCCGTTTTCCATATGCTAATGCTTTCCTCTCACCTGCCAGGGGCTGCTAATTGTCTTAGTGTCAGCCTGATGACAGCCCTCTGCAAACTGTGTGTCTGCAAGAGTGAGGCACATGCCAGGGGCACACAATCGTCTGGTGACTTTCCAAAATTCTGGGATCCCTGGGAGGAGGGTGTCTGGGTTTGAACGGTTTGGGGCAAAGATCTTCTGCCCTGTGCTGCTGTGCCCAGTCTGTACCCAATGAGACATTGGGGCTGTCCCCAGCTGGTGGCAGGGAAAGCAGGAACAGGCTACAGTGAGCTCAGCAAGGTCCTTCAGCTCCTGTGGGACCTCTTGCCTCCCGCTCCCAGACTGGCAGAGCAGGAAACCAACCCCAGATGGATGCTACTCACTCAGGAGTGGAGCTGCCAGCTGTCCTGCCTGCCCAATACACGCAGGAGAAGATGGAGAAATAGGTCCCTTGGGATAGGGATGCTGCAGGGACCCTTGGAGGTGACACCAATGCCTGACTTACCACCAGTGAGAGGTACCTGGAAATGGGTACCCATCTTGGCTGTAGTGGCAGTGCCCTGGCAGCCTGCAGGCAGGTTGCTTTGCCTCAGTTTCCCCAGTTGTGTTGTCCCTGGCTTTGCTTTAGGGGTCCACAATAACCTGGATCTTTCTAAAACTGTGAGCAGATGTGATGTGAGCCCCCATTCCTCTCTGTAGTCTCCTGCAAGCTCTCCAGTTCTGTGCTCCCATGACAAAGCCAAATGCTTCTTCCTCTTCACTTGTCTCCCAGCTGCCAAAAGAGCCCAGTGCCCTGATCCAAGACTCAGCAAGCTAGAATTGTGTTTGGCATCATCTGTCCCAATGCTGGGGCTGGGGCTGGGCTGGCCTTGCAACTCCCTAAGTGGGGGGAGCTGAGGACTGGCAGTCCCCCATCTGCCCTCCCTGGTCCTCCCCTCATGTGAGGCCATTTTCCCACTAGATATCACTCATGTTGAGCCCCTCCCTCTATTCGTGGACCTTTTGAGCATCCTTCGTTTCCCAGGCATTCTTCCCCCACCCCCTTTATTTTTAAATTAAAAAGAAAAAATGCCGTGTTTCCATAGGAACTTGGAGAGAGGCTGATCCTGACCTCATTATTTGCTCAGTGAAAGGAACTTTATTTTTATCTGTTTGTGTACGTTGTCAGGTTTTGGCTAAACCTACTTTCCTGACTTTGTACAGTGAGTTCTTTTAATCTTCATTTCAGATGCATTCATCGGGGGGCTTAATTTATCCTGTATTGTGATCAAATTTAGCTGAAAAGTGATCTGCTTTGCCAATCCTGAATATTCATCAGCTGCCTCATTCATTCACTGGAGCAAACCCTGCTCCGAGCAAGCGACTGTGGCTGCAGCACTTGCCAAGGGCTGGCTTGGGGAAAAGTCTCGTACCTGGCTCAGGTGCCACCTGGAGCCTGCACACTCCAGTGCTGCTGCTGCATGCCCAGTGCTGGCTGTGCCCACCTGCAGCAGTAGGAGGTAAGTACAGGTTCTCTGGTACCATAGGCTTTGGATGTGGCTGAAGAGAAAGGGAAGGAGCAGGGAGAATCACAAGAATCAAGAGGAGGAACGATGGATAGAATCAAAGAATCCCAGAATGGTGTGTGTCAGATGGGATGTTAAAGCTCATCTCCTTCTAGTCCCCTGCCGAGGGCTGGGACACCTTCCTCTAGACCAGATTGCTCCAAGCCCCATCCAGCCTGGCCTTGGACTCTTCTAGGGATGGGGCAGCCACAGCTCTGAGGTTTGGAGCACCTCTGCTATGGAGTCAGTCTGGGAGAGCTGGAGTTGTTTGGCCTGGAGAAGAGAAGGCTCTGGGAAGACCTTAGAGCCCCTTCCAGTACCTAAAGGAGCTCCAAGAGAGTTGAAGAGGGACTTTGGACAAGGACCTAGAGGGACAGGACCAGAGGAATGTCTTCACAGTGATGGAGGGCAGTTAGTCGGGATATTGGGAAGAAATTCTTCCCTGTGAGGATGGTAAGGCCCTGGCACAAGTTGCCCAGAGAAACTGTGGCTGTCCTGTTCCTTGAAGTGTTCAAGGCCAGGTTGGATGGGGCTTGGAGCAGTGTGGTCTAGTGAAAGGTGTCCCTGCCCATGGCACAAGGGTGGAACTGGATGACCTTTAAGGTCTCTTCCAAACCCAAACCAGTTTCTGTGAGGAACAGCCCCAAGCAAATGTCACTGCCAAAGGGGCCCCATCGACGTCAGAGGCAGCATTTGGCAGAGGGGCCAAACATCTGGTGCATCACCCCTCTCTGGAGAAGCACTGGTGTGGGATGTCCAGGGTAAGCCAAAGCAGAAATTCATGTCTAATGCTACCTCCAAGCCTCTCATTTAATCCATCCCTCTGTAGCAATGCCACTTTACAGCTCTTCCACTAGCACTGTGTCCCTAGGGACTGCAGAGATTACTGGGAGAAAAGCCCTGGTGCTGTGTCCTGGCCCCCCAGCACTGTCCCACCACCCACAGCCCAAACATCTGCCCCTAATCTGGTTTAGCCACATGCAGATCAACAAAGCCCCTAAGTGGATTGGCTTATCTCTCCTCACTAACCCAATCTGCCAATTGGATCTCGCTGGGTTTGCCTGTCTGCCCCTGCATTACTCAGGATGTCTGCCTCAGGGGCTCAGTGCCCTCCTTGAGCTGGCTGATTCAAGTCACCTGATGCCATTGCTGCCAAGCCATTGGGAGCACTGTGGTGTGCCATGTCCTGGGCTGCTGGGCATAGTGACACACACATTACCCCTTCTCTGCAGACCCACATCACCTCCCACCTATCTCCCTTGGGTGGCTGCAGCAATGTGAGCAGCAGGACAAGTCCCTGGACTGTTTCATTCTCTTCTCTGCAGCCTTGTCCAGGCTGGCAAAACTTCAAAGGCCTGAGCTGGGAATGCTGCAGGGGCAGCTGGTGCTGTGCTGTGGCACACTCTATGCAATGGGGGAAGAGGGAGGGATGAGCAAGGTCCTGGCCATCAGAAGGTGGCTGGAGATACTGGTAGGTGTAGTGCAGCTCGGGTCTGTCCTGAACCCAGTGGGGGTGCTCCAGCCTCTCAAATCCTTTGAGAGACTGGGCTGGCAGTGTAGCACAGCCACTACTGCTTCCAGCCTACATGCATCAGGCACAGCAGCTACTAGCCCTGGGGCACAAACATCCATCCCTCACTTTGCTCTGCCATCCCAAGATTGCTGGGGCGAAGGGCAGGGGCACAAGGGCTCAATTCAAGCCAGAGACCCCTGGCTGAGCTTCCTCCAGAGGCACAACTGAGCCACAGTGCTGTGCCCCCACAAGTCACTGCATGTGCAGGGACCTGGCAAGGGCAGGCAGTGTCAAATGAACCAACCTGCCATCACTGCTCCAGACATAGGGCAGCAGCAGCACTGTCCAAACCCTGAGACCAAGGCAAAACATCCTGGACAGAATTCCATGATTTGTGTAAAAATGTAATAGAAACTCAAAAGCATTCTCCCTCCCAAGGCAAATGGGGACCAAGGGCAGCTTAGCCACCAGAGTCCCATCTCTACCTGTCACTGTTCCATCAGGGAGCAAGGAGTGCCTTAACAGGAAGGAGCAGATGAATGTTCTGCCTGCTGTGTGCCAAGAACAGACTGTGTCCATGAGCAGCAGCACACAAGATGTGCCGTCCTCTCTGGAGCCCGGCCCCAGGGATGCATTTGGCCTCCTGCAGCCAGTGTTGTGGTTCCCAACCTTTCTGATCACTGGGCTCACTCCTTTGCAATTCCTGTCAGTGGCTGGTGTTCTATCGAGACAGACACTTTCTTAGGTGTTCTTTAAAGAAAAAGCTTTCAGAGACCAGTTAAAGGCTCCACTCCTTAAGGCTCCAATTTAGATCAAGATCATCTTTTTCTTGCTCTGAGTGTAAAAGTCAGAAGGCGAATAATTTCTGACCGTGTTCTGAGAGGTCTTCTCCTCCCCGATGCATACCTGCCACAGCTCACATCCAGACCCAGCTGCAGGTGTAGCCCCTCAGGTGCTCTCAGCATTGGCTGCACAAAGGGATGCAGCAGAGGGGAGTGCTAACTTTGTTTTTATTGCAGTGACACTAAAGCACATTGAGAGAGAGTGGTTATTCTGAGGATTTGTACTCTGAGCTGGGCATTCAAGGCTAACACTGCCCCTCCTGGAGACCACCACTCCCCCCTCCACCTGCCCAGTGGTGCTGATCCTGCTGACAGTGGTGCTCCTGTCTCTCTCCAGTGAAGCCTGAAAATGGCCCTGACAGAACTGGGATCCACAAGTCTCTTCTCTAGCAGACAAGGTATGGGGAAGCAGCACAGCTCCAAATCCCCAGGCCACCTGGGACCTTTGCACCTCTTATTGGGTGCTGTGCATTCCCTCATCCCTTGTGTCCTCGGTGTGGAGGCACATGCAGTGCCCTCTGCACCAGCTCTGCTCTCACACGGACCCAGTGCCAGCGCTCAGCACAAACAGCAGCTCATCACTGCCCCTGATGTGATGTTTAATGGCAGAATGAGGCAAGTGCTGTGCCTTGCCAGGACCTCACCTGCCTTCCTCAGCAGTGCTGAGAGGAGGAGGAGGCAAAAGAGGTGGAGAAGAAGGAGGCATGCTCCAGACTGTGCATGGTCCCTTGCTGTTGTGGGGGCAAGGAAGAGTGGCCCATGGTGATGGGCATCTGATGCATTGTGGGACAACAAATCATAGAGAGTCACAATATTTAGTGAATTTCGGTCATTTTGGTGACATTGCATAAGGAAAAGGTGGGCTGTGCTTCTTGGGAGGGTTTGTGATTCTCTGTGAACAACCCATGGGCAGAGGAGGTTTGCAGGGTTCAGTCTCACCTATGGTAGCTCAGAGCTGGTGTCAGCCCTTGTTCCATGGATGCCTTTGCTGAGTAGGGCTGGGGGAGCCAGTGCTGGGCAAGGCTGTGGGGCTGCAAAGAGCAGTGGCTCTGAGAGCTCCTTCAGTCCTCCATAGTCTACACAGGATGACTGCCACATGCTCTGCCCATCAAGTGCTTTGGTCCCTCTCACCAGGGCACCAGGATGTTTGTGATATTCTCAATGAACCCAGGCAGAAGAAGATGATGATCACAGGGAATTATGGAAAATTGAGGATTTCTGTGCCCTTCACAAAGCCTGAGGATCTGAATGGCACCTTTCAATGAGTGCAGAAATCAGCATGGAGAATTCATGGCTCTTGCGAATCTGAAGAGGTGACATTGCCAGGGCTAATGGATTCCTGATAGAGGTCTTTTAGCAATTCAGAAACAGGGGGAAAGCTCAGAAAGCCACCAGGACACAGAATGAACCTGAAACTAATCAGAAATCACTCCCCAAAGGCAAACACAAAAGCTGGCTCATGGGCCATGAGTTGCCCCGATGTTCTTGACCTGACAGAGGACCTGTTCATTCAAGGAGAGAACACAAGCTTGGAGTTTGCAAACAGCAGCACACAGATCTGCAGGGGCTAGAATCAGACTGATGGGTGGGAAATGACTGGGAAGGGTCTGCCAGGGTGGGAAGTGAGGAGGTGGATTATCCTTCATTTGCAGGAGGGCTCTGGAGGGGCAACTTAACACTGAAGCACAGAGGGCTGATAAATGTTTCTGAAAACAGAGGGGTGAGAGAATGACAGTGTCTCTCCCCTGGTCACTGCTGGGGTCAAGGAGAGCTGAAGGAATACCATAATTTTGCAACAAGACATGTTGTGCTGCCTCCATCCCATCTCCTGCTCCTACAAATCAATTCCTGCTCTGGTTGTACCTGCAGCATCTGAGAGATGCTCTCAGGGAAAGCTGAATCTGTTTTTGAGGATTCAGAATCTTCAACAAGAGGAGGTTTCTCCAGTGTCCTCTGACACTGTCATCGACTCTGAGGTGCTTCACAGGAAACAGTCCATTCAGGAGAGCACAGCAGGGCCCAGGGTCTTCTGATCTAAAGGAAACCATGAAAGACCATGATCAGCCTGTAAGAATTTTTGGGAAGAGAGGATTGACGAGTTGAAGTAATGCAAAGGATGTCCTCTGTAAATAACATCTGGGATGGTGATGGAGACAGTGAGGTGCTGGACTTGGCTCTGGGCAATCACTGGAAAACACCAATTACATCAGGCATTAAGCCAGAGGGGCTGCAGGAGGGTTACCCTTTATTGCTGCTCCTGGTCAGAGTATTCACCATCTGACCTCAGTGATGCTCTATCAGAGGCTCCTCCACCAGAATTGAGGGAGTTACTCCTTTGGCGTCTCGGGGATTGATGTTTCTTTTCCGGAGTCTTTGCCTAAACTATGTGGACAGCTCTTTTACCAACTAACTTTTGTCCTAATTCTCATAGCCGGGCTTTGAGCTTAGAGGTGAGTCTTCTATCCTACTTCTTCATTTCCTCTCCCAGTTCATGTAGAATGGAACATACCCAATTATGTCCACTATGTGGTTTACTCTTGGGGCTTTCCTTTTTCCTGTGTGCAGTATGAGGTGACCGCAAACGGGCCTGAGATCAAGACTGAGACCGAGACTGTGGCCTTTCTTCTGTTTTGTCTCTGTCAGAGTCCCTGTAGGATCTCTCTCTCTCAGTGACTTGCTGGTCACGAGGCTTAGAGCTGTGCCTATAATTTGAATTGCTGGGCCTTAAAATGTACAGACTCTCTTCTATTGTCCATAACCAAGCGCACAGTTCACCCACAGTTTGGGGTCCGTGGTCTCATAGGTATTGGATGGCTTCATCTATAGTTCTCCACTTTCTTGGGAAACTCTGTAGAGACTCCCTATATGGATATGCTTCAGCCACATCTCCAAAAAGTCACATCAAAAGATTGCACTGGCCTTGTTCCTTTGCAATCTCCTTTTTGATTTTATTCTCTCTGGCAATAGTGCCCAGATGTTGTGCTTCTTGACCATTCAACACGTAACACCCAGCTCCTCTATCTTGGCATCAGAGCAGCCAGGTAGGAACTCGTTCACCAGGCAGGCGACTGTATTAGAATCATAGAATAGAATCATAGAATGGATTGGGTTGGAAAAGACCTCCGAGATCATCAAGTCCAATCCATGGTCCAATCCAGTCCCTTTACCAGATCATGGCACTCAGTGCCACGGCCAATCTGCTTTTAAAAATCTCCAGGGATGGGGAATCCACCCCCTCTCTGGGCAGCCCATTCCAAGGCCTGAGCACTCTCTCTGTAAAGAATTTTTTTCTGATATCCAACTTAAATATTCCTTCTGTATGTCCCAAATTTCTGCTGGGGTCAGTGATCTGGATCCTATGCTCTCCTGTATAATTTCCCCTGGATGTTCCTGTTTTCCCAGCAATAAGTCTGCCCTGCCTAGACTTACAGAAAACCCTTCTGTTTTGAGATTGTTGCGAGTCAAAGACCAACAAGTGTCAACTGCCCCCCAAACTGTGCATCAACAGCAATACCAAACAAGCAAAGACTCTGTGATTCCCATCCACAAGTTAATCCAAGAGTTAGAGAGTCCAGAAGGAGTCAGCAAGACCCACTCACCCTTCAACAACCCCATCTGGCCTATGTGTAAGTCTGACAGAAATTGACTGTAGACTATCAAAGTTTAAATGAAGTTACCCCACCCTTGCCTTGGGTTGGGGCTGGCAAAATGCCAACTGCCCAATACAGTGTCGGCCTCTCTACCCTGCTGAGAAAAGGGAGGAAAGAAAAAAAACTCAAACAGGCTTAAACTAAAACTAACTATATATATTTATACAGAAGAGAAAATTAAAAGAAAACTGCAATATAACACACATTTACACAAGTTAGATATAACAACAATTTTCTACCTCCCACCGAAAACAGATTTCATTACTCTAGATTCATAAAGCACTTCAAAAGACACCCAGCAAAGCAAAAGAAAAACAATAAAATGTTTGTGCTTCCCTGAACTAAAACAAAATGCGAAGCTGCAGCAGCAGGGCCCAGCACAGCACCACAGCAGCAGCACATCCTCTCAGGACTGCAGCCATGATGGCAACTGAAAGAACACCTCCTACTCCAGCTTTTCTATTTTGAGATGATGTCAGAATATGGTCTGGAATACCCTTGGCTAGTAAGGGCCAGCCATCAGCTAGCCCAGCCCAGCTCAAGTCAGCTGATAATTTCAGGCCTACTCTGAAATCGAAAGCCTAAATTGAGGCCTACACCTAGCTAAACACATAACAATGAGGGACTTTCCTGATGTCATCCAGACCACCAGGACCCCCAAATCATGCTGTGCAAGGGGGACTGTGCTCTGCTGCTGCGCCTGAAGGGCTTCCTGTGGCACTGGGGCCACTGGCAGAGTGAGGCAGGTTCACCCCCGGGATGTGAGCGTGGACTACTTGAGGGATGTCCCCTGTGTGTCCTGGACCTCTCCTGTCTGGTGCTTGACTGAGAGCTGGATTAAGAGGCAGCAAAGGAGTCAGAGCAGGATGGAGCTGGGACATGAACCCTGAGCTCTGTGTATTGCCAACACGTCACTCACTGCCCAAGGTGCTGCCCTGCCACCCTCACAGCCACCTTTTCGGGGTGCCAGAGCTGGAGGCAGGCCCTGCCAGGATTGTCCCTTTGCTGAGGCAGTTTCAGAAGGATCTGTTGGCTCTCCAGGCCACCTGGCAGCAGGGTGGCCATGTGCTCTGCCAGCAGCTGCTGCTGTCTGAGAGGGGAGAACGGGCAATATAACTGCCTCAAAAGGGGGCAGTGAGGCCTGGGGGGACATGGGCAGTATCAGGTTTCTGTAGGAGTCTCTGCAATGTCCATTTGTCCTGCCTGTATGGCTGTTGATAGGACTGGGTGGTGCAGGAGACTCTGTCCTCTCCTCCCAGGCTGCAGAAGGTTCTGCTGACCTGCTCCTGATGTCCTCGCTCAGGATCCTACTGCCCTGTTGTGCTGGTTTCAGGGTAAACCGGCAGGAGAAATGAACCCAACATAAAAGAGATTATAAGTCAGAGTTGCAATGTCATAAAAATATTACAATAAATGCAATGACACAAAGAGAAATTGGTTTTAACCCACAAACCCCAGAAGTATAACCTAGCACCCTCAGGCACAAAGAGAATGGTGTTCTTTAGCCCCTGTGCTGAGACCCACCTGGTTCCCCCGAGTCCAAAGTAAAAGGAAGGGGAAAAACACCTGTTGGTGCAGATGATGTTCACAGCCTGGTCAAGAGTAGTGGTCACAGTCTGGTTGAGAGTGGTGGTCTCCTCCTGTCGAGGTTCTGGTCCTCCTCTGGATCCAGCGAGTGGTCCCAGAAGTTCCCAAACCCCAAGATTATCTATGCTCAGGTTCAGATGGGAATGCCCAGTACCTCCCCCAGCGTGGGGAGTTCCACAATGGGTGATCTAACTCTGTGAGTCTTGGGGTATTTTTGGAATTGTTGATGGCACATTAGCAGACATGACTCCTCAGGCTGGGTGTGAAGGTGCTAGGAGGGGACAGCTCCTATCTCCTCAGAGTTCTTTAACACCCAGCTCCCAGCCTGAGGGGTCAGCTGTGCCCTGGGCAGCTGCTGCAAATGGTTCATTGTTAACAGGTCATGAGAAATTATATAGAGGGTGTAGAATACACAGCTTTGGTCACACCCACACAGGGATAAACTGGTCCCACCTGCTGAACAAGGACACCCGGATGTGTCTCCTCCACCAGTTTAATGCTAAGATGGTTTCCAGTTCATTTGAGTCTTTCTCTCCTTTATATCCAAACTTTGGTCTCCCATGGGCAAAAATACTACCAGCACAGCTTGACATTAAGTTTCCTGAACACTCTGAAGGAAGACAAACCAACTGTTTTTACTTCTTCTCATGCTGTCAGGAAGACCAGGGTCCTGTGCTGGAAGAGTCCTCAGACTCATCCATGACCTACACTGTCACACAGCGATATGAGAATCAGTTCATGGGAAGGGAGGAGAGAAGTAACAGCAAGGGCACCCTCCCCCAAGGGACAGTGCTGGATGGACTTTGAGGACACTGGTTCCCACCCCAAGCTAAACCCAGCTCTGGGATTTGGGAGATGCACCACAACTTGCACCGCAGCTGGCCTGCCCCAGCT
The DNA here is from genome assembly GCA_035041345.1 of Poliocrania exsul. Classification (NCBI taxonomy): domain Eukaryota; kingdom Metazoa; phylum Chordata; class Aves; order Passeriformes; family Thamnophilidae; genus Poliocrania; species Poliocrania exsul. The sequence continues at coordinate 1,019,283 of JAWWLZ010000053.1, read as the reverse complement.
GCCTCCCACTCAGCTTCTCCACATGTGCTCCTCCAGTGTTGCTTTTATCCCCAACACACTTCCTGGGCAACAGTTAATCAGAAGCAAAATGCTCACAAGCATTAGGGAAATATTTGTCCTCTGTGAGAATTAAACAAGCCAATGCACCTCATCCTTGTGGGTTTGCTGGCTCCTGACCCTGGGTGGGCTGCAGAGCCCCAGCTCTGCCTGGTGAGATCTCAAAAGCGCCTGTAACTGGCCAGGTATGGGCGAAAGGATGGTGCCCCTCCCACTGCCTTTAGCATCTTCCCAGCTTCCCTGACACATCCCTGTTCTGTGCCACTCCCTGGGTGTTACCTGTGTGGACCAGAGTGCCATTTCTTGGTTTCTCCTATGAGACTCTTGGGAGGTCTGTTTGCTGGGCTTGTTGACATGTGGGGGGTGGAAAGGTTCGTTCCATCACACTAAGGCTTCCAAAAGGCTGTCTAAGCCCTGAGCTGAGGGACGTGCTTCCAGTTGCAAGTGCCAGTGACACCTTCTCTAGTGCTTGTGTTCTGCCATCCTGGCACCCACATCAGTGGGTCCCTGGAGCATCCCCTGTGCAGAGGCTTGTCTGGCAAGGCTGGAGGATGTCCCCTGTCCTTTGGGCTTTGGAGTGGTCCCAGAGCACAGTGAGGGCTGATCCCATCTCAGCCATGCCTGCACAGACACAGTTCCCTACCCTGAACCTTGACCTGTCTGGCTCCAGCCCTGACCTCATACCCTCCTGTGGGTTTGCTTGGTGGTCACTGGGCTGTGCCTCATCCTGGTTACCTGCACCACACCTGGCTGATCATGGCCCTGGCTCCCTGACTCACCTGCCCAGCTTGGCTTTGGACCTGCGTCATCACCAGTGACTTGTTTAAGGCCAGGCTGGATGAGACTTGAAGCAATCTGCTCTAGTGGAAGGAGTCCTTGCCCATGGCAGGGGGTTGGAAAGAGATGAGCTTTAGGGTCTCTCCCAACCCAAACCATTCTGTGACTCTGTTTCCATGATACACTTGTTACAGAAAGAGCAGGTACCGTTCTGAGGAGGGGAGGTAGGAATACCTGTGTTAGAAGTATTGAGGAAAGGAACTTAAAAGCTCAAGACTTTGCTGCCAGAAGAGTCTGTGGCCAGCAGAGGATGCTTGGGGAGGTGTTGGGAAGACAACAAGCCAAACCTCCTTCTCCAGCTGCCTTGTTGAGGTGGCACTGCTTGTCCAGAGACTGCTGAGATTCCGCAAGATCATCAGCTTGGATGTTCGACTTTCCCCCATCCTGAATTCCTTTAATTCTCCACAATTCCCTCTCATATTTGTATGGGATAGATCCTCCCTTTTGCTTGTTTTAAACCCTCTGTGTGGCAGCATCTCTGCTGGATTAGCTCCTGTGACAGACTGAACAACTCGTGCCCCAGGAACCCCATAGGAGCAGGTCCCAGCTACCAATAACCTGTAACTTTTCTGATGGGACAGTTCCCTTCCATTATTTTATTCCCAGAACAAAGCCTTTGTGTCACTGGATCTGTGAAGATGCACAAAAGTATGGGATGGTCCATGGTCTGGTTCATGTCCGCACTAGGAAGCACAGGATGGCTTCCCATGGGAGGTGCTGGGGTCATGCCCAGTCCTTCCCTGTCCACCTCTCTGTGCCCCCAGCCCCTTCTCTCATGGTCTGCTCCTGCTTTGGCTCTGGGAAGTCCAGCCCTGGATTACACTGCAGCTGACTGGACAAAGCCCTTCCAAATTGGCTGAAGTGAAGAGAGCTGTATGTGACAGGAGCCTGGACTGAGGAACAGCTCCATCCTCCCCACAGCCAATTTACAGCTTTTCAGAGCCATTTCCAGTTGTCTTCCTGCAGCAGTTACTTTGTCCTGCAATACGAGAGCAGTCAAAAAAATGATGGATAATGAAATTGGGTTTCTCCATGACCTCTGTGTCTCAGGCACGTGCTCACACAGAGCACAGCGATCCCATGTGACTCCACAGGCAACGGCTGCAACAGGAGCAGCTCCGGGGATGTGATGGAAGGTGAATCACCAGCCAGACAGACCCAAGCAGGGAACTGCCAGGGAGCACATGGTTGGATAAACAGAGGTGCAGGAGCTGAGCAGAAGGTGGAAAAGCATTAAAAAGCCTTTCATGGTTCAGCTGTAGAGCAGTAAATAAGACTCTCACCAAGCACAAAGAGCACATCTCCATTTGTAGGAGCTGAGGAAGACACTGGGCAACACCTGTACGGGGGTATTATGTGGTCCTTGATTAATCCAGTCAAAGCCTTTTGTCCTCTGCACTGCCAAAGCAAGTGGCATTGAACTGTGAGCTCAGGTGCTCAGGGAAAGGCTCAGCTCTGCCCAGCCAGAAATTCTGCTCCTGTTCTTCCACTCTGAGACTTTCGTTCTTAGAATCGAGCCTTTTCTCCAAGAGTCATAAAATGGATATTTCCAGGATGAGAACAATTCAAATCACATCTAAAGTTTTCAGTTTCTGTTTTATACTTGTTCCAGGGATTAGAGAAACTGGCCATTTTTAGTGAAAATACTTGTAGTATTTTGCAAATCTGTTGTGAAAACAAGATGATTGTCACATCCATAATGAGGGATGAGGACCCTGACAAAGAGCAATTAGTTCCCTGTTCCACTGCACATGTTGGTCACCCTTTGAGTGGAAAAAAAAGGAACACAGACAGGTGTAAAGACAAGCAGAGGAATAAATCCATAGAAACAGAGCACTTTGTGAATGGGCAGGTAAAGAAGGGACAGAAAAGGAGAGAAATAAAGTGGAATTTGGGTGAAGTGTATGTAGAAAGTTTTCACTGGGGAAACAACAATTACACTCAACATTAACTGTAATTTCAAGCCTTTAATTTTCACCATTTGTTATAATTTTGATACTGGTCCAGCATACACATCACATCCAAAGCCACATCACCATGTGTACAACCACCACTGATATATCCTAAAGAAATTGTTCTGTAGTGAAATGTTTTGACACTTTGAACAAGATGGGAAGACAAGCACACAGAATGCTAATGATAGGGCCAGGAGCTTGCAATATAGTCTATAATGATTTTCAACTAACTAAAAGCTATTGTGTCAAAGTATTTCATTAAAACAGAGAGCAACATTTTGATCTGGAAAATGAGATGTTTTAATCAACACTAAGTAAAAGCTGTTCAGGATGTTGTAAAACAAATACAGTAATGGGAATAAACTAATGGAAGAGCCAGAATCATCTGTCCCACCACGTGCCTGGAGCGTGATGCACAGTGCTGCTGGGGGATAGAAATGTAAAGAAATATGATTTGTATCCCTGGCAAAGCAACAGAACGAGTATTTTATTTTACACTTTGGGCATCTTATTTTAAAACACAATTTGCACTTTTCCAAATTATATTTATTCTGGAAATGCTCTTTTGATTGGATAATTTTTTTCCCTGATCTAGGATTGATGCAGGTTTTAAAATGTGACAGTTTCTTATTAAATGCAGTTTTCAAGTCCCAACCACTGGTAGGTACAGCTGGATGCCCCACCCCTCTTGCTGTCCCTTCCTGTCCCTTGCCTGCTGGTGGTAAGAGGAGTCAGGAATGTTCCTTCCTGCCAGCATTGCTGTGCAGTGACACCGCTGTGACACCATGTCCTGGGCATGTACCTGTGACTGTGCCTGGCTGCCATCACATGGCCTGCCACTGCCCCAGAGTGGCTGAAGGTGGGAGTCCTTTCTCTTCTTCGAGGCTCTCATTTTTTGCAAGGGTGGCAGGGACATAGGGATGGGGCAGGTACTGTCCCAGTGCTAGAGCTGGAGCTGTTGGGAGTGCTGGGATTCTCCATGGGCCCATCTATTGCTAGGGAAAACAGCATCTCAGGGAGTCATGTCCAGCCTCTGACCTTCCCTTTGGGCCCTAATTCTGTTCCTCACTCACTCACTCACAGACACCAGGCCCAGCTCTGCAGTGTTATTCCGAGTGCATCCAGAGCTCCCTGGGAACAGAGCTGAGTCGTGCATCCATCACTCTCACACCACTAGTCAGAGGACCTGCTTCCCACTCCACTTGCTTTGGAGGAGCAAGAGGCAGCTGGGGTGCTCTGTGTAGCATTAACTCAGCCCTGGCTGCTCTGATGGCTCATGGAGATCCAGAAAATCTCCTTTCAGAACAGCTGGGGCTCCCCCATCCCTGGAAGTGTTCAAGGCCACATTGGATGGGGGTTGGAGAAACCTGATCTAGTGGACTATGTTCCTGCCTGTGGCAGCAGGGTGGAATGAGATGGTCTTTCAGGTCCCTTCAAACACAAACCATTTGGGATTGTGGGATTCCCAGGATACAGAATCACAGCATCACTGAGCACTTGTTTCCCCTCAAGCTGCAGCTCTGTCACTCTCCCCATCCCAAGCAATGCCATGGCCACTGGTTCCTGTCTCAACACCTGCAGCAGTGGTAGGAGAGAAGCCTTGCTGGTGGACTCTGCACTACACTGTCCCCAGGGCTGTCCTGCTGCCCAGTATCCCTGGCCAGGAGGCAAGCCTAGAATTTTTTATTCCACTGCATTTTCCATATATATGCTAAGCAGGTGATCCTGGCAGATGGACAGAACCCATCCATCCTCATGCAGCTGGGATCCATCCATTTTCAGGGTTGTGCCAGAACCTGCTAGTAGTACCTGGAGCTGAGAAAGTGCCAAGATGCTGCAAATCTGATGTCCAGATCATGTTCACAGGGAGGCAGCGCTGCACCTCCTGGACATGTGCCCAGCAGTTCCATCTCTGCCCTCCACACACTGGATGCCAGGCTGATGGCACTAACTCTGCATCCCTCTCTCCTGCAGATCCCAGCAGGCATCTGCACCCAGAGATGCCAGACCAGAACACCTTGTACCGCCCACCTCCACCTGGCAGAGGGCAGGGAGCTCCTCCAGAGACAGGTGAGGGCACTGTATGGAACCTCAGCTGGTCTCATAGGGCATAGGGGTACTCTGAGCAGCCACCTCGGATTGTGGCATTTGAAGTGATGTTAAAATAATGAAGTGCCCATTTCCATCTTGGCAAGAGTGCCTGTGGGGTCCTGTGCCAATGGAGTTACACCTGCAGGGTCATCTCTTGCTCCATCTGCAGCAGGCAGAGACAGAAGGGCTGCAGCAGGCAAGCTCCAGGTACACTGTCAAGTCGGAGTGACTACATCCCAGCTGTGTGGTCTCAGCTCCAGGGAAGTCCTGTGTGTCCTTCTGGTGCTCTTGAAGGATGGAGAAGACCCTCAGCTGTGCCCGAAGCACCATGGATGGTGCCTGCTTGGGTGCCCAAGCGCAAAGTGCTGCTCCCCAAGTCACTCCTATCTCACTGCTCACCTGGAGCCCCCACACTCCACTGGTACATCTTCAGACATCCATGGGCTTTGGGCCAGTCTCTGCTTCTCCATGAGTTACTCAGAAGGACTCTGTGCTGTGCTGCCATTCACACCCCCAGCCTCGCCCAGGTGGCTGCAGCCACCAGGAAATGGACAGATTATCAGTAAAGGAGAATAAGTTACTGCCAGGGAAAAAGTATATCTGTCACTAGTAATGGCAAGACAATTTAGAAAAATCTTCTTTTCATCCTTGGCTTTAGTCTCTCATTGGTGTCAATGCCTTGAACACAGAATGTGGATTTCATAGAACTATAGGATCATGGAAGGTTTGGGTTGGAAGAGACCTTAAAGTTCATTTCATTCCATCCACCTGCCATGGTCAGGGACACTGTCTGCTAGACCCGTTGCCCCAAGCTCCATCCAACCTGGTCTTTGAACACATCCAAATTTAAGGGTTTCTGCACATTTTACAGATTCCAAATGAAGGATTTGGTATAAAAAGGAGCACCAGTGTCTGAGTGCGTGCCTGGGATGGAGTGTCCGTGCTGTGAGCCTGTCCCACATGTCTCTGGCCACAGCAAGGCTGTCCCTCTGCAGCTTAGGACAAGGCAATGTCCCTGGATCACCCTGTGGTGGCCCAGGCAGGAGTGGGGCCTGAGTGTGTTCTCACCTGCCTCCAGTACCTGCCACATGTGCTGGAGACTCATTGGCTTGCCCTCTCCAAACCACGCTCAGCAGCCAGTCCTCAGGTTCATGGTGCATGTTCAGAGTCTTCGGCTCAAGGGCTTCACAACATAGACATAGTTTCTGGATATTTAATAACCTGCCCATGGATTTCATTTATTTCCATTTGTTTACCTTTCACACTTGTTGAACCCTCACAAATTTCTCTTTCAAGCAGTTTTCTGGTCTCCTTCTGTTCCTGTTCATTCATGGCACCATCAGCATCCTGTGCAAGGGGTACCATAGCTCTGTCCTGCTCCCCTCAGCCCAGCACCTCACCTTGGGTTGAACCTCATTGCTGTTGGGTCTAGAATATGGAGTTGGAAGGACAGCATTGAACTGAGCACTTGGGGCATGAGTCAGCCTTGGGCATTGCAACAGCACAGCCCTCCCTGCCTTCTACAATTACCTTTCTATTCCATCTCCAAAATGTGCTTTGTACAATTTCTGTGTCTGAAAAAAGAAAAAAAAAAAAAAGTGGAATCTACATGCTGCAGGGAGATAATTAGACTAATAAAGATCCGTGTTGCAAGTGATTTTAAAAACAAAGCACAGCTATTTCTATTTCTATTAGGTTTTTATAAAGCTTTTATAGGCTTTTATTAAGCTTATAGTTGGGTTTTTTAGATAATTAACTGTAGGCCTTTGCCTACAGGATGCTGATGCTGCACCTCCCCACCAGCCATATCCCCCACCTTATCCTCAGTTCCTCTGCCAGGGGACACCCCTGCATCCAGCTAACAAAATACCCAGGAACAATGCTCCTAAATTTCCTCTCACGCTGGTACAATGCTAATTGCTCCAGGTTAGCTCAGTGATTCCATATATTTGCTGCTTCCCAGTCTGACTTTTCTGGAAGGAACTCCAACCTGATGCTTACTTGGAAACTGCATTTCTCTTCTCTCCAGCTAAAAGTTGTTTCTTTCCCCAGTTGCCTTTTCCCAAAGAATCCTGCAAAACAGGGAGCAAAATCTGTTTTAGCTTTGTTTTAACCAGGAATGGGATTTGGAGATTTTAGAAAGGCCAAAAGATGCTGAAGAATGAGAGTGGAGAAAATCCAGGACTAACTACACCTAACTAATTGGTTGTGACCATTATGTACATGAAGGAAAAAAGGCCCCTCTGTTAACTATGGAACACTTTGACTTCACTTGTTAGAGGCTGATTTTACAGCATTAGACATTAGACCCTTCAAAATAAGTGTTGTTCTTGGTGTATCTATTATAGAACAATGAAGTGGTTTGGGTTGGAAGGGACCTTACAGCTGTCTTGTTCTGCTCCCTGGACCAGGTTGCTCAATGACACATCTCCCACTGGCCCCAGGGCTTTGTGCCCCACCTGGGGCATTAAAGTCCTTTTTATAAGAATGTCTTTTATAAGGTAACTGAAAAAACTTAAAAGCAAATGTGTTGGGTATGACCTGCCAATCAAATGTCTTCTGAGATCAGCTGAATACAGATGAAGAGAGTCATCATGATGGCAGAAGTGAGTCTGGTACCAAGGCTGATTTGCTGGGTAAAACACCCCCAAAATGGTCAGATCCCCTGCCCAGGGTGTGCACTGAGGCTGGTCCAGAGCCTGTCCCCACTGGGTATTCCCAACTAGGCACTGGGAGAGGTGGGCTGTGCTGGGCACTCAATTGGCTGCACTGGGCAGCCACATCTGGATAAACTAAAGATTTCTCCAGTCTGAACTGGGCAAATCAAACTCCCCATAACCCAGCCATAACCCAGCTGTAGCTGCCTGCCCACCACTGCTTGGCTCCATGCATGACAGTTTCATCATTTCTGAACATTTTGGTTTGAATTGTCAGGTTGTAAAAATATTCATTTTATCCCCAGCTCAGATGTGGAAATTGAATGTCACTTGGAAGCAGAAACCCAGAATTATTCCGTGAGAAAATGCTAAAAAGAGGTTCTGCAAACTTCAAAAAATAAAATAACTTCTCCAGTAAGGCTGTTTGCTTCTCAGAGCCCCAGTGCTGGCCATGGTCTGGTGGCAGGGTGGCTCTTCGGGGCTCTACTTCTAGTGCCTTTCCCCCACCTTCTTGTCATTATTCTCATAGAGCAAGAGCTTAGAAATACAAACTCTAAAGGTTTAGATACCAAGAAGGCAATACAACTGCCAATAATTCTTATTTTCAACCTCTCCAAATCTGTAATCCATTGACTTGGATTTAAAAATACTACTTTATCTCATTGCAGTATTTAGTGAGGATGAGTTTTTTCATGCTTAGGCTTTACCATGGAAGTCCTGCTTCCAGCAGGGATGGGTGCTACAGAGTCTGCATTTACAGTGTCCCTGCTCAAAGCAGAACCAGGGACTGGGCTGGGTGCGAGCCACACTACCTGGTTCATGTCAGCTCACCCTGAGATCCTGCTGCTGGTGCTGCAAACACCAGTTCCCATAAAGAAACCCAACTGGGCAGGGTTAGATCAGATATGGAGAGGAAATTTTCCCCTATGATGGTGGTGAGCCCCTGGGATGGGTTGCCCAGAGAAGCTGTGGCTGCCCCATCCCTGATAGTGTGCAAGGCCAGGTTGGACATGGCTTGGAGCTGTCAGGCTCAGCCTCCATGCTCCTTCCCCCTCTACACCCCTTTCCTGCCCTGCCATCCCTGCCTCCAGATGTGCTGTCCCATCCCCTCCAAACCCTGCCCCTATTGGGACCTTTATAAACAGACCACAGCCAGAAATAAATTGCCTTCAATATGTCCCCCCAAACGGTGTGTGTGTGATTTACCTTGGGAGCAACCCCCAACCCTGGTCCCAAAATGGAGCAACCTGGGATAGTGGAAGGTGTTCCTGCCCATGGTAGGGAGCTCAAAAGAGATGAGCTTTAAGGTCTCTCCCAACCAAAACTGTTCTGTAATTCTATGATTTTCAGCCAGCACTGACCAGCACAGGCTCCCAGCCCCAGGAGAAGACATGGGTTCCCAGAGGAGAGAAATGCTGCCTGGATGGCCAGGGTGCTGACACTGCCCTGGGG
>JAWWLZ010000053.1:996353-1010134 GCA_035041345.1 Poliocrania exsul | reverse complement strand
AGCCCCAGGAGAAGACATGGGTTCCCAGAGGAGAGAAATGCTGCCTGGATGGCCAGGGTGCTGACACTGCCCTGGGGAGGGGGGCTGCCTGCTCCTCTGCGGCCCCAGGCCCAGACCCCAGCACTTCCATCTCCCATGGGATACTGACTACACTGCCATCGTTTCTGTGGTTGGCACCCTGGCTTTGCCACCATATACTCCAGTGGAGCCTTCCTCATTTCTATTTCTGGATCACATCTTCCATCTCCCTTCCTATAAGCTGGTATCTCTGGGTTTTTTAATTGGATGCCCTTCTGCTTGGCTGTTGCTTGTATCTCACCTGCATGCTCCTGGCAAGAACGTGGCTTGTTCTGAGTGCTGGCGCACTGGGAGCCATTGCCATGCCCACCATAGCTGAGAACAGGGTATAAAAATACTGGGGTTTGGGGAGGGTGTGTAGATTTTGGGTGCAGAGTTTTAATTAGAAATTGACATTTCTAAGACTTTGGCTGCCAAGCAACAAGCATCTAGAAACTGATCTCAGTTGTGATATGTAGGTATCTGCCATCCGTCCTTCTTGCTGTGTTTACAGCCTCAGGAAGGGTCACCCTGCCATTCCTGTGCAGACACTCATCCATAGGGAAGTTGGTAGTGAAGCTGGATGGGACCCAAGGCAGAGTGGGTGACCCAGGGCTCCACCACCCCCAACGCTGCTGGATCAGCAGGAACTCAATGTGCATTGATGTGGAGATGACACTTGGTGTTAAAGCCAGTGGTATGTGCTGATCCCAGGCTGAAGGAACCCTGTGGGTCAAGCTCAGGACTTCTCACAGCCTGAGGATTCGGCCCCCCCTCCTGAGGGCAAACAGGAGCTTGTGGAGTCCTGCAGTCGCAGCCTGGAGCCCTTTTTCACACACAGAGCAGGCCTCAGGGAGCACAGGGAGCCTCACTGCCATACAGCTCCCCCAGTCTCATCCCTACAGAGCAAGTTGCTTCCTCATCATCCCTTTTCAGAAGAGATTCCTGCCTCAAATTAGCAGACTGACTCACTGCACTCTTGGCAGAGCAATGTTCTGTCCTTCTCTACTTGTTGTACCTCTCTTGAGCTCTCCAGCTGGGCTGGCAGCAGAGGAGAGCAGCAAGAATCACCTTCCATGAACAAAGTCCTGCAAAGCTCTGGCACCTCAGGGCCATCCTGCAGGTCAGAGGTGCTGAAGGGTACAGGACACTCCCCTCTGCCCTGCTCTAGTGCCCCTGGGCTCCCCAGCCCTGCTCTGACAGGGCAAGGGGTTTGAGCTCAGTGGTGAAGCTCCTTACCCGCCCACAAGCTGCACTCCAAGTGTGGTAGCACCATGAGCTCCTGAGTTGTGTAAGGAAGGTTGGAGCTACCTTATTAAACTCCTTGCTCTTTTTTTGGCACATTTCCCATGGAATATGACCCAGAGCTGTGCAGATGCTAAGTGCACTGGCATCTCTTGAGCAGCTGGACAGTGTCCTAACTGTGTTCTCATACCCAAGCCATGGCTTCCTGCTGTAAAAACATGAAAACCTCATACTGGTGACCTGTCTAGTCTAAAACTGTATGTCCAACAGTGGCAAACACTCCCAAGGAATTCCTTATGCACCCTTCATGTTCCTCACCCAGAGGGTGTTTGGGCTCTGAACAGGCTCCCCAGGGCAGCGGTCACGGCCCCAATCCTGCCAGAGCTCATGGAGCATTTGGACAATGCTCTCAGACACATGATGGGATTGTTGGGGTGTCCTGTGCAGGGCCAGGAGTTGGACTCAATGATCCTTGTGTGTCCCTTGCAGCTGAGGATATTCTAGTGTTCTAGGATACCAACACTGCAGTCCAGGTCCCACCTGGCAGCACTTGGGCTGCAGCAGGAGACCTGCAGTCCCTTGTTTGCTTCCTCCTCTGGCCTAATGTGGCTGCAGATGCTACTCTGCTCCCTAAGTGCCTAATCTTTCTGAATCTTGCTAAGCTCCTTCCTTCAGTTTTATCCCATTACTCCTCAGCCTTCCTCCCTCCCTGGCATCCTTGCAGGTAACTAGAGATGGCCTTACACTCCCAGCCCTCCCATACTCACTGCTTGGCGCATCATTTTTCGAACTGAACATTTCATGGGTGAGAGTCAGAGTCAGACTGACTTTAGTCTACTTATCTCACCCTTCAGGGTATTCAGTACTTGCCGTGCCCTATTTTACATGCACTCTGAGGTGGAGCACAGGACAGTTTTATTACAGGATCTCACCAACTGTAGATGATGCATGTGGAGCACATCTCCCCTCAGTTGTACCAATGGTCTCCAGGCAGGGAAAGAGACCTCTCATGTGCCTGTAGCTGCCCATGGAATAATCCCCTCATCTCTCCTCAGAGAGAACATAGACTTCAAACTTCCAGAAAAGCCACATTACCTGGAATGAAACACTACCTCGTTAGGAGAAATTTTGTGACAAAGGATAGCAGAGGTTGGTGTGATAGACTGTTCCTTCATGATGAGACAGGCTTTGTGGGAGCTGTAACTTCACAGCAAGGCAGGGGCAGAGGGAGACAAAGGTTTTGAGCATGAGGCTCCACTAACAGGTAGTAACTCAGCTGTGTTTGACTTCAGAAAGAAGAAGAGTTGACTTCTGAGAGATTTGTGGACAGAAGAACGAAGCAAACCAAGCCTGTCCTCTGCTTGGTGGGTAGCAGGGAAAGGTCTGCACCCCCTGGGCATGCATCTCTCATCTCTTACAGTCCATCATGAATTTTCTAACCTTTCACCTCTCAGGGGTTTTCAGAGGTATCTGCAGCACCTTGATAATACAGGGGGTTGTAGGACCTCTGAGGAAGAGCCACATCAGCTCAGAGCTTGATGAGCTTGGGGGATGCCAAGTGCTCAGGGCAGGCCCCCTTTCCTGCCCCTCCATGTGGCTGAGACCACTGCAGTCTGGACCCCATGCATCTGCAATGCCCTCACCTGCATTCACTTGCCTCCTTATCAGTAATGGTTGTTTGTCTCAGGGTCCTGTAGACTGAGCAGCCCCAATATTGCCTTGTGCATGCTCAGCACTGCGCCCATCCCTCAGCATTGCCTCACCGCTTGCTCCTTGTCCTCCAGCCTCCACATGTTGTCCTCCCATCCATCCCCAGCCTTGCTTCCTATGCAGAGCCAGACAGATTGGTAGTGAATGATGGTCTCATTATGACTGAAACGGTCAGTAGCATCTTTGACACACTATGTCACCTGTGGAGACAGCAGCAATCCAGTGCCAGAGGATTTGTTCCTGCTTAACAGCTGAAAGGTGCAAGCAACACTCACAGCCTGTCCAGTGGGCTCAAAGCCATGACCAGCTAAATCCCCAGGATGATAAAACTCTAAATAGTAGGGCCTTGCTGTGACCAGTGTGGTCACATGCTCTGAGTGCACTGGGATCACACAGTGCCATAGTACAAGTCCCCATCTCAAGCCAAGTCAACTCAAAACAGTTCCTCTGGGATTTTTTTCTGCCTTCTCCTCCCTAGATGAACCTGTTCTTCTCAGGTAGTTGGCCTCCTACACTGCATCCTGCCACCATCTTCACAAGGCATGTAAGAGATACCAACTTGTCAACCCTCACCCTTTTCTGTTCTTCCCTGCCACCTTGGTGGGACTCTTCTGCATTCCTCTATTTCTCCTGGCAACACCATCACCTCCCTCCCATGGGAACAGATCCCTCACACCCTCTCTCTGCTCTGCCCTGCTCTCTCTCCAACCAGTGCTAGGGCCCCTCAGGTTGACAGCAGAAATATCTCTAAGCCTGGAGAAATCCCCTCGGACTGTTACCCTATGTACCAGGTCTTCTCCTCCTCCACATCTGAACTCACACTGTCCTTGCCTTCTGTCCCACCTGCTCAGCATGAGTCCTGTGTCCAGGTTTCTCCCAAAGGTTTCAAAGGTCTGCTGAGTCTTCATCTCTGATCTTTCTCCTGGTCTTCACACAATCAGCCACACTTAGAAAGCTTAGAAAGGCTTAGATGGCTTCTCTGATGCCCTTCCCTGGATTTCTACCTGCCCTTGTCATCTCTGCATCCCTGCTTTTCCCTTACCCCCACCTCCTTCTCCTGCCAGATGTATCTTGTTCCCCAGCCCTCTCTGTTCCCCTTTCACAGACTGTAGCTGGCTAATCTTCACCACCCACCAGTTCCAGCTGCTATCACTATGGTGACCCTCAGATCCACCATGCTGTGCCAGACTTGTCTCTTTCTTTCAAAAAAACCAGCCAGCCTGGCTGACATTTACTGGTGGAGAGTAAGCCTTCACCCAGTTTTAGCACACTGAGAGCAGAGTTCCACACCTTTCTCCAAAGCCTACCCCCATCCCTCCCAGACAGACAAGCCCTCTGTGCTCCACTGCTCTGCACCACCTCAAGCTCGGCTTCCTCCTGCCAGCTCTGCCTGAGTCCCACATTTTCCCTCCATCACTGCTTCCAGGGAAATCCTTTATATCAGTTCCTCAGGCTAAAATAGTCATCTGGACTCAGGTACCTTGCCATTTGACTCTTGCTACGCTCTGTTCTCTGGTCTAGCAGCAGCAGCCGTGTTAACCAATGCTCATCATACCAGTTCTGGAAAGATTATTTCCCCTTTGTCTTGAATGTGTCACCTCTTCCTATGCCCCCATGATTGTCCCTCCTTGATCACCAGGAATGAGAACCATTTTTCTTCGCTTGGGAAAGCATCTGTAGTTGACTGCAGCTTTCCTGCAGGTGTCCAAGCCCCCTCTTGACTCCTGTACATGTCAGAAGTGAGGCTTTGAGGTCTTTTGCAGACAAGTCTTCCCAGTTGCCCTTCATTCATAGAATCATAGAATGCCACAACAGTTTGGGTTGGAAGAGACCTTAAGGATCATCCAGTTCCACACCCCTGCCATGGGGCAGGGCACCTTCCACTGGACCACATTGCTCCAGGCCCCATCCAACTTGGCCTTGAACATGTCCAGGGATGGGGCAGTCACAGCTTCTCTGGGCAACTTGTGCCAGGGTCTCCCCACCCTCACAGGGAAGAATTTCTTTCCAAATATTATAAAAAAATTTCTTCCTGAATTTCCTCCTAAATTCCCAATATCCCTCCTTATCTCATAATCTTTTTCCTCCACATGGGCTTTGCTGGGTTGCTAACTGAACCACAGCAGGGGAGTATGCCAGCCTGCCAGGGCTGGTCTGCATTCCCCTGGCACTGCACCTGACTCTGGGCTTGTTAGGACACTGAGGAGCTTTTCTGAGGAGCACCCAAACACTCACGGTAAAAGCAACAGCAAGTAACATCACTCATGCTTCATCTTCATGTCCTATCAGTCCTTTGGGGCTGACATAAGGCTCGGGAGGGCTGTGGAATAGGTAGGATGATGAAAAAGGTATTGCTCCTCACAGCCAAAAGATTTAAGGCTGCCTGATTCCACCCCTGGGATCCAGACCCTCCATGCCTTTTGGCAGAGATGGAATGTCCTTTCCCACTGTGGCACCTGGGTGCCTTTCAGGCAGTCACTCACCCAGCTCCTGCTCTCTTTGTCCCAGGCTCCATCACTGACCTGCCAAATTGCAATTTAAGAAGAAAAAAAACCATTTTGAAGCTGATAGACTTTCAGAAAGGGGGGTTGGAAGCATGTGGGAAGCATTCACTGCCCTGCAAGGGGAGCCAGGCACCCCTGGAACTTGGGAAAGGAAAATGCCAGGGTTGAAAAATACTTTGGAGGGTGCAGAGAGCACTGTGGGGCTCGTTGTTCCTCTCTGCTAGGTCATTTTCCCTTAGGGATGAACTGAATGGTCAATTCTGTATTCAGGACTGGGAAGGCAGCTGCACTTTTGCTGAATCTGCTACAGGAAGGAAAAAAAAATCTGTATATTTCCATTTTCTTAAGAGAATGAAGCCTCTTCCCCAGAAAGCCAGCTCTCCATTTGCAAAGTCCCCAGGGCAAAGGGGTGGGATCGCTCAAAGCCAGGCTGGGAACCCTTGGGAGAGGGAAGTACAAGAGCTCTTGCATGGATCCAGTGTACCTGAAAGCTCATCACCTGCCCTGCACACACCTCGAAGGGCATCCAAACAGAGGGGCTGTTCCCCTAGACAGGTTCCTCAGTTCTCCCTGGGAGAAGGCTACAGGGCAGGCAGGCTGGGCACAGGGAACGCCTGCCATCCAGCCAGGAGCAAAGCACCCTGAGATCTGAGAATGTGTGAGGAGCAAGCACTGCTCTGCAGCCTAGTGCTTGCAAGGTCACCTCCAGCCCATGGCAAGGTCATCCCAGCCCAGGACAAGGTCATCCCAGCCCATAGGAAGGAAGACATATGTGCA
This sequence comes from Poliocrania exsul, assembly GCA_035041345.1. NCBI lineage: Eukaryota > Metazoa > Chordata > Aves > Passeriformes > Thamnophilidae > Poliocrania > Poliocrania exsul. Next base: position 1,003,841 of record JAWWLZ010000053.1, on the reverse strand, counting down.
CCAGAGTGACCAAAAACCCCGAGCAGAAAAGGAGCAGGAAGTGAACAGTTGAGCCTAATTTGTGCAAGGCTGTAAATGAATTTCACTGTGGCAGATGGTCAGTGGATTATTTTCCAGAGGGTTAAGCAAGACCCAGATTAGGAAAAGCTGAGAAATTTTGATGTGGCGTGCACAAAGTTATTCTGGGTCTCAGGACACTGGAACCCGAGTGCATTAGAGGGGGTCGCAACGCGGGGAGTGGAGGAGCCCCACTGGAGCAAAGCTGGGAGGGTGCAAGGGCAGGTGAGGGGCCAAGTGTGCAGACCCTGTGCACCAGGTTGGCAAATCCATCAAAAGGTGCCCTCCGAGCTTTCCTTAAAGCCAAGTTTCTGGCTGGGGTGGCTAGTGCCTCCCGGCTGGGTCAACCTTGACCTTCGGATCCGCGAGGAGCACAGCCCCTGCCCCTGCCTCTGCCTTGTGTGGGGCCCACCACCCACAGTCTCCAGCCTTTGGCTTGCCCTTGCCACCTCAGCAGCATCCCTGGGTGCCGAGCTGGAGGTGCTGTGCCGGGCTGGGTGGGGGGATGCTGCGTCGGCCCCGCTCCACTCCCTGCCCTGATTTCCTTGTGGAAATCCCAGAGTCTACTCCAGATCCAGCTCTGGTTTTGGGGGCAGCCATCTCCCTCTCCCTCTTTCCTCTTCCCTCCTTCTGCTCTCCTTCCTCCTCCTCTCCCTCCCTCCTCTCTGCACTGTGCTCTCCGGGGGCTCTGGGTACCGCTGCAGCATCGCCAGCCTCCTCCATGCAGGCGGCTGGGGCGCGGGGCGGAAGGGGAGGGCTGCGGGGGCCAAGCTGAATGAATGGGCATCGCCTCGGTGCCGCTGGAGCCTCCGCATAGGGGCGAGGCGGCCGCACCGCGCCGCGGGCAGGGGGGCAGCGGGGCCGGCCAGCGGCCGGGGCCAGGGCCAGGGCCGGGCCGGGCCGAGCCAAGCCGGGCCCCCCGCCCAGCCCTCCGAGGCGCTGCGAGGAGCGGGCGCTGCCCCGCCGCGGGACCCCCACGGCCGGGCCCGGTAAGGAGCGGGCTGCGGCGGGGCCGGGGGCGCGGGGCGGGGGCGCAGCCGCTGCCAGGAGGGCGGTGCGGGGCCGGGCGCGGGCTGGGCAGTGCGGGGATGGACGGTGCGGAGCGAAGGTAGAGACGATGTGGGAAACGGTTGGATGATGCGGAATGGAGGGATGGACGGTGCGGGGCGAAGGTCCGGACGGTGCTTGGAAGGGGCTGGACGGTGCGGATTAGATGGCTGGACGGTGCGAAGAAGGGCTGCGCTGGCTGGTGGGAACGGGCAAGAAGGAGTTAAGTGGCTGCGGAGCAACCGGGCTCAGAGAGCGCGGGTGTGCGTATGTGTGCGTGTGTGTGTGTGTGAGAGAGAGAGATCCCGCACCCCCGAGTGGCGTGGTCCATTCCACCCCACGGGTGTTCATGCGGGGCCGCGGGCGGACGGGTGTCGGTGCGGGCTGCGGCGTGGCGGGGCCGCGGCTGCGCAGGGGTGTGGGAGCCACGGCAGAGCCCGGCCCCGCCGCTTCTTCCCTGTTACCAACAACACATATATGTCCGTGTGCGGGAACCCCTGGCCCCGTGCGTGTGTGGGACCCGCTGCGGAGCCCGTGTGCGCGGCTGTGCCGCGTGCGGGACCCACCGTGCGCGGCCGGTGTCTGTTGCGGGGCTGAGCCCCGGGCGTGCCGACAGCATCGAGCCTCTGCGGAGGAGCGGCCCCAGTCCGAGCGTGCGGGTGTGCGCGTCCCGCGTCTGCGTGTGCTCGGCGCGGGGGTGCGTGTGCTCTGCTTGCATGTGCGTGTGCTCCGTTTGGTTATGTGTGTGCTCTGCTTGGACGTGCGTGTGTGCTGCTGGGAGGTGCATGGTGCGTGCACGCGAGTGCTCCGGACGGTGATGATGTGTTACCTGCGGGAGTGCGTGCAGTGACAGAGCGTAGGGGGCTGGTGGTGTGTGCCAGGGAACACACAGGGGTGTTGGAGGGAGCAGGCACATGTGCAGAGATGCGGGGGGGTCTGTGAGCACACATGTGCCCAGGGTGCCTGCTCCCCGTGGGCCCCATTCTGGCTGCACCCCCTGTCCATCTCTGGGCAATTTTCCCCATCCCATGAGCAGTCACTGGCACCAAGGATGGCTCTGCCCTGTGTTCACCATATCCTGGATGTACCATCTCCTTTTCCTGCTCCGGGATGCTTTGCAGTGTGCAGGTGGTGCCTGTGGGCAGACCTTCCCAACCCTCAGTCCTCTTCCTGCTGCCTCTCCATGTAAAGATAGTCTGGGTTGCCCAGAGCCAGCAAGACTGTGGGGAATGGAAACAGTAGGGAATGGAGCCACCTGGCAGTGAGCAGCTGTGCCTGGCAGGGCAGTGACCTCTGTCCCTGTGGATGTGGCTGACATGCTCCCTGCGTGCCCCTCCAGTGCCCCCCTGGATGCAACAAGGACCTGGATTGGCCCTGGGGTGGTGGTCGGGTCATTGCATTTGCATTAGTCTTTTGGAGGGGCAGATGAATGTCCCCTCCACATGCCAGTCCCCTCCAGGAGAGAGATGCTACATAACAAAGTCTTCTTTGGGCCTTTGCCATGACACACAGGAAGCTCTGGTGCGAGATAAGGCCCAGGCGAGAGTGGGATTTAGAGCTTTGTTGCCATCATTTCCATTGGAGTTTTGGCTTTTGAGAATTATAGCCCCGGTGACCTTCCTGCCACTGTGCCCCCACCCTGGTGTGGAGCAAACACCTGCAGCACCATGAGCAGAGGCGTCTGTGCAGATGTGCAGGGCTGGCATTCTGCAGGACCTGGGCATCTTGGAGCACTTCCTGCAAAATTGACTCTCAGAGCCCTGCTAATCCACCTCCAACTGCTTCTTCTCCAAGGAAGCTGAACACAGAGTCAGCTCAGGGGCTTCCCTGCAGGAAGTTGTTGCCTGGTGGGAGCCACCAGTCCTTCTCCAGGACATAGGGCCACAGCTTATGCCAGCAGGAAAATGGGGCTTTTTCAGCTGTGAGATTGGCAGATGTGGGCTGTGGTCTCTGCAGCAGCTCGGCTTCCTCACTCCTCTCCATGTCCATGACGCATGGTACAGTTGGAAGCATGGCTGTAAGTGGTGAGGAACAGAGCAGCTCCAGGGAAACGTGCCACTCTGCAGCAGGAGACTTCTGCACCCTCATTCTGGGTGGAATTTCACCCTTGGAGAATCAACATCTGGCAAGCCAGAAAAAAATGTAAATCGAATAACCATCAGTAGTAATTGGAGACCCGTTTGGAAATTGGTTTGCTACGTGCATGCCTCCCAGGCAAGCTTTTCTCTGTTAACCATTGTGCATCTTTGCATGAAAAACGAGACTTTATTTCCAGCCTGGGTAGCAGCAGCACAGCAGGGTGGGGATGAACACACTGTGTCCCCTCTAATCTTCCCACAATCAGGCTTCTCCCAGCACCGAGCCGCCACTGCTGCCGCAGAGATGGATAGCACTGGATCCAGATGGCAGCTGCCTTCCTCACTGGCCGTATCATCCCCTTGCCATCCGCAGAGGAGGGGAGCAGCCTGCAAGGATGTGTCCCAGGGAGAGCCCTGTGCCCCGGCAGCCACCTGTGTCCCAAGTTTCACCGCTGGGCTCAGGCCGGCCATCAGCTCATGCCGAGTGCCGTCAGCCCCAGGCAAGGCTGTGCTGGGCTGTCAGAAGCTGGGCTGACTCCCATTTGCTTTTGGATGGGGTTCAAGGAGCTGATTCGGAGCTTGGCAGGCTTTTTCTTCTCACTGTCGTCCAGCCTGGATCCAGGGCTGAGCCGCAGCTGTTGGGCCCTCTGACCAGCCATGCCAGGGGCAAGGGGCAGCGTACAGCCCCTTGCTGCAGCTTCACACCCTGAGGCAACATGTCTGGTCCCCAGGAGCACACCTGGGGTGACCTGGGTCACCCCAGACAAGCTGAGCATCACCCCACCTTTCATGAGCAGAGAGGGGGCTCTGGTCAGACTCACTGAAAGGGAAGGGGCTGCAGGCCATTGCTGGGGTGGTCAGGGAGAGTTGTTTTCAGTAGGGAGTCTGGTTTATTATTCTTCATTTTGGGGGTGTTTTTAGCTTTATGCAGAATAAATGGAAGTGTAAGTTCTGCCTAGATCTGTGAGGGAAGCACTTGGCTCCAGCTGCTGTTCGAGGTTCCATGTCTTGGCAAAAGCTGGTTGTGTACAGCAGAGCTTTGCTGAAACACCACTCCTGGGATTTGCACCAATCTCCTGCAGCCTGGGCTTGGTGTGTCCTGCTCTCCATGGCATAAACATGGCAGGGTTTTGCAGATGTCTGTGTTCCACACTTTGTACCTGTTTACGTGTCTGGTTTGGGAGATCAGTTGGGTTCCTCCATGGGCAGTGACTTCGGCTACCCCAACCATGCAAGTACCTGCAGAGGTTCCTGTGGGCTCTGTGTGTGGCCTCGTGTTATAGTTTGGGTGTGCAGGAGAAGATCCTTAGCCCCTTGCTGCAGAGATGTCACAGAGAGTTTTCCACCAGGCTGAACTCTCCCATGCCAGCTCTTGCTCTACTCAGGCAGGCTCCCATGGATATCCCTTTCTCGTGACTGGCTGATGGGTCTGGACCATGGACTTTCAGGAAAATTGTCTTTCCTGAGAGCTTTCCAGCTGCTTGAAGGAAGAGCAGCACAACTTCCAGAGCTGTTATGGTGATCTCATAGCAGAGGGTTGAAACTAGATGATATTTAAGGTCCCTTACAACCCAAACCTGTCTGTGTTTCTGTGATCTTGGTGGGTTAATGCCCTGTGGTTGTAGGTGGCATGGAGGGGGCAAGGTGACAAGCAGCCCCAAACCTACATTCTGCTGTGGGATGGTTTAGATGTCCCCTGGGTCTGGCTTCTGCAGTCTCTAGGGAGTGTAGACCCTTCTGTGCATCCCTTTGGTGAGTTTTACATGGAAGGACCCCATTCCCTCATGCCTCTAGCAGCTGTCTTTGGGTCTAGCATCCCCTGGTATCTCCTGTGCTGTCCACAGAGCAGATGGTGAGGACTTGGAGGAGCTGAGTGCTCTACAGGAGGGACTGGTGTGAGCACTTGTGCTCAGGAAGAGTGGTAAGACCCATGATGAGTGTCATGAAAGTCCCCTTACGTCAAATGTTTAGTATCCAAATCCCTCGTTTGTCTCAGTGTGTCTCTGCAGGACAGGGACCACCCACACCATTTCCCTTGGCAGGTGACAAAGGGATGACAGCACCACACCTCCAGCCATTCCCCTTCCTGTGCAGCCTGCAGTGGGGCTGGCGGGCTGGAGATGTTTGCTGACTCCTCATGTTGGGTGTCTGGGATGGCTCAGCTGATCCCAGGCAGGGATCCATAGAGAGCAGCTTCTCTCTCTGATGGGGGAGCTGGGAAGAACATGTGGCAAGTGTCCCTGGGGTGTTTGAGAACATCAACCTGTGGCCTGAGGAGCTTCTTTTGCTCCCTTCTCTGGTGTGAGACCCTCCTCTGTGCCTGGGGTCCCCATGGGGAAGACAGAGATGAGTTGGTTTTGTATCAACCTCTTTTGGGTCAGAAAAAGTCCTCTGCTGCAGCTGCAGGGACCTTCACAGATTGCTTTGGGAGCATCATCAGGGTGCCAGTGCTTTACTCCTGTGCTCCCTTGGCTCAGCTCTGTCCCCTCCAGTGTCTCTGGGGCTTGCACAGCTCTTTCCCTGTTCTCATCAACTGGAGTGCTCCCCCGGCCCATCACTGTCCCCAGGACTGGGACAGCCCTCCCATGTTCTCCTGTCCATCACCCTTAGTCTTCCCATGGTGGTGGTGCCTGTACCTTCCAGGGAGGCTGCAGGGCCAGCACGACGTGGGCAAGGGCCACTTCCTGCTGCTCTGTCAGTAGAGCAGCACCCCATGATGTATTTATAGGCTTGGTAATGTCATTCCCCTGCCAAACTATTACGGAAATAGGCTCAGTGTGTGTCATAGGAGAAAGGATTTTAATGGCACAGTTTTCACTGCAGGAATGAAGCTGACGCTCCCTCACCGTTTTCCCTGTCCGATTAATCCTTCCCATGGTGGAGAATTGTGAGGGGGTGGCTGCTCTGATGGTTCATCTGGGGCATCATGGGCTTGGGCAAGTCCTTGAGATGGGCACCTCAGCCAGGCACCTGGCACCTGTGGGACAGGGACCTCCTGCCCTGCTCCCATCCTCAACTGACCCAAATTGTGAGGGAACACTTCCCTTCATCCTCTGGGGAGCAGCCCAGGCCCCAGGGACCACCTTCTTCCCAGGGCAGAGCTGCTAGGGCAGCCAGGGCTTGGGGCTGGTGTTGGAGCTGAGCAGGCACAGTTGGTAGAGAAAGTCCTTTATCCAGTGATTTTCATGTTCTGAACAGCAAGATGATTTTCTGAACAATCAGAAAGGGCTAGTTTAGCATTTTCTTGATAACCCACCTTCCTTCTGTCTCAGCTGGACACTGCTGCTGGTTTGGGAAGAGTTCTAAGTCCAGTGATGTCTTAGGAGGTGTTTCAGCTGGCTGGAATGTGGACAATTTCTCAGCTGTCAGCTCATAACCACTTGTACCATTCCCTGCCTGCCTCTGCTTGCTGTGGGGAAAAGCCTTTGGGGTGGGAAAAACTATTTCATGGTAGGCCAAGGTTTGGGTTGTGCTTTCTAGGCAGCATGCTGGGTATGTGGAGGGCATGGATAGGCAGACCCAGCGCAGCACCATGGCTGTGTCATCACCCCCCTCAGTGTGGAGGGTGATGCTCCCCAAGGGGGTGATGCTCCCCAAGGGGGTGATGCTCCTGAGGGGATGATGCTCATGGAAGGTGTGTACTCTGGCAATGGGGCAGGAGGGATGGCCAGGAGTGGAGCAACCAAGCTCCCTGTGAGCTCCTCAGTCCTTTTTTGGGGCTGGCAGGGCATGGGAGTCCTCTCCCCAGCACTCGGGTCTGTTCATGTGCTGTGAGGAGAGGAGAGCAGCCCTCCTGCTGCCCTACAGGAGCAGTGCAGGCCAAGGTGATGGCTCAGAGCCCTCTGTGTGACCCTGTGTGACCTGGAGACAGGAAGCTGCTGCAGACCAGGGCTCCCTAGATTTGAGAACCCAAGGAACAGTGCAAGGCCATACAGCTGCAGGAGCAGCTGCTGTAGAGCTGCTGACCATGTGGCCCCTGCCCCTTTGATGGCTTCTCTCTGCTTGGAGCTGTGAGGTGGGGATGGAAACCTTCCCCTCCCATCGCTCCCTGGCAGCCTCCAGCGCCGCCAACCAGTGGGTTGGAGAAACCTGTTCCTGGAGCTCTGTGCCCTCTGCCCCAGGGCAAGCCAGCCAGGGGCTGGTGGCCAGGGGTCAGTGGTTCCCCCTAGCCCCAGGCAGTGCTGCCCACAGGCATGGCAGCCAGGCCCTTGCAGGGACGGTTTGGTAACGGAACCACTGAGCTGGAGCAAAATGTCCTTCCCACGCAGCCAAGCCTGTCCTCCTCCCTCCACCAGTGCTGCTGCTG
>JAWWLZ010000053.1:973062-988417 GCA_035041345.1 Poliocrania exsul | reverse complement strand
CTCAAGCTGCATGTGGGGCAGAATTTTGTGTGATGGCCACAGCCTATTCCATGTGCCAGTGTCTCTGTGTGGCCCTCATACATAGCACAGGAGCAAGGCAGAGGTGGGGATGGAGGTGGGGGCTCACAGGGGAGTCCCAGCAGCTTCCCTGCATGTGCGGGAGCAGCAGACAGGACAGTGGCCATGGTGTGGATGCGACTGAGCTGGGAGAAGGATGAAGGGGCGTGACCAGATGTGCTGGGGTCACGGGAAGCTCCAGGTTCGTGAAGAGGGGTGACAGGCGTGATTGGTGCTGTGCAGACCAGGGGACTGAGGAGCAGCAGTGTGTGGGACAGGGTCACATTGCCCTCACTACAGTACGGGTGGCACTGAGCAGCTCCTTCACGGTGGTGTCTTTAGCATCAATTAGCTTGGAAAAGCATAGCTGTTCTGCGTGCATTAACCTTTATAAATGGCTTAATGTGAGGAGCAGCCATGAAGCACGGAGGGGTTGTGGGAGTGGGGCAGACACGGCTCATATTGTCAATCCCAACGTGAAGAGTCTGGCCCAGGTGGGCAGGTGCCTGTGGGGCAGGCTGAGGGGTCAGAATCACCCCCAGGTCACAGAGCAGAGATCTTGATGGAAGGAAACAGCTACAAACAGTGACTTCAAGGAACAGCACTTTCCTGCTGCATTTCCCCAGCCTTTAGAAGAGTGTTGATAATGGCAGTGGTGACTCACTGTGCTTTACTCACCGCTAATGACAGAGCAGGGTTCTGGGGCTCCTAGTGACTCTGGCTTAGATAAACCCAACCTCTCTCTCAGATTCCCATTGGTAGGGGGAGTCTGGAACGTTCGCAGAGGGCAGGCGAGCAGCACGGACAAGGAGGACATCATTGTGTCCATGCTCCTCCCAGGCCCAGCTCCCCACAGCTCCCCCAGTGCTGAGGTTCTGCACCACACCTGGAGAGAGAAGGAGAAAGGAAGCAATTTTGCAGGAAAGATGCAAAGTCACACCTGTGGAGGCTTCAGGAGCCACATGCTCCAGTTTTGGAGCTCATTTTCGCTATCAGTTTTGGAGTGAACAAAGCACAGGAGCAGAACCACCATGGATCATTGTCACCATGAGGAGCAGGATCACTTTAAGGAGCAGGGTCACTGTGTGGAGCAGAGTCACCATGGAGCAGGACTTTTATGCTTGTCAGAGCCTGGATCCAGAGAAGAATAGGCTCCAGCTCTCTGGGAGAGCCTGTCCTACCAGTGTGCCCAGCTCGCTGCCTTGGTTTTGCCCCCAGTGGGGCCTGCTGTCCAGAATCTGCTGATGGCAGGAGGTCCCAGCCTGATGCCCCTGCTGGGGGTGAGTGTCCCCTGTGCCCACCCAGCCCTCTGTGTGCTGCCTGGGCAGTGAGTCATGGAGCTGGGGTGAGCAAGAGCCTGAGATAGTCACAAGGTGTTTGTCATCACTGCCGTGGGCTTTGCCTTCCAGACTGCCACACTTGTCACGCTCCCCACGGAGCTGTTGGTGGTCCCAGGCATTCACTGGCTGGTTTAAGCAACCAGGGGTCAACCCACCACAGATTTTCCCCTCCTAGAGTGGATCTGAATCCAGGCACTCCATATGCAGTGTGAGTTTTGACACCAGCATTGGCACTGGTTTAGATGAACCCAGGGGTCGGTGGGATCAAATCCCTCTCCCTCCATGTGCTGGCAGCACACGCAGGGCTGGCTCCTGCAGAAGTACCTGGGAGGCTGTATGGGCTCAGGGTCATGTCAGGCTGGTTGTGAAGCCACTGCAGAAGCATGATGTGAAGATGGAAATGGAAAGGATGCTGGAGCGAGAGAGATGGGGAGGGTACCCATGGAGGACATTGAACTCTACCTGCTTTCCCACTAGTGCTTCTTCCCATGAGGCCTGGGGGACTGAGGGGCACTGGGTCTGTGGGGTCTGCTCTATTCATCCTGCATGGTCAGACATGCCCTGTCTACAGTTGGATGTGTCCCTGCTGGCAATGAGGTCAAGAGCCAAGGGACGACCCCAGGGTCTAAGAACAGACTTCCCTTGCGCCCATTCATCTTCTCTGGATGCGTCTGAACCACCTCTTGGGAGAGTTTCTGCCTGTGCTCATCCCAAACCATGTGGGACTGGAGTTAGGGCTTCATCCCCAGGGTTGGGGACTTTTACCAAGGCTGGGCCTGGGGCCCAGAACCAGAGGGCTGATCCCACACTGGCAGTGCAGGGAAGGGGCTCATCCTCCATCCTAACCAGGAAGGTCCCAGCTCATGTGGATCAGAGAAACCCCTCCTCAGTCAGAGGGACTGTTCAGAGGGAACAGTGGGAGATTTCTGAGGGTTCCACAGGCACCTGCCATCTTGCAGTAGGGACTCCAGGGCTGCCAGCAGCAGCCCCACAGGGACATGGGCTGTTGGAGGTGCCAGGCTCAGCTGTTGGAGGTGTCAGACTCAGCAGGGCAGATCTGGTAGCTGTGCTGCCCATGGGTGAGGTGTTCCTGCAATTTTATTTTCAAACTGCTTTTGGCCAAACCCTGGGGTTGGAGCTGCTTATTTTGCTGTAAGGGGGTAGTTGGCAGCTGCCTCACACTGTCACTGGGCTGCAAGGTGTCACCTCTGGGCACAGAGATTTGTCAGGGCTGTCCCCAGGGCTCAGCAGGGCAGAGGGATGCACTGGACCCCCAGAGTCTGTAGGGCCCTACGTGTCCTTAGCTTAGCCCTGGCACTGGCGTTTTGGGGGTCCCTGACTGCCTAGAGGAGTTCTATGTGCATGTGTTGGACAGGGAGAACTAATTTTACGATTTTTTTCCCCCTTAGTTTTCCCTTTTTCTCCCTGAATTACAAAACTGGGACAGAACTGGCTGTTTGTATTTGTCACACATGCACACAGTGCTGCGTCTGTGCATTATCCTGACATCAAAGGGGCGTGTGACGTGTCAGAGAGGAGGGGACACCTGGATTTTGGAAGGTGTTATCAAAGAGTTACAGACAGCTCCTGGTAAGGAGAATGAAGATTAAGGACAGAGAGCATAGAGCTGGAGTCACTGTGAGGCACTGCAGAAGCAATTTTTCCCCCAGTCTTTTCATCTTCCCTCTTTATTACAGCAGGGCAGCAGCGAGCCCCTCACGGTGGGGGTTGGTTATTATGTTAAGCAACAGGAATCTGCAAATGTGATACCTGGAGAGGGCTGAGGGGGTTATTTGAGGAGGCAACTGAATGAAACTCATCCGCACAGACAACTGGACCGCAGTGAGGCTCAAGGTGAAGCCAGCACTTCAGCCAGGAGGGTGCTGAGCTCCTTGGAATGGGGACACCTGTGCCACCTGCTCAGTTTCTGCGGGGTCCAGCACCTCACTGCCGTGCAGGCCAAGCACCTGAGAATAGGGGCCATTTCCCAAAGGGCCACAGAAGCTTGGGAAGCAGATGAGCCTTTGGCACCCAGGTCAAAACAAGCTTGGACCAAGTGGAGGTGTGAAACAAAGCTGTCTGGACACTGACCTGACTCTGGCCTGGTTCCTAGAATGGGCAGCCCAATGGGACCCTCATTGTGTGGAATCCCTCAGCAAGTCCACCCCTCAACCCTGCCTGCTGCTCATCCTGCCTGCTCTCCCTCTCAGCAGGGCAGGGTGTGAGCTGCCAAGGGCGTCCCCATGTACCCCCCTCTGCCCAGGTGAGGGAGTGCCCAGTGCATTGCTACACATGTCCCAGCACTGCCTGTGACTGCAGCTGGACCCTGACTCTGCGTGGTGATGTCCTCTCTGGGTCCAGCTGGGCAGCATGGCTGTTCCAGCCAGTCCTGCCTCCAGACCCCAGGCTGCTACCCAGCAGCTGTGTGCCTGCTGACCCTCCACCCTGGGCATCTCAGGGCGATGGGGCTCTAGGGGTGTTCTGTCTGATCAAGGTTGGGTGTTTCCAACAGCTGTCATCCCACAGAGCTGCTGAGCTTCTTTATCTCTGCTCCACCTCACCTCTCATTAGGGAAGAAGCGGGTTGGGATAGTGGCAGTGATGCCACCAACCCAAGTTGCTTCCTAAAGGACCCCACATCCAGCCCTTGCTCCTCCACAGTGTGGCTGAGTCCCCTTTCCACAGCACACCTCCCATGAACATGCAACTAGACTAATCTCTGGGCCATACTGCCATGAAACTAGGGATGGAGAACTGAGAGAGAAAGATTTCCAAGCCTGAGACTGGTGGTAAATCTAGCCAGGGAGTTTCTTCAGGAGGATGGTGCTGGAGGGTCTCAGTGAAGGTGACAGTCCCAGCATGGGAGCCATGGGCTCACTGCCTCTGGAGCTGGCAGAACTGAGCTTGCACTGGAGAGCAGTGACCGTGGGGCTGAAAGGGCACATTGTCCCTCCCGCTGGAGGAGCCTTGTCTACCTCGGGGGAAGCCTGGAAGGCAGAAAGGTTCCTGCTGTCCTCTGAGCTGCCAAGGTTGTTTCTGGGAGCCAGTGCAGATGCCAGCTACCACGTGGCTCTTGCCTGCAGGATGGTAGGGTAATTAGCTGGAAAGACAGTCAAGCAATGTGGGAAATGGACAAGAAAAGGAGGGAAAGAGAAGAGCCATGCCTGGATTGGGATCTGAGGAGGAAGCTCTTCACTTCAGAGGTACCTCTCCATGGTCAGTTCTTCAGCCCTGGAGCAGTGGGGACATGCATGTGGGCATGTGTGAGGCACAAGGTGGGAGCTGGGGCTGTGCCACCTGCAAGACCTGTTGTCATTGTGGCTCTCTGGGACCCCCCAGTGCCCCCAGCACCCTGCCCAACCTCCATGCAGAGACCAGGTTTGTTCCAGCTCAGCATGTTCTGTGTGTTAAAGGGGAAAAGTCAGTCTGATCCAGCCGGGAAACATGAAATAATTGCTCTGAGCTCAGCAGATGGAGGTAACAATCTGGCGAGTTGTGCAGTGATGGCAGTGCCCCGCAGCAATGGCAGTGCCCCACAGCCATGGCAGTGCCCCACGGTAATGGCAGTGCCTCTCAGTGATGGCAGTGCCCCACAGTCATGGCAGTGCCTCTCAGTGATGGCAGTGCCCCACAGCAATGGCTGTACCCCGCAGCAATGGCTGTGCCCCACGGTGATGGCAGTGCCCCACAGCCATGGCAGTGCCCCGCAGCAATGGCAGTGCCTCTCAGTGATGGCAGTGCCCCGCAGCCATGGCAGTGCCCCACGGCGATGGCAGTGCCCCACAGCCGTGGCAGTGCCTCTCAGTGATGGCAGTGCCCCACAGCCATGGCAGTGCCCTGCAGCAATGGCAGTGCCCCGCAGCAATGGCAGTGCCCATAGTGATGGCAGTGCCCTCAGCAATGGCAGTGCCCCTGGTGATGGCAGTGTCCCTCAGAGATGACAGTACCCTGCAGGAAGCGCCTGCAGCAGCTGCTGCCCATCAGCCCCAGATGCCCCTTCCCCACCCCAGGGTCCGTGTGTTCCTGCCTATGGTACTGCATGGAGCAGACACCAGATGTGGGGGGAAGCTGTGAGTGATGAGGTGTATGAGGAGGCTGGATCCACGCCTGGATGCAGCCACATGGATTTTCCTCTGCCATTCCTAGCCAGGTGCCATGGCTGAGGTCTGGGTTTCCCTTGCTTTCCCTGAACTGCCTGTCTACAAGCCCAGGAGCTGCTTCCACTGCCTCCAGCAGCCTTGGATGGGGGTCCTAAGCCCTCACCCCCAGTAGCATTTCCTGGGGCCCAACGTTGGCTGTGTGTTCCCATCACAGACCCCAGCAGTGTGAGATTATTCCTCACCACCAAGGAGCACTGGAAACAGAGCCAATGAGCCCCTGAACTGCCATACAACTGTTGGTGGCCTTTTTAAGGGGGATTTGCTTTGCTGGGATACTGAGGTATCTCTGAAGTTTGGACATCCCTGCTGTCCTTTGCAGCTTGCCCACAACTAAATCCAGCCTGGCCCACGAGGGTACCAGCAGAGTCTCTCCCTGGGGACTCTACACCCCTCTGACCCTCAAGTCCTGCTCCTCTCCTTCCCTGGAGGAATTTGCATCCTTCAGGTTGATGGCACTGAGAGCCCTCCCCAAAGTTTCCTGATGCCAACCCATCTGTCCAACCCTAAGGCAGAGACTCTGCACCTGAGGTTTTGGCCAGCAGAAGGGAAGCTGCTTCTCTGGATGGAGGTGCCTCTGGTCTGTCTCTGCCAGGCAATTCCATACATCGCTGACTGCTCCTCCAGTTTTGGAGTCATTCTGCCCCTTAGGTTGGGAGCTGCCTGACCCCCATAACTCCTCCCAGCATAGCTGGGGCTGATTGTGCCTTGAACCTTCTCCTTAGTTAAATTTCTAATAGGTTCCTGGTGGGCTTCCACTGCCCTGGAACTGGGGGCAATGGTCATATCTGTCCAGGAAGAGGGAACCAGTTTTTCAGACCCAGCACCAGCGTCCCCAACTGGTCTTGCTGTGCTGATGCACTGGGGGACGAGACTCCTGCGCTAATGTTCCAGCAGGGATTTTAAGTCCTTGATGGGAGGTTTCAGTGATCCTGGCCACAGTGATCCTTGCAGATCTCCTCCATGGCTGGATGGGGGCCTGGTGCTTCTTGCTGCCCAGATCATGCTGGATGATGATCCAGAGTGTTTCTCCAGGGAATGATGTTGCAGAGCCTGAACACCATTATACACAGCATCCCCATCCATCAGAGATGGAGACTCTTGGACTGCTCCATCTCCTGGTCCCCCTGCGTGCAGGATCAAGGAGCCGTCAGTCAGGGCTCTTCTCTTGGCTCCCTGTGATCTCTTTGGCAAGGCCTTACCCCTCTGTGCCCCATGATACCCAGCTGCAAGAGACATGTAGGGCTCATTGGACATACTGGGGAAGGTCTTTCTGCTGGTGTCGTGTTGTGGTTGGGATCTCCAGTGAGGTGGGACATTCAGAGAAGGGTCGATGTGCTTGGGGACAGCCCTGGGACAACCTCATGCTGCTGTCCCCAACCCACTGGGAAATTATGGGGCTGGGATGAATCTGCTTCTGGTTCTCAGTCTGGGAAACGTCCTGGCAAATGCTTCAGTGCTTGTTTCAGGGTTTTCTGAGTACATGGGTTGTCCAGGGCACTGGAGCAAACTGTGTTTTAAAGAAAACCAGGAAGGGCAGTGCTGTGTGGCAGTGACCTGCTGGGACCAGGCAGTCACGTATGCTCTCCCAAACCCAGCTGAGTTTCAGAGCCAGCAGGGAATGGCTTGGGAGGCAGCTGGGACAGGGAGGCTCTGGTTGGTGTTTGGGGCTGAGGGAACAGGAATTGGAGTCTGTCAGATGGAGATGGTGTGGTGGTGGCCTGATGCCAGGTAGGGAGGGTGGCACAGCAGTTTGTGCCTTGTGATGGGCTTGGGGTCCAATGGCTGCAGCAGTGAGACAAGGATGAGTAAACTCACAAAGGGGGATGTTGGAGTGATAGGATTGTGACCTCCCACTCTGTCTTCCCCATGGTGGGGCAAGGGTGACAAGTCTGACCCTCCTCAGTCGTGAGCAGTGGCCCATCTTGGCTCATCCACTCTCCTCATCTTGGATGGGACCTATCTCAAGGCTCTGACCAGGCTGCCTGGCCTTGGCACAGCCTTTAGAGGGGGTTGTGTCTGCTCAGCCCCTGGTGCAACAGAGGAGTTTGGAGTTCTTCCGTCTTATGAACTCAATATACTTTTTTTTCAACCCAAATGTCTTTCCCCGCTTGCCAAGAAAACATCTAATCAGCAGCAGTTAGCAAAGCAAAATGCAGTAATGACCTTTCTAGTGTGTCTGAGCGGTCTATGGGTGCCCTGAAGGAGCACATGCCAGATGTTTAGGGAGCTCTGCTCGCCAGAGGCAGGGCAGGGGCCTGGCAGTGCAGAGAAAGAGGCACTGGCAGGGCTGTGCAGGGCAGCAGTGTCACCTGGGCATACCTGGTGCACAGCCCCTGTGTCCAGAGAAGGGCAGTGGAGCTGGGGAAGGGACTGAAGCACCAGGAGCAACTGATGGAGCTGGGGGGACTCAGTCTGGGGAAAAGAAGGCTCCAGGGGAACCTTCTCATTCTCTACAACTCTCTGACAGGAGGGTGGAACCAGGTGGCGGTCAGGCTCTGCTCCCAGGGAACAAGGGAGAGGATGAGAGGAAACAGCCTCAAGCTGCACCAGGGAAGGTTCAAGTTGGATATTAGGGACCATTTCTTCATGGAAAGGGTGATCAGGCATTGGAACAGGCTGCCCAGGGCAATGGTGAAGTCACCATCTCTGGAAGGGTCCAAAACGTATGTGGATGTGGCACTGAGTTTAGTGGTGGGCTTGGCAGTGCTGGATGAAGTGTTGGAGTTGATGATCTTAGAGGGCCTTTTCAACTTCAGGGATTCTATGATTTTAAGCCCCTGTGGCTGCCCAAGTTCTTTTGGTGGTTTAATCCCAGATCTTCTTGCCTTGCTGCTGTTCACCAGCATATCCAGGGAAAAGCTGGGCTTGGGTACTGCTTTCCCCATCCATCATCAATGGTTCTCTTTTCATGTGCTTTTTGGGCTTCACATTTTTAATCCAGCTGTCTCCTGCCTTCCAAATGTTCTTCCCTTAATTTCTTACACCAGGCTGCGTGGGTTGTCTCCATCCATCTCTGGTTGAGCCAGAGCTGAGCTGGCATAGTTCAGAAGGGCCTACACCTGCTGCTGCCCCTGCATCAGGCCCCCCTGGTGCCAAACTGATTGCCCTGGCAGGAGGAGGGGGCTTCCCCCTCAGCTCTCACCACTGATCACATTCCAGGTGGCTTCTGCCCATTGGACACCACACCACTCTCCTCAGCCTTCATCCCAGGTGGACACTTATTTCCTCCCTCTCCTCTGGTGCTGCTGTGGGGATTATCTCTACAGGAACATGAGGAAGGAAAAGTGCCTGGCCTTTCCAAAAGAGCAAGTTTGAGAGCAAGTGGCTTGTGCCTGCCTTGCTGCAGCAGCTCCTATCCCATCCCTGGTGCATGGGCTGAGGCTGAAGGTCACCCAGGTGGGGATGGATCTCAGGGAATCTGATGCTCTGAGGGAGGAGCAGAGCCCTGCAGAGTGCACCTTGCCTGTTGGCCCACAATCTAGAGGTAGATTCCCTTCACTGGATTCCTTCCCAGAGAAGGGAATCCAGTGTCTGCCTGGAGATGAAGTGCAGTCAGAGCTGGGAGGTGCCACATTCCCTCACTGGAAAGAGAGACCGTGGGACAGATCCTACCTTACTTTAAGGTCTCCCAATGAGGACTGTGCTGTCCTTCTTCCCACTTGGAATGTCAAGCTCCTGATATGAGATATGAACTTTTGGAGCAATGTTCTCTGTCCTGTGCCCTGCCATTCTTGGAGCTCCCCACTCTCCTACAGGCATGGAGAGACATCAGGTCATATCTGATGGGACATGCTGAGCTGCTCCCAGGTGCCTGGACCTGGCACAGCCAACCCCATTCTGCTGTGTCCCAGATGGTGGACCAGCTCAGACCATCCCTGCACCGAGGTATCTTCATCCCCACTTAATACTCTTATCTTGAAGGCCCCTCTTCAATTAAAGGCCCAGAAGCCAGTTCTCTCCCTGCATTTATTGCAATGCAATTTTCTTCCTCTAATCTGATCAGGGAGGGTGCAAGCTGCTCTTTTGGAAGTGCACGTGGAAGACAGTTGTGTGTGTCACTGGTGTGTGAGCCAGGCTGGCAGAGAACAGCAGAAGGGTGCCCTGCCTTGGTGGAACAGGCTCAGGGAGGTACAGATTGAATATCAGGGAAACTTCTTCATGCAAAGTGTGGTCAGGCATTGTAACAGGCTGCCTGGGGTAGCAGTGGAGTCGCTGTCCCTGGAAGTATTCTAAAGACATGTGGATGTGGCACGTGGAGACATGATTTACTGGTGGCCTTGGCAGTGCTGGATTAATGGTTGCACTCGATTTTAGAAGCTTTTTTCCAGCCTTAATGATTCCATGATTCTAAGTGCATGAACAGTTTTAGGGCAAAAGTTTTGCATGGCTGGAGACTGTCAGCATTCCTGAACACCTTCAACAAGCTGGAGCCCAGGCCTTGGTCTCTGACAGCCATGGAGGCCCTGGAGTCAGGGGAATGGTGCTGTCAATTTGGACAGGACCACAGCAGGGTTTTAGGTGACACTGAGGACTTAACTTCAGCAGTGTGACTGCCACACATTCGCTGGACTGGTTGCTCCTGATGAGCTGATGAGTCCATGGCCACACTTGGAGAAGCCAGGGGTGGACTTGCATCCCTCTTGAGTTCCTTTACTCTCCCTCTTGCTGGACTAATACTTGTGCTTTCCCTCCTCAGGCCAAGGTGCCCGGTGAGCGTGGTCACAGAGCTGCCCCCCAGCTCTGCCCACCCCGCAGTGCATGGACCACCCGCGTCCCCCAGCCCACGGATGACAGCACGTCCTGCAGCAGCATCACCTCAGAGAGCTGTGTCACCTTGGAAAGCCACGTCCAGACTGTGAGTGCTCGAGCACTGCGGGCTGGGCCAGTCTGGGGCAGGAT
Organism: Poliocrania exsul; assembly: GCA_035041345.1. NCBI lineage: Eukaryota > Metazoa > Chordata > Aves > Passeriformes > Thamnophilidae > Poliocrania > Poliocrania exsul. The sequence goes on along the minus strand of JAWWLZ010000053.1, from coordinate 977,962 downwards.
CCTCATGGGGACACAGGCCAGCTCCAGGGGGTTCCTTGGGATGAGAGGCTGAAGAAGACTGTGGGTGCTGGGAAGCTCTGGATTCTCCTCTGTCAGGGTGCTGTTGTTCTGCGAGGTGAGAAGGGGCCGAGCACTGCATGGCAGTGAATGGGAGAGGCACTGCTGGCAGGGCAGGGGGCATGAGTGCTGTTCAGGGTGAGCTGGTGCTGGCATGGGGCCAGGGCCAAGGCATGACTGGAGGACACTTATGGGTGTCTCTGGGTGCAGTGAGAACTGTGACAGTGTCTTCCAGGTGGTAGTTGCAATGGTGGGCAGTGGCTGGAGTAGTGCCAGAGCATGGGGACATCCAGGGGCATTGCCCGTGGGCACCAGGCAAGTGGTGAGCAGACCCAGGAGCACCTGCATTCCCTGGGCACAGGGTCCATGGGATCCATAGGGCTGTCCCTTGCCATGATTTGATCTCTGCTCTCCACCATTAGCTCTTGAAGTGGTCCCAGGGTCCTGGGCTTGCTGTGGGCAGGATGGGCATGAGCAGGATGGAGAGGCTTGACCGCCTCCAACAATCCAGAGAATCCTGCAGGGAATATCTGAGCCGTCTCCAGCCCATGGGAAGCCTGTATTCCTCCCCCAAGAAAAGAGACATGCTGTGCAAAGGGCAGTGCTCTGGATTTAGGCAGGGTTGTCACAGTTGAAATGATCCAAGGGGAATGAACTCATTCTGAAAGCAGCAGGCACAGTGAGTAGACAGGTCAGACCTACAGAGGAATAAATCCCATGCCTTCCCCACATCAGGAAAGATTTCCTGCTGTGTTCCAGAATGTGACAGAAGCTCTTTCAGCCCAGCCAAACCCAAACATTCAGAGAGTCTGGATTTGCCCTCCCGAAGGGAGAAGATGGTCATAAAACCCACTGAAGACCAAGAGTGTATCAGGGTCTTTTCCTTCACAGCCTGTCACTAGCCAGCAGCTGTGGGACCCCGAGGGGCACGAGGGGGCAAAGGGACTGGTGTGGGTGCCCTGTCCTGGCCGTGGCACCACTCAGAAGTAACACATAGCTTCTTGAAAATGCTCAGAGTGTTGGGAGCTGAGGGTCCTCACGTTATGGGGCTTCCTCATTGCTGTGAACAGGAAAATCCATGGTGTTTTTTAACCACACTGATCTTTTTGGCCCTGCTTTGGGCAAGTAAAAAAGAGTTGGGGGACACTGAAGAAGAAGAGACACGTGGTTCTCATACTGAATGTCTCCTCAATGTCAAGGCTCTGGCAGTGGTGCAGGTGTCCAAAGGAGTTTTGGGGATAAGGATGGAGGTCAGGCATACATCCATGGGCATGGGCTGTGCACTGGGGTGGCTGCTGTGTTAGGATGAGGATTGAGATCATGCCCAACCCAGTCACAACCCTCTGCCCCTCTGCACTGCAAAGAAGCCCTCCCCCAGTGCAGACACCAGCAGCAAAGCCCACCAATGTCAACTAGACACTTGTTTGGTGATGGCTGAGTCACAGCCGTGCTCCAAGGACAGCAACAGGGACAAAGGAAAGGAGATCAGATGGGCTTGAGTGTTCCCTGGAGGAGCAAGTGGTCCCAGTCCCCAAGGGGCACAAAGGTGGATGGTTGCACAGGGCAGAGGGATGTCCTTAGCATAGGAGGAGCCCCTGGGAATACACCTGGGCCTTGGGGACCCACCCAATGGTGATTCTCCAGCCTCCCAAGGGACCCACACACTACTGTGGGAGCATCAGCTCTGGTCCACTGCTCCCCAGCAGTCACCCATCTGGCTCTTTTCCTTCATTGCAACTGCTGAATTTCTCGCTGAGTTCTTTTTTGGTTTTTTATGTAGGTGACACATGTTTGGTACAAAGCACTTAATTGCCTCTAGGGATGCGTTTCATTTATTCATTAAGATAGAAATTGGAGTTGTTGGGTTTGCTTTATTTTGCTATTTTTCCCATCTTTTTTTCCCCTTCTCTATTCTACAAGCAAAGGGTGAGGAAAAAAAGTCACATATAACTCCAGTATGTGTGTGCCCACCCTCTCTCCTCTGTGCCCCCAACCTCTCCTGTTGCTCCTGATCAGGGGGGTGGTGATGGGAGAATTGCTCCTCCCTGGCAGTCTGTTGGCATGCCAGGGCTCTTTGGAATTTGAGGTGCTGGTGCCAAGCCCAGCCCCACACTGCTGCTGTGGGTGATGCTGGGAGACAAGAGCCAGGTGGTCTGTGCTTGAGGTGGGGGACTTGCAGCCTGGCCCCTGTGCCTAGGCAGCCATGGTCCTCCTTGTGGTGACCTGCCTGGTGCCCCCAGCCCCTACCCAGCACACTGGGGAAACTGTGCCATGGGGGCACAGACAGATCTGGTTCTTCCTATCTAACTGGGATGTGAGAGGGGGAAAAGCCCTGGAGAGGTCTTTGCTTGTGTTCCTGTGGGGCTTGAGGGTCAGGCCAAGGATGTGTGCATGGGAAGTGTTTCTGCCCTGCCTGTGCTGCTAGGAGGTACCCCCTGCACAGGCAAGGTGGTGACATTTGCTAGTTTGGAGACTGGATAAAGCCAAGGATGAATGTAAAGGGTTGATGTCTGTTGCCCTGAGCCACATGTTTTCAAAGCAGTGTCTGTCAAGGCAGACTTCTGCAGATTTATCTTCAGGCTGGCACCAAAGCAGGTTGTACCTTCTTCCCTGTGGAGGATCCCCCAGACACATACTGGAGATCCTTAGAGTCACCGTGATAAACAACAGTCCAGTCAGGCCGTGGATTTTGGTTGCATGGAGATGAAAGAGGAAACCATAGATGGAGAGATGACCAGGTGAAATAATGGAGGGAGGGAGGGAGGGAGGGAGGGAGGAAAGGAGGAAAGGAGGGACTGATGGAAGGATGGATGTTCATTCTAAAAGAGTTGAGCTGCCTGAATTCAGAGAGGTGAGGTGACGGATGCTGTGCTAGGGAGGATGGGGCAGAGCCAGACCTGCAGAGCAACTTGGCCAAGGGTAGGTTGATCTGGCACCTCTCAACACCACATGTGCCCCACTGCTGAGTCTCAGAAGCTTTTGGTGCCTGAAATCCACCTCCAGTTCCCTGTCCCAGACATGGCTCTGCTGCTGGGGAATGCTGTCCCTTGTTTTCAGGGTTTCTGGTTTTATTTTTTCTCCTCCTTAGCTCTCATCAACATGAACGGTCCCACTAGGACTGGGCCAAGCATACAGGCATGTTTTGCCCCTTGTGAGAGCCCCTTCAGAGCTTATGTCCCTCTCTGCACTCCCTTTGCTTGGTGTCCCAGGGCCTAGAGTGAGCCGTGGGTTTTAGAGGCAGATGTTCTCCTGAGGGGCTCCCTGGTGCTCCTGCCTCCTTCATCACCAGGGCTGAACACCCCCGAAGGCTTGTCACCTGGAAAGGACCCTGCAGACAGTCTCTGGACTCCCCCATCTCTGAGTCCCTGAGGACCACGAACCCAGCCTCCCTCTCCCTGGGTAGAGGTGCCCAGCATTAAGGTGGGTCCCAAAACCCTGGTGTTGGGGGAACTTATGCATGTGGATTCCCAGATCCTCACACCCAGCAGTGCTGTGTGCCTGGCAGGAGAATGAGCTGTAGGTGTGTGAAGCAGGTGCTGGTAATGTGCACCTGCTGGGATTGGCAATGACCTGGATAATAAATCTAGTAACAGTGGAATTACAGCTCTGGGAAAGGGCCAGCCCTGTCCCTGGGGCTCAGTGCAGAGACCCTGCATGGACCAGGCAGAGGTGAGCACCTTGCCCAATATCGGATGCCAAAATGAAACAAATTTCCCCCATCCTTAGTCCAATTTTCCCCCAGCCTTGGTCTTTGACTGCACCCAAATCCCCATGGCATGGACACCCCCATAACAATATCTGGCCCACAGTCTCAGAGGTGCTCCCCTCATTTTCCACAGCCCTTGTCCTGCTACCAGCCAGTCCCCACAGGCAGGCAAGCCTTCTTGCCTCTGCCTTCTATTCTTGCTTCCCAGGTCTGAAAGGAGAGCTTAGCTGGGGCTGTCTGTGCTGGAGGCAACCACAGGGAAATAGGAATGGCTGGTCCTGCTCCCAGCCAGGCTGCCTGCCAGGGAAGCTTTGGTTTTATCTACAGAGCCAGGCACCCTGGGGACAGTGCCAGGACCTGCCTGGGGCAGGAGAAGGTGCTGGTGCTGCTCTGGACCCCTTGGCTTGCTCCAGATGGGTTGTTTTCCTTCCAAGCAGCACTGCAGCACTCAAACAAGAAGGGATTTGCAATGCAGAGAAAAACCTCCCACCCGCCATGCAGCAGCGTGTGGGCTGGGAGCAGAGCTGGGAGCAGCTGTGCCACCTCCTTCCCACTGCCTGAGCTCCACACTCCTCCTGCTCCTGCCCTGGCAGCACATTCTGGTCCAGTTCCTGGCTCCAGGACCCTGACCCTGCCAGGTGGGCTTGTGGCACCCCTTGTGGCACCACTTGACAGTGTGACCTGAGGACAGAGCTCTGCCCAGGGACCACAGAGGAGGTGATGCTCAGCTCCCCGCTGATTTGAGGCTTGCTGCCTCCTTCCAACACGCTGTATTTTCCCAGTGTGCTGAGCAAGGACAGGCAGAAGGCTGGCTTGGCTGAGCAGGGACTTTCTCTTGGAAATAAGGTAAAAAAAGAAGGTGTCTGCCCCGTGGAAGCAAGGTCAAGTAACATGGGAAGAATACAGAGATTCTACTTGCTGCTGTGCAGCCAAAGCTCAGCTGGAGCTGAAGCTTCCAGAAATGTGTGGAACAACAAAAAGAGTTTTTTCAAATACTTTAATGGCAATAGGCAGTATAGAAATATCATTGGCCCATTCCAGGATGAGGATGGTCACCTCCCAAACAGGGACAGAGATAAGGCAAAGGTGTTTATCACTTTCTTTGTCTCTGTCTTCAAATGGATTGTGGACCAAGTG
>JAWWLZ010000053.1:961786-972962 GCA_035041345.1 Poliocrania exsul | reverse complement strand
TTTTCAAGAAGGGCAAGAAGGAGGCCCCTGGAAACTACAGGCCTGTCAGTCTCACTTCAGTGCCAGCTAAAGTTGGGGAGAAGATTATTCTGGGAGGTTTTGAAAAACACATGAAAGACAATGCAGTCATTGCTCACAGCCAACATAGCTTCAGGAGGAGAGAGTCCTGCTTGTCCAACCTGATTTCCTTCTACGACAAGGTAACCCACCTGGCTGATCAGGGGAAGCCAGCTGGTTGGATTTCAGTAAAGCTGCTAATACTGGCTCTCCCAGGATCCTTCTGGACAAGCTGCCCAGCCCACAGCTGGATAAACATATCACATGGTGGGTGAGCAATTGGCTCATGGGTTGAGCAAAAAGTGTTACAGTGACTGGGGTGACATCACACCAGGGGCCTGTCACCAGTGGGGTTCCACACAGCTCCATCTCAGGCCCTGTGCTCTTCAACACCCTTATTGCAGATGAGCCAGAACAGGAGGAGCTGTTGTCTCCTTTGAAGGCAGGGAGGCCCTGCAGGGAGACGTCGACAGATCAGAGGGCTGAGAATCACCAACCATTGGAAGTTCAGTAAGGGCAAGAGCCAGATTCTGTACCTGGAATGGGGCAACCCCAGATGTATGGACAGAGTGGGGAATCAGATGCTGGAAAGCAGAGCCAGAAAAGGGCCCTGGTGGTCCTGGTCAGTGGCCAGTTAGCCACAACTCAGCAGTGTCCTGGCAGCCAGGAGGGACATCCCTGTCCTGGGGGGCATCAGGCCCAGCATTGCCTGATGGGCGAGGGAGGGGATTGTCCCACTCTTGGGCAGCCTCACCTGCAATATTGGGGAAATTTGGATCACCACAGTATAAGGAGGATATTGAGCCATTAGAGAGTGTCCAAAGGAGGGCAGTGAAAATGGGGAAGAACCTGGAGGGGAAGCATATGAGGAGCAGCTGAGGGCACTTGGTGTGTTCAGCTGGAGAAGAGGAGACTGAGGGGAGACCTCACTGCAGTTCCAACTTCCTCAGCGGGCGCAGAGGAGAGGCAGGCACTGATCTCTGCTCTGTGGTGTCCTGGGACAGCACCCAGGGAATGGCCTGGAGTTGTGTCAGGGCAGGATGGATCTCAGGAAGATACTTTCGGACACATGGTGTGACTCTTTTGAATGAGCAGGGCTGAGGGTTGGACTTGATGATCCTTGTGGGTCCTTTCCAACTCAGCATATTCTGTGACTGCTGGTGTCCCTTTGTGCCTTCTTACGAATTCAGGGCATGGAGAGCACTATGGGAAGGTGGGTAGATGAAGGTGTAGGACAGTGAGATTTCGGTGTCTGTGATCCTGCAAATCCACATGTGATCCTCAGATGGACGTTTGGCACTGGGGCACCAGGGAGAGGGCCAAAAGTACGAGGTGTCGTAGGTCAGTCCCACACCAGAGGGAGAACATGGCTGCTGGCCCTCTCAGGTCTTGCTGGGAGAGTGAGGATGGCTGGTGGAGGCTGGTTTTGCAGGGACAGTGTGTCCCTGGTCCTGAGTGTCCCCTGCACAGGACTGGCAGGAATTCCCACAGACTGGGTGGGAGTGGGCAGTATTCCTGGGTTTGGAAACAGATGCTGGCCACATCCTCCCCTGGAAAAGCTCCCATACTCTGCTCCCTGTAGAAGCTTTGGTGTCACCTAAGGAGAGAAGGAACCCCCTGCCAGGCACTGAACAGCTCTTTGTGCCCTCCTCAGTCCCTTGGAAGGGCAGGGAAGGTTTGGATGATCCCAAGGTCACCCCTTCACTGACGCTGGGATGAGGGACATCATCAGTGCTGCTCCTTTACACTTCGGGCTGCTGCCCCTGGGAAGAGTGAACTGTGGTGGCTTCCATTTCTTTCCCCCAAAACTGGGGGGGTCTGTGATGGAATTGCTGGGCTCTGGGTGCCCTGACCCAGATGGGACATGTGTCCCTTCTGCAGTGCTGACTGAGCAGCCCAGAGCACAATCCCATCTTCTCCTACCCTTGTTCCTGCCAGCTGAATGTGGGGTCTGAACCCCAACTCTTGACGGTGGGAGCAGAGGGAACACTGCTCCTTCTGGAGCTATCACCTGCACTATCACCTGGAAGAGTCAGAGCAGGACCTGTAAGGGATCCATTGCTGGAAGCACTGGGGTCCCAGCTGGTGGAAACACTGCCTGGGGCTTTATCTCCCAGAAGTTAAAGGGGCTTTCACTGCTTCCCTTCAGGTTTGTAAACAGCTGCTGAGCTACTGGTGTGCTGGAGCAACCTGGACTGTGGAAGGTGTCCCTGCCCATGGCTTTAAGGTCCCTTCCAACCCAGATTGTTCTGGGATTCTGTGAAGAGAGCTCTGCCCCCACTCCAGGGTAGGGCAGCAGGAGGGAAGGAGTTGCTCCAGTTTCCAACAGGAGTCAGGAGACCCCCCAGCTGTCGAGAGCTGGGACCCCCTGGGACTGCACCAGAGGGATGTGTTTTCTTGCTCAGAGCACAACTGTCAATGGCAAAGTCTCAGCACAGCCTTCAGTGGTGAGAAACACTGTGGGCTGGGACATTCTGGGGAAGATTTTTAGCTGCAGAAAAGAAATTTGGCAGCTTGGAAGCAATGTAATCATCCTCCTCCCATATGCTTGGTGCTATTTAAAAGGGAGCATGTACCCGATTCCTTCCGACCAGCACGCTGACATTTCCAGAGTGCGTTTGGAAATAAATTTGGCATCCACTGTCAAAATCTCAGATTGAGCCCAGTGCAGCTAATTTGGGCTCTGACTGCCTCTGCAGAGCACCATTCCCTGCTCACAGATTCCAAGCCATGGCAGGGTTTGCTTCCCACGGCCAGGATGGTGCACGCACCACCAGGCTTTGAGGGCTGGAGGGCACGAGAGAGTCACTTCCTGACTGGTGGCTCAAGCCCTTTCCAACAACCCCTGACGCTGAGGAGGCTATTCATGCATGGGTGGTAGCTGTGTGCCTCCTCCTCTGAGCCACTCGTTTCCCAGCATGGAGGCAGAAGGAGCTGTAGATGCCTGGGCTCATCTTGACAGCAAGAGACGTCCTCCTCTGAGCTCTGGACTCCTCAGAAACCTCTCTGAAACCCATCCTGCCTCCTCCTGCCGATGCCCAGGCCTGACAGGCTGTGGTGGGGAAGCTGGGGGGCATTTAGTGTCCGTCCCTCCCACCTCCCCTCTCCCATCACACACCTGGAAGGCTGGGGTGATGCCCAGTGAAGTGAGAGTGATGTGAGAATGCCCCACACTGTACTTGGTGCTCTGCACAGGCAGAATGAACCCCAGCTCCAGCTGCCCACCAGTGGGCATGGGCAAGAAAAGGGGTGCTGCTTGGACCTGCCTTGTGGGAGCACACATAGGGTACCTGGGCAGACTGGCAGAACTGTCCCTGTCCTGTGTGTGACAGCAAGAGACAGCTCCAAGCACATGAGATGTTGGGGGGGTGTTGGTGGGATGCTGCACACACAGGGTCTGATGTCATGTCTGCCTGTCCCCATGTGTTGAGTCTGGGTAGATGGGCTATTCCTGTAAATGAGATCAGGTGCCACATCTCTGGAGCTGTCCCCTCCCCTCCCACAGAATCCCAGCTCCCCTTGGGGCCCCCAGTCCCGCCAAACCCTGCCCTGCCCACAGCTCAGACCTGAGAGGGGCACATGGTGTGAGCCCACCCACCCAAGGGTACGATCTTTCTGCCCTCCTCTTTCTCCCTTGCGTTTTGGTCTCCCCCTGTGCTGTGTTTTGGGGTGAGGGTGGAAGAGTGGAGTGGGTTGAAAGCAGATGGTGGGATTAATGCTGTATCCCTGCCTTTGAGCCATCCGTGTGCTCCTGCTCTGTGCCATCAGCCTTGTTAAAGCTGCTGGAGTGGGGATCAAACCCAGTGAGCCGTGTGCGGAGCCTCCGTGCTGGAGTCACTTCTGAGGATTATGGTGAATTATGTAGATGGGAATCAGACAGCAATCCAGGCATGGACGATGTCTTCAGGGGGTGGCAGGGCTGGAGCTTCACCATCCAGGAGATTTGCTGGGATCTAATTAGATGTTCAAACAGCTCCTCCTGGCCAGAGCTCTGTGAGTGCCTGCCCACACTCACCATTCGCCTCCCTGGCCCTGAAACAGCAGGGCCTGGGCTTTAGGAGAGGGAGGCTGGGAATATCATGATAGTGTCTGGATGGCAGAGGGTCCTGAGGCCATGGAGGCAGCCAGGGAAGGAAACTAAGGCAGGAAAAGAACAGATCCCTCTTGGCCCCAGGAAGGAGGTGGGAGCTGATGTCTCCCCTGCCCAGTCTGAGCATCCCCTGGGGGTGCAGAGATTTAGCAGGGGTCAGGCTGTTCACCCCCATGCAGTGCCTGGTGGCCACTGGGATGAGCAATGTACTGGATCAGGAGCAATTCTTCCTGGTGTGGATGGGAGCTGTGACTGAGGCAGAGGAATACCAGGGGGTAACAAAGGCTGGATCCCTCATTCAAGGAACAGCTGGAGCTTCTTCCCCAGTCCTAATCCATACTAGCTGCTCAGCACAGCCATTGGGGCCATCCTGGCCCAGCTCAGAGCTGCAACTCCATAAAGCTTGCTCCAGTGGACCAGGGCAGGCAGACAGGGAGTTTGGTCCCTGGATCTCTCTCTTGCAGCTTGTTTCTTTCTCATTGCTCTGCGGTGACATGAACTGTGGGGTGCACTGGCCCAGAAGCAGCACCGTGTCCAAGCAGTGCCCATCCCAATCCCCATGGCCCCAGGAGCACTCTGTGCTGAGCCCTGGGGAGGGCTCACTGAGACCAGAACCCCCCGGTCAGCACCCTGGGGCGCTCTGGGCAGAGGATCCAGGGAGGTGGGAGGAAAGGCTCTTTCAGCCTGAGGTTGCAGCTGTAGGCCTGCTGGGAGCCAAAGCCAGGGTGGGCTGAAGAGGGAGGATTCTGATATTAGCTAGTTTGGGATTTCCTTGGCTGAGGTGAGGATTGTGTTGGCCTCTGCCAAACACACCAAAGGGCTCTGCCTGCTGAGCCAGTCCGGGTGCATTGAGCAGGGGGAGGAGCTGATGCTCAACTGCAGCTGTGGCTGCCCTATCCCTGGAATTCTTCAAGGCCGAGTTGGAGGGCTTGGAGGAACCTGGTCTAGTGGAAGATGTCCCTGCCCAACCATTCTGGGATCTAGTGATTCTCTGGTGCCCAGCAGCCCTGGCTCTGTCCCCAGGAGCCCAGCTCAGGCTGGGGAGCAAGGGCAGTGTGGTGCAAAGCTCTGAGTCAGGATCTGAGGAGAACCCCTGGACATGGACATGGACACATATTCCCAGCTGCATTATCCACCACTCCACTAGAATGGATCCATCAGGATTAAATGAAGAGTGACACCTGCCCTGTGTCTCTTTTTTGTCACTGTTCTCTTTGGCATCATGCTGCAAGTTGGCTGCTGTGCCCAGATGTTGGGATCCTCCCTCCTTCCCTGCCTGCTAGAAATGGAGCCAGCCCATGGCTGCTGTCTGAGGGTATGCTGTCATCAGAGAGAGGGGAGAGAAAAATCTGGAGTGGACACATACCCAAAGGGGGCAAAGCTGGCTGACCTGGGTTATTTAACCAGACTGGGAAGAAGTGGGTAACAGATGTGGTCTCCATGACAACCCACAGCTGGCTGGGCAGGAATTACAGGACACATGGAGTGTCAGCAGCACTGATTCCCCTCCTCCTGGTGACCTGGGTAATTACAGATGCACTTGGAAATATCCAAACGTACTCATGCTTTAAACCCTTTGGAGATAAGTGAATAAAAGGATAATCATTCCAAAGGCTGATCTGCTGGGGCTCCTGACTCCCGCAGTCCTCTGGTCTTGGGGTGGTGGATGAGGATGGAGGAGGAGGAGGAGAAGAACAGGGGGAGAATAAAAGGGAGAAGGAGAGCTACTGGCACCAGTACTCATGACTTCTGTGTTTTCTGCTGTGTTATTGGTAAACTGGTGGGTCAGGAAGATCCACTGGGCTCAGAGCAAGGTAAATCAGATGTAAATCCCAGATAAATCCCTGAATCACAAAATGGATTGATTTGGAAGGGACCTTAAAGACCATCTCGTTCCACACCCCTGCCATGGGGAGGGACACCTTCCACTAGACCATGTTGCTCCAAGCTCTGTCCAACCTGGCCATGATCACTGTCAGTGGAAAGCTATTACCCCTTGTCCTGTCACTCCAGGCCCTTGCCCAAAGTCCCTGAGAACCATCCCCCCACATTCTTCCCAGCAGTGTGGGCTTCCCTCCCAGTAAAACCCCAGTCTGAGGGATTCCTTACAGTTGAGGTTCATTCCTAAGCATTGTTGGGCTCTAGGGGCAGCTGGCAGCAGAACCTGCCCCACTTAAGCTGGTGAGGGGGTTCATCAGTGAAGGGAGGGACACACAGGGACCAGCCTCTCCAAAGCCCTTGTGCCTGTTATTGCTATAATAAGTCTCAGTCATGTGTCTGAAAGGGCTGAAGGGAAAATCTATTTTTCTCTGTTTTCCAGCTCTGCCAGTGTGACAGGGGCTCTGCGGGCATGGGCTCTGCAGAGACAGAACTGTTTTTTCCTGGTGTTTGTGTGGGTTTGCACATGGCAACAACAGAGAGAAAAACCTTTTTTTATTTCTGAAGAAGAAGGAGAAGAAGAAGCAAATACAATTGTAAAAAGCAGATTGCATTTGCAGGGAAGAGCAGGGAGAGAGGTCAGGAACACAGATAGAAATGAATTGCACTTCATTCTGGCACCACCACAGTGTTGGGGTCTTCCCACACAGCCCAGCCCAGGGATGTTGTGCTCCAAGGACACCCAAAACAGCCCCAGCCTGGACTGCCTGTGCAAGTTCCTCATGGCCAAGGGGAAGAAGCTCATCCTGAGGCTGGAATTCTGCAGGGAATTTCTGTGCTAGGAAGGATTTGGGTTTTTAGTGCCTTGGTCCTCAGGTTGTATCAGAGTAGGTCTGGATTGGAAATTAGGGAAAATTTCTTCACAGAAAGGGTTGGCATTGGAACAGGCTTCCCAGGGCAATGGTGGAGTCATCATCTCTGGATGTGTTCAAAAAATATGGATGTGGCACTTGGGGACATGCATTAATGGTGGCCATGGTGGTGATGGTTAGTGGTTGGACTCCATGATTTCAGAAGGCTTTACCAACCTTAATTGTTCTATCCTTTGGGAAGCTGTGATGGCAAAGGGAATGGGGAGGTCAGGCTCTGCCAGCCCACCCAGAACTGTGCCAGAGCTCTTTACTCTGGCAGCATCCAGTGCCACTGCAGCACTGGTGGGCTGGTCACTGCTGGGGACGGTGCCACCCCAGCCCATGTCAGGGCCATGAACTGCTCATGCCAGGCTGATCCTTCCCTCTCCTGCACTGGGAGCCCCATTCAGGCTCTGGCACATTCCTTGCTCCCTGCCCACCAGGCTGTAACAGCTCGCTGCTCGCTCAGAAAGCCATTCCCAGCTCGGGTCCGTCATGTCCCTCCCACGGCTGCCACATGCGTCACTGTTCTACCCTTCTTCTCACAACTGCCCTGTTGTGATCCTGTTCCCCCTCTGGCACCAGCTTTCTAGGCCATACAAATTAAGTTCCCTCAGTCTCTGCCCATAACTCATTGTCTCCAGCCCTACATCCCTTTGTCTGCAGGGCTCAGGATAGGTTTCTCCTTTTCCATGAGCAATGTGTCTCTTCCTATAAAAGCCACCCTGGGAATTGTAGGGCACATTACTACCACAGTGCAAAAATAGGATTAGGAGTTGTTTTGTTCAGGGAAGAATTGTTCTGGGCTCCTACCTGCAAACCTTTCCACTGAAGGCAGCTCTGTGCCATCTTCCCATACAAATGCTTCAGCTCTCCAGTCCATCATTGCTTCAGAGCCGATCCTGCATGGCCACAACCTCCACCTCCTGCAGCAGCTTCTTGTGCACTGGAGGAAATGTGTGGCATTCCCCACAACTCTGCCCCACGGCTGTGACCAACAGCTCTGCCCATGGTGCTGTCACTCATCCTTTGAATCTGAGCCCAGACAATGATCCATGACCAGCTGGAGAGGGAAAAGTCAGTGACTGCTGCACATCTGCCTCAAGTGCCACCATGGAGCCCCACACATCAGCCATGGGGTGGCCCCTGCCCCACAAGAGGCCTTGCTGAACATTTTGCCCCACTCCAGAACTGCCCCCAAGCTTTCCTATTGGTCTCCTGCCCTCCAAGTGTACCCTGGGCCCTATATGTGGTCACAAAATTCCTCTACCCCACATTTGTAGGCCCCAATGTCCCCTCGAGCCCCATCTGTGCATGATGATGTCCCTTAAACCCTCCTCTATGGGTCCCTGTACCCCTCAAATCCACATCTATGGAGCCCAATGCCAATGCCCCCCTGACCCCCATCTATGTGTCCTGTTTCCCTTAACCTTGCAACTATGGGTCCAAACAAGCTCTAAACCCAATCTATGGGGCCCAACAGCCCCCTTACCTCCATCAATGGGGCCCAACACACCTCAATCTACATATAAGGGTTCCAGTGACCTGCTGACCCTCATCTATGGGGCCCAAATCCCCATTTATGGATCTAAACACTCCCCAGTCCCGCATTTATGGGTCCCAACACTCCCTGACCCCATCTATGGACTCAAACACCTCCCAAAACCTCATTTATAGGACCCAAACACCCATCTATGTGTCCAAACACACCCCAAACTCCCACCTATGGGTTCTGACCCCCCTCCGCCCTACACTTGTGGGTCAGGCTCACACAGACCATGTGCTCTCATAGGTGAGACCCTGTTACTCCTTGTGGTTGGGGTCCTGCAGCTTCTGCAGGAACTTTATCTCCTTGTTAATGTCCTGCCACCTCTATGGAGCAGAGTTAAGGGGCACAGCAGGGATTAAATGGGACCTGGATGCGGGCCCTGTCCTCCTTCCTGGCTTGGTGTGAACTCTGACTGCCACTCCTGGTGTGCACCCATTGGGAATTCCTACCTGCATCTCCTGAGATGCCCTTCTCGTGCCCCTGGGTGCCCATCACCTGAGCTGTCACCAGTGTGTGAGGCCAGTGTCCTCGTGCCCTGTAAACATCCCACCATGGGCACAGTGGAGGCATCTTCATTCTGCCAGACACCCAGGGCTGGAGAGCTAGGGGTGATTTGGGTTGCCCAGGGGCAGGTGTGATGCTCATCCCTGGGGCCACAACTGTGGATCAGCCGTTTGCTTGGAAGCACTTGGTGAAGGGGAGAAGACCTTGTAGCAGACAGGACTTCTAACAGAGAGGCCAACAGTGCATTGGTGTGCCCTTCGCCAGTCCGTAATCCATCCCTGGAATGACTGGGATTAAACACCTGCACTCCCTGTCCCAGTCCCCACCACACCAGCAGTGCACAAGGCCAGTTTTGGACCCTTGGCTGTGACAGGCAGGAAAACACATGAACCTCACTCACCTTCACAATGTGAGAGTGAGAGAGAGCCCCACAGAGCTCAGCAGGGGATAAACTCATTCGCCCAACAACTACATTCCATTTTATTCATGTTTTCCCCAGAAAATTGGATTCATCTCCAGTGCTTGCTTCTGTTTTCCATTCAATGTGGAGATGAGTGCAGGGTGCTTGTGGGGTCCTTGGGGCAGTGCTGGTGGGGTTCCCTGCCCAGCAGAGATCCCGACTCCCACCACTGCTCCCCAGCTGCCCTGGTGGCTGCAGTGACCTCCTAGGGGAAATTTGGGAGTTCCCATCAACAAAAAAAGTTTCTGTAATTCCTGCATTGGTAATTCCTGGGGTTTGTCTGTTTATTGTGTCAGGCTGTGTGTTCATCCAGATCTACTCTTGAGGGGCAGGGAGCTGTTTTGGAGCTTGGGGAGCTATTGCAGAGAAGGGGATGAGCTGTGCCATGCTTCCAGCTGGGAGCTTTGCACCCACCGTGGCCCAATCCCTCCCCTTGAAGGATTCTGTTCTTCTCACACAATGTCTCCTTGTTTTTTTCTCTCTCTGTGTGCCTCTTGGGTGTCTCTTGGTTGTTGCCTGCAGGGTGTCTGAGGTCTGCATGAGGACTGGGGAGTGTCACTCCATCCTTTAGCATCCTTCATCCTTCGTTCACCCACAGTTCTTACTGGGGATCAGGACTGGGGAGGATTCTCTGGGATCCCTTCATGCTCCCTTCACCTCCATTGCTTATTGGGACCAATCACTGACCTCCACAGGCTGCATTGCTCATCTCTGGCCATGTGGGGCTGGCCATGGCTCACGCAGACAGGACAAGCCACGGGTACTGCCCAAGCAGCCAGGCAAGAAGAGGATGTTGCATTCAGCCAGTGCTGTGGGGGCCTGATGAGTCCCAGCCCGGTACTGCCAAGCCGTGGTTGGGAGCACCCCTTGTTCTGAGGGTCCCCCAGCTCCCAGCAGGCAAGGACGGCTCACCAGAGTTCAGTCTCCATCACACCCCCAGAGCAATGGGCTCTGACAAGGCTCAAGGTGCCCATCTCCAAGATCCATGGTCCTGCTCGTGCCTACCCAGCCTGGCAGGGACAGCCCTGGACTCACCACCAGCCCAAAGGAAGGGACTGGTACCCACCACCCCAGCACTGAGTGCCCTGCGGTGCCCTGAGCTCCCATAACCATCCCCCCCATTCCCTCCATCCCACCCTGTGATGTCCTGGGCTCTCATAGCCATCCCACTCATCTCTCCATCCTATCCTGTGTTCCCCTGGGCTCCCAGAGCTATACTCATCCCCCTCCCCATCCCATCCTGGAGTGCCCTGGGCTCCCATATCATTCCTCCCCATCCCATTGTGCCCATTCCACCTTCTATGAGCCCTTGGGGATCTTAAGTGTTCAGAGTCCCCTGAAATGCCGCTGTGTCACTACCTCTCTTTCATCCTTAGCATCTCCATTTGTTTCACTTGGAAAGGGTGGATATTAAGAACTTACCACAAGGGATGAAGAGAGGCTTGCAGGAGTTGAGTTAACCATGCAGCTCCCTGTGCAGCCCTCCTTGGAGCCAGAACAGGCTAGGCCAAGCTGCCCAAACAGGGACACACAGACCAGCTTGTTGGGCTTGGGCAGTTATTCCAGGTGTTGAAGCCAATTAAGTATTAATTAACCAAGATACTCTGAAATGTTTCTGTCACAACAGCCTTATGTCCCAGAGCCTGCCTTGACTTTTATTCACTAAGTTCTCTCTCTCCACCCAGGCGGTCTCTCCATGGATCCTGTGCAGCTTTGTGTT
Organism: Poliocrania exsul; assembly: GCA_035041345.1. Lineage (NCBI taxonomy): Eukaryota > Metazoa > Chordata > Aves > Passeriformes > Thamnophilidae > Poliocrania > Poliocrania exsul. The sequence goes on along the minus strand of JAWWLZ010000053.1, from coordinate 961,793 downwards.
GTGTATT